>OX453071.1:10326144-11004123 GCA_949699795.1 Spicauda simplicius | reverse complement strand
GGCTATCACTGCTCCCTGATACCCATGAATATTTTCTATGTATAAATTTCATCGTACAATTTAAAAATAGTGTTGTATCATTTTTTATTCAATGCGCTATGAGATTTGGTTATTATTAATACCAGTAAAAAGCTTTTGTTAACAAACGACAGACATAGAAATAAATTAAACCACTTTAAAACACTATAAATGTGTTTGAACGATATCTAGTAAGGTATGCCGGTGCATTGAAATTTATTGTATCTCTATTAAACATTCGTGACGCATAATCATTGTGGTAGGCCGAGGAAATGACGTTAAATTGTAACTGGCACTCTTTTTTAAGCCTTTTGTTGTATTATTAACGGAAATTTAAAATAAGTTTTAACAGAGTTACAGTTGTTACATGGACAAACTGAAGCCAAAGGATTTATATTGCAAGAGGCGTACTTTCTCGTGGTACATAAGCCAAATATAGTTACTTATAGTTATTTGTCTACGATTGTGTTTAAATCCAAGCGTGTAAGCCTAGTCATTACAAAGGTAGTTCAAAAATTATCTACTTTATAATTTTATATGTAGAAGAATCAAAGATATGTATTAACTACATTTTTATACATATACATAGACATACATAGACTCTACGTTTACGAACCGTTAAAGAAATGAATATGTTATGTCTCAAACTAAAAATAATATCAGAAACATAATTTAATGTCATTTGTTAAACGCAAAACAAAAATATCATTCCTACAAATTTCTTACCACTCACTATCAGGTGTACAAATTGTGAGTAGTCGGACTATAGCCTTAGAGAGTTTAATAAATTCCCAAACTTATCTACAAATCATCGTCCACAAAACCTACACAAACACTAATAACATCGGTATTAAGCCTTAGGATTTTGGCTTTCACTTATTACGACAGATCGTGATAATAGGATTTGATTTGAGCTTCATAATGCCTACCAGTACAATTGAGAGAATAACCCGAGAAGGTATTAAAACATAAAGACGTTCCTTTGACGTGTCAATATTGAAAGAGTACCCGTTGATTCTCGATTCAAGTATCCCTCCTCTATTTCATTTGTTATGGTGCTATTAATCAATCGTTTGTAATCAGTGACAATTACCGATTTATTTGTATGATGTTTTTTTCGTGATTTTTGAATTACGACACGTAAAGGGTAATAGGTGTCTGCGGATCCGCCTTGACCTTTGCAGCCGATTGTTGCTTCACCTTAGCCCTCAATTAGGGCCGAGGAAAGGGGCCATAACGAGGAAACTGTCTTGAAATTCTTTAGCATACAATAGTGCAATTACCTATTAACACGTTTTGTTTGCTTAATAATATATTAAGTTATGACGACGTAAAAAATTTTGCTGTGAAATCGAATATGAATTGCCGGCTTGCGTTAATGGTTATTACGAGTAGTTAAGCGTAGCACGAACAATTCATTAACAGTATCTTAAATCAAATTAGTTAAAAAATATCAATTTATCCCGAAATTTACGCAATAACTAGGATAACATTTGTAGTAAGTATTAATCTTAGGGAAAAAAAAGTCCATAGGCATAAGCAGTGATAAAAGGTTATTACGAAATTAAAATTTAACAGTAATTTAATATACCTAATATATAATGTACGTATGTAGTTATATATCTAGTTATTATCTACGTTTCATACTATGCATTTAGTACTAGTTATGTCCCAGGTTTAGCTTGTGCTTAGAAATGTATGATGATATACATATAACCGTAATTTTGTAGGTACAAGTATTTTAATTCTGTTTTTTGCCATATAGTTCTTCTGTAGCGAAGTTACCATATTTACACTTTAGCGTGTATTTTATATTTTATTATATCGTCATTACAAACACACACTTTAATTTCTTGTACAGATAATCCGTAAACAGCTGACACAAGATGTATTTGTGCATGTACAATTTTCACATCGGTAATCGTCCATCGTATGTGCGTTCAAAACACATGTGCCCATCTGTGCGGCCATTGCAATGTGGGGTGTCGTTGACCCTGTAAAATCACGGGTGTCCAATAGTTATATCATTATGTCCAATACTTCGCGATCGTTGTCGCCTGTTGACCCATCAACTCAACAACTAGCCTCGTCTATTTATCGTTTGCTCCAATTATTGTCCTTGAATCGGGACAATTTGCAAACCACAAAACTGGGTTTGGACAATTGATCTCATAGATGTTGTCACTGTCCTGATGTGATATTCAGATCAATTTTAGAGAATGTTGTTTATAAGGAAGATATTTGACGACCCGTGTGTCAAAGCGGTTACCGTACCGGTCTGACACGCAGTGGCCCGGGTTCGATTCCCGGCCAGACAGGTATTCTGATTATTGTTCTGGGTCTGGGTGTTTGTGTATTCGTCTTTGTATGCGTCCATGGCACCCACGACACAGAAGAAAATCCTACTGTGGGGCTATGAGTGTAGAAAGCGTTTATATAAACTATGAAAATGCCGTAAAGTCATATGAATTCGTTATAAATTCTTTGCTTAAGTATAACGTGCATACATTAAAATAATATACACTTGGAAGTGATTGGTTAGTCGCATTTGTTTTAAAAAAATAAACAGTTTAAAAAGCTTTTTAAAATGAAGTCATGAATAGGTACCAACTTGTCTAAGTTTATAAATTGTAATTGTAAGTAATTTGGTTACAACGAATTTAATACCAAAGTCTAGAATATAATCAAGATTTAAGTATATAATTCACTGAATATTAATACTATGCACAAAGTTACAACCTACGATAACACAAAAATTTGAGGCGATATTTCCTAAAGGAATAATTTATACACATTATGTGCGTTGTACCTTAATTGCGTGCGATTAAAAATAACACCGTTAAATAATCTACGTACCTTACACTTTTAAACACGAAGTTTCTCAAAGATTACTTAAATTGCTTAAACGATAGTGTACGGCTTGAGCTAATAATTTAAAACCGGAGTTATCTAGCGGCTTAACGGTCCTAAGACATTCTAACTTCCTTAATATCATCCTGTAGGAGTTGCCAAGTTGTCTTCATTAGTGATGTAACGAATATTCACGAATATTCGCAAGTTCCTGTTCGCATTCGCAAGAATCGATGCGAATTTTTTAACTTATATATTTATTTATTATTTACTCTATAAATATTAATTTCCAGTTGTTAGTTAGTGCACACTTATTTGCCTTACAAATGCACACTCCCATCCTAGGACTGCTGGAAGAAATTTAATCTTGAAATAAGTTGTCCTTTGTACTTAAGTTTATAATGTCTATTTTTTATGTATTGTTTGTGTACAAAAATATATAAATAAATAAATTGAATTGCATTGCTTCGCAAAAAAGGATAGCGAAATCTATCCAAATTGAAATCGAATTGCAGTTTGACGATTAAAAAAAGATCGCTAAATCTAGATCTCCCGTCCTCCTACACCAAAAACTAGAAAAAAAACGTGTGGCACTCGGGGATATCCATGGTAAAGCTTAGCATAGCATTTTTATCAACTTATGCAATTATAATAATTTATTTATTTATACAGTATTTTTTTCCTTGATACTATATACTTTTTCACAAACAGCTGCTTACATATTCGTCCGATTTCCGACGATCTCGTCTCGAACCGTGTGAGCTTCGTACTGTCGTACCATATAGGTACATACACGTTAAGCGAACGTTCGGCCTCGCTACATGGTAAGCGGTGTGGGAGGTGTTAGGTTTTTTCGTTACGGAATTTCTTGATTCGGTCACCGCGCTCAAGCCCGGGATAAAATCTATGCAATAGCTTAAAAACAACATTCGCATTCGCATTCGCGAATGTTCACATAATATCAGTTACATCACTAGCCTTCATGTACATATAATTAATGGAATATTGCTAGGATGTACCTTTACGGTGCGGCGCAGGATTCTATTAAGGAGATAAGGGTGTTACTTGTAACTGTTGAATGTATTATCGACAACTACTTATAAAAGATTAGGTTTGCGATAACTTTATTAAAATAATAAAAAAGATGCTTTACATAATGAGTTGACTTATAACATATGGTATGGTATTAGAAATTTCGATAAGTAATAGTCTTCATATACGCTTAGTTAATTTGCAACTGTTTTTCTAATATGAGCAATTGAATCGCGATACATTATCTCGTTATATTTTTGTTGTTTCTCTATGGAGGTGTTGATTTTAATAACGGGTTGATAGAAGAATCGTATACAATAATACGATACGGCCTTAAATCTTCCCGGCCAG
This sequence comes from Spicauda simplicius, assembly GCA_949699795.1. Classification (NCBI taxonomy): domain Eukaryota; kingdom Metazoa; phylum Arthropoda; class Insecta; order Lepidoptera; family Hesperiidae; genus Spicauda; species Spicauda simplicius. Next base: position 10,999,872 of record OX453071.1, on the reverse strand, counting down.
TCTATGTAACATCGCTCACGATTTTGCATGTTACGGAATACAGTCAAAAGAGAAATAAAATCCGATATTCATGCTGATACTTTTGAATATCACAAGTCTGTATTACGTCTACCGGAGGCAATAGTAATTTCTCTACTTGTATGCTTAATCTTACTCATACGCTTTATTAGCTGCAATTTACTCATTTGTCCACCAAGTCTACATTTTCCTCGGCAAACAACTTTTAATAGCAAGATAAAGCAAAGTATGAGCGTGATTCATTGGAGAGGTATCAACACCATACTAACATATTTACTGTAAAGCAGTTCTTGCCTTTTGGTTGAAGGGTGTGACGATGTGTGTGGTTCTTTTTTAAGATACTAGTTGACCCGGCGAACTTCATTCCGTCTAAAAGTCAAAAATCTAAAATTATCAGTGTTCCTCCACTATATTATGCATGTAATAACCATACAAACCTTCCTCTTGAATTACTGTATCTATAATAACTGCATTAAAATCCGTAGCGTAGTTTTAAAGACCCAAGTGACTTTGTTTTATACTATGTAGTGATTGTTTCATTTGAGACGAGCATCTTAGTACAAGGGACTACCAATGCATATGAACCTCATTTTACATGAAATTAACAAGTTCACGTAAAATAAGGGTTCCATCCGAAATTATGTCCATAGGCTGCAGCGACCACTTACAATTAAGTGAACTGTATGCATGTCGACCTCTTCAATAGTCGGATAAAAAATGCATAAAACTCAAGTATGAAACTTCACAAATAAAAATCTTATTAGTATGTTAGTATGTTTGTTACTTTTTTACCAAAACATTTGACACACACATACATAGTTTACGACCTAGATTAACACATAGAAAACTTATTAAAATTAAATGAAATGTCTTTATATTATATAGGCCTAGGCGGGCACTTACAAATTGTCAGATACTTTTTTTTTCACTTCCCCAAGGATCGGAACAGGACCTCAACTGAAAAGATCCGGGAAGAAACTCAGCGGGTTTGTCTTTTTGTTATTTATATCATTTTTTTTAAATATAATTACAACCATGTTTTTTACATGACATTATTACAATACCTTGGTAGACTCGAACCAAGCGATTGAAGCCGCGGCACCTTACCTTACCTTACCTTTACCTTAGTCATGTATACAAGAGTTTGTATAAAAAGCCATTTACTTTAACAACGACTTGCCATGTCGTGATAAGATATACAAATTACAGCCAGCAGCGTTTTGAAGCTGGCTGTAGAACAAGTCAATAGAAAACATGTTTATTTATACAAAATCGCTGGAGTGCACAGCAAATAGGGCAAACGTTGCATTCTTGATTAATGGTATTAGATTGGGAATTCTGTTCACTTGTATTTGTCTTATAGGTATTTCCCAATGGTGATATATGGGATGGATATGAGAGCAGTGATAGCCGAATGGTTGAAACTTGCCCTCTCGATCGTGAGGTCCGAGGTTCAAACCCAGACACGCACCAATGATTTATGTGCGTATTAGAAATTAATTATCACTGCTTTTCGGTGAAGGAAAACATCGTGAGGAAACTACACACCCGAGAGTTCTTAAAAAAAAAAAGTTCTGGGAGGTGTGTGAAGTCCACCAATTCGCACTTGGCCAGCGCGGTGGACTATGGCCTAAACTCTCTCATTCTGGGAGAAGCCCGTGCCCAGCAGTGGGCCAATAATGGGTTAATGTGGATATATGGGAAAAGACTAACGGGATTTTTTATCGGATTGAAGTAGCATACGAGCATGCAGTCCACCTGATGGTAAGTGGTCACTGCCGCCCATGAACATCTATAAGCTTCAAATAGAACATGGGTTCTATCTGAAGTCAATTACAGATGCGTTGCTACTTCCGAGGACTAAGATGGTCGTGTAATTTAAAAGTGTACCGGCAAACACACCTTTCTATCGAAACGCACGAAATACTTCACGCTAGAAATAGATGTGGCGGTGGTACTTACCCGGTCGAACTACACTGGTTCTACCACCTGTAAAATGGTTCTGGTTTATAAAAAAAACCTTATTTCGGTAAGTAAAACGAAAATTGTAAGTAATTAACGTGCACCGCATCTCATAGCTCAACACTTGGACATTCACCTATTACCACACAAATACATGAAGTTATTATTGTTGTTAAGTGCACATGCATCCAGAATCAGGATGGAAATCTAATAATTCAACATTCAGATATCTGTCCGGCCGGGGAACGAACCTAGAACCCACTGCATGTCAGACCACCGTAGTAATTGCCCTGCCACGCGCCACGAGCTTGTCAATTTCATTGTAACTTTAGTTACAAGAAGACAATAGATTATATTCAAAAGGGGACTACCGCTACATGTTGTTAACAATTCAATACAAACGGGTTTATTTATACAAAATCGATAGGAAATGGTCTAATAGGGCGAACTGTAAATTCCAGATAAATGGGAACTGATTGGGGCTTGTTTTGTCACGGAAGACAAATGTATACGCATAATTGAACGTGTTTGTGTAAGGAAATTATAAATAGCAACAAACCAAATGTTCTACATATTTTAGCACTAGCTCTTACCCGCTGTTTCGCCCGCATGGTCAGCACAAATTCAAAATTCTTGAATGAATGAGTTGAATTTATTAGTTGCCTTTGACTTAAGTAAATTACATGTAGCATTTGATAGCGTGATTCAGGACTTGCAAATGAATTTTACTAACGCCATCTATTAACAACGTCTGGAACTACTAAATATCTAGCAACTAACAAAACATCGATATTCTCATGGGGATGAGAGGGCGCGGTAAAAAGTAGCCTTCGGCACTGTCCATCCTCCTAACTATCTCCCAACATATAAACCATATCATATAATAGCTATGAGGCGACGTGAAAGAGGAACAAACAAACACACTTTCACATTTATAATATTAGTGTGGATTGGTTTATCTTCCTTTTAAAAGACCTGGGGTAACAATTCGTTACAATAGACAATGGTAACTTTTGCAATCTTCATAATCATAACTGTTGTAAGCACAAAGACGAATTTTTGCAAAGTATAGCTGGGACTTATAATAAAAGGGATAAAATAACCACTCATGTAATAATATATTTAAAGAGAGAAAAAAGTAACTCTTTTAACAGCGTATAAGTGGTAGAGCTAGATTAGGTGCCTAAAATTAGTTGTATCAAGATTATATCTTGATACAACTAATTTTAATTAACTTTACGATGTCGTTTACGCAAAAGGAGCTTCGGTCGTCCCTAACAAGATGGACCGATGGCTTGAAGAAGAGCAAAAAAGCGTTCCTTGCGTTTACCGAAGCGCAAGGCGCCAGGCCCCGATGGAGTCCCTAACATGGCGTTGGCGATGCTCCCGAGGAGGGCCTTAGTCGTAATGACAAGGCTCTTCAATGGTATACTACGCACCGGCCACTTCCCGACCACCTGGAAGATGGGTAAGGTGATAGTTCTCCCGAAGCCGGGGAAAGACAGACGTCTCCCGGCCAGCTATCGTCCCATCACGTTGCTGCCCACCATAGCAAAGCTCTTCGAGAGGCTGGCGCTGAAGCGACTGCGACCGTCACTTAGTTTAAGGGACGAGCAGTTCGGCTTCCGCGCCGGTCACTCGACTACGCTGCAGCTGACACGAGTGCTCCACCAAGCGAGACCAATTACGGTAGACACACGGTCGGCGTCTTCCTCGATATCGAGAAGGCGTTCGACCGCGTATGGCACCCTGGGCTCGTTTTCAAGCTGTTGGAGTCACCCCTGTCGGCGCTATTGGTGAGGTTAGTGGCGTCATTTTTAGATGGGCGGCAGTTCTATGTGTCGGTCGAGAACGTCGCCTCAGACCCCCGCCCAATACGTGCTGGTGTACCACAGGGTAGCTGCCTCTCGCCACTACTCTACGCCTTCTACACGAACGACATTCCCACCCTCGAAGGTCACCTCGAGGAATGGGAAAGGGACGTGGAGCTCGCGCTGTTCGCGGACGACAGCGCATACTTCGCGTCTTCTCGTGATCCCGCAATAGCTACACGCAGGATGCAACGACTGTTGGATCTCTTACCGGAGTGGCTGGATAAGTGGCGTATGGCCGTCAATGTCGGTAAGACGGTCGCAACACTTTTCAGCCGCAAACGCAGCATGCCGCCGCCGCTACGTCTTCGTGATCGGGAGGTAGCTTGGCAGCCCACAGTTAGGTACTTGGGATGTAACATCGATCGCACGTTGCACATGGTGCCTCAGGTGGACCACGTGATCCGACAGGCCCGTGTTGCACGTGCGATGCTCCGACCGGTGCTTGCATCTCATCTGCCGCTCCGTACAAAACTAAAGGTGTACAAGCTGTACGTCCGATCCCGATTGACCTACGCGGCGCCGGCGTGGTACGCGTTGGTGTCGGAGTCCAACAGGAAACGCCTCCGCGCGCAGCAGAGCCAGTCCCTCCGGGCGATCGTCGGGGCGGGTCGCTTCGTTCGGAACGACGTGTTGGAGCGCGACCTTAAGGTGCAAACCTTGGACAGGTTTGTGGCTCAGTTGGCGCGTCGTATGTACGAACGCGCTGACAGTGGGCCACATGCCCATCTACGAGGTTTCGCGCCCCTTCACGCTCGACTCCCCGAGGGGCGTCCGCTCCCTCGTGAACTCGAGGGCCAGGTATCCTCCGACCATCTGGAGGATTAAATCTGCGTAGCAGCATAGCGCGGTCACAGAGGGCCGAAGGCTGCAACACTGCCTGACGGCAGCACACATCACCGGTGGACAGTGCTTCCACTGAGGGAATTGCCCGGGTAAGGAGGGGATCCTCGAGGCCCGCAGACCTTACGCCAAGCGGCGACGCCACGCCGCGGCATAGGACGACTATCAAAGTCAAAGTCAAAAAAGCGTTGGATTCAGAAAGTTACACAGCCGCCATATAGTGGAGGAGCATTGGACCTCAAAAGGCTGATGGAAGGTATAAAAATATATCTATAGTGTATTTTTAGGCTTTGAAGCGGGAAAATATCAAACGGTAAGTCACTATTTTCTTTATAAGGTAGATGTTGCTCTAGTTTCGAACATGGCTCCTGTATGGAGCGAGGCTGTGTTTCAAGTCAAGGGAATAAACGTCTTTATACAAAATCGCTGTGTAAATAGAGCGCGCGGGCGCATTCCTGATTAATGGCGTTAGATTGGGTACCGACCAGTTCCTGTTAGGGTTGCCACCTGCACTTTTTAAAGTACTATGTTTTTTGGGGTTAATGTATTTTAAAAATACTTTATTTTCTGTAATCTGGGCATAAAAAAGTTTAAACGTAAGCAGTTTTGTGTGAGAAAATAGTCTATTGTTTGTAAGGTTTTCACCATATTTAGGAAATAGTGCAATATTTAGATTTGATTTTGCTTGTCAAATTGCAGATACACAGGCCTCAAATATTATGTACATGTCTTCTCTTGTTTTTTTCGCCTACCACCACCATAAACCATACGAAAAGTCCTTATCCTAAAAGTTGCCTCAAGCCAAGAAGTATAGTAACAAAAATAAATTTCACTTCATTTTGAAACTATGTATTTTTCTTTGTACCTTTTATAGCCAATGAAAGTACAATGGCTGAAAAAAGGAGGTAACCCTAGTTCCTGACTTGTGTCTTGATGTACGAAGGTATACATTGACTACATTTTGATAAGGAATAATATTTTTTATCGCTAAAGATTTTCTTTTAATACTGTGAAATTATGAGTTCTGAATTTTGTTTATCGTTCACTATTATCTACTAATACTTTTAGTTTTTTAAAGTTTTTAACACGTCAAGAATCCAGTTCAGGACACATGTGGTTGACCATATAACACATTATGTTGATAACGAAGTTAGTTCTCTACAATTTACAATTTTTGACACATGGACGGTAGTGGCCACTTGCCACCAGATGGACTGTATGATCATTTGCTACGTTCCTATTATTAAAATAGGAGCAATATGTCCTAAGCGTTAATGTAAAAAATGTAAATTTTGTTAAAAGCTTTTTTCTATTATTAATACAAGTTACATAACTCCTACAGACATTAGAAAGCCTTGCGAAACCCAACACCGTATGGGTCTAAATAGCGAAGTGAGTTTACGGCGCATACTTGCGGTTTGACTTTTACCTAAACCGCGGAAAATGCGTCAGTAGCTTTACCCACTTGTGCGTGATATGCGGTCAGCGGCTGGTGGCGCGAACAAAAAATATGGTAGCAATATGCACAACTCATGCATTGGCAGCTGTGTAGACTGTAGATCTCTTAATTGTATATTATTAAAATATAAATGCTCAATAGATAACAGTTTAAACAATTTAAGTAACTGACAAACTTGTACTTCGACAACGAAGTAAATATTTTTGAAGATTATGTTGAGGATTTTTCGCTATTAGATAGTTTTATGCAAAATTTATGAGTTCTAGCTGTATACCTGCACTAGTACATAGCATTTAGAATTGTGGTCTGCAATTATGCATCTTAATCCGAGATTCGAAGTTGGGGCATGAAACTCTGATTTTTTACTTGATTAACAATTAACTGTTACGTATGAAATTATTTTAATTGTGGAAAAAATGGTTTTGAAAGACCTATGTATAAGAGTGAAGTTATCGAAATTTCTTCATTGGTGTACTCGTATCTATCTACACTTCACCAGTGTGACGTTGTGTGTTCCAAGTGGGTCTTTCAAGATGGTAGAACCAGAGTAGTTCGAGCGGGGAAGTACCACCACTACACCTATTTCTAGCGTGAAGCATTTCTTGCGTTTCGATAGAAGGTTGTGATTGCCGGCACACCGCATGAGGCGACCATCATAGTCCTCGGGAGTAGCAACGCATCTGTGATTGACCTCAGATGGAACCCATGTTCTGTATGTAGTTGATTACAGATATCCCTGGGCGGCAGTGACCACTTTCTATCAGGTGGACTGCATGCTCGTTTGCTACTTCAGTTAGATAAAAAAAACATTGGATTAAAATATATCGGCGAATCGTGAAAGCATATTTCTTTAACGTATTTTGGACTACCGTCAAACTAAAAATTAAGACAAACGGAAACGTAGATCAAATAGTTCTCATCATAGTGTTGATAATTTCTAGAACAACGAAAAATTATTTCCAATAGGTCACTGTATCGGCCCGTTTGAGGTCAAAGGTTGGTGCCCTTTCCACCGCTAACAGGTGATAATTGGGCCCTAACTTGCACCACTCATGCGTCTAATTCGTGTGCTGTTTGAATAAACAGTTAGTCACAATCATTGGATGTCGCGGCTTTTGTATACGACATAAACCCTTTCATTATCGAATATCTCCAAACAATTGTGTAACAAGATGTTTATGACACTATTAACTTGTCTGCTACTTCTGCGTAATAATGCACATTTGACTCTGGTTTCCTTTAACATATTTTTAAATTTACTAGTCACGTCGCAACGGTCAAATTCGACCGTAATTCAACTCCAAACTTGATATTGTCCAAAGTATTCCTCAAATTCAATTAAAATTTATTAATTTTCAAGTTACTTTAATAGACCCGAAAGGTAAAAGGAGATTTAATTGACAAAGCTGCATTTAAAAGCAACAGCAGGTATTTTGACAAAGTCATCTTACATTTTTGCCGTTCTGTGTTTTCATAGTAAGAGATTGAATGTTTTATTTCGTTTATTACCTATTTATGTGCTTGTGAAAAATTCACGGCAGTGTTTGTAATGTGTTTTAGTTGATGTTATTTACGTTATATGCATTATTTGATAAAAAATATTAGCATTTTGTACTCCTTCTCTAGATCAACTATAACCGTGCCAAATTTCATAATCCTCCGTCCGCGGCAAGTTATTTAAAAACGGACGCCAAGTTTTTGGTTCTCGTATTAATATATAGATTTGTACACAAGCGAGGGGATACTCATTTTCGACTTATCATCGCGGAGCCTAAAGTACTGAAGCTAGGACCGTGAAGTTTGGATAGGTTAATTTTATATCGTCCCTGTAGCCTCGGGGTCAGAATAGGGCTACGGTATCTCCTGCCTGTCGTAAGAGGCGACTAAAAGGGGCTTCCGGGGTTGCAGACGGCTAGAGTGGGAGCTCGAACCGTTCGGTCAGGCAATCCCGGGAAGGACGGCGGTATGTGTGGTCGCATACCGTCGTAAAGACTAGACGGAGCGGTGGGCCCAGCCGCCCATCTGGGAGGAGCCCGATGGGGCAGCGCGCTCGGAGGATTCCGGTTGAAGTCGTTTCGAGATCCCGGAGTCCTCCCTTTTCAGCGCCGAGGACGGCCACCGGGGGGGTTTTAGTGCGGTAAAAATCCCACATAACCCAGCGTCGCTCCCACGGCGTCGGGTACCTTTGGAAGGTTTCCCCCTCGAAAAAAAAAAAAAAAGGTTAATTTTATATTGAAAATGTTTACAAAAATATGTTTTTGATATTCCACCCCCACAAGCTTTATATTGATTTTTTATATGTTACTAAATTGTTACAAATTAGAGAAGGTTTACTGATAGAGGTCTGTGTAAACGAATAGATAGTTTAATTTTTTTGTGGCAGCAGAAGATTATTTGGCAATACAGACTATTATCTAGTAGGGGCCGAGAAATACTAGTTATATAATTCAGGTATTAAAAAAATATATTAATACCTGTGCAAGAGCATAGTATAGTATAAACGACTTAAAGTTAGATGTCGTTTTTTAATACTTCTAAAATTTATACAACGTACTTTTGTCGCAGCCTAAATATGGAATAAGAATCTTCTTTTTATATGATTCTTTTATTATCAAGTTACAGACAGTTAGTGCTTGTGTCATGCTATGGCACACTACTCTCTAAAATATGCAATAACACAAAACTTTATACAATCACATCTGTGAAGGAAAAACAATATAAAAAATAAAGTTCTCGGTGTCTAAATATCGCATATATTTTTAAAAAGAAAAGGGCTGATAAAGAAGTAAAACTAAAATAGTAATATTAAATCAAAACAACTGTATTTATTTAAAATATTGATTATATTCAAAGTCTACACCTTCATTTAACATTAACATTCCTCTTTGTTTAATTAAAATACATCTACTCTATCAAAAGTCAATTCAGTTATGTAACATTTATTAACACGAGTGAAGCCGCGAGGCACATCGCATTTCAATATAATCTGAAAGTAACAACAGTCCTTAAATTAGGAAGGTACTTTAGATATTTTAACATCAAGTGTGGATTTAAGGAGTTCAATGAATGCCTTATGAAGATATGGTACTTAGCTGTCAATCCTTACGAGTGCGTACTTGATATTAATTAGAACAACATAGTATTAACGTGTCCATGAACGCAGGAAGGACAACTTTCTCTTTAATTATATCTATTTAAAACTCCAAGTCATTAGTACCGGTAAATTTGATGTATGTTTGTACTATGACATGACTCATTTGGATATTATAAATCTAAATGTATTCAAGCTCGATTTTTGATGCTTCATCGGTTAAACTTTATGACTTTGGTAACAAGGTTAGGTATCCACTTACGATAAATTTCTTTCCGATCAAATCGGTGTGTGGGAGTTCGTATATTGTTAATCCGTGGATTTAATATGGCAGTTAATAAGTATTGATACTAATTTCATAATATTTTGAAGCTATCCGGTATAGGCTATTAGATAAAGGTCAAACACATTAGCTTACTTGTGTTGAAAAAAAATGCAAATGTGCCAAGTGACAAAATATTTTTTGACATGCGTGAATGCGGTATATACTTAATCCCTAATCACATCTATGATACCTTGTTTTTCACACTTAGGTTTAACAAAAAATAGGGCTTCATGAATCAGGAAACGCAGTCGACACAATATTGTTCTACTGCTGGGCCCGGGTCTCCTCTCAGGATAAGCGTTTATACCATATTTTACTATGTTGGTCAACCGCAAAATGATAGATTTCAGACACCTTCGATATTTTTTCAGATTTATCAGGTGTGTTGATTTTTTCCACAATATTTTCATTCACCTTAAAGCAGCGATAATTAAATACTGATACGTATATCATTTTGGAAAAATTGGTGCTATGTGACTGGGATTTGGACCTCGGACGTCCCGATGGAGAGACCGAGTACCTATCAACCATTCGGCTGTCACAGCTATTTAAAGCCATATTTAATGTTAAATACCGACTTTGTCTATACCTACAACATATGTCTATAGAATATCGTATAAGACAAAAATCAAAGAGAGAAGCCAAGAAAAATATTCAAAGACAAATGGGAAATATCCCACAATTTGAAACTACTTAATTAAAGTATAAATCTGGTTTATGTGACTATGTGGAAGCAAAACTGAGACCACCAAGCGCGATGGTGAAAGGACCGCTATCGGGGATCGTCGCGATTCGGGAATTCTGTCCAAATGAACTGAGTTGATGGAATGTGGGGTAAATGGATTTGGATCGAGATCGGTGAACTTCCGCTTTCAATGTGAGGCTATTAGTTAGGACTGAGGTATTTCGTTTTGTTTCTTTGTTTCGTTGATTACCTGCTTTAGAAAAATGTTATTGATGAATGGAAAATAGGAACAATAAAACGGTTTAAACAAAGGAAAAAGTAAAATAAGAATGAAAGATAATATTTTTTTAGTTCACTCTACTTTGAGCTACTTAAAAAGTTAAGTAATAGAAATGTAACTAAACAAGTGTATTATTTAATAAAAACCAAAAAAAACTTTGAAATTCAGTTTAAGTTGATAAAGAGCTATTGGACGCGGCGTTGTTACCGGCAGCCGAGACGGTTCCTTCTCCGAGTGGGTTCAGCGCGCTCCCTGGCCCTTTCGGCGTCATTTCATTAACATCACGTCCTCGCAGAAGGTGATCATGCCGTTCCAGGCCTCTCGTCGCTGAACCATCGTTGCAACGACGGCCGCCGGAGAAAGGTCCGCTCCAACCTTTTGGACGAGGATCCGCCGCTGAGACTCCCAAGCTGGTCTGTAATTGAGCATGTGCTGTGCAGAATCCTCGTCGTGCCCATAATGGTGAAAGAGGGCCGTCAACTGTCTCCCTACCCTATTCAGATACTGACCGAAAAAGTCATGCCCGGTGAGTCACGCGGGAGGTCATTTGACCGACTTTAACACCCCTAAAGACTAAATAGTGTTAGGTTGCCTTGGATGATCATCAAATCAAACACTATTTGAGCAATGATCTTTACGTTTGAATTTCTTGGATAAGTACCTATGTTTTCATTACCATACTCTTCCAATCAGATCACAGCAGTGTTTAACCCTGCTTTTGAAATAGGCGATTTGAATTAGATTTTCGGGAATGAAGCCATAAATTGTTCTAGCACCAATAAAGTTCTATGAAATTACCCGAACGACTTTTATAAATATTCGAAATACGACTTCGTTTCTAACTACAGTAGTCTTAAACAATTGCGTCTGTCGATATCGAATCAGAGTTGGTATTTCAGAAGCACTGCAGGGTTAAAATCTACTGGGTGTCCGATATAATCATTCATGATTGTCATCGACGTTTATGTTCCGGATCAATTGAATGACGAATGACATTTTTACGCATCGATCCTCAATTCGCAAGCCATTGACAACAGGCTTGTTGTACAAAATACTTGTTCGGTTGCCGTCTAAATTTATATCAATTATCTTTCTATTGAAAATAATTTGAGAATCTCACTAGATGTGCGGTCTGGTTTTGTCGTTTTGTTCTTCTTTCGAAATATATATTGCGTTTTTATCAATATTAATAGTCGTCCACCCTTTATTGTCTCACTGCTGGGCACGGGTCTTCTCTCAGAAAGAGAGAGTTATAGGCCATAGTCCACCGCGCTGTCCAAATGCGTATTGGTGGATTTCACACACCTCCGAGAACTTTTTTTTATGTTGTTAAGAAATTACATGGAATTTAACAAATAATAAAAAATACACCCATCGATAATAAATTTTGGAATTCCTTATACAGAATGAAATATATCAAAATACTTTTTAAAATTAGTCTCGCATAAAATACTATTTCCGACGTAAATTTATACTAATGTGACTAATGATTTGTCTGCTAAGCCGCCGCCAAAAACCATCTAATTCTCTTTAAAATCTTTATTATTTTTCAACGTTCCTCTTTATTCCCTCCTTCTTCAATGGGATGGAGTCTGAGTACTCGCTCGTTGTCTATGATGTAGCTAAAGAAAAGGAAATATATTTCTTACACTTCATTTATTCTAAATAGATTTATCACCCTCTCTTCTTAATAAATGCTTCTCCATAAATCGTGTTGAATTACCAACAACATTATAACTGTAAAGGAACATGTTGCAATATTTTAGAATTCAAATATACATTATATTTCATGTACTTAATAAAAAGCTGTTCTAAGCTTTTTGTCTGTTGAAAGTTATAAATGTTTTTGCGACATGGAATTCAAATCTTTGTATCTAGACATCTGTAGAACCTTTTTTACGATCCTTCTGAGGCTTTAACAAAATTATTATGAATTATAGATTCCTTAAATCTTTTAGTGCCTGCTTATTTAATTCATAAGATTATTTTTGGCTGTCTCGTAACTTTTTTTATTGCTACCAATCTAGGATCCCAGAAAACTAACAGTAAGTTAACTGATGATCAGATCAGCGGTGAGAATTATGCTTCTAACAAGCTAGAAGCTAGATTATAGCCGCAAAATATTAGAATATTTTCTCTCTTGTGAGTTTAGTCTTCGTCTAATATCAATATATTAAATTATACACAAAACGACAAACATTTTTTCTTACACATATAAATTTATATAGAAGTTGGTACTTCTACTACATCAACTAGGCAAATAACAGTTAAACTCAGCAATAAATAACATTCATATGACTATAAAATTCATTATTCCTACCAGGAAATAAATGGCAGGAATTTCGTTTGCGCTCATCATCAATAATAGCGTAAGGGGGCGATTAATTTGTCAAGCGATATTTTCTCGACAGGATTCATTGAGTGGTATTATAGTAATTCCGATTTCCTCTCAAGCAGACGACCAGTGTCCAGTCGCTTAAAGCACCTTGGCTACGCGGCCGCTTGGACGGGAGTGCCCTTTGATGTTCGGACAATATCGAATGAGCAATGTGCTTGTAGTATAAATGCAAGGAAGTTCTGATAACGATTGTGGATACATTGAGGGTGAGATTGTTTTTCTTGTTTCGTAGTTCTTGCTGTTATAATGATTAGTAACGATTGCTCCTCACTATAAATAGATTCAATGTTCTTTAACAGTATACATAATATGTAGTGCAATATAAAGTTAATAATAATAATATAATACCGAAGATAAATGGATCTTTAAGTGTTATTATTGAAACTACAAATGATAAAATGTGAATAATGTGATTTTTATTGTCATTCAGGCCTCTCGGATTAGAAAGGGTTTAGGCTAGTGTAATATATTGGTAAAAAAGGAATAGCATAGTAGTAAAGAGGGAGAGTGTAATAAGTGACGGTAGTGGATCCCGCCTTATTAGCATCAGCAACAAAGATCTTCAAATACAAGGCTATAGGTATTTGATTATCGAGATTTTTGGATTCCATATTTATTATAGACGACTCTCCTTAGCATAAGAAGAGGACAAAAAATGCAATTTCTTTTTATATATTCGATCGATCCTATTTGATCTTGTTTTTTCAGTGGAACGTAACAAAGCTGTAGTAAGCGTCAATCGACTGAATTTATTACGTATCAGTTAACAATGACGATAAACGTTTGCGTTGATTATGGCCCTCCTTTCTCACGTGGAACCGTTCTTATCCTTCGGTGGAATAGTGTGCAAGGTTATTGCTGTAGGAAGGTGGTAGAATCAGTGTAGTTCGCCAGGGGAAGTACCATCGCCACACTTATTTCTAGCGTGAAGCAGTTCTTGCGTTTCGTTGGAATGGTGTGGTTGCCAGCACACTTTTATATGAGGCGACCATCATAGTCCTCGGGAGTAGCAACGCATCTGTGATTTCACATAGACCCATGTTCTGTATGAAGTTGATTACAGATGTCCATGGGCGCAGTGACCACTTACCATCAGGTGGACTGCATGCTCGTTTGTTATTTCAGTCAGATAAAAAAAGGAGTGGTAACGCTTCTGTCGATCGTATTCAGGTTGAGCCCCTTGTTGTTATGGAGTTGATTACACAATCATGTCCTGTAGCAGCTGTGATTACTTACCATCAGGTGGACTGCGTGCTAATTTGCTAGACCCGCATAAAGATTGTGAGGATATTTGTGTGTTTGTTACTCTTTCACGCAAAACCTATTGGTCAAATATCGCTAAAATTTGGCACATAGGTTATGACCTAAATTAATACATATAATAAACTAATTATCCTGGTAAATGTAACCTTATCCGGTGAAGCCGCCGAAATACCATAGTTTAATCTATACTTTAAATCTTAAATTTTCTTTTACTATATATCTCAACTTTAAAGTTTTTATTTGTAAAGAATATTCATCGGCGTTTCAACAAATTTCATCCTATGATTTTAATAGTTCGTTCCATTAAATTCGGAAATTTCACTCATGCAGGTGTTTTGTTAGATAATATTAAACTTGTATGGACCATACTTGAAGCTGTATCTAATAATGAGCGTAACTGTTATCTTTACTCGAACTGAATTTTTTATGGCATGCAACATGAAAGAGCTGGGTCGGTTTTGTGTGACCTAATTTAATTTAGCTAGTAGTAGGACCACATATTGTGATGACCTAGGACATTAAAATATTAGTTTCTGAAGCTTATTAAGCGATGTAAAATACTGATTAAACACAAAGCCTTGACTACTAAAGAATTATAACCACGAAAATTAAACAATATGTTTAGTTTTATATACCATTCTTAATGAGGTTTAAAAAGAACTCAAACATTTGTATGGCCTGCCCGTACGATGTCGAATTGGCCAAGTAATACAATATTTTGTTATTTGCGATTAATTTACATGGTTGATCCTATTTTTTTTAGATAAACATTGACACATTTAATGAATGTGTTTCAAGAACCCGTATTTTTCCCATAGCAAAGTAAAGTTCTTCAAGTTTATAAAGAAATAGATTAAATGCGTTTTGATTCTTTTGTTGTAGAAAATAGGTATAACAAAGAAGGTTATGTTATAAACTATGTAAACATAAACGTTAACCTTAGGGACAAAAAAGAGTCCTAATATCCCGCGTTAACAAGAAATTATGGGTACTGCACACTCTCGTTTTATTTACCTTAGCAATGCAGACGCAATGATAAAGTATGAAGCGCCCTAATTTGTTTCATCAACAGCTGTAACCGAATAAAAATTCGCGTCAATCGTAACTTTACGATGAGTCGATTGAAAAGCTTTGAAAAACGAAAAGGATTTACGATCTTACAGTATTTCAAACATAATTAACTGCTACATACGTATAAAAAGAGCCCCCAAGCTGATTTGAAAACGAAAATAAACAATTTAGTTCTTATAGGAGGTACATACTCATTTTTTAGGTAATGTTATTAGCTTTGGAAACTTTAGTGAAATATTTAAGATCGTATATGTCGGCGCGACACCGCGTATTTATGAAAAACACGTCGCCGATAATAATTATTTTAGTTAATTCAAAGATCGAAAATTGTTTGTTTATTGAATTAGCAACATTTAATGATTTTTAGAATTGTAATTTAGTTTACCCTCCATAAATTTGTTATTGTCACACCACCAAACATTGTTATAAAAAGGCGAGCGAACGCCGGTAGAAAAATATTATTGTTTAACCGTCGTAGCGATCGGACCTCGTCAATTGTGAATAAATCGAAGAAGTTTACTCCTGTGTTTTACTTGAAATCTTCAAGAATGAATAATAATGAAGACCTCGACCATCCTGATGTCACACTTCACGCATTTCACTTCGTTATATATGATACGATCTTATTGAACGTTACGATCTTATGGTATTCATATAAGAACAATTGCAATAAATATGTTGTAATTGCAATTGCAGTTAATATGTTTGTTAATTGATAAAAACCTATTAAAATAGAAGTTATGAACTTTGTATGTTCTTATTCGTCGTCAACCCATTACTGCCTGACTGCTGGGCACGGGTCCTCTCTCGGAATGAGAGAGTTTAAGGCCACACACACACGCCTTCTACACTCATAGCCCCACACTAGGATTTTCTCCTGTGTCGTGGGTACCATGGACACACACACAAAGACGAAAACACAAACACCCAGACCCAGAACAGGAATCTAAACTCATTATTCAGATACCTGTCTAGCCGGGAATCGAACCCGGAACCCATTGCGTGTCAGAGCAGTATGGTAACCGCTCGGCCACGCGGGTCGTCAAAAGTTTAAGGCCACAGTCCACCGCGCTGGCCAAGTGCGACTTGGTGGACAATGTTCTTATTACGTTATTTAAATTTACCAAGTTAATCAGGTTGCGTATGTAACATTGTTATTGGTATATAGTACTAAGGTTAAATATATGGATGTCGTATTAATTCGTTTTCGCTGTACTCATCCATTGATTTCCTGAACTTAACAGTCTTATTTTAAACTAGTTGACCCGGCGAACTTCGTTCCGCCTAAAAGTCAAAAATCTAAAATTATCAGTGTTAGGGGAAAACAGGGCAATGGGAGTCAGCGGGCAACGGGAGTCACCCACATATCCTTGAAACTATCCACGTAAGCATCGTGTTAAGCATTTTCATGCATTCGTCGTGTTCCTCCTGGTAGTGTGTTATATGGTTCGTGAAAATAAACGCTCGCGCTTTAAAGAGACAGCAGATTTTTGGTTTTGCGTTTGCCTGATGTAATTTTTCCTTACGGTAAAATGAGATGTAAGTGCCTAATTTCTTACAGTATACAAAAAAGAACTTTTCACGTATTTAGCTACACTATTGAAAGAAACATGTGCAGTTTAGATTGTGTCAGTATATTATATATTTTTTTATTTTTTATTTTTTTTTACCATAGCATAATTGAGGGCAATGAGAGTCAGGTGGCCCCAAGGGAAATGGCCACAGAAATCAGGGAATACCATTATAACACAGAGTTTAAAGAAAAATCAATCGGCCTCACATCCATACTAACCAAGGAAAACTTGATGGAAAGAGAATAAAAAATAAAAATAAAAGTAGGCAAATATAAGAAAAGGAAAAAAATGGGAAGAAAAGGACCAGAGAAGGCAGAAAAAAGTACAAACGAAGGGTCTTGAAAGAATAAAGCGACGAGTACTTTGAGTACCCGTTGTGGGCACTGACGATGTATGCCAGCATACTGAGGAAGACGACATAGAAGATGAAAAAATTTGGTATACCCGATTTAGCCAATTATTGAATGGTTTTGAAAGAAACAATGAGATTTGGTACAGATGTAGGTACCTATTTCATGTTATGGGTTATGGGCTAATGCGTACTGCACTGGGGATACAGCCGAAGGTTATACATGAGGCATGTGATAAATTATCTTTGACTCCGATTGCCCACAGAGCTAACCACCATTGCCCGCATATCGGTGCAATGGGAGTCAAACCTGTTTTTTTTTAAATTGTTATAACTTTCAGAGTTGATTATAAAATTGATTGAAATTGATGTCGATTGATAGCTAATTAAGTAAATTTTGTGTCAAGGCGACTGCAATCAATATTTTGTTTCAATTTTAGCTTTTATTTGATTTCTCCCTTAAGTGACTCCCATTACCCCCTTTTCCCCTACTCTACTATATTATTCATGTATTATACATAAAAACTTTCCTCTTGAATCATTCTATTTACGAAAAAAAAAACTGCATTACAATCCTTAGCGTAGGTTTAAATATCTAAGCATACATGGGGACAGACCGCGGGAACGACTTTGTTTTATACTATGTAGTGCCACCCTTTTTTAATAAATTGATCCTAAATATCGCTAATAAGACTGTACTTGACAAACTTATATTCCGAAGTAAGGTTGTTTACGTTATTTATCGTGTATAATTAAAGGAAAACTTTATTTATAAAGTAGCAGTTGTGTGAAAACAGATCAATTATAACGCTACTCATAAAATGTCACACTCAGTATGTGGATCTATAAATCAATTCAATAATTCGAACAATTAGAAATGACAACATACAAGCCGTAGAGACGTGTTAATTTACTAGCGAAATCTATTTAAATAATTGCCCCTAAATAGTACGCGTAACATTTTTTGTATCAGGAGTCATCAATTGAACTCCTTTTAATCACCGACGATTTTAAATCGACTTGTAAGTATTTAGACGTTAAACCTAGTATTGTTGAGAGTTTTGGCATACTTAGTCCACATCCACAGCGCTGGCTAAGTGCGAATTGATAAATTTTAGATACCTATGAAACTTTTATTCTTATTTTACATTAATTTTATTAATTTGATTAAGCTGAAATTTAACAGACGCGTTTTGTTTGGATGACAGCACTAGATTAGTATAATGGCGACATTGCAAAATGATGAACGATTATTCTAACTAGTCACCCGTCGCAACGGTCGAAATTTTACCGCAATTTGACTTAAAAAAGTAAACTTCATATTGTCCAAAGTAGCACAAATATTTTACAATTAATAATTGCATTGATTTTATTGATAAATTCACCCGTTAAAGGTAAAAAGAGGTTTTAATTAAAAGCTATAGCGGGTATTTTGAAATAGACATCTGACATTTTTAAAGTTTTTGTTTGGACAAGAATACATTTTTGAATTTATGTGTTAAGACATTGAATGTTTTATTTCGTTTATTACCTATGTGTTTGTGTCAAATGCAAGGTAGTGTATGTAATTCGTTTTTAGTTGATTTTAGGTATGTTTTATGCATTATTTGAAAAAAATATTAGCATTTGGTAATCCTTCTCTACATGAACTGTAACCGTGCATAATTTCATCCCCTTCCGTCTGCGGCAAGTATCTTAAAAACGAATCACAAGTTTTTGCTTCACTTATTATTTTATAGAGAAAGAAGATCTCAAGATGGCGAGTATTATCTATACATCCCATTGATATGGGTATCAAATGAAAGGATTTTTTAAGAAGTTTGTTATGACGTTGCATAAAGCTCGTTTTATTATTTTTTAACACTTTTTTCATAATTAAATCATCAATTTGACCATTTAATTATAGTCGAAAACTTTTGGTGCTGAAATCCCACACTAACTACAGATAGTGTTATCAGTACTGATAAGAATTATGCAGTTTAGCTCAGTGACCTAGTATATGCATAATGTTGTAATGGTTTAGTAATAGACCTCAAATGTTTACAAGCCCCTGTTGACTCTCGTGAGAGATAATTTAGCAGGCGCGACAGTTGCAAACAACTTAGTAAATATGAGCATATTGTATATTTAATGTATTTCGTGAATGAAAAAGTCAGTCAGAATTTGGAAACAATTGAAATTGGAAGGTCTACATATTAATAGGAAACTTTGTTAATTATGTTCCTTTTCGGATATTTGTGCACCCAATAAAAAAGAATTAAACCTATTTTATAGATGTTGCATTTATCTATCACTATCATATATCTATTAAACTTTGAATTTTAGAGAATGTTGAGATTTGGTATGGGGTACAACCCATTATTGTCCCACTGCTGGGCACGGGTCTTCTCTTGGAATGAGAGTTTTAGGCCAAAGTCCACGCTGGCCAAGTGCGGATTGGTGGACTTGATTTGGTATATTGATGCCAAGCTTAATTCAATTGATAGAATTAGGTAATTTAATTTAGGCAAGTGTGACATACATAAAAATTAATAACAATTTAAAAAATCATATCGCGTGAAAATGTAGTTACAAAAATATACATTTGAAAATATATCAGGAGAACATAAAGGCACTACCATACGTACACTTACGAGTATTTCTGCCTTTTTTTTGTTTTCGAGGGGGAAACCTTCCAAAGGTACCCGACGCCGTGGGAGCGACGCAGGGTTATGTGGGATTTTTACCGCACTAAAACCCCCCCGGTGGCCGTCCTCGGCGCTGAAAAGGAGGACTCCGGGATCTCGAAACGACTTCAACCGGAATCCTCCGAGTGCGCTGCCCCATCGGGCTCCTCCCAGATGGGCGGCTGGGTCCACCGCACCGTCTAGTCTTTACGGCGGTATGCGACCACACATACCGCCGTCCTTCCCGGAATTGCCTGACCGAACGGTTCGAGCTCCTACTCTAGCCGTCTGCAACCCCGGAAGCCCCTTTTAGTCGCCTCTTACGACAGGCAGGGGATACCGTAGCCCTATTCTAATCCCGGAGCTACCTACTAACGGTAGTGTTAAGTGCTGTTGTATTATTTGAGGGGTGTGGTAAAGGAAACATTCTTATCAAACAGGTTACAAATCAGTCCTTACGGGTACCAACGCATCTAAGGCCAGCCTCAGATAAATAATCTAATCTTTTTGGGGTCATTTATAGATATCCATCGACGGCAACCACCGTATACGATCGGATGGACTGCGAGACCCCAAGATACTTCTATATTACTTAAAAAATATACCAACACCGATGTGCATATATTTTCATACATTTCAATACATCTTTTCTCTTCGTGATTCACGGCTTCGTTCCCGTGATGCGTGTTATGGTGTTTCTCACGAGATACAGCCTCTTATCTTATGACTTCCTTCTTGTCGAGTAGTCAAACAAAACATCTCGGTGTTATGGAGTGAAATTTATTCATTTACCACCATGATTTATACAATGTAGAGTCATGGGGTCAAGCTTTGTTTATGATACATTCAACAGGAAAAGCTTCTTATTTTTCATTTGTATTTTATATAGATGGGGAAGAATATTATTAGTAAAGTAATATAATTAAATTATGTAGAATGAGATAATTATTTACAGCTTGCAATTTGATGAAAGTGAAACAAATATTATAGGTTCATATTAAGTTAACATTTTTATTGGCTAAGTATATTTAAAATTAATCATCTTTTTAACACATTTCCAGTAAACTTGTCAGCAAACCCTTCGGAGACCTTTTTTTTACTTAATTTTTCTCATTCTTTAATAGACTACTAAGTCATAAGGTTCAAGACGTAGATTTAGTTTTATGACTCAAGATTTAAGCCTTTAAAGACTACGTCTCTAAGTAGTAGTAAGTAACTCTGACTCTATTCAGAATTCGTAATCACAGATATCAATAGGCCGATATTTGTGTTTATAATCAGATGAACTGCATCTTCGTTTACTACTTTTATAGCATGAAAAAACACAGCTGCTATATGAAAATCTATTCTTTTGTTTCAGGTAACTTAGAAAGTGAAGAATTGGAGTCATTGAGTATTAAAATGCTGTTAATCAACAAGGGCGTTACATAAATTTGTTTTTAGTTCTTTCATAAAGTCCTGTGAAACAATTTTAAAATGGACAAGCAAAAATTAAAAACTGAACGTGTAAGTGTTTAGTGCCGGAAATGGAAAAAGGGCAAATCATTTGGTGGACGAGAAAGTCCTTTTGGTGAGTAAAATTACTTTTTTTAAAGACAAATACTTGGGATTTTGTCTATTATTAACAAGTAAACTCTAATACGTACAATTTTAAGTATTTTCAAGGACATAACATTTATCTATCTGCCAGTTGAAATCACAAGAGATATATCTCCCCTACTCGGGGTTTTTTTATATATCTGACTGAAGTAGCAAACGAGCATCCAGTCCTCCTGATGGTAAGTAGTCACTGCCAACCATGCACAACTGTAATCAACTTAATACAGATCACGGGTTCTGTCTGAAGTCAAACACAGATGCGTTGCTACACCCCAGGATTGTGATGGTCGTCTCATATAAAAGTGTACCGATTTTTGTCAACATTTATTGTACTTGGCAAGCATGTCGGTGACCTTCGTGTTTTTATTCGTACCCAGACAGACGTTGTTTGACATCTTTTGGATTTAACCCCTAAATTGCTTCTTACGTTATCTACTGGATACGAGGGAGTCTGCTATTTAAAATCGGCGCTATACGACGTCAAAATTAATAGTTTAGATGCAGGACTTGCTACTCTGTTTACGAGAATCCGAAACCCCTTGATGTGTAAAAGTATATGATCACGAAAATATGCTTGGAGCATACTAATCTATCTTGTTCCAATGATGACTATAATGGAGCGTTCTGTATTATTTTCTCCAATTGGGATTACAATATTTTTTTCCTGGTGTCATGAATTTATTGTAAATATACATCTTGTCTCAATCCTAATTATATAATGAATCAACTAACAATTATACAATTGTTTACTTTAACAGTTAATTGCCGCAAACATAGTACGTTAAATTACACTTCAATGTCTACAGAAATGTTCACCCACAAATGTTTCTAAACTAAACCTTTGAAGACACCTTTGCCAGTAGATGTATACAAGCCATCAAAAACAAAAAAAATGGCTTGGAGCACAATTGACTATGCTCCTTAAGTATTACAGACGTCAGACTTTTTTAATAACATCTTGTCGCAGCCCTGATCACAATACATAATGAATGAATCCACAATCATACGATTAGTAACTTTTGCAATGAGTTGTAGGAACCAAAGTACACACAGCTATACTCTACTATATCTACAGTAATTTTCATTTGCAATTATTTCTAAACTATTTTTATTTGTGACAACTTGGCCGGTAAAAGTACAAGCCACAACTACAAGCCAACAAACAAAAAACATATGGCTCGGCACACAAGTGAGTATGCTGCTTAAATATTACAGACATTTTGTATTGGTGTCACAATATCATATTTTGCATCTTTTCTCAACCCTAATCACACAATGAATGAATCTGCTTATATAGGGAATACAGACATTATACATAATTATCATAAACAAGTATCTTGTCTCAGCCCTAATCACGTAATGAACGGATCCACAATCATACTTTCGTTTACTTTAGCAGTGTGTTGCAGCTAACAGAGCTACCACAATGTCCATACGCCACAGAAAAGTTCATTCACAAATATTTCTAAACTAAACTTTTCGTAAAACCTTTACTGGTTTTTACCGGTACACTTTTGTATTCCAGCCTACGACCTCAAAAATATGGTTTGAAACACAATTGACCATGAAAAACTCAAAAAAATCCGTAACGAAAAAGACCTAAAACCTCCCACTCCGCCTACCATGTAGCGATGCCAAGCGTTCGCTTAACATGTGTGTATGTATACTGTATGATCGGACGAAGCTCGCACGGATCGAAACGAGCTGCTCGGAAATCGGAAGAATATGTAAGCTTTTGTGAGAAGGTGTATAGTATAAAAAACACTTGAATTAATATCAAAGAAAAAAGTACAGCATAAATAAATAAATAATTATAATTGCATAAGTTGATAAAAAATGCAATAGCTTTACCGCAGCTGTCCTCGAGTGGGACACGTTTTTTTATTGCCGTCACAAATTTTTTATGCATCTTGTCAGCCCTAATCACATAATGAATAAATCCACAATCATACAATCGTTTACTTTAGCAGTATTGCAGCAAACAGAGCCCACTATATACCACAATGTCTACAGAAGTGTTTATTCACAAATATTCCGACGAGTTCAAACGGTAAACTTTTTATGACTCGAGACTCCTTCGAGAGTAAAAGTAAACAGAAATTAAACGGTCCATTCAAAGAGGAGCACGTGCTCAAGGAGACAATGTCAAGCGTGAGTTGGGCTGGGCTTAAAATATTAATCTTCAACTATTTGTCTTGTTTGAAAAGTCGTTTAAAAGGTCTTTTAATTTGTATTTGACTAAAATATTTCGTCTTCGCCGAAATGCTCACATTCTATCTCTTCTGTACTGTATATTATTTAATCCGACCTCTCCACCATGCCTCAAGGAACGTTTCCCCTTTCTCCACCTATCACATGATAGATCCCTTCGCTCCACTCATAACCTTACACTTTACACTCCTTCCCATTCAACTTCATTTTACAAAAACTCCTTTACTATTTCAGCTATACATTTATGGAACTCCCTTCCTGTTTCAATCCGTCTTGCCCAATCCCTATACTCGTTTAAAAATCTTGTGAAGTCCCATTACCTTAAGCTCTAATTTTCCAATCCTCTCCTTACGCTTTTTGCTATCCTTAAACTGTATTATTTTCACAATTGTTGTTATTTAAAATACTAGTTTCGCTTTTACTTTTTTATTAATCTGTACGTTGCTTTAAATTCAGTAACCTGATTTTTGCACCCTACCTATTCTTTATTTTCACCTTAGTCTTAACTCCTTAACCTTAGGTTGCCTGGAAGAAATCGCTGTTGAGCGATAAGGCCGCCTTTTGTATTCTAATATTAAGATTTCATTGTATTATTTTCCTTGTTGGGTACAATAAAGTATATTATTATTATTATTATTATTATATTTTGCTACTTATCAATAAAATTTATTATGTTAAGTTAGGATTGTAAATTGTTTATAATAATTCGACTATATCAAATCGTTGTCCTTTTATTGTTATTATTTAAAAAAAAAATTACATATTAATACACCCAAAAAGATATATGTGACGGAGAGAAAACAAAATGTTTAAAGTGGTTAACGATATAATTTTTTTTTTTCATATCAAGATTACCTATTAACTTAAACTATTTGCAACCGAAACCTATCCTAACCTAACCTAACTAAACCTAACGTAAAACCTAAATTATTATTATGTGCGATATTTATCTGTAGCATCACAAACGGAACCCTAATAAAATAGGGTCAAGTGCGATTCTCGACAATGTCCTGATCGCCTGTGAACTTACAGCCTGCATCTACAGATACTCAACCGGTTATTTTTGAACTTGACGTAAGGGCTTGTTCAGTTATGCTCAATCTTTTATTTATTGATATCCTTTAAAGTTGTTATAAATGAATGCCTATTGTTTTGTGGGTATAAAAATAAAATCAAAATGTATTGATAATATCATCATCAATACTAACACATGATGATATTATCAATAATATTAAGTTCAAAAATGGCAATCAATGTTGAATGTAAGTATATTGTTTGGAAATATTGGCATCAATGTATATATTTTTTTATTATAAGAAGGGTAGTGTTTTTTGAGTGCGTATACGAATGTTTGTAAGTATATTTATTTGGCAAGCACTAAAGCTAAAGCGGCTAAACGGATTTCAACATATGATAAATTATTTGAAACGACTCTGTTATAAGAGTGACATAGGCCATAAAATTTTTAATTTGTAGCCTGCGAGAAAATTTTTCGATTACTTCTTACACAAATAAAAAAGCGATTGATTTATTTTTAAGCAGTCGTTTTTTTTTGTAAATTTTGTTTTTTAAATAATAGTCTGTAGTTTGAGCATGACTGGCCTAGTAGCATGTTTAGATGTAAAAATTATTTAATGGTATGTGAGAGTGTCGGTTGGTGCGACATAATTATTTCGTAATTTATGACGATAGTAATTGATGCAATTATAGCGTTGACAGTTCACTACACTTATGTCTCCCCATTTTCCCACAGCTGAGTATGATTTTTTCTCTATAATATAGTAACTACAATATGTACGTACATAATAATTTATTTATGTAACTAATCACTTTTGTTAGTAATAAATTTATAATCTGTTGTTTGTAGTATAATCTGTGGACTTGTGTGTCTGGTGGTTCGGTGAAATTCAAAGTGATCGTATCTCAAAATTTTTAAAATTTGTAGAATATAATTCATATACTAAGTCCTCTATTTTTTGCAAATATATGCATTGTTTTTCTACGCTGATCTTTATTTTTTATATATATGGATTGACATCCGATCCATTGGCAATGACCATGGATTAAACTTTCGCCCTTTCGTCATTACGAATTTCTTTAGTTAATTTATAATCAAAGACATTTCTTTGATTATAAACAACAAAACAACTAGTTAAAATGTAATCAAAATATAATTATAATTCGTAACAAATGAATAAATTAGAAACCATGTCACAAACGGTATTATAAGTCACCATAACCGTTTGCAGCGCTAAATTGTCGCATTCATATCTCAGCAGTAATTGAGATAACTGTTTAGTAGTGATGGTCAACTTGAGTTTGGTTTAACTCGAGTCAAGTAAAATTTGATACTTTGCAAGGTTAGTGATAATTGGTGTGGCGACCTCTCGCAACTCATCAAGAGATGGCGCTACTAGTAATCTGAAACACACTATCGAAGTATTCTCAATACTCCGCATATATACAAGTTCCGTAAAAAATTGGTAAAAATATTTTTCGAAAAATTAATCCTTAATGCTTATTTGTTTGAATTCTACCTAATGTTATTAATTATTGACGTAATACATGTTTATGTTGAGCCTGTGCTGCTTTTTAATTTGTTTACGACGCAAGGTTACTAAAATGGTGAAAAGGAAATGAATAATATACTATTTCATTCAGGTATCTCTCGAGTAACCTGGATGAAATAGTATATCATCAGTTAAACAACGAGTTGTTTAACTCGAGCTCAACTCGAGTTACATACATTTGAACAAGAGATAACTCGAGGCGTGTTTATTCCGAGCACATCACTATGTTTAGCGCCCCATCCGACCACCATTGAAGTTGTCACGTCGTTAAGTATTAATGTGCATCTATCGTTCACATTCTACAGAATGCAAACATTTCCTGTTTTCTTGTTTTCTAACATCTTTATATAATTGAAGCGATTATCTGAAAATGTTATATCAAAAAGACATGTAAAAGTAACTTGTTGATTTAATAATGTCATAATTTTTCGTTTTATTTAATAACTTTTAATATTTTTAATAGTTACACGCATGTTAGCGTAAAATAATCAAAAATCTATGCAAGATTTTTAATCGGCATTAATTTTACAAGCTTTTATTTATCTTGCTTTGATAGTTTGAATCTAGTAAATCATTATTATTTATAGTTAATCCATCAATGTTTCGTTTGTTTCGTTACCCACCGGTTCTCTTTTAGAGCCCTTTTTAGGGTTCAGGAAAGGCTTAGACCATTTTCCACTATGATGAACAAGTGCGGATTGGTCGACTTCATACACCTGTACGAGCTTTTTTTATCTGATTGAAGTAGAAAATCAGCATGCAATCCACCTGATGGTAAGTGGTTACTGCCGCCCATGGACACCTGTAAGCAACTTCAAATAGAAAATGGGCTCTATCGGAAGTCAATCACAGATGCGTTGCTACTCCTGAAGACAAAGATAGTCGCCTCATTTAAAAGAGTGCCGGCAACCACACCCGGAAACGCAAAAAATGCTTCACGCTAAAAACAGGTGTGGCGGTGGTACGTCCCCGGTCGGATTAGTTCTAACACCTGCAACCTGTGTAGTAACCTATAATTAACTAGTTGAATCCCGCAGCTTCACCCGCATTTACAAAAATCGATTGTCTCGTGGGAATAAGATATTTTCCCACAGTAAAAAAGTAACCTATATGTTAATCCAGAGTATCAGCTAAATACCTACCAAATATTATGAAAGTCGCTCCTGCCGTTTGGAAGTAACAAACATACACACTCACAAACTTTCGCCTTTATAATATTAGTATGATAACTATTACGTTCATAACCAAAAAATCAGTATGGGATTCTCGTGATATTGATTCCGTAGCTCGTATTACTTTTACGTGAGTATTGTTAAGTATATATCAAGTAACGTTAGTACTTTATTCAAAGTTTTAATAATTGCGCCGCCCCTACGTCTAGCGTGCCTTAAGTGCTTGTTTAAGCTTGATCTTTCCCATAATTCCAACACCACATTTTGTTTGTTCGTCACCTTTTATAGGAGGATGTCTTCATTATCATTCCCTTCAATTGCTTGGTCGCTAACGGACAGAATAAATCCAATTACCACTGTTGACTTGTTTATTTCACTCTAAATTTAGGGAATATGATTTTTAGGTGTAATTATTTATTGTCCAATGTAGCTGGTTTTATATATATCTTACCTCGTTATCAATTGATGCTATAATGACGCTTTTGTTGGCAAATTAGGTTAGAAAAAAATATGGAACTGAAAATGTTTCTTAAAAATTTAAAACATTACCTATATTAAGTCAAAACCAATATTTCTATTATTTATTCAGCTTAATCATTAACATATAATATATCAATTAAACGGATCGCTGGAATTAAATTTGATGTGGTTATGTTGATTTGGAAATTGATTTCAACCGAGTCAAACAGCGGAGAAATTTAGCATGCCATGGGAACTTGTTGAATGGGTGTGCCATAAAGATAAGTCGCATTACGGCCAGTTAGGGCATTTCACATAAAAATAACGGCGATCGGCACTCAATAAACCACTTAAGATGTTCATTAGGCTACGGGCGATCGTTCGATCGTTTTAATGTGGAGTGCAGTGCGTCCACGTATCGTTAGCTTTGAACGTCTAATGGAGTTGTCAGATTGCGCAATGAGAACTGCATGGGCGTTGCAGTAGGGCTGTGCCTTATGGCCTTTTTTATCTGACTGAAGTAGCAAACGAGCATGCAGTCCATCTGATGGTAAGTGGTCACTGCCGCCCATGGACATCTGTAATCAACTTCATAGAGAGCATGGGCTCTATTGAAGTCAATCACAGATGCGTTGCTACTCCCGAGGACTATGATGGTCGCCTCATGTGAAAGTGTGCCGGCAACCACACCCTTCCATCGAAAAGCAAGGAACGCTTCATGTTAGAAATAGGTGCGGCGGTGGTACTTCCCCAGTACCACCTTCAAAATGGCTGGTGAAATACTCTTTTTTTTTATCCACCTTAACATTGATTTTGCATGAGGTTTGAATATAGGGCTGCTCCCGGGGACGTGTTGAAAACTAAAAAAAAAAATTGTAATATACTTAGGTATTACCTACTGTTAGACCTTGTAAAATGTCACTGGCGTCCAGCGTTCGACTGTTTTAATGAGGTGTTCGGTGCATCGATGTATCATTAGCATTAAACGTCTAATTGAGTTGAGAAATTTATGTAATTTCTTAGACAATAAAGTTCTTTAAACCGAATTGAGTTGTCAGATTGCGCAATGAGAACTGCATGGGCGTTGCGGAAGGACTGGTTACATACTCTTTTTTGTCCACCTAAACGGTAATTTTGTATTAAGTTGAATAGGGCTCCTTATCTTGGACGTGTTTAAAACCAAGAAAAAGACCATAACTTGTAATGTCAAGTACATATTTTTCGTAAATCCGTTTATTGCCAGACCTTTTAAAAAGGCCAACGGCATCCATCGTTCGATCGTTTTAATGTAGAGTACAGTGCGACGCCTTATCGTTAGATGTGAATTTCTAAGGGAGTTGTAAGATTGTGCAATGAGAACTGCATGGGCGTTTTTAGTAGGGTTGGTACTATACTCGTTTATGCCATCTCTTATCTACTTTATTGAGATTATGGAGTAAGTTTTAATTATTCATTATTTTATTTATGTTGTTTAATTTTTGAAGCTTTTACTTTTGAACGTGATCAGATTCAAGAGATTTTGAGCGCTTTTTAAAAAATAAGTATTATTGCACTAAATTTTACAAATTAACTGCGATAATAAATTACGACTATATTACTTGGATCGAGTATGAATATTATTTAAAAAGCGACAATAATGTTATAAAATTTAAAACCGAATTTTTTTGCACATGCGCCAACCCTATTGCAATTGCCCGAATTGGGAAAGCAGCGGTAATTGGAAAGACAAAGCGGGTCCGTGTCGCGCCGACGCACCCACAACGATCTTTACTCTTTCTTGTTTTCTCAGACAATGGCTTTGTTTATGTTGTCAGCTCATCATGTTGACGTGTAAACTAAATAGACTCCGTATCGTATATGATTATTCCGGTCAAAATTTTTCCCTCTATTCTCCTTCGTGAATGAAGAAGACCAATAGGTGATAGAAATTAGTAGTGTAGTTGTAACTAATTATACAGCATTTCTTTAAAATGCTAACCTATCGCGGTAATCAAAGTTATGTTGTATTGTATGTGCATGTTTACGTGCTTGTGTATGTGTGTATGTGTGTGTGTTTGACTGAGTGTCATCGCATGTGCCAACCCTATTGCAATTGCCCGAATTGGGAAAGCAGCGGTAATTGGAAAGACAAAGCGGGTCCGTGTCGCGCCGACGCACCCACAACGATCTTTACTCTTTCTTGTTTTCTCAATGACTTTGTTTATGTTGTCAGCTCATCATGTTGATGTGTAAACCAAATAGACTCCAATTGGGTAATTTTTGGTATATTAAAACTGTTTTGTCTCTATTCGCCTTAGTAAATGAAGACAAGTGATAAATGATAAAAACTATTAGTAAGTGATAGAATTAGGCCATATGCATGGTTTCTCTAAATTTCTAATCTATCACGGTGATCAATTAAAGTTGTGTCGTATTGTGTATGTCTTGTACAAGATCGATTCAAACGAGAATATTATGTTTTACCCAATTTCATCAAAAATGATTTTTTTTCAAGTGTATATAGGTATATTATTTTTTTATTTTGGATCTACTCGTCTTTGTCTATGTACATGACACCCACAGAATAATAAATCCTGTCTTGGCGCAATGAGTATACAAAGATTATCCCACGTAATATAAGAAAATGATTGTTTTGTTGGAGTCTATTTGTTTTGTTGTTGCGTATGAATCTTAGTGTGTAAGTAGAGCAAATTAGTTGATGTATTTCTAGTGAATGACTCCTAAATAAGTAGCCATAAAATAATATTCAGAGTATAGTGGATTAACTTCATCATTGTTGTTCCAGGAGATATATAATTTGGTCTGTGTTCATCTTAATCATTTGAAAATTGGTCTTAATTAAAGTTTGAGAATTGGTTAGAATGATTGTTATAGAGGTACTTTGTATGAAAAAACGATGAATCTTACTAGATTCATTTGTTCTAATCTGTTTTCTAGTGAATTTGTGTTACATTAGTTAATAAAATACTTACATAACCAATTGGTACCTTAACAATGCTGTTATTCAATAAACATTAGGTTTTGTTAAGTGGGTCATCCTCATGGATACCCAGCCGCCCGGGGTAGGAGCTGGGTTATGCCGGACTCTGACCAGCTAAATCTCCACGACGTTTTTATATATGACTGAAGTAGCATACGAGCATATAGTCCACCTGATGGTACGTGGTCAGTGCCGCCCATAGACATCAGTAATCAACTTCATATAGAACATGGGTTGCTACTCACGAGGGCTATGATGGTCGCCTCATGTGAAAGTGTGCAGGCACCCACACCCTTCCGTCGAAACCCAAGAAATGTTTTACGCTAGAAATAGGTGTGCCGATGGTACTTCCCCGGTCGAACTACACTTGGTATACCACCTTAAAAATTTAATTTGCCCGTAAAAAAGTGAGGTATTTAGCTCAGTTTTCCTGTTGCGCATGTTAACGCCCAAACGCGTGTCTTATCCGCTCACATAAATTAACCAACTACAGTCTCCTCAAGACATGCGTTTCCATATGAAACAATAAAACGCAATGCGATGTGTGTGTGCTCGACGCGTGTACGAGCCTAAACATGCGTGACAAGAAATGTGTCCTTGAGAATAAGTATTAGTATACAAATAGTAAGTGTCTTCTGTTTTCAGGGCTGCTGTAATAATGCATTTCGCCATGTTCACAACAGCTACCAACGTCACTACACACACAACACAGGTAAGATTTAGAAACTATAGATATTTGGAATTGGTTGATCGGGTCATAAAAGTAGATTAATTATTTATTTTCACTTTAAGACGTTGATAATTACATAGCATTAAAGAAGATTGAGTTACAATCGTCGCGATTATTGTATATATCTTTGGCAGAGGTCTCTTTTCATTCGAAAAGCAGTTTTAATAATTCACCGCATTGACTAAGTAACAATAAGTACATATTATTATACTATACGCTTTTGAGAACTTTGATTTAAAAAATAATCAGGTTAAATAATAATAGATTAATTAATATATAGTTATTGGTTACCACACAATGTATTTTTCCCCGTTGAAATCAAGGACAGTTAATATCTATTCCGCACTTGAACTTTTACAATATGTAGGTACTTCAGGTTATTTTTATGTACCAATGTCGATAAATATTAATTTTTATACGTAACGTAAAAGTCGGAAATCTAAAATTATTTGTGTTCTTCCGCTATATTACGCATATATTATACATAGAAACCTTCCTCTTGAATCACTATTAAAAAAGTTCATTAAAATCCGTAGCGTAGTTTTAAAGATCTAAGCATACATAGGGACAGACAGCGAGAAGCCACTTTGTTCTATACTATGTAGTGATAAGGTTGTAATAATTATTTTTCAGGTATTAGATGAGCCTGAGGGGTATGCTTGGAGCGCTTGGAGCAGTTGGAGTGCATGCTCGAAGAAATGCGGCGGAGGTGTTTCTTTTCAGGAACGACAATGTTTATCAAGGTACAAGTCGACTACATTTTTTTTATAATTTTGAAGTAGTAAAGAATCACTTTTTTATCTGCTTGAAGTAGCTAACGAGCATGCAATCCATCTGATGGTAAGTGGTCACTCCCGCCTATGGACATCTGTAAGCAACTTCAAATAGAAGTTGGGTTCTATTTGAAGTTAATCACAGATGCATTGTCACTCCCAGGACTTGGTATGTTGGTCGCCTCATATAAAATTGAGCCGGCAACCACACCCTTCCATCGAAACGCGAGAAGTGCTTCACGCTAGAATCGGTTTAAAACTTTTCACTTACCGGAGTCTTACCAGAGGCTGGTCACAGATGCGTTGCTACCCCTGTGGACTAACTGTGAGCGCCTTGGATAAGTCCCTATCGCACCTTTCAGGCCAGAACTCTGCAGGCAAGCAGATGTCTATAAGGCAGAATTAGGTGTGACAGTGATACTTCCAGAGTCGTGGTTCTTCCACCTTCCTTACTTCCTTCTTTACATACCAACAGAATAAGGATGAACTTTTGATATTATTTATGTTTCCTACTCTGTCGATGTATTTTATACTATCGAAGTACCAAACGAGCATCCAGCTAGGTGAAAAGCGGCCACTGCCGTTTATGGACATCTGTTATCGCCTCAGATAAGATTATAATCCTATCTGAGATCGGCGACAGTACGTTGCTACTTCAGAGGACTTATTTTTTAATTAGCCTTAGGTTAGTCTAAGTAAAAGTTGGTAAATTTCGTATCTATATATATTTGAGTACTATAAAGTGTTGGTTGGCACTTTACCATATTTTATTTACGACTAGCTGAAACCCGCAGCTTCGCCCGCGTTTAAAAAATACATGACATATACCTTTTTTTTCGTTCTCGAGGGGGAAACCTTCAAAAGGTACCCGACGCCGCGGGAGCGACGCAGGGTTATGTGGGATTTTTACCGCACTAAAACCCCCCCGGTGGCCGTCCTCGGCGCTAAAAGGAGGACTCCGGGATCTGGAAACTTCAACCGGAAGCCTCCGAGTGCGTTGTCCTATCGGGCTCCTCCCAGATAGGCGGCTGGGCCCACCTCTCCGTCTAGTCTTTACGACGATATGCGACCACACATACCGCCGTCCTTCCCGGGATTGCCTGACCGAACGGTTCGAGCTCCCACTCTAGCCGTCTGCAACCCCGGAAGCCCCTTTTAGTCACCTCTTACGACAGGCATGGGATGCCGTAGCCCTATTCTAATCCCGGAACTACAGGGACACATGACATATACCTACGTATCAAACGGCAAAAAGCCCCATTTGTTTGATTGAAAATTCCTTGAATATGTCACGCTCTACCTGTTGTTTCTTACTAATATTGTGTAAATAGATAACATTTGTCACATGAAAGCCCCCCCCCCCCCCCTAAATATGTATTAATACCAGTAGGTACTTGTACACATTGTACAGCATATTGTTACAATTATTAACAGCTCTTATTAATAATCCATGCAAGTCGATGACTTAAGTTATCTTCGTTTCAATTCTACATAGATAGGTACATACGCCAAAATATCTTATATGATGCTTCATCGCAATCTCACATATTTCTGAAGTTATGAATGATGACAATAGTATCAAACTGCAATTAAACTCCATTGAATGGAATTGATCCTCCTCCTTTTCGAAGTCAGTTGAGTATATCATTACGTTAAGAAAAAATATAATATATTTTACCTGCATATATTTAATAGTGATACGTTACAAAGTCCCTATTTTAAACAAATCGTACCAATTGAATCCAACGTAATCGAATTTGAACTCAAAATAATTCACTCACTTTTATATACCTACAAACTTCAGGAATTAGCCCTTGGCGTAACTCAGGATACATCCAGCGACATCTGTTATCCCTTATTAAAACAATACACAAAGTAAATCTTTCTAAACACGCTTGAAAGTTGAGAATGCTCGATCGCGGCAGCATCGTGATGTGTCTGCCTGTGTAGGTGTATCTATAGTTATAATCGTGAATATTGTTTACTTCATGTAGTTACCCACCTCGTTATTAGCTGAGGTAAGTAACTACTCCGAAAATAAGTCGAATTAATTATATTTCCTTTTTTTTTGTAGGTATAAATTTGTTTGTACGAAGTAGATTAATTACAAAAAGTTAGATTGTGAACTAAAAAACGGAATATCCATTTCCATATTAATTTAGTAAAAAGTAGAATTCTCATATTCAAAAGACATTTAAATTACATTTATTTGTATGGATAAAAGCACCTAATGGCCAACTTCTAGAATATGCAGTAGGTATCCTCGAATCAAGAGCAGTGAAACTTGAAACTTGCCCTCTTAATCGGGAGGTCCAAGGTTCAAATCCAGGCACGCACCACTGTTTTATGTGCGCAGTAGAAATTATTTATCACTGCTTTTCGGTGAAGGAAAACATTGTGAGGAAACCCACACTCCCGAGAATTCGTTAAAAAAAAGTTCTCGGAGGTGTGTGAAGTCCACCAATTCGCACTTGGCCAGCGCGGTGGACTATGGCCTAAAATTTTCTAATTCCGAGAGAAGAGTCACTGCTGTGCACGGGGCACGGCAGTGGGACAATAATGGGTTAACGATGTATCCTCGAATCATAGGGCGGTAAAGGTCAATTTTTACATCATTTGTTTCTGCTTACAAAACTCCTTAAATATTTGTAAGTAAAAAAAATCTAACTTTTACGGTTAAGGCAGGCAATACCACTACATCATGAAGGTTGAGGAGTTGAGGGTCAAATTTTTCACTATTTGTTTTTGCTCAAAAACGTTATAACAAATTGGAAAGCAGAAAATGAGGAGCTCTTGCGGCTTAGGCGGGCAGTACCCCTGCATCATGAGGGTTGAGGAGTTGAAGGTCAATTATTTTATCATATTATGTTATTCTAGATATTCAAGGTTCGCTCCAAGTTTCATGTAAACCATATCGGCTGAACCTAAGTTATCATTTAATCTGCATAAAGCGGAGGCATTTTTTGAAGGTTTTTACGTTTTTCCAAAGTACCCTAATTATTTTTCTAAAATAAAAGTAGCCTAAGTTACGCGCTGTAAAATTAGCTATCTAATAGTGAAAATCCCGATAAAATCGGTCCAGCGGTTTCGGAGATTACCCCAAACAAACAGACAGACAGACAGACAGACAGACAGACAGAAAGACAGACAGACAGACAGACAGACAAAAATTTTACTGATTGTTGTTTTGTTATCAGTATCATGTATACTTTCATATGCAATTGATAAAAATCTGTTATTTTGATATTACAAACAGACACTTCAATTTTATTTATAAGTATAGATGTTACCTTCATTGCTAAATCATATGATAATTAATTTAGAATGCCAGAGATGTCTTAGTCATATAGGAGTAAACCTGGGATATGAGTGCGAAAGACTGAAATTCGTACTAAATGATAAATGCTAGACCGTTCGCTCCTATTTGTGTTAAAAACGCTAACACCTCGGATTCCTCAGTGGGAAAATGAAATTAAACGATTTTTGCGAGAAAGTGTTGTGAATAAATTAAATAATAATCTCTACCTGTCCACCAATTCGCACTTGGCCAGCGCGGTGGTCTATGGCCTAAAACGCTCTCATTCTGAGAGAAGACCCGTGCCCAGCAATGGGACAATAATGGGTCGTACCCCTAATGTCTACCTATTGAAAAGTTGTGCATTTGATTTTATAATAGAAAAAAAAATGTTTTTCAGCAAAAGAATTAAAAAATATACGTCGTTGCTGTAAAACTTTAACAAAGCATCTTCCATACAAACGCCTTAAAATAAAAGAAGAATGTAATTTTAAACGTATTATAATTATAATTACAATCCTATTATTCCGACCTCAACAAAAACCTCTACATAACATGTAGTATATCTCCCTCCGATAAGATATACTTATAAGCAGCGGCGCCGACCCGATAAAGTACGAGTAAGTATGGTGTACTTACTCCAAAAAGAAAATTACGTATTGTCCATTTACACGCTTATTACGGCGATTTAACTTAAGGACTTTTTAATGTGGGGTGTTTTATGGAACTATTATATACATTTAAGGTGGTAGAACCAGTGTTGTTCAACCGGGGAAGTACCACCGCCACACCTATTTCTAGCGTGAAGCTTTTCTTGCGTTTCGATGGAAGGGTGTGGTTGCCGGCACACTTTCACATAAGGCGACCATCATATTCTTCGGAAGTAGCAACGCATTTGAGATTGACTTCAGATAGAACCCATGTGTATATGAAGTTGCTTACAGATGTCCATTGGCGGCAGTGACCACTTACCATCGGGTGGACTGCAAGCTCGTTTGCTACTTCAGTCATATAAAAAATCAGTTCGTTAAGCTTGAATTACTGAATTAGTGTATTTATATGAAGCCAAAATATATTAAAGCTGAGCCAAATTTTTCTACACCAAAAGATGAAGCTCGTTTCTGAAGTAAGTTGAAATAAAAAAAGAACTTATTTGTCTGAGAAGAAGCACTGAAACAACTTCTATTTCAATAGCTTGTTCCCTGTTTGCAATGAACGTTATAGGATCAGAGGATCATAAGGTATAATATTTACAATGTTATTTATCTACAGCGATCATCAACACACACAGTGATACTAAATTAAGACTTAGATAACAATAAATTATGACCATTTCATGTTTCGTGCAACCTTTATTTATACACATTTTTTTTATTATGAACATCGGTTGTGTGCGGTAACTATTTATAATGTACCTATGTATTATTTCTTATGCTCTTCTATAAATGATTTATATATGAAAATTTCATTTTGTTTCACATCTTCTTTTTTACTCAACTGTAAGGCAAGATACTGGAGCTAACTTTCATTATCAGGTACAAAAACATGATTGCAATTTGTCGTCAACCCATTATCGTCCCACTACTGGGCACGGGTCTTCTCTCGGAATGAGAGAGTCTTTTAGGCCATAGTCCACCGCGCTGGCCAAGGATTGCAATTAGATAAAAAAAATGATATAAATAACAAAAAAGGCAAACCCGCTGAGTTCCTTGCCGGATCTTCTCAGTTGAGGTCGTATTCCGTGGTAGTGTAAGAAAAAAATGTAACTGACAATTTGTAAGTGCCCCCGTAGGCCTATACAAGAAATAAAGAAATTTCATTTCATTTCTATTCATTTCATTTGTAAGAAATGTTTTCTACTAAGTTGGCTGGAAAGTGTGTATAAAAAATTACAAACAGACCGGTTTACAATTTTATTTATATGCAAGTATGTAGACTTAACTATAGCTAAGTATCGTGTAAAATTGATCATAAAATGATTATTATGGCACCGTAACAAATTTATATCATTTAGTTAAGCAGTGGAGCCCATCGCGGGTCAGAGGCTAAACGCGCTGATCTGATCAAAGTACCAGTTATCGTCTGGATATAATGAGAGTAATATGAGTTGGGTGTGAGATCGATCACTGAAGATCATAACACGAGCAGTTTGCCTGATTTTAGTTAACAATTGAAAGTAGCGATCGGACATGAATTTGCGAGAATCCTTAGTGTTTCGACTCTAGAAGCAAAATCACGAGATCTTTTTATTCCTACTAGTACCTTCTTAAAATGACATATAGTTAAAACCTTTTGATGTAACACTTTGTTTTTGTAATACTTAATCATTCATACGTATATTAATTTTCATTCCCTATGTACTTTGGGTAAATACATATATTTCTTTATACATTGACTTTATATAACAATATATATGTATATTTACTTTTCATCTTCGTATATATATCTTTTCTTCTTTTCTCTCTTTTTTTTTTCTTTTTATTTCTTATTTATTCTTATTTTCTGTGTTTTTTTCCCTATTTTTGTACCGCCTTCAATTTTTTCTGCACTTCCCTAAGCACTGGGAGAAAATGCTATTAAGCATTAAGTCCGCCTTTTGTCCATTGTTTTTTTTATGGTCAATAAAGTT
This sequence comes from Spicauda simplicius, assembly GCA_949699795.1. NCBI lineage: Eukaryota > Metazoa > Arthropoda > Insecta > Lepidoptera > Hesperiidae > Spicauda > Spicauda simplicius. Next base: position 10,961,599 of record OX453071.1, on the reverse strand, counting down.
TAAATAATTAAATGAATAAATAAATAAATAAATAGTGTTAAATACGTTTTTTGGGTTGAATTTTAAGTGTGTTGGTGTGAAGATCAGTGGCGTAACTATGCCTTTCGAGACCCGTGGCATTTTCATCGAATGAGCCCCCTCCCTTCAATATAAAACCAATGTAAAAAAGTGGTAAATTCATCGGATGGGCACCCTCCTCCCAATATAAAAGAATAGTTGTAACCCAGTTATAAAACTAAGTAACAATTTTTTATTACAAATGCAGTGTATTTTAATACATTTTTTACTTGTGTATTCAAGTGAATAACAAAAATAAATCAAAGAAAAAGCTTTTTTTTACTAAACATGTACAATAAATAATAAATGTTTGGAGTTGGGTTTTTCCTTTGACCGGGGCCCATTACGGCTGGGGACCCGTGTCATTTTGCAAACTTGCCACCCTGTAGTTACGCAACTGGTGAAGACTATGATAAAATATACATATTTATTCGATGCGGTCAAACTTACTCCTTAGGAGTAGCAACGCGCCAGTGGCTGACCACCGATAGGATACTAATTTTGTCTCATGTAGACTATAGTATTCAGGGATGTCAGTTCTTGATTATTATTAAAGTGGTCTACTTGCTGGTTTTGCTACTACCAAATAGGCAAAAAAAAGCTTTTTTTCTAGGTATGTATGTGGTCATTACATTTTGAATATCTGTAGTTTAGGTCAAATGGCATGGAATTTTACCACAAGTTGGTCATCGATGCGTTGCTACCTTGAGGACTGACTACGCCACGATTTATTCCTGTAGGGACCAGAATAGGGTTACGATATCCTGATTAAAAGGGGCGTCTGAGGTTGCGGGCGCTAAGAGTTATGAGCTCGGACCATCAATCGGTCACCGGGGAAGGGCCCAAAAGGGACATTGCGCTCGGAGGACTCCGGTTGTGTTCCGTTGGAGATCCCGGACTCCTCCACCAAGCGCTGAGAATGGCCACCTTTAATGAGGTAAAATTCTCACATAGCTCCCACGGCGGCGGGTAACAAAAAAAGGTACGCCACGATTGTAAGTACACAGGTATAACATTGGAGTCCTGATCTTAGGTCTTGTTTCTACTATAAGAAAGAGTTCTATCATTAACATATATTCTGGTACATATATAACTGGTACGGAGTAAACTACCACTAATACTGATTGAGTATAGTAATGTATTTAGTTACGTATAATTATGTAGACAACGTTTTAAGCCCATTAATAGGGCATAAAATGTTTTTTGATACCTAGTAATAAAAATCCTTTATTTCGGAACACGTATTCATGAAACACCGATTACTGCGTGTCTGATTGACTTCTGATTTCAATACCTGTCGAAACCATTAACAGTTTACAGTCGTGTTAACTCCGAGTAAACATAAAGTATAGAGTGAGTATTCTCGGGAATATACAGCAGGCACTGCTAGGATAGTGATGGCCTAATGGTTGAAACTTGCCCTCTCGATTGGGAGGTCTGAGGTTCAAAACCAGACACACACCGCTGATTTTTCTAAAATTATGTGCTTATGAAAAATCAATGATCACTGATTTTCGGTGAAGGAAAACATCGTGAGGTAATCTACATACCCTTTCTTCAGAGTTCTTTAAAAAAAAAGTTCTCGGAGGTGTGTGAAGTCCACCAATTCGCACTTGGCCAGCGCGGTAGCCTCTCCTCTCTCATTCTGAAAGAAGACTCAGCAGTGGGACAATAATGGGCTGTTGACGACTGCCAAGAACTTTACTAATGCGCGATATAATTAGTCACAGCTCATGTTAAAAGGTAATTAATTTCGTGGTTTTAATAACAATTTAAGGGAGATATTTTTATATCCCACAGGGATTCTTCTCATACCCTTTTTGGATATTTTAAACTGCTTATAATAACAAAGATTCACGGCTTAACGTATCCCTGGAAGCATGAAAGCGTTCACCCATCCAACTATTAACTGCAATAAAATTTGGTTAACATTTGTACTTTATTTGAGATCCACTCAAGACCTATCTTTGCCCGCCTCATCTACACTATCTTAGTAGTTCCTATATATCGTAATTCTAGTAAATTGTAATTTAAAAATAGGACCTATATTTCACAACAAAAATTAATCATTATTAAACAGAACAATGTCAATACCTTTTTTTATTTTGTTTTCGAGGGGGAAACCTTCAAAAGGTACCCGACGCCGTGGAAACGACGCAGGGTTATGTGGGATTATTACCGCACTAAAACTCCCCGGTGGCCGTCCTCGGCGCTGAAAAGGAGGACTCCGGGATCTCGAAACGACTTCAACCGGAATCCTCCGAGCGCGTTGCCCCATCGGGCTCCTCCCAGATGGGCGGCTGGGCCCACCGCTCCGTCTAGTCTTTACGACGGTATGCGACCACACATACCGCCGTCCTTCCCGGGATTGCCTGACCGAACGGTTCGAGCTCCCACTCTAGCCGTCTGCAACCCCGGAAGCCCCTTTTAGTCGCCTCTTACGACAGGCAGGGGATGCCGTAGCCCTATTCTGATCCCGGAACTACAGGGCGTAATGTCAATGCCTACTAAGGTGTTGGCGTGGACAGTCTATACTTATTATTACTCTACGACTACTACGCTATTTACGTACAAATGAAAGCTTAAACAGATAACATAACGGTCGAGATAAAGGATTAATATGAGGCGAGCCAGACTGAAACATAAGTAGGTAATTAAAATGCCGTCGCTCTTAATTAGAAAGGTGGGGCTTTGAGTAATAACTATCATTATTTCGGGCGATAAGGGATTGATTAAATGTTAAGAGGCTTAAAGGACATAAGTGGTGCCCTTCTGTTGGGATAACAAAGGGATCTTGTATTTATATGAAAACTAGTTGATCCGGCGTACTTTGTTTCGCTTAAAAGTCATACATCTAAAATTTTCAGTGTTTCTCTACTATATTATACATGTATTATAAACATAAAAATACTTCCACGTGAATCACTCTATCTATTAAAAAAACTGCATTAAAATCCGTAGCGTAGTTTTAAAGATCTAAGCATACATAGATAGGGACAGACAGCGAGAAGCGACTTTATTTTATACTATGTAGTGATGATAGCGCGGTGTTTGGTTAAAGATGAGGATAAGTTAGTTCGTTAGTTACTAGTATCTCAGGCAAATGTCTTCAATTCAATCAATTATATTTAACGGATATAATATCGAATGTATATTCATTCTATCAGTCCCTTGAGGTTCATACCTGGACATAGACCTCCTCAATCACCTTTTTTCATGATTCTGGCTAACTTTCATATAAGGGGAACATCTTAATCCTCGGGCGTAGCAACGTATCTATGATTGACTTTAGACAAAGCTAATGGGGGTAAAACCCATTATTGTCCCACTGCTGGGCTCGGGTCAGAATGAGTGAGTTTTGGGCCATAGTCCATAGCGGATTGGTAGACTTCACGCACCTCCGAGAACTTTTTTTTTTATGTAGAGTCCACGTTCCGTACGAACAGCAAGCACATTGCTACGTTAATCTTATTAAGGAAATTGTTATTTGTGTTAGTGACCTCAGTAAAAATTGATATTATACACCAAGACGCTAAATTTCTTATGGATTGTGTCTCTCAGTCGCCTCCGATGACAGTTACGGAAAAGCTACTCCCAGTATGCTACTATTAAAAAAATATTTGTACAGCGTAACTTACCAAAATTAGACAAAGATTCTATTTCCATAAAAAAATCCTATATTTTCGTGTGGTGGTAGAACCAGTGTAGTTCGACCGGGGAAGTACCACCGCCACACCTATTTCCAACGTGAAGCCTTGCGTTTCGATGGAAGGGTGTGGTTGCCGGCACACTTTCACATGAGGCGACCACCATAGTCCTCGGAAGTAGCAACCTAGCAACGCATCTGAGATTGACTTCAGACAGAACCCATGTTTTATATGAAGTTACTTACAGACGTCCATGGGCAGTAGTCACCTCTTATCATAAGTAAGCTCGTCTGCTACTTCAATCAGATAAAAAAAAAATGTATTTAAAAGAGTTCAGGGTCGTTGAGCGTATATAATAAAATAAAATTGTTGTTTGTGTATTAGAAAGCGCTTCAAACCAAAACTATCTACTATATTTGATTAATAGGATTATAACAGATGTATTTGTTTTATTAAAAATGACGCCCTCTATTACAATTTAAATGATTACAATTTAAAACTGCTATATTTTAAAACGCAAATAAAACCGCGTGGCATAGCAAGTTAATTGTGTATTCATAAATGAATATCTACTCGACAAGAGATGGCGCCAGACGTCTCAGAATTACTTGCAGTCATGTACAATAAAATAAAATGAAATCCTAAATGAAATCACTTGCATTTACAAGAACGTATAAACGTGGTCGCTCAGAATAAGTTTATCTCTGTTTCTATCAAGAATCCAGTCAGTGCAGATTACCTTCTGCTTCATGTCTTTGTGCTAAAGGTATTGGCGTACTAAAAGCTAACTAAAATTGTTATATTGTTTAAACATTGGGTAAGGCAGAAGAGGCTTATAAACTTACGTTAAGATCGAGAATCTGGCTGGTTATAGAGCTGCTAAATATAAATGGTAGTAACACTAACTTAAATTATCTAATTTTAAGCATCTGTTATGTATTTTATGCTAAAAGCTTTATTCTGAATCTCTTATCAAAGTCACGACTAAAAGTAACTTGCTTAACAAATCATATTTCAGCAACCTGTTAAAAAAAATGTTATGTTATGCATGTAAGTAATAAAAAAAGACTTATGTATTTTATATTTACAGTAAATGATTGAATGTATATTATTGCAAAATTAATTTAATTATTTATCTCAAACTTACTGACCAGCTGTATCATTTTTTGTTCGTATAGATTATTAGTTTCCATAATAAATAAGTAAGTAAAAACCAAGGTTCATACATTTCTACTTAGGAAAATAATTGTTAAGTTTCATACTATCACAAGCACCACATGATTATTTATTCCAAGATATAACTCGCTTAGAAATTACTGTGTAGCAGCGCCCTAAGAATGTAGAGCATGAGATGTATTCCTTCATTAAAGATATTCTGTGGCAGCATCCTGCTGTTATGGCGATTTAACAACCTCGAACAACCTCGACAAATTAGCTCCGAAACCATTTGTCACGGGACTCATAGAGCCCTTGGAGTAATAGAGGGAATGAAATATTACCTTTATTCTGTTGAAGAAATTCAAATCTGTGTAACATTTACTTGTTGGAATGTTTGAGAGGCATAAATAAATAATAAAGCCGATATAATTTCTTTAAACTCTTTAATAAATAGTGACTTTAGTAACATTATTTCAATTTAGTGTTTTTTTATGTATCACTGAAGTAGCAAACGAGCATATATGCATGTCCATGTCATGCTAAGTGGTCACTGCCGTCCATGGATATATGTACTCCATATAATCTATTTGAAGTCAATGGCAGATGCGTTGCTACTCAAAGACTAAGACGGCAGCCTTATAAGAAAGTACCTACATTACCTATAGTTTCTCATTTATATTCTTGAACATAGGATATTCATTTCTGATCTATCTAATCGAAAAAAACATTTTAAAAAGAAGCCTATTCTAAAGTCGGTTGTAAGGATTGTTCCTTCTGAGGACCTTTATTTTTATCCGTCTATCAGCTCTTTAAAGTCTGGTACTAGTTATAGGATTCCCTAACCTGCACCAGTTTGAACAATTCTAATCCCTCTAACTCCTGCAGTTGCTTACCGTTTTCTTCAGGTTATGACATGATGATGAGTCCACTTGGTTAGGGGTGCCCTGTACTCCTTTTGCCTATACGTTTTCTCCATAAGAGATTTGGTTTTACTAATATTTTATTACTGGATTGCATCAGGACGATAACATTTTTGAACATATATACATATATGTGATTGTATGTATATTAATTTATTTGGCAAGTGCCACAGCCCAAAGGACTTGACAAATTGTAACAGATGACATATAATTATCATTTGGAATCGACTCAGTTGTGAGAGTGACATAGGCTATATAATTTTTCAATATGGCGCCTGGTGTCAGAGAAAAGGGAGGGGGAGGGGAGGAACTATTATTGCTATTATAACACTATGGGTATCATAGACATAGGACCAATATAAAAACATATATGTTATAACACTTTTATGTTCATATTTTGACACATATTTCTAAAAAGTGTTAAATTGAATAAATTATTAAAACACTGCACATACTGCAAATTTTAGTTTAAGCAGTGGGTATTTGTTTTTGTAGTAAATAATATCTAGTTCTGTTTGGTTTTAACCGACTTCCCAATTATTAAATATTAATCTTAATTTGTTACACTTCAACTAAAAGACGTAACACTAAGTTATTATAAAGTAGCCTAACGAGTCACATTATCGGGCTTGTTTGAGTAATAGCTATTCCCTATTTGAATGATATATCAATCACTCTTTTATTTTTACACCTTCAAATTAGATTAACGTTTACAGCAATTTGTACGCGGCGTCGTTAATTTCATTAGAGGACTCTTTGTGATGCCGCCTCCCGGTTTAATCTGATGTATGTTGTTTTGTAGTTTAATTATAAAGATTTATAGGCCTTGTTATAAGAGTTGTTATGGAGGTGTAACTCATACAACTATTTACCGTGAATCATACCTAAACTTTATTTTTTGTCAACTTATTGTATACGTGTAAGTGTATAGAGTACATTAAAGATGTTTTGGTTACAATATATAGTGTTTGTTCTCTTTGTGCATTTTTGTGCATGTCTATAGTAAAAGAAGAAATAAAATGCAGGCTTCAAGCTAAATAAGTCCAATCGTATTTCGGATAGATTGTAGTGAAAGGTTAGTGACTAAAAATCCTCAGGAGTGGTAGTGCATCTGTGGTCGACCTTAGACATCTGTATACACAATCATTGTTCTGTATAAAGTTGCTTACAAAGTCCATGCGTAGCAGTGATAGAACCAGTGTAGTTCGACCGGGGAAGTACCACGGCCACACCTATTTCCACTGTGAAGCATTTCTTGCGTTTCTTTCACATGAGGCGACCGTCATAGTCCTCGGGAGTAGCAACGCATCTGTGACTATCTCCAGATAGAACCCATGTTCTGTAAGAAGTTGCTCACCGATGTCCACGGGCGGCAGTGACCACTTACCACCAGGTGGGCTGCATGCTCGTTTGCTACTTCAATCAGATAAAAAAGTGACCACTTACATTTAGGTGGAAAAAGAAAAGGTGTTCTTTGCTACTTTATTGGGATTGCAGTAATAATATCCCTATGCGAACAAATTCGAGGTGTTACGAGAGTAGAAAGGGGTGTTACTAGCCGATAATAGAAACCTAATAGGCCCTTCGTTTCAGATCGAGAGCAGGCAACGGAACACTGACGCCGCCGGTGATCACGGTGCGAGTAACGCGGCAGGCGGACTGCCTCGGGGTCGCGAAACGATACCACGAGTGTAATACAGCTGTGAGAACACATGTTTATATATATAGGCATAAAAATATTTAGCAACTTTTTGAAGTGAAACTTCTTTTAACGGGGTTGGAAAAAAAATTAGTGTAACATTTTTACGTTACGTTACGTTACGTTACGCGCCATCTTTTTTATTCCGTTACGCGCCATCTTTTTCTTATCCCTACCACGCGTGATATTAGATAGATTATTATAGATTAGATTATTAGATAAAGTTTAATAAAAGCCTTTTATTAAACTTTATCTAATTTAACTTTATTTAACCAATTTCTGTAAAGTTGCATATAGTAAATTATTTTTTGAAAAATAACGTCATAAAGAAGTTTCACTTCTTACGAGTGTACGCTAGTACACGCACACATTTTTTTTATTTGTCAACTGGTTTTTCGTATACATAAACTCTTAACAAGTATGATAGAAGTGGAAACTAGGTAGCATCATAGGTCTTAAACAGTCTTTTTGGGTTGTTAAGACATATTCTTTATTCGTTTTTTTTACCTACGTATTATTATATAGTGATAAAACTTATTGTGAGATATATTTGTTTGTAGTATGTATCTGAGCGCGATGACCAAATGACGTGACCAAAGATGATAAAAAGGTATCATACCTACAAATAAATACAAAACTTAAAATATAATATATTGACATAAAAATTAAAAGCTAAACACTTCGGCCATTTCTTTTCTTGCTTAATTATACCAGAGTTTTTTTAAGTAAAAAGTGACCAATGTTGCTCATAGATGGATATTATGAACTACCTATATAATAGAACAGTGACTCTACCAGGAGCCTAAGAGATGTGTTGCTACTCCTGGGGCTATAATAGGCGTGTCATGTGTAACTCAAATTGTATCCATTATTCCGCCAAAATCCATTAAACCATGAACAGCTTCTATTTTACCTTACTTTATAGATAAATTCAGTTCAATATATCAGATTAACGCACTTCAACTGTCATTTAGTTACGTAATTCTGACTAAATTTCGCATCTCCGTATTCGTTTCGCGTTGCAAAGAAACAGATTTTCTCACGAAGGACGCCTTCGGCTAATAAGAGGTAATGATTTGTTCAATCGACACGCTCCGTAAAAGCGGGTAAAGGAGCTTGCACAATCACCTAGACCAGCGGCTCGAACTAAGATAATTTCGTAAAGGAAAAAAAGGTCGTCAATAAATTTAAAAGCAAAAAAAAGCACAAAAACCTTTAATGAAGTTCCATGAAACGGAAAAGATTCGTTGACATGTTTACTGGATATGTTTTCAAGACCTTTCAAAACTATGTACATGACGCTAAAAAGACGTATACCTAAGTTTATTTGTATAATTCTAGCTTAAACTATTTATATGAATTGGTTGTTTAGTTTTAACTAGTGTTTTAACGACTCGGACACATTTACACGAATCGAACGCAATTTTTTAAACTTAGCTGCATCAATAACTAAGACTACATTTTGGAATGGTGTCTTTTAAAATTGACTATGGTATTTTTAAATACTTTAATTATTGGATAGAAGCTTTGTTCTATATGGAATTTGATAGGCATGTCCATGGGTCGCGGAGGCACCTTACTATTCGGTAAACTGCATTCTAATTTGTTATTAAAGTTTTAAAAAAATATATGTGTAATTATATATTACACTTAAATCTTCATTTGAAGTATCACAATATATCACGTTAAGTGGATATCAATAAATCATAAAAACCTACAATATATTTTTTATTTTTTATTGCACCTTTATAAAAGCAAAATAGAGCAAACTTAATGCCTTATGGCATTCTCTACCAACTCAAGGTGGCTGGAAGAAAATGAACAGGTGTAAATTTTAAATGCGGAAATCGCAAACGATAGTTCGTGTTAATATAACATTCTAAGCACATTTAATTATGATATTACCAAACTTCGTCGGTATAACGTGTATGCCCCTTAAGTATGTAGCACTCGCACGAGTGATTTCTGATTTAAAAGCCTTCCCTCGTAAATGTTTCCGTGATTAGTATTGTTCCGTCCGGCGCTACGAGTTATGGATAATAAAACTAACGATAAATGTTGCATTTACTATTTATAATACTTTTATGCGTTGTTTGTTTTGATAATTTAGTGATTTACGCTAGTTGTTAGAAGTAGTCGTAAATTTTTTATCAATAACTGTTTCATTAGTACGCGTTTTGAGTTAACAAATAGGTTAGTATTTATTAACTCAAAACCACTAGATGGACCGATGATCAGAAGAAGACAGCGGGAAACCGTTGGATTCAGAAGGCACAGGATCGGTGGGAGTGGCGTCATTTAGGGGAGGCCTACGTCCAGCAGTGGACCTCAAAGTGCTGATGGATGGATAGTATTTATTTTGTTTCACTGGCGTGAATTTTGTCTCAAGTCGTACTACTGTTACACTTTTTATTGATTGAAGTAACAAACGAGCATGCAGTTCACCTGATGTTATGATAAGTTGGTAGAACCAGTGTAGTTCGACCGGGGAAGTACCACCGCCACACCTATTTCTAGCGTGAAGCAGTTCTTGCGTTTCGATAGAAGGGTGTGGTTGTCGGCACACTTTCACATGAGGCGACCATCATAGTCCTCGGAAGTAGCGACGCATCTGTGATTGACTTCAGATGGAACCCATGTTCCGTATAAAGTTGATTACAGATGTCCATGGGCGGCAGTGACCACTTACCATCAGGTGGACTGCATGCTCGTTTGCTACTTCAGTCAAATAAAAAAAAAAGTTGTAATGGACACTTATGGTCATTTGTAACCAACTCCATAAAGTACACTTGCCACTCTCGAGGATTAAGATGATCACCTCGTGTAAAAATGAACCCTTTGACCAAATTGCGTCTATTGGTTGACTAAGAATAAGTGTGGTAGAGTTTACCACCTAGAGAAGTAAAGCCACCCACATTTATTTTGGCCCTACGACAACTTGTTCTAATTCGATGGGGAGATTTGAAAGGAGTAGCAGTACTCTTTATTATGTTTTTATAATGTGATACTTCAAAAAGCACAAGCCGTGATAACATTTTTAAAAACAACGTATTTATGAAAAAGTGCTTTAAACCATAAATGTCTCAGTATGTAGAATGCAATAAAATTATGATATTAGTTTCTACTTTAAATTTTGTAGTAAATTGCATTGCATTTGCCATTTTAAACAGCGTTCCCAGAGTGTAGAAAATACAGTTATTAAAAGGTATAATCGTAACAAATAGCAAAGTGGTTTCATTATAAAAGAAATATGTATATGTTACTTCAATTTCCATTATAAGAGAATTCCCATTTCAAGCGAGCAATCTTAATGTGATAGAACATGTGTCGGCAACCTGCGTCCGATTTTTTGCGGCCCGGGGACTTTCCTAGCTGCTTACTGGATTTTTCTTAACGAAAGTCTTATACGTAGGCAAATAAAATAAAGAATTCCCATTTCAAGCGTGCAATCTTAATGTATTAGAACATGTGTCGGCAACCTGCGACCGATTTTTTGCGGCCCGGGGACTTTCCTAGCTGCTTACAGGATTTTTATTAATGAACGTCTTATATGTACCTAAATAAAGTAATGTCTTAAATAAAAAAAACTGATTTCAATTTCAGGAACAATTTACCTTGATTTTTACTTGTTTGACCCTTTTTGCCGATGGAAATTCAGAGGCTGTCTCTGTTTATTCTTGACGAACTTTATCGATATATGTGGTCCAACATTGTTTTTTATAGTTTCTATTTGGTCCACTTAGTCTTATTTTTAATATCATGTGTTCTGTATTGGCAAATACATATATAAGTAACAAGCTAATACGAGCCATATAGGTTGCGGATCGCTGCATTTGACTATCTACTTGTATATATTTTAATAACGCCATGGCTGGTGCATTACCGTTATCGGTTACGGATCCAAAGCTATCCTAACGTAACTTAACTGGTAGCGACAGTCATAGTTATAGACTACTTCGCTACGCTACTGATAGCTATCCAGTTATATCAAGTTTTGTCCTTGTCAGTGCTAAAATGATTGCATACCATAATCCAGACAAATTAGACATTAGGGGGATACGTGTGCATTTTATGAAGATTACAATTGTTACCGTCCACCAATTCGCACTTGGCCAGCTCGGTGGACTATGACCTATAACTCTCTCATTCCATAGAAGACCCGTACCCAGCAGTGGGACAATAACGGGTTGACGACGATAATTGATACAACTTTTTGAAAGTATATTTCCGAAATCCACCATATTTCCGAAACGGTGGCTTGTAGAGAAGAAAGTATTACACATTTTTTATGGATAATTTTATGATCTACAATTTAAGTCTGATGTATTTATATGATTAAATTTACAGCTTAGCTGAGAATCGCGAAAAACTCATTTTTTTTTTACATTTGACCTTGAATTTTTTTCCATACACGGGAATGATGGGGAACTTTCAGAGTTTGTTTATAATGGTCTTTTAAACTATTGGACCAATATTCAGCTTGTTGCGAATTAATGTAATTTCACCCTGATTTTTAAGTCTAATTTGACCGGACTAACCAAAGATAAACAAGTTACATTGTTAAATTCTTTAAAGACAAAAACCGACTGTATAAAATGATTATTGGTTTTCGGTTTCAGTTGATTGTTTTAAGCAGTTCTGTTTTGGTTTTTAAGGTCCCTTGCCGAAAGGATAAAAACGGAATCCTGTTACTAACACTCCGCTGTCCATCTGTCCGTCACCAGCCTGTATCTTATGAACTGTGATAGCTTGGCATTTGCCATTTTTACAGATGATGTATATCTGTTGCCGCTATAACTAAAAATAGAATAAAATAAAATTTTAAAGGGGCTCCCATAAATAAACTTGTTTTTTAGCTTTTAATAGGTCAGGAGTCAGGGTCGCAGTTTGCTGTTTCTGTATTTCTAGCAGTTCATGCGTTACGTTGTAAAGACGTGGAGACCATGTTTTAACTACGAGGCGAACCACTTAGTTCAAAAGAGTCGTAACGGATTTGAAAAGATTTCGGCTAGAATCTCTGTTTTATTAGGAGTTGGTCACTGATGCTCATTGGCGGCAGTGATCACTTACAATCATGCATCCAAGTTTTCTATATATTTGTAAAGAAACTTTACTTTCTTTGAAAGGAGATGTTTCAAAATGTATGGACCTTTGGCCAGGTATCTGTACACCATATGATAAAAATGCCAATAAAGTATAGAACACTTTTTGACTAAGCATTTTATTATAATCGACTGGGTTTATTGGTACAAGACTAGAATTTTAAGTTAGAATTGCAACACAACATAATGGCGGCGGTAATATTGCATTTTGACAGTTGAAGTTAATAAACAAACTGTGACAATGACAATCAGTTGTCAATGATCATCTGATCCAACGCAGTCATATTAAATATCTGTCAACTATAATTAATAATTATGCCGTTTTAGACTTGCACTTCACACATTCATTTTACAGTTCTACTGCTTTCAAATTATTTGATGGTCAATTGATAGAAAAACGTAATTGGCTGCAACCCTTTTTGTGTCTTACTGCTGGACGTTAGTCTCGCTCCATAAGTGGAAAGGATTGAAAGAATCAATATGACAGTTGTCAGATAATGACAACTACAGTTTTATCCACAGACTGTCTAAAGCAGTTGTTCCGCCATATTGGAAAACGAAGAAAGTAGTTGATTTTAATTGGTTTTGTACCAGAAAAGTACACGTTTTCATGAACTTGAAGTATTTTTTTAGGATTCTTGAGATTTTTCTCGATTTTTTGAGATGGTGTACATATACCTAGCCAAGATTGAAACATCTCCTTTGAATTTATGTCACTGTTAGGAATCGATATGCGAAAAAGATGGCTTCAGCTATATGATGATGATTTATTCGTAATGAAGAATAATGAAATACATTTGCAAAGAAATTAATAGTTGGAAATAATTAACATATATAGTTTCTCTTTTTTCCCGGTAAGAGAGTCGATAGCTTTACGACAACGTTAACGAAATAAAATCTCTATTTTCCAGAGCAAAGCTTTTTGTTTAGTTTTCGCTATTTATCTGATATATATTTTTATATTAAGGATATATTTTTTAAAATTATATTTTTATATTAAAAATTATATTATATGCAAATTCAAAAAAATATAGATTTTTTTATTATTTCCCTAGCCATGTTCTGAGGGCGAGCGGGATTCGCGCGCAGGGCAGTGTGCGACGTATGACCGCAGGCCCTTCCGCGGGCGATTCTACACCTGGGTACCTTATGTTGAAGGTAAATATCACACAAACATTTATAAATGTATTTCCTATATTATAAAGATATACTTATTTTATGAAAAAAAAGTTTTATGTATAGGATCTATAAAATGATGTAGGTAGGTATAGAGAATCGTCCCTGTAGTTCCGGGATAAGAATAGGACTACGGCATCCCTTGCCTGTCGTAAGAGGCGACTAAAAGGCGCTTCCGGGGTTGCGGGCGGCAAGTGAGTTCGATCCTTTCGGTCAGGCGACCCCGGGTAGTTTGGCGGTATGTGTGGTCGCATACCGTCGTAAAGACTAGACGGAGCGTTGGGCCCAGCCGCCCATCTGGGAAGAGCCCGATGGGGCAACGCGCTCAGAGGATTCCGGTTGCGTTCCTTCGGAGATCCCGGAGTCCTCTTTGTAGCGCCTAAGGGGGGAATTGGGGGGGGGGGGTTAGTGCAGTAGAAATCCCACATACACCCTGCGTCGCTCCCACGGCGTTGTTGGATGAATGTTTCTCCCTCGAGAAAAAAATTATGTATAGAATACGTAAGTTGTCGTCTAGCGAATTAAAAACTTACGATTCATGCTGGACGAATCATGAAAGGACGAAGATAAATGTTAAGTCGCTTAACAATCTTGCTCTTTGAGACACTTCTCATATTCTGAAAACAATTTTGTTATTTCTACAAAATTCATATTTCGCTTATACCTTTAACTTCACTGTGCGATATGTATACCATAGATTACCGTTACAAAACTAACCAATTGTAATCTACTTTCTGTAATCAGGATCACATTAGAGCGTCTATTAATTACAGGTTATCTGGTCTGTGCGACTGATATTAATTGTGCTACTTGCAAGAACTAAGCAGCTTTGTATTGATCTTCTGAAATGGATGACCGTTAGACCTAGTAGTATCTTAGAAAATAATGTAAAGCTATTCTTCGTCATTCCATCGAAGTATTGATTGGTTTAATTCAATGCATTTTAATATTAATTATTTTTTTTCGTATAAGATTGAGTATAAGAAAACAAATTCTGTAATTTTGTGTATTTTTTATGATATACGTTTAACTAATCAACTATCACCTGCAGTCCACCTGACGATAATGGTCACTGTCGCCGATAGCGATGAACGTCAGATGCGAACAGAGTTTTATCTAAGGTTACCAATCTTACACAGATACCTCTACGGACTTAATTGAAAGACCTCGGATGTCACCTGACCTACATATTCTTTCAGTTCACACCCACTCTTACTCCGTACCCTAAGGTCGTTTGGAAGAAATCGCTGTTTAGCGATAAGACCTTAATTTAAAATTGTTAATTTCTCTGTATTATGTTCTTTTTTTTGGGTACAATACAGTATATTATTATAATGGTTTGGAATTTATATGTCGAATTATCATCCAGAGGCTAATAAAATATTTGAATTTATCATTTACATTTTTTGCCATGGAATCAACCTAGATACTTGCATTTTAGAGCTCGTAAATTCAATATAATTCGACGAAAAACATACCACCGTCAAACTTAATAATAATAATAATAATAATATTCACAAATTCACCTTGCAACTGTACAAGCAGACACGAAACTAACACCTCTTAACCTTAAAAATCGCAGCATGCACATAGACGAAATAACACAACAATAGAAAATTAAATTTTGGACTCAAAAATCCCTACACGGAAGACATCGACTCGATTTAAATAACCCGTACGTTGACAAAACTGCGTTAAACGAGTGGTTGAGACGAGGCGAATTGTTTTCTGAAACTGAGGGATTTATGATTGCCATACAGGATCAGGTTATTGAAACTAGAAACTACAGAAAACACATTATTAAAGACCCAAATTTCGTTAATGATCTCTGCCGACATTGCCATAGCGCTAGTGAAACTATACAGCACATTACAGGAGCTTGCAGATGCATTGTTCAAACTGATTATAAGCATAGACATGACCAGGTTGCAGCTATAATACACCAATACTTAACGTTAAAATTTATATTAATCACAGAAAAGACTAATTATTACAAATATTCCCCTGCAGTAATTTTAGAATCTTCAAAGTTCAAATTGTATTGGGACCGAACAATAATTACAGACAAAACAGTACATCACAATAGACCCGATATAACTCTACATGATAAGGAAAATAAAATAGTTTACCTTATTGATATAGCTATCCCTAACACAAACAATTTACAATCCACATACACTAACAAACTCACCAAATACACAGATCTCACAATTGAACTCAAAACACAGTGGAAAGTCGACACAGTTAAAACTATCCCTATTGTTATTTCTTCCACAGCGGTCATTCCTAAAACCTTGCTCTCTAGCCTAAAACTTTTACAAATTCATCCACTTACTTATCTTACCATCCAAAAAGCAGTCATTTTAAATACATGCAGAATTGTTAGAAAATTTCTTTCCATTAACACTTAATCCTTTCTTTCTCTCAACAAACGTTTGGCATAAAGC
This sequence comes from Spicauda simplicius, assembly GCA_949699795.1. NCBI lineage: Eukaryota > Metazoa > Arthropoda > Insecta > Lepidoptera > Hesperiidae > Spicauda > Spicauda simplicius. The sequence continues at coordinate 10,945,393 of OX453071.1, read as the reverse complement.
CCGCGTTATTGAGCCTCTTAAACAACACCTTGTTATAAACAAATAAATAATAATAATACTCTTGTACCCAGAAAGTATAGATAACAAACATACAAAATAAGAACAGTACAAAAGGCTGTCTTATCGCTAAACAGCGATTTCTTCCAGACAACCTAAAGGAAAAACCTAAAAGAGTTAAAGTAAGTGAAACAGTTAACATAAGAATAGGTTCAATAAGTAAGTTGTAGTTAGAAGATTTACAAAATAGAGCTAAGGAAACTTAGTGTATAATTATTAGAAGTGTTAATGGGTTTGAGGTCGACTTCAGGTAAAATCTATGTTTATAAGTAATTTTCGCACATCGCTCGCAATGCCACATCGCTCGAAGGACCGATAACCGATAGGGAAGAAAGGTCCTCGAGAGGCTATCACGTTTAGGCAAAAGGAGTACAGGTTGCCCCCATACCAGGCGGACCGATGACCTGAAGAAGACAACGGGAAACCGCTGAATTTAGAGGGCACAGGACCGGTTGGAGTGGCGTCATTTAGGGCAGGCATATGTCCAGCAGTGGACATCAAAGGACTGATGGATGGATGGATGGAAGTAATGCAACGCATCTGTTATTGACTATAGACCGAACTCTTGTTATACATGAGGATGCTTTCAAATGTCCATGGGCGGTAATAGCCACTTACCATCAAGTGGACTGTATAATAGACGCGTTGCCACTCCAGAGGACTATGATAGTCGCCTTATATACAGGTATGCCAGCAACCACACCATTCCATCGAAACGCAAAAATGCTTCATGCTAGAAATAGGTGTGGTGGTGGTACTTCCCTGGTCGAACTACACTGGTTCTGCCAGCTGAAGAAGTGACCAATGAATCCCTTGAGTTTTCGTTTTATTTATCGTACATGTTTGTTTTAATACAGGTGACAATCCCTGCTTGCTGAACTGCAGGCCATTAGGGCAACATTTCTACGCGTCCTTGGGATTGGTGGCAGATGGGACCCCTTGTACAAAGCCTGGATTCCGAGCTATATGCGTACAGGGTACATGTAAGGTGAGTGAAATACAGTTAATACTTCATAGAGGTCGGAAACCTCCAGCACATGACGTGACTGTAGCGCGAAACAAGCTTTTTATAAATCTTCTTCTTCTAGTGCCTCTCCAACTAGTGAAGGTTGGCTGTCAGCTCTGCGTAATTCTTTTTGTTGATCGCGAGGCGAAAAGTTTGGCAGCACTCTTAATACCCGTCCATTCCCCGACCATTCCCCTCAACCACGACTTCTTTCTCCGACCGGGTCTTCTCTTTCCAGCATCTTTCCCGTCATTATAAGTTGCAAGAGTTCGTATCTTTTTATAAATGTAAGTAGATATTTGTATGAGTTCTACAATAATAATATCTAAATTTTACGCAATACATAGACATTTCTATTTGAAATAAGGATCTTTTAATTTCAAGGATAACTAAGTCGAAAATTGCCATATGCGGTCCGCGTATACTTCATGAAGTTATTATGTGGCCTGGCTACCCAAAAGATTATTGCGTGAAGTGTAAAGCATTTCTTGCATTTCGATAGGTGTGGTAGCCGGCACACTTTTATATGAGGCGACCATGATAGTTCTCGGAAGTAGCAACGCATCTGGGATTGACTTCAGATACCATGTTTATTTGAAGTTGCTTACAGATGTCTATGGGCGGCAGTGACCACTTACCATCAGGTGAACTGCATGTTCGTGTGCTACTTCGATCAGATTAAAAAACTAGCTTTCATTTCATACTCATATTGTTATAATAATAAAAAGAAAATCATCCCTATCCTTTCTCTGATCGCAGGCGCCATATTTAAAAATTATAAAACCTATGTCACTTTAACAACTGAGTCGTTTCAAATGATATGTCATATGTTAAACCGTTTGGGCTGTAGCGCATGTCAAATAAATGGACGTGCATACAAATTTAATATGTTCATATGATGGCGCCAGGATGAATGTTTAAAAAAAACATGAGCAAAGACAATTGAAGTCTACGATTCGATGTTATTTTTTTGCCAATTTTAATGCGTAGTTTAGTTTCTATTGGATTTCAGAATAGTTAATGAGCGTATTTCAAATTACTGTAAATTATAATAAATAGAAAGGAATCATATCATATCATACTAATATTATAAATTCGAAAGTTTGTCAGAGTGTATGTTTGTTACTTCTTCACGTCTAAACGGCTGGAGCGATTTTCGTAAAATTTGGTAGGAAGTTAGTTGACACTCTTGATTAACATATAGGCTACTTTTTACCGTGGTATAATATCTTATTCCCTCGGGACAATCGATACATCGATTTATTTAAACGGGGGCAAAGCTACGGGGTTCAGCTAGTAAGGAATAAAGTGTACTGGTATTATATGTGTTCTCAGTCAACATAGCTTTTGAAATCTAACAATGTCGAAGCCTGACGTTACACATACATACGTTGAAAAAAACATTACACTCATTCTGACGCAGTCGGGTAAGTACCAGGTTCTTAATCGGTTTTAGTTTTCAAACTTACGTATTATCCTATTCCCAGTTGCATAGATAAGTTCGCATTGTCTTACAGTAACAAATCTTGAGTTACAGTTATCAGTATCAGCCTTCCCCATCTGCGTCAGTTAACTGTAATTAACCTCGGCTTATTTATTGCAGTTACTATTTCTGTTTATTCTCTAAGTAATTTACTACTTTGCCCTTGTATATTATTTGAATACGTTCCAGGAATATAAAATTATTGAACAGGAAGAAAAGAGAACTAACCGTATGTCGTGAATTAAGAGTGGTCTATGTATATCACGCAATAAAGTAAACACTTAAACACACTTAAACACTTTCTACACACATAGCCCCACAGTAGGATTTTCTCCTATGTCGTGGGTGCCATGGACACACACAAGACGAATACACAAACACCCAGACCCAGAACAAGAATCTAAACTTATCATTCAGATACCTGTCTGGCCGGGAATCGAACCCGGGACCCACTGCGTGTCAGACCGGTATGGTAACCGCTGCGCCACGCGGGTCGTCAAAAGTGTTGGTAAATGGATCACAGACTGGTCAGGTAGATCCCCCATCAGGTGGACTGACGCATAAACGACCTAAAGAAGCCAGCGCGAAACTATTGCATTCGATAGGCACAGGATTGCCAGGAATTTAGGGGAGGCCTTTTTTGTTTAGAGGGAAACCTAAACAAAATGTACCCGACGCCGTGGGCGCAACGCCGGGTTATGTGGGATTTTTACCTCACTAAAACCTCCCCCCGGTGGCCGCCCTCAGGGCTGCGAGGAGAACTTCTGGATCTCCAACGGAACACAACCAGAGTCCTCCGAGTGCGATGCCCCTTTCGGGCTCTTCCCCAGTAAGCATTTGAGGTCTCCTGGTGTTTACGACGGCATGCGACCTCACATGCCATCGTCCTACCTGGGGTCGCTTGGCTGGATGGTTCGACCTCCCACTCTAGCCGCCCGCAACTCCGGAAGCCCCTTTTAGTCGCCTCTTAAGACAGGCAGTCTATTAGAGGTGTGTTTGCCGAGAGCTAAGACGGTCGCCTCAAATAAATATAAGCCGGCAACTACACCAATCCACCAAAAAGCAAGAACTGCTTCACACAACTAATAGGTGTGGTGGTATCTCCCCGGTGTGATGAGAAAACTCAGTGGGGGTTTAGTCTGTACGAGTCCGGCATAACCTAGCTGCTGCCCTGGGCAGCTGGGTATCCATGAGGATTACCCACTTTAAAAAAGTCTCCCCGATCGCACCATACTTGTTTTACCACCATGCTATTACTTCTATACAATTTTATTTATGTCCAAATTATATTACAAACAAAAATAATTCAAGTATTAGATGAAGGAGTATAAAGTTACCATCTTTATAGCTTTACCTTTCTCAATCTATTATCCCCTGTTTATTGCAACGGGAAACGACTTAATACTGCACGATAACTTGAAATACAAGTCAAATTTCAAGAACTCGGACTTGGTGGTTTGCTTATTGCCTTATAACGGGTGGTCACTGTATTTGAAATCCGAATATATAATAAACAATTAAGTTCTGTGTGAACATCGCAATATTTTCAAAACAGTTTGAGACATTGATAATAATACGTAATAACGCATTTATATATGTTAAAATGTGTGTCTATCTGTTTGTATATTTAAAGACGCATCAAACTAAGAATAATAAATTTAATTGCATTTATAAATTTAATTGAGGATTAACCATAACTTGTAATAAGACACTTCTATATTTTTAAATATTCGGAAAATCCAAAAGGGCAGGACTAAATTTTTTGTGGATTTTAGTTTTTCGTTAATAACTATTAAACGACAATAAATAAGATAATTATATACCAATATATATATCAATACCAATCACTGCATAGTAGATCTCAAGCTAAAATAAAAAAAATACTGATCAAACTAATTAATTTTACGAAAGTTACCGTGTTTCAATCGAAAAAACTGTTGATTGACGGGAATTTCTTTTTTTCTATTTTAATTGTTTTTTTCGGTTTCATTAAATCATTTTTTACCATTGTTAAAATTACCAAATTAATCTCCATTAAATTATCTATAAAGTGGTGCACAAATAAAGGAGATTACGTGGATTACCAATCGTGTAAATAATTGAAATAGTTGCGGAAACGGATTTTTCGGTAATAAAGCACTATCTAATGCTTCGCATTGAGCCGTGCAGTTTGTGTCAGTCTGTTTGTATGTTTGAAGTTTCGTCAAACCAAAACCACCAAATTCAATTTAAAGGATTGAAAATATACGAGTATTTAAGTGTAGTAATTTCTTGTAGGTGGTAGAACCAGTGTAGTTCGACCGGGGAAGTACCACCGCCACACCTATTTCTAGCGTGAAGCAGTTCTTGCGTTTTGATGGAAGGGTGTGTGTGGTTGCCGGCACACTTTTACATGAGCCGACCATCTTAGTCATCGGGAGTAGCAACGCATCTGTAGCTGTTGACTTCAGATAGATGTTCTGTATGAAGTTGTTTACAGAAGTCCATGGGCGGCAGTGACCTTACCCTTAGGTGGACTGCATGTTCATTTGCTACATCAATCTTATAATAAAATCTTATAGGTACTCAAACTTTGTATCATTAAAAACAAAAGTATTTTTAAATGCGAGTAAAACCGCGTTGCTCGTTTAGTTTAAAATATATCTTACGTTTATCCACGTAATAAACGGGGTCGTGCAGTCATTTTATGCTACAATACAACCTGAGCATAAAACTTTCAAAGCCGAGGTACTAAACGGTGACAATTCTAACAAGTTGTTCATCTTTATGACTGACTGTTTGTGAGAACAAACCAGGACAGCAATTATCATATAATATTGCATAATTTGCATAAAGTGCTAAATAGGACAAATTGTTTTTTTTAGACAGGTATAAGTTATATTATTGGTATATCCATACACTTCTAAAAATATCTAGTTAATATCATTCTAATTTAAGATTAACAAATCGCTATTAAAATTATACAATAGTGTAATTTAATAATTTATTAAAAAGTTAACGATTAAATAAAGTATGCTAAAATTAAACGATTAAATAAATTATGTTCCCCCTAGTGAAACCGGTGCGTTCCATTGGAGATGCCGGGGTTCCCTGCAAGCGCTGAGGAAGGCCACCGAGGAGGTTTTAGTGGATAAAAACCACACATAACTCGGAGTGTCTCCCAAGGCCCCGGCGTACCTTTTGAAGGTTTTCTCCCCGTCAAAAAAAAGGTTACAAATGTCCTTGTCTTCAGGTGGATTGTATGTTCCTTTGCTAACGATATATTTAAAACTAAGGGTAATTTTCCTGTCATGCCGCTCTACTCTCTCATGCATGACAAAAATTATACATGATACGAAAAACCCTCGCGATAGGAAAAGTGGCACTCAATCAAATAATCTGCAAAAACATTTCAACAACCCAATAAACTTAAATTATGTACCGACTCTTACTTAAGACCGTTAGGAAGTTGAAACATAAAACAAACAAGTTTGTCTTTACAATTAACACAGTCGTAGAGTTATTATAACAAAGCAGTCTAGACATAAAACTTTCAAACCCAGGGCATTAAACATCAACAATTGCGTTGACAATTTGCGCATCAATAAACCCTCCGAACATTATCATACATTGCTTACTATGATAATGTGTACTTATTCGTATTTAGGCAATATTTCCTATCACTATGAAGTGATAGGAAATAGTGGAGTGTGATTTTTTACTTTTTATCTGTTTGAAGTATTAAATGAGCACGCAGTCTACCTGATGGTAAGAGGTTAATACCATTCATAGACATCTGTAGGACAATCTATATAGTACAGAGATTAAATCTTCAATTAATCTCAGATGCGTTGTTACTAATGTAATAAATATAATAAAACTTCTGTCATATGTAGAGTTGATTAAAGGTCCAGTGGCAGCAGTGAAATAACGCTACAATTGTATATGGACTCGCGTGCGGGTGGTGCAAAAGACAGGAAAGTATCTATGAAACAAGATGTTAAACTCGCATGACAGGAAAACGACCCTCAATCAAATAAATATGCAAAAACTTTTCTAAGACCCAATAGCCCTAAATTATTCACCGATTCTTACTTAAGAAGACCGATAGGAAGTTGCAGTACCTACTTGAAAAACAAAACAAACAAGTTTATCTTCATAATTAACACAATCGTAGTGTTATTAAAAAGTTGAGAGGTGTCAAGGGACACCCAGATGGAACGAATTCCTTTCGATTAATTAGTGAAGGTTGTATTTTTTTTTCTTTTAAGTGGTCACTACTGCTTATGGATATATGTAATCAACTTCATATATAACATAGGTTCTATCTGAAGCCAATCACAGATGCATTGCTACTCCCGGGGACTATGATGGTCACGTCATATAAAAGTGCCAGGAACCACACCCTTCCACTGAAACGTAAAAACTGCTTCACGCTATAAATAGGTCTGGCGGTGGTATCTACCCCGTTGAACCTTACTGCTTCAACCATTTTAAAACTTTGTAACTCGTCAGTATAATCATCAAATATTTGCTATCACAATTTCGGCTCTTACTCCACACGACTCCTCTCATTCATTTCATTCTTTTCCGTGTTTGAGAAGAATTTAAACTATAATATTTCATGTAAACCAAAATCCAATGATTATTATTAATTCTGAATAACAAGCTGTCCGATTATTATACAGATATTTCTTTACTTTGCACGAATAATCGTATACTTCGAAATTATCAATTTTAAATTAGAGATAGTTACAGGTTTACCAAAAACACGCATGGATTTGATAACTTCGTGCTCTAACTACACAGTGATTTTTGTTTTTATTATTTTAACTTAGTCCTTTGGAACGAAAAGCATTGTTTAATTATTACTTAGCTGCTGAACTTGATGATCTAGTTTATTATTTTGTTCTAATTTTCTTCTTATACTGTGTACTAATGTTACTTTTTTTTAATTAATTAAGAAACAAATATGTTATGTTACTTATCTGTCCTACATTACATATCCCCTTTCTAACTTAACCCACACCTCCCACTTTTTAACCGACTTCCCAAAGGAAAGAAGTTATCTATTCGTCACGTATATATTTTTTTTATTCCTATTCTTATTACCTATTCCATGCATAGGTTGTCTGGAAGAGATCGCTTCCTAGCGATAAGACCGCCTATTGCATACAACTTGTCTTCATTGATTGTTATTTTTGTGTTCGTATATACTGTAGTGTGCATTAAGAGTATTCTATTCTACCTAGCTCTCTTACAAAATGTAACTTTAAAGCATTTTTTGCGGTGTTAATATTCAATGCAAACAACTATTTTGAAACGGTAAATTAAAAAAGCTTTATTTTATACATTTACTTATCGGTTACGATAAATCGTTGTCGTATCGGCCGATCGAAAACCTCTTAAAAAGCGAGAGCACAATTAGCTATCATACATGGCGCCAATTGCAATTCCATTATTTATCGGTTCGAGTTATAACTCATGTAACAATACTTTAAATAATTTACGATTACGACCATCCTTGACAACATAGCGATTGGTTGCTTTATAGAGCAGATTTGTTCAATAGACAATTCATAAAGTTTTATTGCTTGCAAATAATGAATAGTCGAACGCTGAAACATTATTCGAAGCTTTGTAAAGGGTTTTTCGTGTAATACAAATAGCGTTGCGGTGGCCTCCGTCGTAAAACAGCAAACAAACAAACATAAATTACATTCAAGTTTAAATCCCATAAGAATTGTATTTGTGTTGCGTAATTGTCTATGGGAATAGCTAAACAAGCAAGTATAGTAATAGGACTTAGCATTGTGAAAGTGTGTGTGATTAATAAAAAGTGTGTGCACACAATTGCGGAGTGACAATTATTTGGTTTTATTATAAAAAAAAAATTTATATATACAGAAAAAAGCTGAGGAAAGGATTTATAATAAATAATCAATAAACATAAATTATGTTTTAAGAATACTAAACATAAATAATATGTGACGCCTGAAAATTCGCTAAATATACATTTTTATCCAAACGAGCCAAAATATCCAAGAAAAGAAAATATTTTCCTTCTTTGATAATAAAAAAGTACCAGATTATATTTAAAGTAGTATTTCTTGGACATTTTGGCTAATTGGTATTTTGGCTAAAACTTGCTTTCCCTAACGTTCTGATACCTGCAAGTTGCATTTGTCCTAAAATGGAACATTTTTACGTGTTACAGTTGTTTTTGGGAACAAAACCGGGACAGTGTACATAAAAGCGGGACAATACTTTTCATAACGGGTTTCTTCGTCGTAGTGTTATAGGATAATAAAGTGCGAAAGGATACTTTTGCTTTAAATCATAAAAAAAAACAAACAGTACACCTATACCTACATCTGCAAATAACAATGGCACGCTGAGATTGAATAATAATAATAGAAAAATATTCGAGATATTTTAATTTTTCTTTTATGTTTGTCTGTATTTTTGCAATTTTAACAAACAAATTATGGTTAACAAACATTAATTTATGGTTATGTAAACGTATTTAAAGAATAGACTTTAATTTTTTCCTTAATTTTTGCTAAGATATATAGATATCTTAGCAAAATTACTTCTTTCATTAAAATCTATGTACTTTATATAAATTTATTACAATTTAAAATTATGTAATAATTAATAAGCGCGGGAGAGACGGCGAGGCACAAGTAGTCCATAGTACAAGTTATAAACAACAAAGTCAAATGTGAGTGACAATCATTTATATTATAAGCAACAGTACCATAAACAGTACGCAAACATGCATGTTTCAAAGTGCGAAATAAAATTCATCAATTCGCGAGAAGCAGATGACATTTCCATATAAGTAGATTTTTGCATATCACACACCAACTGGCTACCGCCAAAGTTCAAGACATTAGAATACAATTCTAAATCTAGATATCGATTTGAGTATGTTTCTGTTTATCTATACTAGTCACCCGTCGCCACGTCGAAATTCGACGAAATTCGTCGAAATTCGACCGTAATTTAAATTAAAAAAACTAAACTTCATATTGTCGCGAGTAGCGCGAATATTTCTCAAACTCAAATAAATTGTAATAATTTTCAAGTTATTTTGAACGCACCCGTTAAAGGTAAAAAGAGGTTTAAATCCCTAAACTGCATTTAAAAGTAATAATGGGTATTTTGAAAAAGACACGTGACATTTTGACGTTATGTGTTTTCATAGTAAGACATTGAATGTTCTATTTCGTTTATTAAGGATGTGTTTGTGTCTCATGCAAGCTAATGTGTGTAATGTGTTTTTAGTTGATTTTATGAATATTTATGCATTATTTGAAAAAAATATTAGCATTCCGTATTCCTTCTCTACATCAACTATAACCGTGCGTAATTTAAAACTCCTTCGTCTGCTGCAAGTATGTTAAAAACAAGTCACAATTCTTTGCTTCAGGTATTAATATATTTAATATGTGAAGTTTTATTGTGTTTCAGAAATATATAACTTTGAGGATATAAACGACGTGTAAAATGAGTATGGTTCACCGGGCACGTAGCACGGACACACTCATTTCTAGCTTAAGTCATTTAGGCGTTGCGGCGGAAGGGTGTGCATGTCGGACTTATCCATACAAGAGGCGACCATCTTCCAATATCTTCTGCTTTATATATAAAAATGAATGTTTGTTTATATGTCCTCTATAGAATCGTAAACTATTCATTTGATCATATGATGATTTTAGCAAAGTTGTTATTCATGAGCGCGCGAAGGTTTCTGGTGTGTTATTTTTTTGTGATGGCATAGCAAGGCGCGCAGTGTACAGCTAATAGGTAATAACAATATAATAAAAATAATTAGGAAGATTGAGTGTAATAGACGTTTCTATAACATTTAAATATTTTGTCTGTTTATATATACATATGTTTGAAATCTCATCAAACCAAAGCTATTTACGCTAAATGAATTTAACTTAAGGTATTGCCAATGTTTTTAAATACTGTTTCTTTCGGATATTATTTTAGTCCTTATTTCATAAAATCCATCTAAGTGGTGACCATCATTTGCCCCGGGAGTAGCGACGCATCTGTGATTGACTTCAGATAGAACCCCATCTTTTGTATGAAGTTTGCTTACAGATGTCCATGGGCAGCAGTGACCACTTACCATCAGGTGCACTGCATACTCGATTGCTACTTTAACCTTATAAAAAAGCACCTGATCTATTAAATTGCTTACCATTATCCATGGGCGGCAGTCTCCATCTTCAGTCAGTCTTTTACCATGAGGCGAAGTGTAGGTTTATTTGCTATTCTAATCGGATAAAAAATTAAATAAATCATTTTACGCTTTATGTTGTACAAGCAACATACAACATTCTCATATTAATTAGTGCATTTATCTGATTATCACTGTATTACCGACATCTGTTGCTAGTTACAGTAAGGTGGACATACTAATTATTATAATACACTAGTATTAATATAATTCTGATTAATATACGAAATATATATATATATAGGTACAATATTACAAATTGCAATTATTGCAATATAGTTCTTAAAACCTATGTTTGAAATAAATCTTACAAATGAGGGTCATAAATTGTCCGTACATTTCCTTTGTTGTTTATTGTATGTACAATCTCGCAATTCCTTTCAGTATTATGTTTATTGTAATTATAATCACGCTTCTCTTGATAGTAAATCCGACTTCGTGGCGCCACCTATGAACCCAATCCTTATTTGGCCACAAACACTTTGCATTAAACAATTTATAATGGTTGCAAATTGTTTTGTGTATGCCTGTATTTTATTTAATTTTACTAGTTGTATCTGAGACTGCGTTGAGTGGTTTTTACAGGATGGAAATTTACGTATTAAGTTCCTCTATGAAGAACCTAAGGGAGCATAAAATGGTTTTGACAAATGGATTCCTAAAAATGTAATCGATTTTGGTTTTTCTTGTTTCTTTTGTTTTTCTTGAGTATAGGTAACCAACACTGGACATAATATGAAGTCAAACTAGCAATTGAATGCATGATTTAATTGAATTAAAAACCAGGAGTTCAATTTTAAAAAACCTTTCATAAAAATATCACTGTAACTAAAAACGCAAAACGAACCTTGAAATGCAAAAAAGGCCAAACAACTAATTAGTGTCGGAAAAATTGTCTAAGATGATGACTATCTTGGAAGAGTCTACATGTCAGTCGTTGCATTCCTGTGTGTAAAAGTATTGGCAAAGATACGCACAACATTTTAGCGTGGTTTAAATTTAACGCTGATACAAATGAATTAGTCATCTTGTTCTTTGGCGAACGATTTCAATCAGTGTTAATTAGGGACAATCTCAATATACACTTGTTGTGCAAATTTAATACATCAAATTATTAATCAGTAATCAGTATTTTATTGCATAAATACATTGAGCGATGGTATTTACAAATATTGTTTCAGCTGTATATACCCTATGAGCGTGCAATTTTTATTTCATACAATATTTAATATTATTTAATAATATTTAATAATTTCATACAATATTTAATATTATTACATTTTTAATATCTACTTTCATATCAAACATAATTCTAAAAAAATAATTTAAGAATTAAGAATTTTATAAAATAAGAATTTTAAGAATTAAGAAAAATTTTATTTATAAACAGCGAGTACACAGTAATAAAGTATAGTGTATGACTAGGGAACCCAATGTTGTTAGCGACTACTGAAAATCTACTGACTTACATTCTTGTTTGTTTCTTCCGTTCAAAATAAGACATTAGGGATTAATTTGTTTTGACTTATTTATGTTGGTACCTATAGTTTTGGTCACTTCCACGTCGGTCAATAACAAAATAAGCTAAATCCATACTTAATATTGTAAATGTGAAAGTGTGTTTGTTTGTTCCTCTTTCACGTCGCCATATAGTTATTATATGATATGGTTTATATGTTGGGAGATAGGAGGACGGAGAGTGACGTAGGCTACTTTTTACCGCGCTCTTTCATTCCCATGAGAATATCAATGTTTTGTTAGTTATTAGATATTTAGTAGTTCCAGACGTTGTTAATAGATGGCGTTAGAAAAATTCATTTGCAAGTTCTGAATCAAATGCTACATGTAATTTATTTAAGTCAAAGACAACTAATAAAGTCAACTGAATTTTGAATTCGTTCTGGATAAATTGTTGTTTTGTTTTTATATTAATATTGTAAAGGAATACGAAATAATAAGACATACGCTTTATTTACTACATTTATCCACTAGAAATGTGTCATGTATGTTAAACATCTAATTGTTAATTCCCTTTGACCATATGGGCGAAGCCGCGGGTAAGAGTTAGTAAGCTATAAAGGTAAAGATTTCTAAGATATCATCAATATTAATATAAATATAAATATCAATATTAGAGTTGAGTATCAGATCATTTATATCATTAATATAACGCTCAGTTGCGCTGACGCTTTGCAAATTATTCACCATAAATATTTGTCTATATGCAATTATAGTTGTGAAAATTGAATTTTGATTGAATTATGATCGTTACTGAACATGATAGATGGAGTTAATCGATTAGCTACTGGTTAGATTTTAAATCTGATATCATATAATTATAGGCTGATGGTTGACTTTCCGGTCCATTTTCGCAACTGTGTTTCACATTTAGATTTTTTGTCGCAATATAGACAGCTACATTCCCGGTAGCGAGATAAACAGAGAAAAAGATATTTTACATAACAAGTTCCAACTTATTCGGTTTTGTAGCTGCGTAACGTCGTTGTCAACCCATTAATGTCGCACTGCTGGGCATAGGTCTTCTCTCGGAATGAGAGAATTACAGGCCATAGTCCACCGCGTTGGCCAAGTGCGAATTGGAGGTTGCGTATACGAGTATTTACTATTTAAGTACGAGTTTTAGGAGTATTTCGGAAAATGTATTAATTTCAATTTGAGTTGTGTGGTGTTAAATTCTTCGTTTTGGTTGGATTAACCGGAGTAAATTTATTCGAAGTTGACAAAATGTTAGTATTCTGGTCCCTAAATATTGTTGGTTAAAAAAGAAGTGGGAAGCTGATTTTAATTATGGTCCTACGTCCTTAGAGATTACCCACGTGAACAACGGCCAAGTATTGTAACCACTCCGAAGAATATCGAAAGAGTGCACAATGTCATATTTGACGATGGGCGAATAAAGATAGCTGAAGCTACGGGAATATCGAAAAATAAGGTAACCGCATTTGTTGAATGGTTTGACCGATTCTAGGACAATTCGATCCATTTTGTGCAGCCATTTATTACTATGGATGAGATACAGATCTACCAATATATGCCAAAGATAATCAGCAGTTAAGAGAACAGTAAGTGGATACACGTGTTTAACGACAAAGAAAGCAAATCGATCGCAACTGCCAGAGAAGTGATGGGGAGTTTCTTCTAGGATACTAAAGGTATCCTGAGAATGGATTGCAAAAATACAAATCTCTAATGTGCTTGATAAACTGGTATGTCAACATTTGTGAGTAGAGATCTTTTTTTTCGAGGGGAAAACCTTCAAAAGGTACCCGACGACGTGGGAGCGACGCAGGGTTATGTGGGATTTTTACCGCACTAAAACTCCTCCGGTGGCCGTCCTCGGCGCCATGAAGAAGAGAGAGATCTAAATTAAAAATTAAAAAAATAGTTTCCACTATTACAATGCACCTGCACGAAAAATGTTTTAACAATGCGAAAACTGTGACATTAAACGTACGATTTGCTCGGTCATCCCGCCTATTCTCTTGATTCGGTGCCCTCATACTTTTGTCTTTTGCCAAACCTAAAGAAATTTCTTTCTTGAAAGTGTTTCATGTCATGTGCAGAAGTTAAGAGATTCGTGGACGATATTTGCTGGACCAGGTGTTTTGATATCAAGGGTGAATATTAAGAAAAATAATATCACTTTTTAATTGAAAATCACATTTTTAATTGCCAGGTCGATAACTTTTCACCTTGGCCTCGTACATAATCATTCGTAATCGTTGCATATGATGATATAATTTGCTATTACACCTTTACAATATAATTATGTGAAAATACAAAATATTACATAAAAATTTCCCGTTATAACATTTGATTATAATGAGTAAATTTTAAAAGTAATAATACATACTTTTTCTTAAACCTTAGCGTTTTTAATTCATATTTATAAATAACAACTAGCTGACCCGCTAACTGGTTAGCGAACTTCGTTACGCCTAAAAGTCAAAATTCTAAAATTATCAGTGTTCTATCACTATATTATGCATGTATTATACATACAAACCTTCGTCTTGAATCAGTCTATCTATTAAAAAACTGCATTAAAATCCGTAGCGTAGTTTTAAAGATCTAAGCTTACATAGGGACAGACAGCGGGAAGCGACTTTGTTTTATACTATGTAGTGATGATACAATCTAAAACTCTATACTAATGACATAGAGCTAAAGAGATTATTATTTGCGGGATTTTATTTTGGAAGTATTAGCAGGATTTGGAAAAGTCTTAACTTTTGTAAGGAAAATGTTAAGAAAATTTTAGGCTATAGATAATAAAAATATATTTTGCACTGAAGAATCAGATTGAAATATGATTATTGGGATTACTTACGCAGATAGAAGAGTGGAAGATTTACACACAGCAGCAGGGTTAAATAAATATAAAATTAACCCATAAAAAGGGCAAAGTACGTACGTCACTGTTTATAATCCAGTCCCTTAAAAGTTTTCACTACCTAGCATCTGTGTCAATGACTTTGAATTAGTTATTTTACGATCGGCTATAAATAATAAACAGTATACCGTATGTAATATGTGCATGCGCGCGTAATCTTGACCTATTTTGTATGTATGACGGTACGTCACCATGCGGTCTTTATCATCATCACGTCAGAGTCTTGATGGCCCAGTGTTGATTTGGTCTCGTATGAAAGATGTCCAGGGTTTGCACGCCGCATTATATGGTACTTTTTTGAAGTGAAACTTCTTTATCGGGGTTGGAAAAAAATTTAGTGTAACATTTTTTCGCTACGAGCCATCTTTTTCTGTTACGCGCCATCTTTTTTTATTTTTCGTTACGCGCCATCTTTTTCTGTTTCGCGCCGTCTTTTTTTTCCGTTACGCGCCATCTTTTTCTTATCCCTATCACGCGTGATATTAGATAGATTATTATAGATTAGATTATTAGATAAAGTTTAATAAAAGCCTTTTATTAAACTTCATCTAATTTAACTTCATTTAACCAATTTCTGTAAAGTTGCATATAGTATAGCACACATTTTTTAATAATAGAGGAGTAAACGAGCATGCAGTCCACCTGATGGTAAGTGATCACCGCCGCCCATAGACATCTGTAATCAACTTCATATAGAACATAGGTTCTATCTGAAGTCAATCACAGATGCGTTGCTACTCCCGAGGACTAGGATGGTCGCCTCATATAAAAGTGTGCCCGCAATCACACCCTTCCATCGAAACGCAATGAATGCTTCACGTTAGAAATAGGTGTGGCGGTGATACCTCCCTGGTCGAACTACACTGGTTTTACCACCTTTAAAACCGTTTTATTGAACCGTTGCTCGTATAAGAACTTTATTTATTATCACTTGATGGAGGTAGAATTTTAATGGTGTACTGTGAACGTAACTGTGTGGCTTCAATTTCTGACTAATAACAGTGTTAAACCTTGCCGTGGTCTGCATGAAGGGCGTAGTAAGTCAACTTTTTTCCAAGGTTACTCAAATTAGTCTCCAAGGAAAGCGCCGAATCTGTGGTCAACCTCTGGTAGAACACAAAACTTACGTCATGGACGGCAATGACAACTCGCAATAAATTTGCATTATGACTTACTATTTCTGTATTAAATAAAACTTAGTCCATATGTATTTATTTATTTATTTTTTTTTTTTCAAAGAAAAAGTTGTTTATTTATATAGATACAACAAAAAAAGTAAATAAAATTAGATACCTACCATAAACTAGACGAAATAAAAACTAAACTTATAAATAAATAACAGAAAGGAACTTATTATTATAAATAAAACAAGCCATCTAAAATTGCCGTGTGAGGCATGGTTCCCAAAACACTGGCGGCATTACCTTGCTGTACAGCTAGACTTAATCTTTGTGCAAAGTAGCCGCCAGCCTTTTGGTCCCCAGAAGCCAGAACAAGTCTGGTAGACATATCTGACATGAATTTTTTCATGTCAGATGACCATGGACCCATGGTCTCTATTGCAAGCGCCGCAAACAAATAATTGTCTAATAAATTACTATATTTGCGGCGCTTCAAAATCTGGGCATGGTCGGCTGCAGCCCCAGCGCTCACAGAGGTGTTAATTATGTGCGATGGGGCTAACGTGTCGACACAGGTCGCGTCCCATACCAGGGGTCGTCCGAGACTCCACGGTACTAAGGTGATCCCATCGGGCCTCTTGCCATCGTCTCTAAACATACCAGCAGGTTCTAAAGTCGCAGGTATAGAGACGGTAGCAAGAGCCCGACGAATCAAATTATTAAGAGTCCCGTGACGATAAAGCCTACCAGCACTCCTGATACAGGACAAGCCATGTCGACCAAACCTGTCCACCTCCTGCCCACACGGACAAATATGAGACTCGCAAATCTTGGCACCGAGCCGGAGACCTATAGAAATTCGCAACGTTATAGGATCTAGCACGGTGCCAATATTCACAGAAGGGAGTGCGTGTAACCAATTACCTGATTCGCTTTGAGCTACAGCTAATAAACGAGCCCTATCAGTGTTGTCCGAGCATCCTTCAAGAAGGCAGGCATACACAGATTTAAGTGATGGTGTGTCCCAGGTGGATTGTTTTGTCTTATCTGTATTTAATAATTCTTCGTTCGGAAAGATAGCACTCCAGGCTCCCTCAGCCTCTGACATGTACGTCACCCGAACATCATCCAAATTAGTTTTAAGGATCTCGGAGATGAGGGTGATTGTACTATGACAAGAGGCTAAAAAAGCCGGAAGTGCTAAACTTTCCGTCGTTCGGACTCCAATGCCACCAAATCTAATCGGAAGTGTTGCCTGCATCCAGGAACGCTCATCAAATTTTAAATTTAGAATTTTCGATAAGCAGTTTTGTAATAACGTATCTAAAATATGAGTGACCGACGAAAATTTCCAAAAAGGACAACAACGTAATAAATACAAGAATTTAGGAGCGAATAAGCAGTGGCGTAAAATGTACATGGCCATATGAGGTTTTAAATCATAAAGTCTCTCCGAAATATTTTCAAAATGAAGTAATTTAGAATTTATAATCGGAATAAATGCATCATCAAATATTGGAGCACCTAATACTGTTAAATTTTCTTTTTCTAATATTGAAATATTTGGTGATATTGAATTAAATTGATCGTAAATGTTATGACATTATTATTTATTTAATTTTTGAAACACCTTAAACTAAGGGTTACAAGGGTAAACTTAATGCCTAATGGCATTCTCTGCCAGTCAACCCTGGGTGATAGCAATAACTTGTGGTAGGAATAAAAAAAGTAAGTATAATCTATTAATTGGTAAAATATACAATATTAAAAATATTAATATATATTTATATAGTTAACTAGCATACTCGGCCACGCGTTGCTGTGGTTAAAGAAATGTTACATAAACATTTGTAATTAAACCTATAAATTAAGATATAAACTATCCTATCTTTCAAGTTGGATCAAAATGCACACGTTGAGTAAATTTGATTATAATCGGTTCAGAGGTTTAAGAGTCCATTGCGGACAAATAAAGTGACACGTAATTTATATATATTAAGATATAATAATATAATAAGTAATATATAATTGTAAAAATACATACATATAATACATAATACATATAATAGTATCTACCACATGCGTGAATAATTCAATTATCGTCTAACAGTTAAGATTTTTGCAAAGAATTTTTCAGTCTTCATCAGCACTAAACTAAAGGTGGAACACATCATATCAATCTCCTATAATAATAACTACTCAGACTAAAAGTATTTAGTCTAATACCATATTTATATTGCAATATATAATGTTAAACGCCTCCAGGGCACTTAACACGTAATAAACAATCTAAGAATAGTTTGTCTATGTCCATACAGTTCGTTATTTTCTTTCAATGTGGAGATTTGATTTTACCTGGCAATTCAACTTGGCCATAGAGAAGAAAATTTGTGTAATAAAAATATTCTCTCATCAAGCCATTATGGGCCCACAGCTGGGCACGGGTCTTCTCTTATAATGAGAGAGTTTAGGCTATAGTCCACCGCGCTGGCCAAGTGCGAATTGGTGACCTTCACACATCTCCGAAAACTTTTTTTTAAGAACGATGTTTTTCTTCATCGAAAAGCAGTGATAAATACTTTCTAATACGCACATAAATCAGTGGTGCGTGCCTGGGTTTGAACCTCGGACCTCCCGATCGAGAGAGCAAGTTTCAACCATTAGGCTATCATTGCTCTTAAAAATAAAAATATTAGTTTTACTATATTCCAAATTACAAACAAATTAAAGTCACAAATTGTAGAAGCATCATGCATATAGGAGGTTTTACTATTATATATATATTTTTTTAAGTTAGCCCTGGACATATTCTATGACAATATATCTAATAATACGCCTTAGATATATTGTCTAAGCAGTATTGATGCCGTAAAAGTATTGAGGCGCCATACTTTTGATGGCGTATTATCATATTTGAATCTTAAAATTGGAATTTCCGTTATTAAGTATTGAATTAAAATTAAACCCTTTTATTTGATATCCGTGTAGAGTGGGTTGTACAATAATATACATTCCTGCTATTTTGTTGCGGCTACAATTTACAACAACAATATTTATTATGTACCTATTATTGTATTGTCAGCACTAAAGGTATTCCAAATTTAAGCTCAATCGAATAGCGATTCAAATTCAGCTTGCTAAATTTGACAGCAACCTTAACTTGACAAAACTACAATTTAATCAAAAGCTTATAAAAATTGCAACATTCGTATGTTGTCTAGTAAACAAACTATAACGATTAATAAATTAACAAAAATCAATAAAAAGTTCCACACTTTGGTAGTAAAATATCCTGAATAAACTTTAACATTTTAATTTTTATTACGTTGTTATTATAATTGTACCTGCTTAGATTTTATCAAGCAGCCAATGTAATGTGATATTGTTGGAACAAGTTGAATTTTGTTGCAATAACTAGTCGCATTATAATTTTATGGATTTTTGCTAATTTCTTTCGTGTTTACCAATAATATATGTATATCAAGTTAGGAACAAATTCCTCTTTTTATCTGACTGAAGTAGCAAGTGGTCACTGCCGCCCATGGACATCTGTAATCAACTACATACAGAACATGGGTTCATCTGAATTCAGTCACAGATGCGTTGCTAGACTCGAGGACTGCTACTCTCGAGGACTATGATGGTCGTCTCATGTAAAAGTGTGCCGGCAACACCTTTTTATCAAAACGCAAGAAATGCTTCACGCTAGAAATAGGTGTGGCGGTGGTACTTCCCCGGTCAAACTGCACTGGTTTACCACATTGAAAAACTTAACTTAGTCTATTTTAGTGTTTGTGTAAAGTATTTAGTTTTCAAAATTAAGCAGTGGACACATGTATATTTAACTATTAATTTCGTTTTCGTTAACGTAAATTAATTCTTAATTTTTATAACTTTGTTACGCGACCGTATTTTATTCAAGTTATTCTGCGCATATTGAAGTATTCATAGGTATTTCAAAAATGGCTGATGCAGAGCCTTTTTATCATTATTACAACATCGTTGCAAATTGTGAATCGTAAAGTATTTATAGAGACTGTTAGATATATTTGCATTGGTTTATTACAAATAATTTTGATATGATACTACCTACTTGGTTTGAGTTTGATGGCACCATTTCCTACTTCTGTCTTACGGCTATAGCGTTTAGTATTCTATGGCATATTTATCAGTGAAGTTCCAACTTATTCCTTAGAGGTAGCAACGTATTATGGCGACAACCGCCTCGCTTATTTCTGGCGTTTCGTCGGTAAGGTACAGTTGCCGGCTCATATTTATATGAGATGACCATTTTAGTCCTCAGGATTAGCATCGTTTCTGTGATTGACTTTAGAACCTCTATGAAGTGTTCTCTATGAAGTAGCTTACAGATGTCCATGGGTGGGCAGAGGCCACTTACCATCAGTGTGGACTACGACATCAGGTAAAAAAATCAACGTAATTTATATAACATATTGTTATGACTTAATCCGGTTTATTCCATCTCGATTGACAGACGCTGCATGTAGTCTTTTGTAAATATCTTTTGCATTTATATAGTTTTTTTTTGTAACATAAAAACATGAAGGTGCAAGATTTGGCACTTTATTTTTCACACAAACGTGTAATAAATTTATCAGACGCCATGTCAGACTTTAAAAATAAAATACCTGCTATCATAATGACCAAAACATCAGATAGCTGATAGAAGAATTGGTGATTAGAAAAAGCATTACAAATGAAAGTTAACAATTTCACATATATATTTATCCAGTTTTTTTTTAAATTGGTCATTATCTATAGTAATCTGTATATAAAAATGAGATGGTTTTATACTTTTTAAAATTGGCGCCTATTTTGACGACATTTATGACCCATAGTGAAGCACGGATAATTCACCTAGTATCTTATAATATAGTACCTTAATAAAATATACTAATGTTAAAAGCACGTTCTGTAATAATAAGCATATAGTAATGCAGATGGAATTCCTTAATCCTTCAAATCGTTCCAATGGATGCCTTAAAGGAGCGTACCGTAGGAAGCTTATACTGGCTATTTATCTAAGTCTAGACTGATAATGTGGCCTAGTAATAGAGTCATCAATTGGAATCGATTAGGGTTGATCCACATCAATCGGGTGTTCTTCGAGATCAACTGAGCAAATCTATAGCGCGGTCGCTTTACGAAACCGAATCTGGGAGCGCGATGACGTTTGTTCTATGGTGCATTAGTGTTAGGATGGGTGTGTAACGAGAGATTTGTATATTTTTTTACTATAAATATAGTGGAAATTAGAGGTTGCTACGTAAGTTTTTGGAACGAAGTTCCTTACCGCGCGTTGCGAAGGAGGCTAGACGGAAAAAAATCTGACGAAAAGTTGTCACGACACCTTTTGCTATAGTGTAGTAAGCCGCGCGGCGTGCGCATGTTTCTCTGTCTGTCTCTCATAGAAAGCAAGCCAATTATTTTCGTTTCGTCTTTATATTTTGCTTTGAACAGTGTAGTGTCGCGACGATTACTTTAGTTTGATTAAGTTTATACAGGTTTTTTTGTACATAATAAATAATAAAATTAATAACAGTATTAATAAAAAAATATTATTTTACAACTTAAAAGAAATATAAATAAATTATTACAATTCCTTCACAAATTAACCGAAAGGAACTTTGTTCCATCCGGATGTCCCTTGACAGCTCCCAACATTTTTACTATAAGTATAGTGGAAATTAGAAGTCACCACGTAAGTTTGTTTATAAGATTGATGTGACAAACAAGCACATAGTCTCTATGACGATAATACGTTATTGTTGTGTATACACCTGTAAACCATCACTACATAGTATAAAAAAGCCGCTTCCCGCTGTCTGTCCCTATGTATGCTTGGATCTTTAAAACTACGCTACGGATTTTAATGCAGTTTTTTAATGAATAGAGTAATTCAAGATTAAGCTTTTTAAGTATAATACATGAAACATGTAGTAAAGGAACACTAATAATTTTAGATTTTTCACTTTTAGGCTGTACGAAGTTCGCCGGGTCAGCTAGTCAAAATAAATAAAGATTGACTTAAATATTACTTCACAGGTTGAAGCTCAAATTACAAATTACTCTTTGTATACATAGGACACAGTATCGCAAACACTGTGTTGATATAAAACGTAGTATTCATCATTGAACTTATGCCAAGCAAACGTGCACTTTCAAAGACTCTTGGGAAAGAGTTGGCAATTTACTTGTTGTAACAAATATTTATGATCAAGAACAACTATTTGTTTGCTTAATAGCCCCCATTATCGCTAATAAGTTGATCTTATTTACTGTAGACAACGCTATTGATACTCCGCTAGCGATGAACAATATTTTTTATATATAACGAAGTGGGCGTGACGTGTGAGACGTCAGGAAGGCCGGGAGTCTTCATTACTGTCCATTCTTGAAGATTTCAAGTAAAACACAGGAGTAAACTTTTTCGATTTATTCAAAGTTTAGGAGTTCCGATCGCTTCGACGGTTAAACAAGAATCTTGTTCTACCGGCAGGCGTTCGCCTTTTTATAACAATATATTTTTTCTCTTTTGAAAGAAAGAAAAAAGTTTCCAAAATACTTTTATTGTATAAAGTATTTTGCGGACTATTATAAATTGATGCGGTGTTTTTTTTTTAAGATGGGAGTAGCATGAAGTCACTGCAGGACATTGGACATTTGTATCGGACTTCTGTAATCAATAGTTCTGCTTCGATCACCGATGTTTTGATCCTCTTGAAAACTACGATAGTCGTTTCACGTGCAAGTAAGTCTGCTGGTATCCATATTGTTCTATCTAAATAGTACAGGTGCTTTGGGCCACAGATAATACTTAAAAGTTTTAAGAACGATTCTGTCATCTTTTTGGAGACAAAGTTACAAGTGTCGTTCTTATAGAGTGTAGATAACATATCAATCCATTGCTAGCATCTGAAAGTCTGCAATGTCATAAGAGAGAGAGAGAGAAAAATCGTTAAATTTTGCTTTTAATTTAAATATCTACTATTAGCGGCGATATAAAACTATAATTGAACATTACAATCATGTATCTTAGCTATGCTGTTAAATGTCTTGTCAAAAGAGTGTAATTAAAAATGTGTTAACAAACAAAAAATAAAACGAAAATAATGAAATGAAAATTACCTCTCCTATATTGGATACACAAATCAACAATAATTCTTAAGTTTATCTTTGATAATCAAAAGGCAAATGTTGTAAACATACAGTTTATCTTGCATCATTTATGTATTGATTCTAAAGCTCTAAATGCCCTTAGTTTCTCGACGACAGTTAAACAAGCTCCTTAGTAGTAATTTAATTAATACGTTGTATAATTAATAAGTCTGTTGGGTGGTCTGTGACAACTTTATTTAATCAGTCTGTTACAACTAATTACCTGTCAGTGCAATTGAATAGAGCTAGCTACTATTCCGACTTTTGATAGACTGACTCTTGCCCGGAATTTTGCCGGGTCATATACATTGCATTCTGTGGTTCTTATTAGTAGTTTTATAGAGTTTATAGGTACAATGTATTACGACGAAAAGATGTATGTAATAAAACTGCAGGCGTAGTTATATAATAAATCATGTTTCGTCACGGTTTAATTAAAATAATTAGGGCATTTCGTAGTCTAACTAATCTCTTTCTTCCGCCTATTGGGTATGTCTTAGAAAAGGCTGAAACTACTCAAAATAAACTTTTAAGCATTGGTTGACGATTTTACAGTGGATGCCATTAAGGTATAAGAGAAGAGCTCATTAGCGAAAATCTCAATAAATAAATACGAATTTCAAACAACGTGATGTACTTCTAATTTTGTATATGAACTTAGTAAAAATAAAAATGCAGCGTATGTTGATTGTGCACTTACACGTTAAAAGTTCGAGTCCAAAGAAAAATTTGTATTTATAATTCCCCCAGTGTGCATTAGTCTCGTTAGTATATAGTGTAGTGTATAGTGTATGGTAAGCGTTGGTTTTTCAAATAATAGCGTAGTGAAGCCAGTAGTGCACGGGAGCGCGACGCGATACGCGCATTTCTAGTTGCATAACAAACATTTTCGAGAGGAAAATAATTTTCGAACACGGAAAATTATTTTTAAACAAGGAAATAATTTTCGATAAATTTTGTGGACTTTGTTCGTGGTTGACAGTGAGAGTTTGCGTGTTTATTTAAGTTTAAAATGAAGATAATAATAAATATTAAACAAATAAAAAGGAAACATCATGTTAAATGTAAAAATATTTTCACAAGCCGAAAAGAACAAAATATATAAATATTAATAATATTCAAAATATAATTACAATTAAAAACGCGGAAAACAATAATAAGAAATACATCTTAAAAATATATTTAACAATAATATAACAAAAACGGACGCTGGTGTAATACAAATTATTTTTTCAATTTATAAAATTAAACGTGAAAATAAGGTCTTTTTTATTTCTAATAAAAATATTTAATAATTTTATAAATATACGTCATAATCTCTAAAAATATTTATGAAATATTTTAAGTCTTAAATAGTATATTACTCTTATGATTTGTAAGAATTAAAATGCAAAACTTTAAAGGTGAAGGAAAATACTGTTTACATGCCTGAAAGTTTTGCAATGAAAATGTTTTTCAAGGTGCGTCTATCGTTTCACACTTAGATATTCTGGTGAACTATGACCCAAACCCTTCTAAGAGGTGAACCATGCCCACCAGTGGTAAAAGAACCGTTGATTAAAATAAAATGATTATAACACTCTGATCCTCCGGCTGCTGGAAGTTTCATTTTGAAATAAGCTGTCCTTTGTACTGTATTTATATTATGAGTGTATTTATGTTGGTATCTGTATTAAAAAAACTTATAAATAAATAAAAATAAAAATCCTCAATGCATTTTACTATTACGCATAAATGGATTTTCCGAAGTAGAACGTGCGCAAATGCATACACCACGTCAGTATTGCATCGCCGCGTCACAATACGAGCTTTCAGAAAGCTGCAACTATTGGAAAGCTTTAAAGTATTTTTGCTTGTTATACTGTACTAGTTGACCAGGCGAACTTCGTTCCGCCTAAAAGTCTAAAATCTAAAACTTCTAGTGTTTCTTACCTGTTTTATACATATATTATACATACAAACCTTTCTCTTGAATCACGCTATCTATTAAAAAAAACTGCGTTAAAATCCGTGGCGTAGTTTTAAAGATCATAAACAGACAGCGAGAATTGACTTTGTTTTAATACTATGTAGTGATGTTGTGATTAGTGATTTGTGTTAACGTAAATGCTAACCTGTATAACTATATGCCTTTTAATTGACAGATAATTATGTAGTAATGTATTATATGTATGATAAAATAGCTAGAAATAAATTTTAATTCGATAAATAAATGGAGCGGCGTTATTTGATATTAATCAAATATTTCTTGATATTAAAAAATATATTTATAGTACAGCTTGCGTATCATCTAAAATTTATTTATAAGTAAATCAAATGTCCGAAACGTGTTATATGAAAAACTTTTATTGTAGTTCTCGTAATAGTATTCTTATATGAAAATCATAACTTTCGAAAACCAAGTGTCTATTATAAACAATGAAAATTTCTAAAAACATGTATTTATTTTAACATCAAAAGCCAAGCTAATGTGCATTCTTCACTACATAGTATAAAACAAAATCGCTTCTCGCTGACTGTTCCTATGTATGCTTAGATCTTTAAAACTACGCTACGGATTTTAATGCAGTTTTTTTAATAGAGTAATTCAAGAAGAAGGTTTTTATGTATAATACATGTTTAATAATATAGTGGAGAAACACTGATAATTTTAGATTTTTGACTTTTAGGCGGAACGAACTTCGGGTCCACAAGTTTTTGGTATTTTACAACGAACAATACATAATAAATTATATTTATTTATAAGCACATCACAGAAATAAAGATGTTACAAGCAGTCCCCGTAATTTATCGTAGGTGGGCGCCTACGATCAAATAGTTTCATTTCCGTTAAACAGTTGTTGCTAATTATACTTGTATTACTTGAAGTGCTAAATGACGGTCAAGTTAAAGGCGTTAATTAAAGGTTTAAAATATTAAAGTTTTGTATTGCGTTGCGCAATTGTATGTAAACATAACATTTATTTTGTATGACACTTGCGGCTAAAAATAATCTGGTAAAAATATTTTTTGTAATATTGAAGTAGCGTGCAGTTCATCTGATGGTAAGTGGTTATGTTGCCCGGGAGTAGTTTTAACTGGGGACACAACCAATTATTGTTCCACTGCTGGGCACGGATCTTCTCTCAGAATGACAGAGTTTAGGTCTACCGCGCTGGCCAAGTGCGAATTCACACACCTCCGACAAGTTTTTTTTTAAGAACTCTCGGGAGTGTAGGTTTTCTCGCGATGTTTTCCTTCGCCGAAAAGAAGAGATAATTAATTTCTAATCCGCACATTAATCAGTGGTGCGTGCCTGGATTCGAACCTCGGACCACCCGATTGAGAGGACAACTTTCTACCATTAGACTATCACTGCTCTGTTGTAACTATCCCTAGATAAAATTGATGCATTCCTAAGAATTGATACACTAGTTGGATTGCTCCGTATACTTCTTTCTTACCACGCTATACAAATTCAGCAACGTTGAATATGAGCTTATAAGGCCGATATAAGTGTGGAGGTAGCGCTGCTGGTACTCGTAGTAATTTTAACGAGAACATTATCTTTCTTCCATTCTATGTATTATTATGGTATTAATAAGCTAAAATTGTATCGACACTTTCGTTTTATTCGAGCATAACTTCTCTCAAATGCCAGGATCGACAAGCATTTCATTGATGAATTGTTCTGTGTCTGGTTCATTTATTATACTCACAAATCTTAAGGATGTAATTGATATGTAACGAAACGCATATATGTAGCAATGAGAAGTTATATAAAACCCGGATTAACATAAAAACCTCGTAGAAGGTGTTAATAGTTTTCGTTAAAAGAGCGATAATATGCAGTACGTTAGCATTAAAACAATTTGTTTAAAATGAAACAGGAAACTGTAGCAGAGAAAATAAACTACGAATGGAATTCGCGATCGCTTTAACAAATTGTTTCATTCAAGATTTTTCGGATTTTATAACTTCGGCCGCTGCCAACTAAATCTTGGTATCGTAAACAGGCGATACGGGGAATTAATATGACTTGTATCTGGCATGTTAATTGCTGTTTAATCTACTTTTGTTTGTTACGTCATATTTTTTGTTTTCTGGAAGAAATGATGAAAGATTGCGAAACTTTTAGATTTTTGTATAGTTTGACTATAACTATATAGTGATGAGTTTTTGATGACGCAGTTATTGTTATGTCTTGACAACTTGTTTGAGACAAATTGGTAATGTTATCACTTTTTATAAGAAACTTCGTTCCGTTTTAAAGTTAAAATCTAAAATTGTCGGTGTTGCTACACTATTTTATGTATATATTATACACAAAAACATTCCTTTTGAATCACCCTATCTATTAAAAAAACTGCATTAAAATCCGTAGCGTAGTTTTAAAGATCTAAGCATACATAGGGACAGACAGCGAGAAGCGAGTTTGTTTTATACTTATGTAGTGATTTAACTTACATAACTGTAGTCGTTGACATTTATTGATAAGTGTGTAACTAAAACAATAATTATTTGGATGTGTATAATAATCTTTTGCTTCGGCAGTTATGCCTGTTATGAATATCGGTCTAAATTGTCTAGATCTATTTCTGAGTAGTGTTTAAACTTTCGACACCAGATGCTTTCGTTTTTACCTTATGCACATAGAACAGGGGGTATCAGAAACGAATCATAAATACTAACCATCTTGACTAAGACAGGTGTTTCATATCTTTTAGCCTGCATTCACATTCTTCCACCGAAGAAGCTTCACGCTATTGTAGAACTTGGTGTGGCAATAGAAACAATATTCATACATAGTTCATCCTGGTATGGTACAACTCCTGTCGAAATATATGTGTTCTACTATTTGTCAAACTATGCTAAATTTTAAGATTCAAATACCAACTAACCAACTTTTATTTCATAGTTGAGTCGTTATATACTATATAGTATATATTATACGTAGTCAGTGTAAACTATTTGTAAATCTTACTACTCTTAATTCTTACTTATATATTATATTATTATCTTTTTTATAAAAATGAATGTTTGTCTAAATAATCCTCTATAGAATCGTAATGTATTCATCAGATCATGTGTTGATCTTTAGCAAAGTTGTTATTCATGAGCTCGCGAAGGTTTCTGGTGTATTTTTTTTGGTGATGGCGTAGAAACGTGCGCAGGGTACAGCTAGTTATACATAAATCTGACTTTGCGGATTGAGTCAATAGGATGTATATGTATTTTTCACTCCTTTACGCAAAAAAATATATTAGAATTGCGCTGAAATTTTGCACACACATAGTTTATGACTTAGAATAACGCATTGGATACTTATTACCATAGACCAAAGCGGTGCCACGGGGATAATCATTTTTTTTGTTATCGAGGGGGAAACCTTCAAAAGGTACCCGACGCCGTAGGAGCAACGCCGGGTTATGTGGGATTTTTACGTCACTAAACCCCTCCCAGTGGCCGTCCTCAGCGCTGCATGGATTCCGGCATCTCCAATGGAACACAACCGGAGTCTTCCGAGCGCGATGCCCGCTCTGGGCTTTTCCCAGTGAGCATTGTACTCACTGCGCTTTTTGGTGTTTACGTGTAGGACGACGGCATGTGGCCACACATGCCGTCGTCCTACACGGGGTCGCTTGGCTGGACGGTTCGAGCTCCCATTCTTACCGCCCGCAACCCCGTATGCACCTTTAAGTCACCTCTTACGACAGGCAGAGGATACCGTAGCCCTATTCTGATCCCGGAACTACAGGGAATACTCTCGTCTAACACAAAAACCATTCAAAGCCTATATGCCCGGTTGATGTTTACAATCAAATAATGTCCTCGCAAATTTCCTAAGACAAATGTGATTTTAACGACGTAACCATGTTACTCTAAATGTGATTTTGTACACTTTGTACTAACATCGTGCTATTTCTCGGAACCCCTTAATGTAGGAAGTCCTTTACCATCTTGTCTTGCTGCAGATGCATAGCGATGAGCGACGAGAGAACTTAGTAAAAATTTCCATCGCTTTTACACATGCTGTAAATAAATAAAGAAATATTCATTTATAGCTAAGACAAAATGTGCATTGTGTGTCGTCAATTCATTATTGTCCCACTGCTGGGCACGGGTCTTCTCTCAGAACATAGAGTTATAGGCCATCGTCCACCGTCCTGGCCTAGTGCGAATTGGTGGACAGTATATAGATATTATTTGTAATTACATCCAAATATTGCAAAATTAAAAAAATAAGTAGATTTCGTTAGCACTAAGTCTATGAGTTGAATAAGAAAAATATATGAATACAGGTTGAATAATCAATTTTATTCAGGACTAGTTGACCCGCCAAATTTCGTTCCGCCTAAAAGTCAAAATCCTAAAATTATCAGTGTTCCTCTAGTATATTATGCATTGATTATACGTAAAAACCTTCCTCTTGAATAAACGCTTTCTACACTCATATAGAAATATACACTATATCTATTAAAAAACTGTTAAAATTCGGAGCGTAGTTTTAAAGATTTTAGCGTACATAGAAACAGACAGCGGGAAGCAACTTTGTTTTATACTATGTAGTGATCTACCTTCCATGTTAGTTAATGCTGGGTGATGAAATAAATAAGTTATTCTAAAAGTTGTCACGTCACATTAAGATTTTTACAATAGTAAGTCGCTACTCGTCGAAGCTGAAACCAGTCCTTTCCGACTTGAGTACATTTTCGTAGCTTCAAACGTTCCGGTAACATGAAACTCAGTTCCATTAAGACTTGTGCGGTCGCTTTTCACTTTAAACATTTAATTACTTTTTACTTTTTGTTCACATTAAAATCTGCTTTATAGTTTTACTATCAGATTATACAGTAATAAAGTCTTCATTAAATTTTGTTTTACTTTTATGGGTATATCTTTGTTAATTTAGAAACCATGTACCTTAATTTGTAATAAAAAAGTATATAAATTATTTTGTGTTCGTTCTGCTATGAAAAAAATTTAAGTAATTTTGGGAATAGTGCCCCTTACTAGTTCCGAAGAATCAGCGTTGTCTATTTATGTTCCCTGTATATTCGCATATTTTTATATCGACTATAATTTATGCATACATGCAGCACTTATTGTGCAATATATTGAACCGTGGATTGAATAAAAGCCAACTGACAAAAAACGCAAAATATAATGAAAATTGGCTATTAATGAAAAGCACCTATATCTACCGTGCTACGCACATTCACGGGAATATACTGAATATTTATCTAAAGTTTCATAATTAATAAATAAAGAAATAAATAATAATAATAAATTTAATGCACAAAGGACGAACAGACAAAGATACATTATTTTAATTGACATAGATAGTTTTTCGAGTTCACTATAGCCTGAAGTCTACCTGAAGGTAAGTTGTCACTGCTGCTCATGGACATGTTCAAGCAACTTCATAAAGAACAAAGTTACAGTCTGATATCAATCACAGACGCGTATTTCTGAGGACTAAAATGGACGCCTTATATAGAACCGTGTATTTCTTTAGAAGTCTTGCTTCATTATATCTAGACAATTAGTTAATCCTTAGAACAATTACATCTCACACCTCTGTTTAGCGTTAAACCACAGTACTAGTGTCTACAGTATTCTAACTTCTTACAAACGCACGAAACGCAAGTTGTACCTACGAGCCACGATTTCGGTATGCACTCGGTACCCAACTGCTAGCGAATGTGCCGTAGTGGCGAGCGAGCGATGTGACGTTTTTTAAGCAGTGGATCTTTTTATTTAAATAATAATGTAGCGAAGAGCAGTTGTAAACTATATTAGGCTGTTTTTGATTGCTTTAATTGTGCATAAACACGTCCAGTGTTAATAAATTTTATTTTGGTTGGTAAAATATTATTCCGTGTAAAATTTATAACTATCATTTGTGTACGATTTATTATTAAGTCTCTCAGATAATAAAAGAACGCGTTGTTTAATAATACCTTAATCTACTGAATAAAATACATAATACGTGAAAAAGAAAGTCGAGTATACAGATGTATTAAAACACTTTAGGCGGGTATCCCTAACGCAAACTCTCGTCCAGCGCGTCTGTAGGTATAAAATTCAAGGACATGGCAGAATTAGACTACTGTATGATATTAATACTGTGGTTAAACTTAAGCGTGTTAAAACCATTTACTGAGAATCGTTCATTTCGCCAGCGTCATTAGTTCGCGTTAATTTTTGTTAAGACTTTATTAAAGACCGCCATAAAAAGTTTACAAGTAGCGATCATCAAATTGGGGTTAGTGCGAGTTTCATTAAAGCGTTGAATATCTGGGACAGGGTTGCTGGAATTGCTTAATTTAAATAGTTAGTAAGTTTCTAATTATATATTATTTTAGACTAGTATTGTCGCGGAATTGATACATAATAATACTTAACGGGTACTCACGTTATGCGGCTTATGAATTCTTATAGAATTCTTTTTGCCGATATTTCGACCCAGTTGCATGGATCGTGGTCACGGCCAAAACTGTTTTGTAATTATAGTTGAGATTTCATTGAATCTATTGTTTTTATTGCCGAAGAGGTATTTGTGACTTATATCTATTTAACCATGGACAAGGTATCAAATGGTAAAGTACTAAAATGACAAGTAGTAATAACGGGAAATAAATACCCGATTATCAAAATTTCTCTATTTTTCTATTTTTCTATTTCAAAATTTATCAAAAAGTAGAATTCGATTTTTTGCTATTATGGGTAGCCCTACGATTGATCTCCTGGTAGAAGTTGGTCAAAAGTTGGAAGTGGTTTAAAGTAAACGTTTGCAGGAACTTTTTCTAGAAAAATCCAACTATAAGGACAAGTAAAAATACACGTAATTCTCGCAGTTTATGTTTTCTGTAAGAAAGTTGGATGTGAGAAGCATATTAAGTTCAATTTTCTAAATATACTTTTTAATAATTGACGCGGTTATGTTACCTAATGTCGTCAACCCTAATTTCTATACAAGCAAGTAGAGTAGGATAGGACATCTTTATTTCGACGTATCGTCATTTATCATCGTTCTCATTCTTTGAAGTTTGTTCAGCACGTGGACTAAATTCGACGCCCACCAATTTAATGTGATCTTTTACTTGCTCATTGTGGAAACGTAAAAAGCGCCATTAAGTTAATGGCGCCTACGTATCAAATATTAAGCAACACCTAGTGAGATTGAATATACTAAGTATACTTACAATCTTTTTCTACATTTATGTTTATTGTATTAATATCATAAAACTATATTTTTCACCCTGACTATAATTATTTTTATCTTTACTTTAATTGCACGTAATTAATTACGATTACAAGTAATTTAATTACGATGCACGTAAGGTTGTCTGCGAGAATTAGATGATTAGTCAGAATTTCTTTAGTTAGAACCCCTGTTCCATCTAAAATCAATCTATCTTGTCAACGGCTATATTACTTCTACTCTATGACAAAATTTGAGAGCATACACCGCACACTTTTCAACTCTCCACAGAATCTGACATATTTATAAGAGTCATGAATTATACAACACATCTAAGGAATGCACCTATATTTACTCTAACATTCCCAGTCCTTTTTCGATATCTAAAAATAGATAACAATATGCTCCGCGCGTGACAACACTTACAACTTGTCCACTATCGTCATAGCCATAGATTTATGACATAAAGGTCCCAACAACACATTAATCTCGGATGCTGTGTATTTAATAGACCCGTAACTCTACATGCGGTGAACTTGACACTACACTGTAACTGATTTTATTATATGAGATAAGTTTAAAATGGATCTTAAACTGTTTAGATTAGACGCATCGTTCATTTGTGATTTTATTTATTAAAAAAAAAACTTTATTTAAAACATACAAGAATATACTCTTACTGCTTTTCATATTCAAATTTAAGACGGAAACTAGCATAAGTTATATATTATACTTGTCCCTTCTTTATATTTATACAATTGAAATAGTAAATGAGCGTTAAGTTCACCAGAGAGTAAGTGGTTACTGCCAACCTGGGATATCTGCAGGGACACGGACATACCATGGAGATCTGCATCAATTTCATTATATACCTAGAACAGTGGTATTCTAAAACCACACTGATGAGTTGCTATTGGGTACAACTCATTATTATCCCGCTGCTGGGCACTGGTCCTTTCTCAGAATGAGAGAGTTTTAGGCCATAGTCCACCGCGCTGGCCAAGTGTGAATTGGTGGTGTGGGTTGCTATTACCAAGGACTAAGAGGGCCGCCTCATATGAAACAGAAAAACTGCCCCATGCTCTCAAAATAATAATAATAATATAAAATGAAGTTGCACTTAGTTTTCTTAGGTATATTCGTTTGTTCTTAAACAATGGTGAACACTGAATATAGGTTACCCATAGTGGATACAAATCACATCTGTCTGGTATCTTCTATATCCAGCAGATACCCTCTCTCTTTAGATCAGACAATTGGCCTCAATCTTCCAGTTTAGGGAAAAGTGTAAGTTATATCAGTTCTCATAATCAAAGTTTCGATAAAAAATATGAGAAAGTATCTTAACCGGAACAAAAATTTATTCGACCATAAATCTCTCACAATGATTCGGCGTTAAATTTTATGACAAAGTGAATTGTGGGAAGAAATATTGTGATGAAAGTAATTGAAATATTTAGTGGCGGCACGTGACCAAATTAGGGATAGAGGCACTATTTTAAAAGCTTTTTTAAA
Organism: Spicauda simplicius; assembly: GCA_949699795.1. Classification (NCBI taxonomy): domain Eukaryota; kingdom Metazoa; phylum Arthropoda; class Insecta; order Lepidoptera; family Hesperiidae; genus Spicauda; species Spicauda simplicius. The sequence continues at coordinate 10,911,195 of OX453071.1, read as the reverse complement.
TGATAAACGACCGACAATACTTAGATGTGACAAATTTATCGTAATCTAAAAGCCATCTGGTATATTAAATTAAAATCTGAATGTAGTTAGGAATGAAATGAATCGTTGTTTATTTGAGGAAATTAAAATAATTTTGGCTTTTGATTTTAATTTCATGGGAATTTCAAATTAAACATGAGAATAGGAATATAAGAAAAAATCAGTGCGTCTTTTAAATAAAATTATATATATAACGTTTAGAGTATATTATAATTTGTAAGTCCTAAACATTTTTCAAAACAGTGAAAACTAAGTAGTACAAATGTATTAACAGAGTCTAAATAACAAATATGACTATTGCATTTTAAAGATGACGTGTATTCCCAAAATAAAACAAAAAAAAAATCATCACAACAAGGTTAACTGAAGATATTTGCCAGACTAACTAAGTAATTAAGAAATTATACACGGTTCGTAAGCCCATTTGTAAAGATTAAATCCAGTACTATATCTACGACAATATCTAAGTCCGTTTATAAATCAGACGATTGCGGTTAGGCTGGAACTTTTGCTGTAAATTGTAACAAATCGGTCTACGTAATAGCATCTAATTCTTGGTCTATATGAAGTAGTGATGTAACAAATGTTAGAATTGAAACATTCGCGAATGCGAATGCAAATGCGATTGTTGTATTTTTTCAGTTTTTGTTGTAACGGGCGGGAACTAGATTTAGCAACCTTTATTTGGTCGTCAAACTGCAGTTTGATTTCCATTTGGATTTTGGCAACCTTTTTTGCGAAGCATTGCAATTTTTTTTATAAGATTGAAGAAGCAAACGAGCATGCAGTCCATCTGATGGTAAGTGGTGCCTGCAGCCCATGGACATCTGTAAGCAACTTTATATAGAACATGGGGTTTTATCTGAAGTCAATCACAGATGAAGTCAATCACAATCGCTACTCACGAGGACTAAGATGGTGGCAATCACACCCTTCCATCGAAACGCAAAAACTGCTTCACGCTAGAAATAGGTGTGGCGGTGGTGCTTCCCCGAGCGAACTGCACTACCACCTAATTAAATATTCCCAAAACATTCGCACCAGTTCTTGCGTAATATCTAAAAACACGCGAAAATTCGCAATTGCGAAAGCGGTTGCGAATATTCTTTACATCACTAATATGAAGCTATATCTCACTGAAAATCTCTCACCATCTCAATCCCACTAAATAATACTCCAATCTCGTTGAAATTTCGTGACTGTGGTGTTTACAACAATCTGCGACGTCAATATATCGCTATTGTAATTTTCGTCGACAAGATAATATTGTCTGAAATAGGTGAAGGGACTCAATTTGTCTATTTCTGTCCTTTCAACTTATCGTTAAATTAAGCTTAACTACGCTGTTATTTGAATATCTCGCGTTTATTGTTATTTCAATTGTTATTATTGTTACTGCTATATCTTGTCGTTAATTATAAGTATCTTGGTTTTGTGCAATGTTTTGTGAATAAATTTCGTTTGTTATGATTATATTATTAGCGGTAACGTTATTTAAATTTATTCGGACTTAATTCCAATTTCATGCGAGTCTTTGTTGTTCCTACAGCTTGTAAGACTATAGAATACGGTGGGGGATTAAAATAAAAATGTTTGTATTTGATAAACAGTTCTTACTCATCACGGTTATATTGAGTTGTTTGGTAGCTATTCAGGAAGCCACATCATTTATAAATAAATAAATGCGTCACTCTTAAACCACAGCTACAAAGGCAATATCATAGAAGTTGCTTTTATAGGAAAGACAATTATAGTATTAGTCATATTTCATAGTTTCGAAACAAATAATTCATCAATTTGTGTTAATATTTGACCTATTTGTCCTATATATACAAGGTGGTAGAACCAGTGTAGTTCGACCGGGGAAGTACCACCGCCACACCTATTTCTAGCGTGAAGCATTTCTTGCGTTTCGATAGAAGGGTGTGGTTGCCGGCACACTTTCACATGATGCGACCATCGTAGCCCTCACTCCTAAGGGCAACGCATCTGTGATTGACTTCAGATGGAACCCATGTTCTGTGACTGGCGGCAGTGACCACTTACCATCAGGTGGACTGCATGCTCGTTTGCTACTTCAGTCAAATAAAAAAATATAGAATTGTTTTAACATTTCATTGTACAATATTTTTGCGGTCATTGGTCATAAGACGGTACAATGACAAATGCATAACATTATGTTCATTCAGATTTATGTGATTTCACATTCGTATGTCCGGTTATCATCAATCCAAACATATCATGACGGGCAATTTTTTATGCAGTTGAAATCTTTTGTGTATGATTTCTTCATAATGTTCGTTTTGACAATTACTTATGTTTGAGGGCGTGTTTCTATTATATTATGTATCCATATATATAAGTATAAAAATCTATATACATAGAATTTCTTAACATTTATTATATTTACAATTTACATTGACGGGTACAAATATTTTCATTAAATTTATCTCTATTAACTGAACTGTGTCTTATGTATCTGTACCCTACTATCTTTTTCTCTTCTCAGATGAAATGTTTACCTCCATTGTCTGCAATGATACTGACAGATTCAGGTACATCATTTTTTTTCTCATTAACATTTTTAAAACACAACCTAATTCCTATAAACTATCTTATATTCTCAATTATTTGAACACATTATTTATTATTATTTGCTAGTATGGGAAACTCACTTAATGCGTGAACGTTGAATCTATCAAAACATTTATGATTAGGTCTTAAAATTCAATTAGTCTTTGGAATCTCGTCAGGTTTTTTGAGTAAATTGTACCAGTAAATTATGTAAATAATATTTTTCTTAAATTAGATCTGTCTTTTATAATAATAAGATTTAATGATTAATTGTTATCTTTAATATTTTGAATATTTAAATATATTTATAATATTAATAATCATTGGTAATATAAAAAATAAAGGTATAGCCATATTATAAATTATAATATTTTCTGTAGAAAGTTCTTGTTCCGAAAAACAAGCGCATTATTATTTTGTTCATTACACAAGAGGAATATGGATTTGTAACTGTTACCTTGCCCTACGAAGATTAAATAAATCGCTTCATTTAGATTGAACTGTGTGATAAACCGTAAAGACTATTACCCACTATTTCATATGACTCAACGAGGGGATAACAGGTTGTCCTTAAAAGAGTACTTAATTTTTAAAAGTACTTATCTGTAATGTATTTGTATGTAATTCTTCCATCTTTTACCTTTACTTACGTCTCACGTTGAAGAGAAATTCTTGATCAGCAGGGTACAAAAATTTAAACGTAAGATAATGTGAAATTGTTGAGATCTCCTGGAGGGTTTGTTATTTTAGCAAAAAAAATATATTTAGCGTCCCGTTCCCGTAGAATATAAATGGAACCTTGTTACCAAGTCTCCCCGGTCTTATTTGTTTCAGGGCCTTTTCCTGTGAACCATAAATAAGAGATTCCCCGTTATGAGCGAACATATGTCGGTGAGGGGGGCGGCTTAGGTGGTTAGGTCCTTAAAATAAAAATAAAAATGCTACGGACCCACCAGAGGTAACCAACATGGGCGACTTTGCGTCCAAGTGCGTTACATTTGGCCAATTATTTGAATAGTTTTTTATATTTAAATAAAATGCGCACTCTCATAGCCCCACACTAGGATTTTTCTTCTGTGTCGTGGGTACCATGGACACACACAAGACGAATACACAAACACGCAGACCCAGAACAAGAATCTAAACTCATCATTCAGATACCTGTCTGGCCGGGAATCGAACCCTGGACCCATATCGCGTCAGACCGGTATGGTAACCGCTCCGCCACGCGGGTCGTCAAATTAGTGCATATTGTGCACACGATTAGTGCATATTCTACTTTAGTTCGTTGTATGCCGGTTAAAAGTTTGGCGAGCGGCCATCAGATGTTTTATGATGTAAGGAATATTCAAAGAATGTTACTTTGAACCCGTTCAGTAGTGCATTCAAAATATTTATGAGTACACAATAGATTTTAGATGCGTATTCAAATAATGCTTTTAATGAAATAGATCGATCTTTGAAGAATTGACATGGTGCCTTGAATCTTAGATAAATATCTTTGTGTAACTAAAGATATGAACCTTTTATCTACAGTAATCTTTTTGCTATAGCAATTTATTTTACTGGTAAGGAATGTAAAATAGTAGAAGGAAAAATGAATAACATTTTTACAGAAGTTATAGGCGTGTAAAAATTTACTATCATTTGCTTTAACGGTCGAGGACGACACCCTTTCAGTATGTTACTAAAGTTTCATACTACATAGTTCTAGAGCAATGCAAATTATAATATGTGCAGTCTTCGAAACTCTTAGATTATGAGTATTCGAAACTCTTTATGTTTATATATCTTTTATTAAAGTTTACTCTTTAAGAATCGATTTGCATATATAAGGGCCCAGTATGAGAAAAAATTGAGGAGTAAAATCTACCTCATTACGTTTTTGGTGCGCACTTTTGGTGTTTTTAAGGAATTTTTTTTTAGATTTTGATTCGATATGTAATCGATAAGTGGACGATAACTGAGTATACAATTTTAAGGACTTTAAGACTCATATTAATAAGTGAACGTCGAAGTCTGTTTCTAATTCCATATGTATAAAGAGGACATAATTACTCACTTTAAAACAAAACATTTTCTTTTCTCCTCTTTCTTTTTACTAAACATCGCAGAGTATAAATTATTAAAGCCAGAACCATACTTGGACACAAATTTCACCGCAACACGTCGACAATATAAAAAGAATGTGTAGTATTTCACCTCTGAGGTTTTCCAAAGTTTGTATTTTAGTCTTCGCGTATAGCCGTGGGAAATACTTTTAGCTCATTATTTATATAAACCACTAGGTATAAGCCATTAGACTTCAGGCATTTAAGGAATTCGCGTGCTTGTGCCAATGTAGCCTTAAAAATGACGTAAATCTGTCGCTCCTAGCGTCTAATACTTCGCTAAGCTGTACTGAGTTGGAAACTATAAAGATGTCAATGGAGATCCTAAGCGATGTATTTTAATTTATAGGTTGAGATCAAAGCGTCTAGTCAAGTAGTCAACCTAGCCAGTTAACTAGCTCCTTCTGTGGTTCCGTCCGCTAAAATTGAGTTCTGTAATTTCATTAGTAAATTCAAGGTTTAAAACCTGGATGCTCATCCACATTTTTAAACATGACCCTTGGAAGTTTTATAATTTATTTAAATTAAGAGCAACTTTATTATTTAAAACATTGATAAATTTTATTACACGTGGTTGATAATCGATCGCTGATATTACAACGAAAATTTATTGAAAATAAATATATTATAATTTTTCCCATGCGATCAAAACTTATTTTTTTTTCGAGAACTCTTATTCAACAAAGAATATAAAAAAAATATTTTTCACATAACACGTATTTATTAAGTTACGGTGTTAAGCGTTGCTGTGTTCTGGTCTGCAGGGTGTGATAAAGAAGACCAACTTATACCGAGGCATTTCATCTTTTTCTCAGGGTTCGCTATTGTGGCCAACTATAGGTAACATTCTGATCTTATGTATTGACCTGACTTGTATTGATTATTTACCAAAAGTTTGACTGTATGTTCCTTTTCTACTTGTGTATTATAAAGAAAAGTTACTCATAGTGGCATTGCAATACTCTTATATAAGCATGTATAATAAAGATATCAATGGCTATCCAAAATACTAGTTTAATTCATAACGCGAGATCAAAGCGGCTGTTCACTTTTAACATCACACAAGATTTACTGCCAATAACTCCACTGTAGGGGTGTAATTATCGTTCCTGTAGCCTCGGGGTCAGAATAGGGCTACGGTATTCCCTGCCTGTCGTAAGAGGCGACTAAAAGGGCTTCCGGGGTTGCGGGCGGCTAGAGTGGGAGCTCGAACCGTTCGGTCAGGCAATCCCGGGAAGGACGGCGGTATGTGTGGTCGCATACTGTCGTAAAGACTAGACGGAGCGGTGGGAATCTGGGAGGAGCCCGATGGGGCAGCGCGCTCGGAGGATTCCGGTGTAAAGGGGTGTAATTATACTAAGCAGTTGTTACTTCATTAGTATGTCCTTATTAAAATATGAAAACACTATATATCTATAGTTTTAATGGTTTTAGAACCCTATATTGCGACTTCGGCGGCACTGCTACATTTCCATCTATCCGCCCTTGAAAGTCCATTGCTGGAGATAGGCGGTCCCTAATCTGCGCCACTTCGACCGGTCCTGAGCCATCTGAATCAGCGGTTACCCGCCGTCTTCTTCAGGGCATCAGTCCACATGGTCGGGGGGCGGCCTGCACTCCTTTTGCCCAGACGTGGTCTCCATTCGAGGACTCTTCTACCTCATCGGTTGTCTGTCGAACAATGTGGCCTGCCCATTGCCACTTCAGCTTACTAATTTTGAGAGCTATGTCGGTAACTTTCGTTCTTATTCTCTCTCGTTTATTTCTGCCTAGTAATGAATAGGAGTGTTTAGAGTATTCTGGATTGTAGGGTGTGCGATGAAAGACATTCTTACCCGAGGCATTCGAATTTAATGATATTACGAGGCATTACGATCAAATGCTTGATAAGCAATGTACGGTCTTCGACTGCACATTGCTAATCACGTATTTACTTCGTACACATAATTATAACATTCAGTGCACTACGTGACGCGTACGAATCAAGACAACTTCGTGAGTGTACTCGTTCAATCATTCAAGCAAGCACTCATGTACCTTAGTATATATATCAGTTAATAAACCTTTATTTATCACTCAGAACTTTTACTTATCATTTCACAACTATTAAAGGGTGTTCCCAACACTCCTTAAGGGTAAATTTAATTGCAACAAATCTGTGAATGACCTTGATTAGTGTTATAACCTTATTTGGGGTTGATTATAGGTATCCAGGGGCAATTGCCACTTACTATTTGCAGCTTCTGTAACATAAAAACGTATATATGATTGTAAGAGATCAGTACCGCCCAAGGCATCTAAGTATATGGTTATGGAATTTCGCTTGTGAGCTTGCATATCACAGGACATACAAGAAAGAGTTTTTGGCAAAGGGAGATCTCCCGCCTGGCTAGGTGATCATGCCTGTGGAGCGGCTGTGCTCCAATAATCGTTCGGAGCTTGTATATATGCAGAGTATTGAAAAAGCTTCGAAAAATCAAAATATGTGTTAAAATTATTTTACTTGACAAAATACTTAACTTGTCACTAACGTGGCGAGAGTAGAGCACTATTTCAAACCCTGCAAACGTTTGGTTCGTGTAATTCCGATATTCCTGCTTAACCACTTGTGAACAATTAAATCATAAGCTTGCACTTGTGAACAATAAAATCATAAGCCTGTATAACGTGTCACGGGATAATCGAATAGTTATCGTTTTTTAATAAACAATTTTCATGCGTTAATGCAAGCCCTATTTGCAATTAAGATGTAACTGCTCCTAAATAATTTAGAGAGGTCTAGTTCAACCTTCAGCCATTAAGCTGATTTACGGCTGAAATTGCTCGGTATTTGTTTTACTAGGGTCATAAATATATAATAAATAATGTGTTGACACTGGCATGGAGACAACCAGTGATATATAGATTGGTACTACGACCAGCAAGTTGTAAATAAGTAATAACTTGTGATTTCCAACTGTGCTTATGGCATGTTGTGTTAGTTTTATACCAAGACAACACAATAAGAAATAATTTATACCAGTTGTTGCAGAGTTTAACTGTTAATCGTAACTTTTTTGGCATGTGTGGAAGGTTTTGGTTATGTAAGTTGAAGTAACGAGCATTCAGGTCCCAGGATCAGTTATCACTGCTACTATATGACTTCTTATAGAATAGCGGCTTTATCGAATGTCAATGATAGGTGCGTTGATTCTTTTCAGTAGTGAGATGAGCGCCTCACATGAATGAGATCCTACAACCACACCCTTCAAACTAAACTGTAAGAACTGCTTTATGTTAGAAATAAATTTAGTGGTACCATCTCGGTCGAGCCATATTACTTTTTAACATATCTTAAAGTTGGGAATTAGATACTTTTATACAGAAACTAGCTGTACATCACATAAAAAATACACCAGAAATCTTCGCAATCTCATAAATAACAAATTTGCTAAAGATCATCACATGGTCAAATGAATAGTTTACGATCCTATAGAGGACATACAGACAAACATTCATTTTTATAAAGAAGACTAGCTGTATCCTGCGCGCGTTGTTACGCCATCACAAAGAAATACACCAGAAACTTTCGTGAGCTCATGAATAACAACTTTGCTAAAGATCATCACATGATCAAATGAATAGTAGTTCTATACAGGACATAGAGACATTAATTTTTATAAAGAAGAAGAAGATAAGACAAATAATTCTCTATTTTATGACGTAATTTTATGAGATGTATCGTAAAAAAGACACTTAACTTACCTAAACCACAGTATAAATATCATACAGTACTCTAACTCTGCCGTGTCCTTGAATTTTATACCTACGGAGGCGTTGGGCGAAAGATTGCGTTAGGGTTGCCTGCCTATAGTATTTTAATAACATCAACCAGTATGAATACTTTCTTTCTGGTTGTTTGACAGTAATTATTATATATTTTTATTAGCTTTTTATTATTTTCACCTGTATGTTTGTTTGTAACCGACTTCTTTGACCCACTTTAAACGGCCAGATTTCGTTCAAACTTTGTAGATTTATTGAGGACCGATGACAATACACTAATTTAATAAAATTATTCCATGTTTTATTTTGACTAAAAAGTAGAAAATAAATAAGAGTTTAAAAAAACTAAAAAGCACGCTTTTTATAGAAAACCGAACTAAAAAATAGAAAATAAATTTAAATGAATTTAAATTAAGAAAATAGTGTTAAAAATTTCGATGAATATAAGTTAATAATAGTGTGAATAAAAAAAAATATATTTTAAAAAAACCTATTATTAATTTATATTCATAAAAATTTTTAACACTATTTTCTTAATTTAAATTCATTTAAATTTATTTTCTATTTTTTAGTTCGGTTTTCTATAAAAAGCGTGTTTTTTTAGTTTTTTAAAACTATTATTTATTTTTTAAACAAATATAATTCATGTGAATTGTATAGGAAGTGTTGAATACATGTAATGTTTTTTAATTAGTCGATTTAGGTTATAAAAAAAAACTATTTTTTTAATATGTGAGACTTTTAATAACAAATCATTATTTTACTAATAATAATTACAAATTTGACACTGAAAAATATTTGCGCCTCGACTGAGACGTACGAAAAGCTTTATTATTAAATTTAATAGTATAAAAAATTCGCATTCGGATAAAAAGCATAATAAAAAATAATTTTGGGAAATATTGACATGGTGGAGAAAAAGGAATATCTTTCATTTGGTTATAAATACCTGCAGCTACTTTACAATTTATGTGTGTTGTTTTAAATGAAGTTCGAAATATTTCCTCCAATTTTTCTACAGATTGCACAAAATCATCCCTGGGTATTATTAAAAAACTTTGTAAATTATTTTTGCAGTAGTCTCGGTAGCTTAAATACCGACTCTCTTCGTTGAAATTATGGCTATCTTTGATCGGGCTTTATATATGACTTCAAGGCTTGACAATCATTTTTCTCCAAACAACGTTTTAGGAGATATCCACAAATATAAAAAAAGAGCTTTTTTTTCAGGCAAGTCTGTCATCCCTGTAGCTCCGGGATCAGAATAGGACTATGACATCCCCTGCCTGTCGTAAAAGGCGACTAAAAGGGGCTTCAGTGTTTGCAGAGTGAGAGCTCGAACCGTTCGGTCAGGCAATCCCGGGAAGGACGGCGGTATGTGTGGTCGCATACCATCGTAAAGACTAGACGAAGTGGTGGGCCCAAACGCCCGTCTGGGAGGAGCCCGATGGGGCAACGCGCTCGGAGGATTCCGGTTGAAGTCGTTTCGAGATCCCGGAGTCCTCCTTTTTAGCGCCGAGAACGGCCACCGGGGGGGTTTTAGTCCGGTAAAAATCACACATAACCCTGCGTCGCTCCCACGGCGTCGGGTACCTTTTGAAAGTTTCCCCCTCGACAACAAAAAAAAAAGGTTTAAAAATGTAATTATAAATTTAAAATGATTTATTTATTTTATGTAGTTATTTATTTATCGAACAATATTCTATTTTTTGCAAAAATATCACTTACCTATAACTATGTACTTTATTGAAAAGAGATACACTTCGCCAATGGCATGTAGGACACACATATTTACCTATGTCACTTCCCTTTATCATAATATTCTTTAATTATTTATGGATCCAGGTATTACATTCGATAGAAAAGCTAAAAACCAATTTATTAAAAAAGAAATAAAGAAAGAAGGTAGTTCTAGTACATTAAAAAACATTATAATTGTCTTACCTTTCGTAGTTTCAAGGTAATTTAAAAATTGTTATGTTTGGATGTGTTAATGTAGAATTCAAACAACCAAAAACAATTCTTCTTCGCCATATTATTAGTAAAATAAAAAAATCACTGCTCAAAAAACCGTTACACAGTCCGCTCGTCTCTACGGCACATTCGGGTCTGTTTGTAGACCGAATGCAAACCGAAATCGAGCCGCGTAGGTATAACTTGCGTTTCGTGCGCTTCTAAGGAGTTAGACTACTGTAGATATTTATATTGTGCCTAAACTGAGCTTAAACTTTAAATTTAAACGCAAGGAAAATTGTTCTCGTGAAGAATTTCTGAATATAATAGAGTTTTAACTGCCAATTTTACTATTTATGATTGAGATTTTTTCCTTACCATCCGTTCTACCGCTTATAAGCAATCGTTGAACAATTTATTTAATAGAAAACAGTTTCAATGTTTTCAACGATCAAAAATATTCCATTAAAAATTTAAACATAGTTCATTTATATCATTTAAAAACTGATGTTAGGTATAAACAGATAAAAACAAAAAAAAATATTTTTAAACATGTTTAGTACATATAACAAATGCATTATTTAAAAACCACAAAAACACTTGATATTCGAGTGTTATAAAAATATGATTGTAACTTATACAAGAATTATAAAGAAAATATAAATAAGTTAATAATATACTTACATGACTTCGTAAGGTAATATTTATAAAAAAAAAAATAATGAAAGAGATCGATAAAGCGCTACCGAATGTGTGTTCAAACGAAAAAAGGAATTAAACTTTGTAAGTCGACAAGTGGATTATCAAGATTACACGATGGTGATCATTTCCGGTGTGTTCAACGTGTTTTTGATGTTGGTAAGTGCTTTCGTCTTTATTATAAGCTTTTAGCTTCTTTTTGATGGAAATCTTGTTTTAGTATGTAGAGAATTATGATGAACTTTTTTTTCTGACTGGAGTAGCAAACCAGCATGCAGTCTGTCTGATGGTACCGCCGCCCATCACTGCGGCCCATGGACATCTGTAATCATCTTCTAACAGAACATGGGTTCCATCTGAAGTTAATTACAGATGCGTTGCTTCCCGAGGGCAATGATAGTCGCCTCATGTGAAAGTATGCCGGCAACTACGAAAGGGACACTGAAATGAGTAGTCCCTTTTTAGGCTTAGACTTAGACAATTTAATAGCTTTTAACTGAGGCTTAGTCAATTTTTAATGGAAATACAGAGATAGAATAGTTTTAAAGGCCGATTGAGTAACTGTAGCATTTTATATTTAAAAAACACGCTTTAAAAAACATGCTTTCTACACTCATAGCCCCACACTAGGATTTTCTCCTGTGTCATGGGTACCATGGACACACACAAAGACTAATACACAAACACCCAGACACAGAACAGGTATCTAAACACATCATTCAGATACCTGTCTAGCCGGGAATCGAACCCAGAACCCATTGCGCATCATACCGGGATCGTCAAGTATTATTATTTAAAATATTATTTAAAATATATTAAATGTGGGAAGTCATTCAGACTTTGGTAGACCCGAGTAAAGCCGCTCCCAATACTTGTTATGAAAGAATTGAATATATTTTAAATACCTACTTAAGAGACATCAGTAAATCATGACAATATCAACAGTTTCAATATACCTATATCGAATAACTATAGTAATATTGTCATTTTAAAAAAACACACGCTATCTACACTCATACTCACACTAGGATTTTCTCCTATGTTGTGGGTATCATGGGCACACACAAGACGAATACACAAACACCCAGGCCCAGATCATGAATCTAAGCTCATCATTCAGATACCTGTCTAGCCGGGGATCCAACCCGGGACCTAATGCGCATCAGACCGGTATGGTAATCGCTCCGCCACGCAGGTTGTCTAAATTAAATCGAAATTATGAAGCTTTGAAGCTAAGAAATAATTCAAAAATGTATACTGTCACGCTTCTAATAAACATAAATTTCGATTCGGGATAAATTAAAGTTAGTACCTATCAGTTGCTCACGAACAATTAATTTAAATATGTTATCCGTTCAATAAATCTTTAAATCTTAATTTTGTCGTATAAATAAAATCAACGTCTCCTTAATTACTACGAGTTGATTAATTATGTGTCACTTCAACTCAATACGATATGAATCATTCTATGCTTTTTGTACAGAAATGGTTAAATCGATTCATATGAAAAATGTATGTGACTACATATTAAATGTTGTTGAATTAATAATGATATTGTTAATTGTATATGAGTCAACTAATGTCGTTCTAAAGTAAAGTGAGGTCGCCTAGATGTTAGATTATTTAATGATTAATTGGATCCCATTAACATCATTAACGGCTTTCTGTCTAATACATATGCGGTTTATGTCTGGACGTTCCTAATTAAAATCTTATGGCTTGTGTAGTCGCGCATTAATTCCATACATTATTAATTACTTGACTATTTAATGGCAATAAAATTATAAATTATGGATGGATGTGTTTTATCTGTTTCCAATGTTTTATGGCTTCTTTGTCGTAACAAATCACACCTAGGCAATTGTTTATGCTGTACGAAGCACAAGTCCGCTCTTGTATGGACTGTTGTCACCTATGGGACGGCACAGCTAAAGCATTGGAGGCTCTAGATTTGGTGGAGCGATGAGCCAAGAGACTCATTGATAATGTGACGTTGGTAAAATACAAGCTACTGAGCCCACAACACTGAGCAGGTAGCTCGCCTAACTATCTTCTACCGTGTACATTTTGAAGAGTGTGCGCAGGTTTTACACGATCTTATACCCCAGCCCCTTTCTATTATCGAACTTCAAGACGCACGGTAGGCTACCACCCCATCAAGTCGATATTTCTCTAGCTCGGACGAAACGAGCTTATTGCTTTGCTTCGTTGGGAAGCAAAACAATACTATCCGTTTATTCGGTTACATCTTACATTTTTGAATATTAGTGTTCAATCCTAATAGCACCGAAATTACATGTAAGATCATTGCGTTGTTACTTGAGAACTAAGCTGAAACCTTTATAAAGTGTCTTATAAACAGCAAACTTACAATTGATGTTATTAAAAACCACCCAAGTGCAAGTCCTAGGGTTCCGATTATTAAATCTTAAAAACTATAAAAATCCACGTTTGTTGTATTGGAGCTCCCCTTAAATATTTATCATTTAGTATGTGTTGTTATAAAATACATCTTGCGGTAAGAAAAATACATCTTCTAGGGAAACTTCAACTGTCTAGCTATAGACAGAGATGAGATGAGATGTTCATGAGATAGAGCCTGATGACAGACAGACGGATATACGCCAGACGGACAGCGGAGTCCTAGTAATAGGGTCCCGTTTTTAACCTTTGCGTACGGAACTCTAAAAATGTATGGATTTTATTATCGAAGATGAACTAATAATAATGATAATAACTTTATTGACACATAATAGTAAGTACATTACAGTTATTTGAAGCCTCTGGTCCCTGAGGTAGTTGAAACTGTGTGTCAGGGTCCAGCGGCTTCTTCCATTTTCGTTGGTACTATATAACTTATATTATGAGACTTGGTAAAAAAGTGTGTGTGTGTGTGTGACTGTGTGTGAGTGTGAACTACAACAGTCGCAGTCGCAGTCGCATCAACCTATTATTGGCCCACTACTGGGCACGGGTCTTCTCGCAGAATGAGAGAGTTTAGGCCATAGTCCACCGCGCTGGCCAAGTGCGAATTGGTGGACTTCACACACCTCCGAGAACTTTTGAAGTGAAACTTCTTTAGGCGCATGAGGGTAAATTTTTTACAGATGAAACGTCACGCCGGTATGCAACGGAAGTGTCGGAAAAGAGAGAGAGAGTGATCGAGACCGATTGAGAGAGAGTAAGACAGGGCGAACGTAGCATGAGCAACTAGCCGTGGAGTGAGAGTAGGGAGCAAGCGAGTGAGAAAGATTGAGAGAAAAAGAGAGACAGAGCGAACGTCGTATCACGCATAGTGCTATAGAGTGTGAGGTGGGAGAGAGCTATAGTGAGAAAGATTGAACAAGAGAGAGAGAGAATACGGGATATCGAGAAAGAATACACGCCCTATTGGTTGTGTATTCGTTTACTAGTTAACAAAGAAGTTTCACTTCTGACATGTGTACTTTGTACGCACGCATGTTTTTTTTTTAAGAACTCTCGGGTGTGTAGGTTTCCTCACGATGTTTTCCTTCAGCGAAAAGCAGTGATAATTAATTTCTAATACGCACATAAATCATTGGTGCGTGCCTGGGTTTGAACCTCGGACCTCTCGATCGAGAGGGCAAGTTTCAACCATTAGGCTATCACTGCTCTGTACACTGTATTACCTGTCTGTATTTACCTCCAAACGGTTCAATTTTCTCTAAATAGCTAATATTTCATTTTAAATGCTATAGGTTCGTACCTGCACTATTACACAAATCAATTTAATATTGAATTGAAAACTAAATATCAGGTAATTCGTTAACTCCACTAATCCTAATTAATAGGCTATTAGCCACATTCAATTAGCATTTGGTTTGATTTATACCTGACCGGTGTACTAAGTGTCCACTGATTCATTACAGGTTTCGATTATTGTAATTATTTAGTATGTTAATGGTCGCTATGAAGTAATTACTTGGTAATTATGAAATGGATTATTATCTATATATTAATACTTTAAGCGAAACCTTTTGGTTGTGAGTGTGAAGAAGAGGGAGTGAAGCTTTGACATAGATAGTCATTCTCAGATAGATTGTGGTAAAGCAATGAAAAACATTTATTTTACGTTACTGACCATCTAAAACACATAATATTAAGAATGTCAGATGATTATGTTAAAACACCACATTTTCCCTTTAAAAAGGGTTTTCGTATAACCCGCAAAAAATGCGTAGACGAAAAATACATTATTTATGATGAAAACCCTTTACAAATTACGTTTCTTATAACAAATTAAATATGTTAAATTTATTGAAGTTATGAAGCATGTATGTTAGACATCGGTTTTACGGTAATTCTGGAGTCAGTTCAGTACATCAATCTGGTCAGAATGACGAGAGAAATATCGTGTAACACCCGGACTGATAGATTGATGGTGATGACCTGGTCAACTCGTTTTGAATGACAGAATACTGATGTATAAAAAGACAAATGTATTGCGACCAAATTAAAGAAGAAAGCGTTAAAAACTATAATCCAAATGACTACAAGACTGTTGCATTCTCTGTCCAAATGGCGACTGTGTCGTAATTTTGTCAGTCTGTTGTCAATCTGGACTCATCGTCTAACCGTGTCAATTTTCCATCATTCTGGCATCAGTCAAAACATGGAAGGAATGATGGACTGAACTGACGACAGATATAGTGTATAGCCGGGTATTACATTTCGGTGTATCAAGTTATGGATCAAGTTTTTATTTGGATTTAATAACGGTCGATTTTCAACCACTGCGGCGGTCAACTATTATGATAAGGGTCGTATCGTAATCAGTATTGATCGAATGAATGTCATATTTTTAACCTCCTTTTTTATAAATAAGTATTTATCGAGCGATCGATCAGTGACAGGAGGACTGGTTGTTCTCCTGATAGTGGTCATTAGCGCCCATCGACATTTGCAAATAGTCCTAGATTAGATAAGATTTTCAGGAGGTGGGGTGGTGTTGCCGCTGGAGCAGAAACACAAAGTGTTCTAATAACTTTAAAAGCAAATATTGTTTATAAAACTCTCATTCTAAAAAAAATTATAATCACAGTTCAAACAACACTATTAAAAATGGTGTTTATATATCTTACATTATGATGCCACAAGTGGGCGTTAACATATAAACTTAAATAAAAAACACTTAAACAAAATCAACATGACCATTTAAAGAAATTAAAACTTACTTAGTTGTTAACGCCATAATACCAAATTTAAAGGTGATTCGATGGCATAATGTAAAAGCTCATGTGAGCTCCATTAACGACTCGGTTTCGTGTAAATTTAACATTTTATTTTCCATATAGAATGAAGAGAAATATTCAGATTACTTCATTAACATTCCCGCACATAAAAACCACGAAATATGTGCTACTTCAAGAAGAAGTAGCGAATCGGCGCCGCTTTTAACATAAATTCTTTATTTAGGAATCGATTTCCATTGAAATAAGCCATTAAATTCGAATAAAAGGCCGCCAATGCTTTTAAAAAGATCCTTGAGTATGACATTATTGTATCAAACTTAACGCAAGACTAGGCGCGCGGAACGATGGCGAGCGGAGGCTGGGGCCCTTTGGAATTGGACAACGGAACCACCGAGGCCACTTGCTTGCCAACTTCTTGGAGAGGGAGGGCTTATTTATGATGAACTCTTTCTTCAAGAAGAAGGCACAGCGAAAGTGGACTTGGATAAGTCCTGATGGTTCATCTAAAAACGAGATAGACTTCATTTTGGCAGACAAACGGCACATATTTAATGATGTCTCTGTGATCAACAGGGTGAAAACCGGAAGTGATCACCGGATGGTAAGAGGCACATTAAATATCAACGTAAAGCTGGAACGGTCACGCCTAATGAAGTCTACGCTCCGACCAACACCTGTCCAAATCCAGGGCTCCGAAGAGTTTCAACTTCAGCTACGAAATCGTTTCGCGTGTCTCGATTCTTGCGTTTCTGTGGACGAAATTAACACCAAGGTAGTAACAACTGTCCACGAGGTGGGGTCTAAGTACTTTAAGACCCACTCCAGTGGTAGGTCTCGAGTTCTCT
This sequence comes from Spicauda simplicius, assembly GCA_949699795.1. Classification (NCBI taxonomy): domain Eukaryota; kingdom Metazoa; phylum Arthropoda; class Insecta; order Lepidoptera; family Hesperiidae; genus Spicauda; species Spicauda simplicius. Next base: position 10,893,996 of record OX453071.1, on the reverse strand, counting down.
CAGAGCATACGCTCGGTCTTATGAGGGAGAGGCGAGAACTATGTGTGCAGTCTCCAACCTCAATGTCGAAATACAGACTGCTCAATAAACAGATCTCTCAGAGTAGGCGACGCGATTGGCGTGCTCATAACACCCATCGCGTAAAAGACGCTATTGAGCGAAACCAGGGCTCGAGAGTGTTCGCCAGGGATCTGTGCGTTGGGCAGAGCCTGCTGACGAGGTTGAAGACCGAATCGGGCACCATGGTTTCGTCTAACCCCGATGTTCTGAGAGAAATTGAGAAATACTACGGACAGTTGTATGCTTCCGCACGAGTTCCCGCCCGCAACAAGGCGGACGACAAACGTGCCAAACTGACCCGACACTATACTGAGGACCTCCCGGACGTCAGTCTGTACGAGATTAGAGAGGCTCTCAAACAGCTGAAAAACAACAAGGCACCGGGCGATGACGGAATCACAACAGAGCTGCTAAAAGCTGGCGGTAAACCCGTACTAGTGGCGCTCCAAAAGTTGTTCGATTCCGTCATTACTAGCGGGACAACCCCGGAAGCGTGGAGCAGAAGCGTAGTGGTGCTGTTCTTCAAAAAGGGCGACAAAACTCTTTTGAAGAACTACAGGCCCATTGCGCTTCTGAGCCACGTGTATAAGCTGTTTTCGAGAGTCCTCTCTAACCGCATTGCACGCAGGCTAGACGACTTCCAGCCTCCCGAACAAGCCGGTTTCCGAAAAGGCTACAGCACCATAGACCACATTCACACGCTGCGGCAGATTATACAGAAGACCGAGGAGTATAATCTGCCGTTATGTGTTGCTTATGTGGACTATGAGAAAGCCTTCGATTCTATCGAGACCTGGGCGGTGCTGGAGTCCCTTCAGCGATGCCAGATCGACTATAGGTACATCGAGGTGCTGAAGTGTGTATACACTGCCGCCACCATGTCAGTCCGAGTACACGACAGAAGCACAAATCCAATCCAACTGCAGCGGGGAGTCAGACAAGGTGATGTTATATCGCCGAAACTGTTCACCGCTGCGTTGGAAGATTTGTTCAAGCTGATGGAGTGGAAAGGTCTTGGCATTAACATCAATGGCGAACACATCACGCACCTTCGATTTGCCGATGATATAGTCATCTTGGCAGATTCGCTGACGGACCTCAACACAATGCTAGGCGACCTCAACAGTGCCTCACAACGGGTGGGTCTTAAGATGAACATGGACAAGACGAAAATCATGTCTAACGTCCATGTCACACCCGTACCGGTAGTTGTTGACGGCACTCCTCTCGAAGTTGTCGACGAGTACATTTACCTGGGACAAACGATCCGGATGGGTAAGTCCAACTTTGAGAGGGAGGTCACTCGTAGAATCCAACTCGGCTGGGCTGCGTTCGGGAAATTACGTAGTATCTTCTCGTCCAAAATTCCTCAGTGCCTGAAGTCGAAATTATTCGAGCAATGTGTGTTGCCAGTGATGACCTACGGCGCCGAAACGTGGTCCTTCACGGTAGGCCTCATTCGGAGGCTCAGGGTCGCTCAGCGTGCTATGGAGAGGGTTATGCTCGGAATTTCGCTACGAGACATGATTCGCAACGATGAAATCCGTAGACGAACGAAGCTTACAGACATAGCTCTCAAAATTAGCAGGCTGAAGTGGCAGTGGGCCGGCCACATCGCTCGTAGGACCGATAACCGATGGGGAAGAAAGGTCCTCGAGTGGCGACCACGTTTAGGCAAAAGGAGTACAGGTCGCCCCCCTACCAGATGGACCGATGACCTGAAGAAGACAGCGGGAAACCGTTGGATTCAGAGGGCACAGGACCGGTTGGAGTGGCGCCATTTAGGGGAGGCCTATGTTCAGCAGTGGACATCAAAAGGCTGATGGATGGATGGATGGATGGTATCAAACTTATATCCATAGTGGCTCTGTGTATGATGCTGATACGAAAGGTTGTTTTAATAACACCTTAGGTACATGTATATGGTAGCGTGTACATGTTTGTGTAATTGTGTATACAGAGTAAAGATTATCAGTGATAATCTACTGGTTGAAACTAGCACTTTCAATCAAAGGTCAGAGTTCGAGTCTCAGGCATGCCGCACTGTTTTTGCAATGATTTAAATTTATTATCGCTGCTTTACGGTCATGGAAAACATCGTGAGTTGCTTTTCGGTAGAAGGACCTGGTTGCCGGCTACCTTTTATATGAGGTTATCTTAGTCCTTGGGAGTAGCAACTACCACTTCCAACTTCCAACATAGTAAAACTTATATTAGTATATTAAATATTCTTTTCAACCTAAACTAAGTATTTTATACATAGAGGATTTATTTTGCATATTACAATCAAAGTAGAGTTGTTTATTTTATAGGGATATTAAAAGTTAAAAACATGCGTATTCTCAAGTAGATGTTATCACCCAAGTAACTAACGATCAAAGATACGAGAAAAACCAGCTTGGAAAAAAGCAAAATGAGGGTTTACAATTAAACGCTTATTTTTGCACCTGAACGTAATCGTAGAAATATATATATTAGGTTACTTTAAATCCCTTTAAAAGTAACAAAGAGATACTTTGCCATAAAAGAATAAGGTACTAATACTGAGAATGTTTCTGAAATGGCTATAATTTTTTAAGGGAGTATAATCTTTGTATTAAAAAAAACCGGCTAAGTGCGAGTCGGACTTTCTCACGACGGGTTCTGTAGAATTATTTATAAAAAAATGGTAAAAAAACACGTTTGTTTTATGGGAGCCTCCCAAAAATATTTATATTATTCTGTTTTTAGTATTTGTTATTATAGCAGCAACAAAAATACATCATCTGAAAAAAATTGTCTAGCTATCACTGTTCGTGTGATACAGCGTGGTGACTGACAAACGGACAACGGAGTTTTAGTAATAACACGCTTTCTACACTCACAGCCCCACACTAGGATTTTCTCCTGTGTTGTAGGTACCATCGACACACACAAGACGAATACACCCAGACCTAGAAAATGAATTTAAGCTCATCATTCAGATACCGGTCTGGCCGGGAATCGAACCCGACCCGCGTGGCGGAGAGGTTACCATACCAATCAGACGAGCAATTTGTCCCAGGTTCGATTCCAGGCCAGACAGGTCTGAATGATGAGTGTAGATTCATGTTCTGGGTCTTGGTAGTTTGTGTAATTGTCTTGTGTGTGTCCATGGTATCCACGACACAAAAGAAAATTCTAGTGTATGGCTATGAGTGTAGAACGCGTGTGTTATTCAATAAATATATATAACGAAGAGAACGTCGGATACTGTGGGCTTGCTTCTTCATCACTAATCGTGGATTCCATTTGGAACGCGACGAAGTCGGACGTCGGCTGGCCACGCTTGTGTTCAACGTAATTTTATGTCTCCAATGGTGGTGGTGGTGGTCCATTGTATGGTGCTCGCTGACCGCTCTCTGTTCTTTCCCAATAATATTATCCATTGACGTTGCGACGTCAGCTTCACATCAGTGTCGCCCCCTATCCGAGTACACCCAAATAACTTAAGATTAGACGTTCCAATCTCCGATATATATAGAGCACTCCGATATAAACATAGCTTTAAACAAATTAGGACTAACGTTAAACTAACTAATATCTTTAATCTTATGTCAAAATTTGCAAATCTATTTTGTTGACGTCATCCACTTAGACAAATGTGTACCTTCCTTAATTGGAATGTTTGTTAGTGCCGGTGGCGCCTATACCATCAGTGACATTAATTAGCAAATATCTACATAAACTATACAAATATCTCCAAATGTGTCTTACACGACCGACGTTATGTCAAATTCTTTATTTATAGGCGAGACTACTTCGTAAGTCGCGTTTTATTAAATGAAAGATAGAGATTTGATTTAAATGTATTTTTAATTTATAAAAATCAGCCTAAAGATTGGTTTGATCTAATCTAAGCAAGAGTTTAGCTCGTCCCTGTAGTTCCGGTACTAGAATAGGGCTACGGTATCCCCTGCTTGTCGTAAGAGGCGCCTAAAAGGGGCTTCCAGGGTTGCAGCTAGAGTGGGAGATCGAACCGTCCTGTCAAGCGATCTCGGGGATGACGGCGGCTTGCTCCGCCGTAAAGAACAGAAGATGCGGTGAGCGAATACACTGCGCTGCTAATACGCAGGGAAGAGCCCGAAAGGGGCACCGCGCTCGGAGGTCTCGGGTTATGTTCCGTTGGAGATCCCGGAGTCCTCCCAGCAGCACTGAGGTCGGTCAGGGGGGGGAGATTTTAGTGCGGTAAGAATCCAATATAGCCCTGCCTCGCTCCCACGGCGTAGGATACCTTTTGAAGGTTTCTATCACGAGAACAAAAAAGTAAGAGTTTAGCTAAAGTTTTGGTGTTATGTGTACATATATGTATATGACTAAAAAGTTACTAAGTATACATACATATATAGACCCATCATCATAAGTCAAAATTTTATAATAACAGTCATATTTTGGGTACTGGTTTCCACTTCGTTGCTATTTTTAAAATATGCATAAAGAAAACTGATATTTATCCACACAGTTATAAAATATTGTACTCTAATCTATCTATTTCTACTAGTTTTCATCGCGACGAGTCTTTCACATTAATAATATTGTGTAAGCATATGAATTAATATCAATATGATAATTATTGCGATAATCAATCGATGAGGATCGCGATATTGAATATTAATTACTTATTGATCTTTCATCTTTATCAGTGACATGGTATTAAATAAATTACATACTATTAAATGTGCAGATCAATGATCGACAATTTGCGACCCACGATTAGGGATTGCAATCCGGAAAACCGGATCCGGTAATCCGGCGAATCCGGCACAAATTTACACAAACCGGATCCGGTACCAATTCACCACCGGATCCGGACCTCCACCGGATCCGGTGATTGTATATTTTGACAAAGATTTCACATTACAAAAGAAATTACCGTTAAAAATCGATGATTTTTTACACTGTTTTAACCGTTCGATTAATCCGACCGGATCCGATCGGATCCGGCTGGATTGAGAAAAAAACGGCCGGATCCGGCCGGATTGAAAATGAGGCCAGATTGCAATCCCTACTCACGATCCCTTATGGCTCGTGGACTTTCGTAGTACCGCGTTTTGTCACCGCTACATTTTTGTGCCAGCCTATTTCTATCTTTTCCGTATCCTTTTCTGGATGACTATTTTCTCATCGTCATTTATTACGCTGCTAAGTTAGAGAAACCCGTTACCAAGCCAATATAAATTTTCGAGTAGCACTTCAGAAGCGATTTTCGGCATTTGGCTTAAAAAAATGGAGCAGACTATCTTTACTGTGACCCGCCATTATATCAGGTGGCTACATTGCCCGCGTTTTCAAAAGGTTGCAAATTGCTGGAGTTGATAGATAAATTAACGAGTCTTATTTTTAACGTAAGACCTTTTTAATAGGTGACACCTTTTTTAATAATGACTGCTTATTTTCCTCGTTACAATGAGAAGTAAGCCTGTAATTCCAAAGAATATTATAAATGTAACTAAGTAGGTAGAATACGTGGGATAGCTGCATAAGGTAACATAACACTAAGTTTCTAAATATTTTCCTAAATGTGTGGATGCCGACTTACATATAAAACGATCATCCTCTAAAAAAACCGATCTACCTGGCTTACCAACCCCCCCCATGATGATCCGATCACTTGAGAAGGGTCCGTCCTCACCAAGTTTCCCCGCTGGATCAGTGTGTCCGGCGAGAAGATTGCTACAAAATCATCCTCTTCATTTAGGAGTTACTTACCACTTGTTCATGACCACTTATCATTAGATAAAAAAAAAAGTTATATTTTTTTAAAAAGTACTCAAATTTTAACCACGATTGACAATTTTAGAATTACAATTCTTGCACGAAAGTTAAAATGTTTCTAGCTAAATAAAAGTCCTCGTCGGTTCAGATAGCGCCCACAGTCATATATAGCTTGGGCGCCACATGGTTTATAAATGGAAATTGTCACTTTTCACCATCTGACTTCGCAATGGACTTGAGCCTCGTAATCAGCAACACATCGGGTCTACACAATGCGAGATGTGATCAAGTGTGGCTCCCCGTTACGGTCATGTACTATTGTGTTCTGTCGTCGATGGCGACTAGCAGACGCCCCATAAAACACTCTGTGGTGCCTAATTGGAGTTATGACTGCTTCGGCGTTTGTTATTTATGTTGACAACATTAACCCGTGACCCTCGTAACAGATTTCTGCGAATGCTATCGTGGCATCAATAGCGTATTGAATAGACGCGTTCGGACGTGTTGGGCTGCGATGCTTAATGTTATGTTACTCAATATTAGAAATGTTAAGAATTGAATTCAATAGATGCTTGTTATTACACTTGTTAACCGCTCGACTTAATCTTGGTCAGCAAAAAATTTTTACAACGAAGAGTATTTTCGTAAAAGACCAAGTCTGAGACAAAACATAGGTACCTATATGAATATGAATTCTGCCAATTTGCAGATTTAATTACCTTTTTATAGATAAAATACTAATACGTGATGAATTCCAAACAATACTTTAATTATTATAATACATAATGTTATGACTTCTACGTAACTAATATTGAATAGATTGGTAATGTGTATAATACGAAACACATTTTTACTCTACCACCATGAATAGTCTATTAATATAAAATGTTCATTCAAATAACTCGACGAGCTATACCGTATAAGTTCCGCTCCTCATAATCATTTATAACGCAGGTGGTTGGACGGGACACAGTGCTGGCGCTCGCGGGGTCGCGAGAGCTCCGCTGCGGTCGACGGCTGGTGTCCGGTTTATTCGCGCGTCCGAGATTGCCTCTAGGCTATTCGTATGTGACAACGGTGCCTCGTGGCGCCTGTCGCCTCAACGTATCCGAGATCGTTTCCAGCGATAACTACATCGGTGAGTACGATAGCGAAAACGATCACCGACCATGTTTATGACAGAGAAAAAGATCCAAGACCATTCGCAACGACAAATCTAGATAGTGCTGACGTATCTGTGATAGAAGCTCTCTGAGTGCATGCCGTTTACGAACGAGATAAAATATGTAAGATTCTGAATGACAAAGTGAGATTATTGGAAGATATCGAAGTTATTGAGCACTTAAGCGAATCAATCTTTGAATGTGAATGTAAAATTATGATGATTTATTTATTTTCAAATGGAATGACAAAACATTGTATCAAAACAGCGCAGAAATTTTTATCGATAATTTATTTACTATGTTGCGAGTTGATATAATGATCACTATTAATACACCAGCCTTTAATAGTATGATAAGGTAATTGCATTTGCTAAGTGCAAAAACCAAACACTTATGCCAACACGTGGGCAACACATTCCGTGGCATTTTAAATGTATTGATTCAGAATAAGATACTTCGGTTAGGATGACTCCATTACGCATTTGAATATCAAGGAAATATTTAAAACATCCGTTGTTATATTTATAGCACTTACAATTTAGAATTACTCATCTAATGCATCGTAAGTTCTTTAAAGCATTATCTTTGCCATTGAGCGATGACTCCAATCATGGACAATGGCTTGCCATTTTACTAGACTTCATTCATTAATTCACGGTACTGAATGGTCCTTTGATGAAGGCAAATGGGCCGCAAACATGAGGATGGTCATCTACTTATCAATCAGCATTGTTGATAGGATTGATCGTAAATCATTTGCGTCCACGACAATGGCAACACCCACGTTCTTCTGGACAAATATGAATAGATAAGTTCACCTTGCCTTTATCATGCAAATCAATTTTAGGCAGTCGCTGCATTGATACTATGTTTCGACCAATTTGAGTTATTATTTACAGTAACTCTTTTGTGATGCCAATGTTTGCTGCTATTAACCTTGGTCCACCAATTACCCTACAATGTAAAGTATCAATATATCATTTTAAGCTTTAAGTTGGCCATCTGTCGTTTGATATCGCATGCGTTAAACATGTAATTTAATCACAAATTGCTTTTTATTCAGCCTTGAAGATATCAAATGGGTCATACATAATGAACGGAGAATTTGCTGTTAGTGCACCAGGGACTTATGAAGCTGGAGGGGCACGGTTTGTGTATACTCGAGCAGCTGGGCTAGACTCTGTGTTCACTATGGGACCAATCCATCATTCCATTGACATAATGGTATGATATTACTTTAAATAGTTTAACTTTATACAAAACTGATAGACAGTTTAAATTTACGTGAAATTTGTCTTCAGATACTATACACACAGCCAAATCCAAGCATAAAGTATGAGTACTTCACGGAATCGATACCAGGAGAAATTGATACTGAAGCAGTAACAAAGCCAAGTTTGGCAGATATATCCACTGTGCCCGCAAAACATATAAGAAGACATCATGGTTTTGATCCACACCCTAGATTGAGTCCTAATATTCCAAGGCATCCTGATCTTGTAGGGCTATCAAGAGAACTTAGTAGCTCTGAAAACAGTATTGAAGAAACTGTAGTTGGTACCAGAAAGTTTGTTTGGAAAATATTATCATATACCCAATGTACTCGGACATGCGGTGGTGGTATTCAGGTAAGAAAAATAAATATACAACTATATTAATAATTTGAAATACGTGTCAATCACAAGGGATTATTTTAGGTAGGCAAATACCGCTGTGTGGAAACTAGTGTAAATGGTCCCGAAAGGGAAATATCACCAGTGCATTGCTCGGGTTCAGCTCCTGCTGGTCGAAGACGACGTTGTGGCAGTACTCCTTGTGCACCAAGATGGAGAGCTGCTGCTTGGTCAACATGTCCCAAATGTGGGCCTGCTACAAGAAATAGAATCGTTGGATGCGTTCAAGATCATTCTAGAGGAATAATAAAGGTATTTTCAAACTGACGACATCTGATTAGTATACCTAAACATGTATTAAAGTAAATAAGTAATCATCCTGTTTCATTGCTGTAGATTAGTGATCAGAAATGCCCAGACCCGAAGCCACCAACGTCTGAACCCTGCAACATACCTGATTGTCCCACAAATTCAGGAGAAGTGAGGCAGGTTGAATCCAAACGTCATCGACCCCGGGATCGTACAGATACATTCCGAGACGGACCAGTTTATACAATATCAGTCAATAGCTCGGATTATGATATTGGTCCAGAGTACAGTTTTAGCGCAGCTGCAGGGTTTCTTTACACGGACTGGTCTGAGGTAAGTTTTATAAACACGAGTACTATTGATTTGCATTAAAAATAAATTTAAAACGTGCATTCATCTCCACCCGTTTTATTAATATATTTTTTTAATAAATGGATCAATTTCGTGATAGTATTAGTCTCAAATAATTAACTGATAAATAATTAGTTAAATATGTAAGATCAGTAAATATAAATAATCCATGTAAATTACACTTACATTTCTGATAATGTTTACAGCGACGCACTTCAGAGTTCCTGTAGATCTGGTTGTCAAGTTAATTAAGCTCGTAGGTTATAAGTGTTTCGCTTGGAAATTTAATTTGCATTTAATATTTATATTACTGCATCTTAACAGAATTTACGAGATGCGCGTGAAAGATATTTCCTCAATTAATAGCATTATGTCGGGTGATGGTTTATTAATGTTCATTGAAATAATAATCAATAAATCTTATTTATGGAAAATGCGGTAGGTGACGTATAAAGGAAATTATACAAATCAGACAATTTTGAAAATTCTTTAGCGATTTATTATGCAAGCAATTCGATTGAATAAATATTTCTGGTTAACAATTTTGTTGGATTTTCTCTCACAGATGTGTTATCTTAATGTAACCATTCGTATGTTGAGCGGTTCAAAAGAGTTTTTTAAACATTTTAACCTTGCGCCTTTAGATGTACCTACCTACATATTAACTTTCCATGCTTTATTGTTTTATATAATTTAGAAGTAGTAAATTAGCACGCAGTCCACCTAGTGATTAGAAGTAACGGCTGCTTATGCCTTTCTGGGTTATGTAAATAAAGTCGAAAAGTTATTCACAGGTAAATTGTTTTGCCAGAGATTGGTCTTAAGTGCGTTGCTATTCTGCGTTACGTTGCTAAAGATGAAGTTAGACTTAGGCCCCATCTTTCCCATTGAGCACATTGGGTTGCCACGTGCCCAGGGCCCCCTAGATCCTACTCAATTAATTGTGTTGAGCGAACTAATAAAGTTCGCATAAAGGAGCGCTTAGAGGGGGATCGTCGTTAAAAGTATATTCCTTATGTGCCCAGGGACACTTATAGGTTAAAGACGGCCCTGGTTAGATCTCGGTTGTGTATGTCTCTCTCATTACATCCTGCAAATGGCGTTAAGATTGCGGTTATTTGGCAGAAATGGGCGTTGAAATAATAGTGTTTCCGGAGTCAGCCACGCTGGGTTTTTTTAGTTAGGTTCTATCTTAGAGGTTGATTCTTTAAATAATTTGTTCTGCACTTAAAATCAGCCTTTTTAAAATTAAGATAATATCAGATATTGATTTCAATTATTGATTGAATTGTCTTTCGTGAGAAAATAAATATTCTATTCCTTTGTCGTCATATATTTTGTAAGGAAATATTACTAATTCTATTACTTGAACGTATTTTTTACATATAGTGTGTCGGATGGTGTGTCGGTGGTGGCGTGCAGACCAGGACTGTGCGTTGTGCTGATCCATCGGGTTGCGGACCGCGGAAGTCTCCCGAAGCGTCCCGTGGATGCACTCCCACTGTTTCTTGCGAGCCGCACAATGGCCAATGGTTTACTGGTAATTCCTTTATTCCTACACGACGGTATTATATTGTTGCAATAGATTTTTAAGCTATTGCATAGCCTTTATCGCGGGATTTGAGAGCAGCAACTGAATCAAGAAATTCCGTAACGAAAAAACCTAACAACCCTCACTTCGCCTACCATGTAGCACGGCCGTCCGCTTAACGTGTATGTACATGGTACGCCAGTACGAAGCTAGCACGGATCGAGACGAGCTGCTCAGAAATCGGACGAATATGTAAACAGCTGTTTGTGAGGTAATATAAAGTGAGATCAAAGAAAAAACTTAAATTAATATAAAAAAACTGCATATATAAATAAATAATTATAATTGCATAAGTTGATAAAAAATGCTATGCAATAAGCTTTACCACGGCACTCCCCGAGTGCCGCACGTTTTTAAATATAGAATTAGCACTAGCAAGCAGTCTATCTAATGGTAAGTTGCCATTGCCACCCATGGATATATGCAATCGACACCAGGTAAGATCAGAGTCTTAACGGAGGATACAATACATATGCATTGCTATCAGTGAGGACTGAGTTGGAACGCTTCGCATAAGTATGTGTCCGTTACTAGTAGTGCAGCTGTTATTAGGCAAAATGAGGTGTGACGGTGGTGCTTCTGGAGTCGAGTCTCATAGGGTTTAATCACATTTAACTAATGTTCCATGTAGACATCATAATAAATCAAATATTGCAAAATTTTTGAAACTATCCCTTATTTTTTTTCAGTAGGATATAAGATTCTTCGTGATCGGTTAATTTAATTCAATTGAATCATCAACCTTCGAAAATTAATAAGTAATATATAACTACACGCTTGTCACATTGGAAAATAATAAAGCAGTGTCTGTGTTATGTATGTTACATAGATTGCTAAAAGTTAATTAGGAATGTCTTTTATGTTCGCATTGCCAAATCCTTAGCACATCAGAAAATAATAATATGTGTATCTGTGTAAGAAATAGCAACTAGACACATAGCGTATTTTACAGTATGTACAAATATATGACGTTAGTTCTTTGTCTACAGGAGAATGGTCTACGTGTTCATCCGAATGTGGTGGCAAGCAAGTTCGCGGAGTGCTCTGCATTGGAGGCAGCGGTCGTCATCTCCGGGACTCTGCCTGTAAGGGTCCCAAGCCGCAACACGAGAGGGCTTGTGGAGGGGACTGTCCTCCTACGTGGTTCTATAGCGACTGGGGGCAGGTGAGATTATCAGTTACTTAAATTCCATTGTTTTAAACGAAACTTAGGCCTATAGAAAGAGTTGCAAATTATTTTTATAGTTTGCAGAGGTTCAGTCATAAAAAGATACAATTAATAACCTTCAAAGCGAAGCGTTTATTTTTTAAATGTTATAAAACGTTATATAACGCCGAACGGTTACCAATTTGGCAATGGGTTCCAGGTTCGATTCCCGGCTAGACAGGTATCTAAATGATGAGTTTAGATTCTTGTTCTGGGTCTGGGTATTTGTGTATTTGTCTTTGTGTGTGTCCATGGTACCCATGACACTGGAGAAAATCCTACTGTGGGGCTATGAGTGTAGAAAGCGTGTTTCATACTATTCTGCACGTGCAATTACAATGTGACAAAAAAAGAAATATTTCCAAAATACTCTTAGAGCATGGATTATGTATAGAACTCTAGAACTATGAGTTTGATTTGAAAATAATCAAGCTCCCAAGAAGAATATTGAGTCCTCTTAATGATATGTGTCCGTTTCCCAGTGCACAAGCAACTGCTCCATTAAAGCGGGCGTGCAGCGACGGTCGGTGGTGTGCGCACGCGGCGTCAGTGACGCGGCGCGCGACAGCGACTGTCCCAAAACGCGACCGCCCGCGCAACGCTCTTGTACCCCTGATTGTGACGAGTATGTGATACAACCACCGGAGTTTGATTCAGGTATTGTCATTTACCGTCGATTTTTAGATAGGAACGAGCGAGTAGAGATGATAGGTGCGATACGTACGTAGCGTCTGGGACGCGGTGCGCGACAGCGACTGTCCTAAAACGCGACCGCCCGCGCAACGCTCTTGTACCCCTGACTGTGACGAGTATGTGATACAACCACCGGAGATAGATTTAGGTATTATCATTTACCGACGATTTTAAGATCGCAATAGGTAAGCACCGACGATAGGTGGAGTGTTCACACGGCGTCAGTGACGCGACGTGCGGCAGCGATTGTCCTAAAACGCGACCGCCCGCGCAACGCTCTTGTACCCCTGATTGTAACGAGTATGTCATTCGACCATCGGAGTTAGATTCAGGTATTATCATTTATCTAACAATTGATAGATCCGAGCAGTAGCAGCGACGATATGAGGAATGTGCATGGGACGTCAAAATACGACAGCGACTGTTCTAAAACGCCACCGCCCGCGCAACGTTCTTGTACCCTTGATTGTGACGAGTATATGTTACAACCATCGGTGTCAGATTCAGATATTATCATTTATCTAACAATTGTTTCATCCGAGTAGATGAGCAAAGACGATATGTGGTGTGCGCACGCGCACTGTCCTAAAACGGGACTAAAGTGATTGTAAATAATATGTCCTTATTTTTTCGCAATGGCGGTAGTATTTTTGAAAATCATTTACGATTTATACAAAATAATATTTTTTGGGTTGAACATAATATATACTTACATTTTGAAAACTATGCATTTATTATAATTGCAGTCTAATTAATTTTGATCTACATTTAATTTCTATATAAAAGTTACGATTATTATACACTTGTATACACTATTAATCTAGTCAATTCAAGTTCTATACAGATGGTTATAAACATAAATTGTAAGCATTTCTGCGTTATGTTCCAGAAACTCAAAAGGATTCAATCGAAAGCGTAAGGCAAGATCCTGTGAAAGTGTACGGCGAAAGAGATTGTGAGGACAAACTCACCAACTGCATGTTAGCGGTCCAAGCGCGACTCTGCCATTATAAGTACTACACGCAAAACTGCTGCCACTCGTGTAGGTTACCCTAAGGGGTATAAATTATCGTGATGCCGGGAAAAATCTGTTCACGTACAATGTCTATTCTATAATTTTGACAGTTATACAGTTCTACAGTTTATGTTTATGTATGTAAAAATATTAAATAAAAAAAAATAAAAAGTGCTGACTGCACGAAAATTAATTTTATGCCAATAATACCTTTTTTTGGTTCTCGAGGGGGAAACCATCAAAAGGTACCCGACGTCGTGGGAGCGACGCAGCGTTATGTGGGATTTTTACCGCACTAAAACCCCCCAGTGACCGTCCTCGGCGCTAAAAAATAATACCTACTGAAAAGAAAGAAACAAGTACCGATTTCAGTATTCTAGGGATTTCTTAAGTAATGAAAATGGACGATTTAGCAGTCGGGACACAAAATAAAGAGGATTTGAGTTAATTTATTATATAGGTTACTTTTTATGGGCACATTAAAAAAAAAGTGTCTTGTAGTTTTTTTGTTAATGTACCCATGCCCATGTGTCGTGTTTTGAAATTGTGATAAGAAGAAATTTTGAAGGGTTCTATTTCAAGTGAACAATTCTTATTGCTTTATGATTTTATGTAAGAAAAAATAAACAATGTAAACTTTGATTATTGATAAAGGACGTTCATTGTACGTGAACGAAATGTATGATCCTATGAATAAATAAAACGAACTTATGTAATATCGTCGTTTGCAATATTTTACTTTTAATGAATACTGGTTTCACCGAAAAACCTAATACCGAATATTATTCGGTTTAACTTTTACCGAACCGGATATTAGGCCGAATTATTCGGTTTACCATTTCTTGTTAAGAAACAACTAAATGTTCATAAAAATAAATGTTGATATAAGATTGTAATATGTTTAGAAAAAAATAGAAGTTTATAAAATGATGTTTTAAAGATTTTTTTTATATTATTGGCTAAATTCAAAACACTCTTCATAGGATTTCTTTGACTTATAACATAAATCGTACGTAAAAAGTTTTCTCTCTTTGTTCTATACCATGACTTGTAGCGAAGAAAATAGAAATAGAAATATTCGAACCGAACGATCCGGCCGAAAACGAATCGTGAAAAAGATGCCGAATACGCCGAATACCGAATAACAACCGAATATTCGGCTCATCTCTAGTAATTACTTAAAGAAGGAATAGCTACGGGCCTTTATGTGCAGTGAAATTAATTCACATGTGGCTCGTTTTGAGAATATGCTTTAACTAATGTCTTAGAGGAGCTACGAACATAGTTTACTAGTTTCTAAAGGTAATCTTAGTCGCGAAATTATAATATATTGCTTTTAGATATATGAACTCGGATCGATATGTGCGTATTAAAAATTTATTATCACTGCTTTTCGGTAAAGGTAAACAGCTAAAAAAAAGTTATCAGAGGTGTGTGAAGTCCACCAATTCGCACTTGGTGGACTATGACCTATAACGCTCTCATTCTGAAAGAAGACCCGTGCCCAGCAGTGGGACAATAATGGGTTGACGACATATGAAATCGCTCTAAATAATCGGTAAATATTGAAAGATGTTCATAGTTTCCCTGTCATTTATGTTATCAGTCAACCAATACATTAATTAGAACATAAAGATTGGAATGAAAATTTTTAAAGAACGTTTCACTTGTGATTCGCAATACGTAAATAGGTATTGCGTACATTTATATGTACGTAATGAAATATTGAGTAGTTAGTATGGGCAATCATCACTACGTAGTATAAAACAAAGTCGCTTTCCGCAGTCTGTCTATGTATGCATAGATCTTTTAAGCTACGCTACGATTTTAATGCAGTTTAATAGATAGAGTGATTCAAGAGGCCGGTTTTACACATAATACATGCATAATATAGGGAAGGAACACTGATAATTTAAAAAAATGCACTTATAAGCGGAACGAACGCCGGGTCAACTTGTAAGTTATATATTTCGAAATAATTTCTAATATCGTACGAAGTTATCTGATCAAATAGTATTAACAATTATGTATGTTTGGTGTGATATTTAATTATAATTAACTATTATTATAAAACATAAGATTTAAGATCACAATCATGACTTGAATACTTATTAGTATATGCTTTAATATATAACAATGTTATACTTATTATGTTGATAAAACTAATTAAGCTATATTTTGTACTGATAATTAATTTAATGTAAATATATGACATGAAATAAAACAAATGGTACATAAATATTCGATTTTTTTTTATTTTAACACTTTAATATCGCTTACATTTTATTATTTATATGTACTATCCTTGTTCCGACGTATATGAAGTATACAAATATATAAGATTCGACTTGTATATACGTTACTTCTATAAAATTCGAAAATTTAAATTATAAACCACAGACCTACTTTGTACTAAAACAAAATTTTGGTAAAAATTAAGTATAGCACACATATATCAAACTAGAACAAATATGAATACATAAATACATTTAAAAAAAGAAAACAAAGAAACTTATTACTACAAATAAAATAAACCATCTAAAATGGCCACATGAGTCATGGTTCCCAAAACACTGGCGGCATTACCTTGCTGTACCGCGAGGCTTAAACGTTGTGCAAAGTAGCCGCCAGCTCTTTGGTCGCCGGAAGCTCCAATAAGTCTGGTCGACATATCTGACATGATTTTTCCATGTCAAATGACCATGGACCCATCGTCTCTATAACAAGCGCCGCAAACAAATAATTATCTAATAAATTACTGTATTTGCGGCGTTTCAAACTTAAAATTAACTTAGCAATACTTAATAATAGTTTTTGTTTTATTTTATAAGATGATACTAGCAAGCAAACATAAAGTCTCAACTGGTAACGCAACTCTTGTTGATTTTAAATTGAAGCCCTGCTCTATATGAAGTTGTTCACAGATGTTCGCAGCAACTACTTACCAACAGGTGGACTGCATCAAATCAAAAAATCCTTTATTAACAATAATGGGTTATGCAATGTATGCGAACTCCCCTGGTAAGTTTATGAATAATCTGTAGAAGGGGTGTTTACTCTTCTCTGTGGTCGCCAGCTAATTTAAACCAACCAATAATTAATTTAAATTCAAACTAAAGACATACTTATTAATGAATAATTATTATAATACTTATTCATCTTCTTAAATGATAGGTAATATTAATTATCTTTGAAATAATAATAATTTTAATGACTAATTCACACATATTTATGTAATGAATAATTTATATTTGCATGCTATCACATTGTTAGCAGGACAAGCGAACAAATTTTATTTGTAACATCTGATATTATGTACCTGTTCTATGCAAATAAACTATTACTATTACTACTACTATTACTATAACAATTTAACAATGCATTCTCGCTTGCTTCGTTAACTTACAAAAATGGTATGGCTGTGAGTGTCCTTGAAGCCAAGCGAAGGGTTCTATCGACATATGTTAATGTATCATACTTGACAGATTTTACTCAGGATACGAAAAACTACCGGCAATATAGTCCCGATCAAAGAGAGTACCGTTAATGTAATCAGCAAAACAGCGTTAGAACTACCCAAAAATATCTTATAAGTAGTGTTAAAAGCGAAACATAGTGCCAAAAATGCCGTTATTATGACCAAAGATCCTAATAGAGAGTGGCAGACTTTTATTAAGGTTACATTGAGTCTTAGTCTGGAACTGTAGATGTTGAACACTCCTCCGATCAGACTTAAGATTGTTAAAACCATTGCGATGAGTCCTGAAAAGATTTAAGATTTTATATAATACTTGAAATAATGACAATGACAAATAATAAAATCGTTTGAACGTACGTACAAATTTGGAATTAAGTTTCCATATTTTTTCAAACGTTCGAAAGATTTTCAAAATATTCACAATTATTATACACAGGTGTTCTAACTTCATAGGAAGAAAAGTAGTATTACGTGACCACAACAATTAGGCGCATGAAACAAAAGCGGTTGACCCCGCACCTCGCTTCTGTCCTCGCGCAACCCCTAGTGACGTGCAGTCGTGTATTGTTTTCGTGTTTACGTTAGCCAGCACGTGTTTAATGTTATTTTGTTATAATGTTAGTTTAATGAGCGATTGTTGAATTTTTAAAGTTATTATTAAATTAGTTGATTATTCGTCAATAAATCTCAAAATGGGTAGGAAAACGACTATTCATGGACGAGAAAGGACTCTTACATTCAAAATATGCATATTTTAACACGATAAGAGATGGGCTCATTATTTCTGTCTTCCAAGTCGAAAATCGAGTGTGTGCTGCAACAGGCATTAGTCTCTTACCCAAATAAAAAAAGAAAGAAAATATTCTATGTCTGCGAATACAATAAACTCACGAAAGTGCTTTAATAAATACACGACTATTAAACATACACCACTATGGCGTATGTTTTAATAATGGTATACCTACATACTCCTAGTATTAGGTAATAGAATATACTTCGTATCGGGATGGAAAATCCCTTGTTCTACTGACGTTTAACTGTCATGCGCCTCATTTTTTTGGTCAAGTAGTAAGGTAGTTATAAAGCATTTTTATATTAGTGGCGATGACTGAGTATTACAGAATAGAATCATAAGTAGGTACCTATTACTAACTATATTAAATATTAGTACGTTTGAGAAGGATTGATAATATATGTATTTAAAATTGGGGTTTAAACCTAATAAGTTTTGGGTTCAAATCTCAATAGCACGTTTGTTTATCAAAGTAAAGTGCGTATTAAAAAAACATATGATAAATAGATAACCTTTTTCCTTCGGTAAGTGGCTTAAAAAAATATTATCACTTGCTTTAACGGTCAAGGAAAAAAACGCGAGGAAAACTACATGTCTGAGAATTCTTAAAAAGTTTTCTACTAATCCATTTGGCCAGTGTGGTGGACTATCGTATATACCCGATTCAAATGACGAGAGAAGTATTTCCAGCAGTATCATAGTAATAGGTAGGCAAATAAATTTAGCAGATGGTAGAACCAGTGTAGTTCGACCAGGGAAGTAGGTACCACCGCCACACCTATTTCTAGCGTGAAGCATTTTTTGCGTTTCAATGGAAGGGTGTGGTTGCCGGCACACTTTGTTATGAGGCCATCTTAGTCCTCAGGAGTAGCAACACATCTGTGATTGACTTCAGATAGAACCTATGTTTTGTTTGTAGTTGCGTACAGGTGTCCATGGGCAGCAGTGACCACTTACCATCAGGTGGACTTCTCGTTTGCTACTTCAATCAGATAAAAAAAAAATCAGCACACACACAGCACAGCAAATAATATCAGTGATCTGTATGTATCAACTTTTAAAGGTGTTCAGTTAATAATTTGACTAAATAATTACAACTAAATAGAATGTTTTACTTACCAAGCACGCCATGAGCAGTAGTGAAATGTTTTATTATATTCTTGTTAGTTAATTGTATGATGCAACCGGCTATAGCGATGATGGAGCCCAAGACTTGCATCACCCAGTGGCATATCTTCTTGTCCTGATGAGTAAGTATATTGGACCAGCTGTTGTATGGATTCATCGCAAGAACCGCCTGAGCCATTAGGATCACGTACTGAAAGAATAAGTCCTAAATTAAAAAGATTGCACAAAGGATTTTTTAAAAATGGTTTGCTTTGCTATATGACTCACGTTTAAAAATGTATCATTACTTTAAATTGTAGTAATTTTTGATAGATTAGATCGATTTCACTAAAACAAAGACTAAGTCTACCTCTAGTCTAGTCTAGTCTGTCTAGTCTGTCTACTCTGAAACAAAGACTAAGTCTACTACCTCGAGTTCCTCCGAGTATACTTTTATACATTAATTTGACTTGCCCTCAGAAGTTTTTGTAGTCAGAAACAAATAGAGAAAAACACTAAATTGATAGAAATAATCATAAAGTTTATTCTAATTTCATCAAAATATTTTTTTGCAATATTATTAAATGTACTGTCTGTCGGTACAAATAACTTTTAATGTTTATAAGTATAGGTACAGCCATGATTTCTGTTGCTAATCTTTGTTCAAATAGAGATATAAGGACACATTATCAATCCTAATAACAGTAATAAGGATTATAATGATAGTATGTTATTTTTTCTTTCCCACTTAACTATGAAAAAACTATTCAATAGAAACTTTTTTAGTTATTTACGGCCAATAATTTTTTCAAAATAATAACATGATCACATATTACATACGTTTAAACATTTTATAATAATAATAATATTTATTTATTTAAGTAACCAGACTCATAAATTCATTTAGCTCACTTACAATGCTTTATCATATGAACGCTTAAACATTAATTAATATATCTACAATCAAGTCGCTCATCATGGTTAGGATACTGTTGGAGCTCTCCCGGACACAGTGAATCAAAGAGCTGCATTTTTTGCATATAATAGTGTAAAAACAGTTGACGTGTGCTTCTGCAAACATCCCTGCATTACAGTATCTTGGTAGCCCCATCAGCATTCTAAAACCGTTCTTAAATTGAATAAATAATAATTACTTACCCCTATAACACAGCAATATATGTGTTGTTTGACTTGATTTCCTGATACGATAAGATTTGCGAAATATATAGCACCGAACGATACAGCACCGAGCAAAAAATGAGTTATTGTGTTTATGATATTCATTGTTAAAACGAATACCGATTGTTGTACATTTTCCACAGGTTGGGAAATATTACCCATTGTTTCCCGCATCTTTTGATATTAATTGTAACAGTTTGGGAAAATCTATAACCAATATACGCGGTCAGACACACTTAAAATTAAAACCTTTACGTTTATGAGTATAATGCACAACTTTTCGTATCGGATTTTATTTTCAAATGATTCACTAACTGATAGGCGCAGACTTGGACAAGATATCCTATTATCACTGATTATAAATCTCCGATACCATAGCGACATCGTAAATGATTTTAAGGAAAGTACAATCTTTTGTATTTCTAACTGCTAAAATTGTAGTTTGTTAGAAGACGTATAACAGATGGATGTTTTTATAATTTAGGACTTTCCGCAACTCACTGGTTCAATGAACTACCCTTGCAAAGTAGTAGAACATATTATGTTACAACCGGAGAGGTAACACCGCCACACCTATTTCTAGCGTGGGTGTCGTTGTATGTATGTGGTTGCCGGCTCACTTTTATAGCAGGCTACTATCCATATTCTTGGGAGTAGCAACGCATATGTTGATTGACTCCAGACCGAAACCTTGTTTTGTATGAAGTTGCTTTACAAGTTACAGATGTCGACAGTATACCACATACTATCAGGTGATCTGTAAGCTCGTTTAATATCTTAATCTATAAAAAACCTACAGGGATTTGTGTAGTAGTCTAGACAAACGACAGATGTCCCTGTAGTTCCGGGATCAGAATAGGGCTACGGCATCCCTTGACTGTCGTAAGAGGCGACTAAAAGTGGCTTCCGGGGTTGCAGGCGGCTAGACTGGGAGCTCGAACCGTTCGGTCCGGCGTTCCCGGGAAGGACGCCGGTATATGTGGTCGCATACCGTCTTAAAGACTAGACGGAGTGATGGGCCCCGCCGCCCATCTAGGAGGAGCCTGATGGGGCAAAGCGCTCTGAAGATTCCGGTTGCGGTCGATCCGAGTTCCCGGAGTCCTCTTTATAGCGCCGAGGACCGCCGGCAACCGGGGGGGTTTTAGTGCGGTAAAAATCCCACATAACCCTGCGTCGCTCCCACGGCGTCGGGTACCTTTTGAAGGTTTCCCCCTCGAAAACAAAAAAAAAAGACAAACAACAGATATAGATTTCCTAGCTATCTCCTTTATCATAACAACTCTTGTGCCTATGATATGGATTTTCAATCCAGCATATATAAATTTATTGTGAGTCTTTTCTCATGTGGTGAAAGAGCTAAATTATAGGCTTCAGGAGTTGTGGCTGTCACCAAATCTTTTTTGTAATATTAAAGTATCTAACAAGCGTGCAGTCCACCTGATGACAAGTTTCTCTGCCGCCCATAAACATGAGATGGTTTTCTCTCTGTCGAATCAAAGGCACTCGAAAAGGACCTCTAAAAGTAATTTGATATGAATTCAGTGTAAAGTTGATTATACTTACTTAGGACATTTCATCTATCATCCATCCATCAGCCTTTGAAAGTCCACGGCTGGACATAGGCCTCCCCTAATCTGCGCCACTTCGACCGGTCCTGGGCCATCTGAATCCAGCGGTTACCCGCCGTCTTCTTCAGGTCATCAGTCCACCTGGTCAGGGGGGTATATTTATTATATATATTTCATCTATACCTAGGTATATTTCCATCTTTTCTTTCAAGCATGAATGCATAAGAATTTCATCATTGTTTTTAAGCAGAAATAGGTGTGACGATAATTCCGCTTTTGAGTCATGGAGAATAATTTTGATAAAAAGAATCGATTACGTATAGGTATCGCTATGCGAGTCCGTTCTATACAAGATAAAGAGAGGGTATTTAGATAGAACTGTGATTTCTTATCACTTGTATAGATCCACGCTGAATTTTCACACTGTATCTCATATAAAGATTTATATATACGACGATAGATATTTGGTAAACGATGATGGTGCAGATAAACGACTATTGATGAACCTTCATAAAGGAGGTATCAAACTTAATATGTTCCTATATATTGAACATTGCCCTTAATGAGAGCTGGTTTTAAGCTGTTTTTGCCAAATTGACTTTTTGTACCAAAATTGTTCGATGCACAGACGTAGTAACAGGTTTCCGCTTTTGTAAAAGTTTTTTTTACGAGAACAATCGATAGATTTCCTGGTTAGAAAAAGCAAGATCTATCTATACTAATATATAAAGCTGTTTGTTTGTTTGAACGCGCTAATCTCAGGAACTACTGGTTCGAATTAAAAATATCTTTTTGTATTGAATAGACCATTTATCGAGGAAGGCTTTAGGCTATATAACATCACGCTGCAACTATTAGGAGCGAAGAAATAATGGAAAATGTGAAAAAAAAAAACGGGGAAAATTATTCATCCTTGAGGGCTTGCGTTGCGTGGCAACGCGGACGAAGTCGCGGGCACAGCTAGTTGATAAAGATGTCCCTTTTCCTAATAATTTTGGTAGAAGAAGTCGATTTTGGAAAAAATCTAACTTGTATCTTGACTAGAAGCACAGATTTAATCCCTGTAGTCATTATTTATAGCCCATGTATAGGTACATATATTTAGGGCTAATATGTAAATGTTGTCCACCAATTCGCACTTGGCCAACGCGGTGGACTATGGCCTAAAACTCCCTCATCCCGAGAGAAGACCCGTGCCCAGCAGTGGGACAATAATGGGTGGATAATGATGTAAATCTATATTCTAGCAGGCATGTATCGGAACATATTATAACATATTATTACTCGGCTAGTACTTATCTAAATTATCGACTGCTTAATTAGTTAAGACAAGTTGTAGTAATTAGTATACTACATACCTAATGTCCACGTTCAATTTACGTCGTCCGTTTGATAATCTTTCACTTGATAAATATCTCAGATGTCTTAGAGATAACATATTAAATCCTGTGGATAGGAAAATAATCAAAATTGTCTTTTATAGAAACTTGATATAGGTATATAACGGTTCTTCTATGTAGTAACTTATAAATGGGCACTAAGAAGATAAAAGATTTTTGAACACTTAACATTGGCATTGTAGATGCCATAGGTTATCTGCAAAATTGAAATGGGAGTGTGCGAGGTATGTATGCAGTATGAAAGTCCGCCAAAATCGTCACACAACAAGTACCTGAAAACGGCTATCGCTGAAGACGGGTGTCTAAGAAAGGGTGTTGAAAAATAAAGATCTGGCCTAAGGCACTTAAGATTAGCGGTCTGGCGCAGGGTAAAGAGCAGTAGAGGCAAGGGGAGATTTTTGGGTATTAGCGGGATAATCTTAATATATATAAATTACGTGTCACTTTATTTGTCCGCAATGGACTCTTAAACCTCTGAACCGATTATAATCAAATTTACTCAACGTGTGCATTTTGATCCAACTTGAAAGATAGGATAGTTAATCTTAATTTATAGGTTTAATTGCAAATGTTTATGTAACATTTCTTTAACCACAGCAACGCGTGGTCGGGTATGCTAGTAGGTTTATAAAAAATCCATAAGTATAGGATAATAAAAAAAACATAATTTATAAAGTAGACTAAAACGGGAATAATACTCGTATGTAGTTAAAAATATAAATGTCCAAAGAATGTGAAAGGAAGCGGTGCAATATCAGATAAGCTGCTGGGAGAAATTTCATTTTGAAATAAGCAGTCCTTTATAGTTCATATACTTTATATATTCATAGTGGAAGGGCAAAATTCATCTTGCTTATTTATTTATTAACACAACAGACATAATGTAATACACTGTATTTACATTATGTCTGTTGTGTTAATAAATAAATAAGCAAGATGAATTTTGCCCTTCCACTATGAAGACTCCTTGTTCGAGTCTCAAGTATGGTAATTGGCGAATTTAAGTATGTAATTGTGTATGGATTTATTTTTCGCTAATCTTAATGGTATCTTAAATAAGTTTCTTAACATAGGTATAAGCAAATTTAACAAAACTTTGAAGATATTAAGTGAAATTCAGGATTTTGTCTAAATATCTACGATTTTTTTAATAATGTATATAGGTACCTATATTTTTTAATTTTAACGAAGTGACGTTTGTTTTTATATATTTATGTCGTATTATAGTAAAAAATAATATGTAAAAACATTTTTAAATCAGAAACTCGAGTACCCTGCCAAATGTCTGTAAGTTCTCAAAAATATATGGCACTAATCTTAATATTTACAGCTAGGTAGACGATTGCTGTACTCAATTTGAGAGAAGACGTGTACGTAACGCTACCATGCGATGAAAATAGTTGAGTAGGGTTGATGTTTTAGCAACAAAATATGTTTTCGAAATAATTAAAATGATATTTCCACCTTGTTTCGATTCCAGATCAAGTATCTCGTTATTTTTTAATGATGGCACCACTCATACCCTTTTTGAAAAAAACTGTTATAATTAAGCGCATTATGTTCACGTAAACAAACATGATGATGCGACGTGTATGAAGCTTTATTAAAACCCAAATACATTTTGTTATACGCGATTTTTTCATTTTTTGTTCGCGTTTTTATGCGAATTAATTTTAATTAGAATGCGTAATTACTAAACTTCATATGACTCAGTCTCGATCCTTAGAAAAACAATACTGCACACTTCTCTTTATAAATAGCCATATTATTACTTAATTATGTATATCCTTATTTTTTTTATCAACCCAATTTCTAACTTTTACTATGTAACTTTCTTTCAGTTGTCAATATTAAACTCAACATGTCTATTAAAGAAAATGTTCGCATGTAATTGTAACCTGTAATTGTCGTGCGTTCTATCTTTATTCCTATGTAAGATTATTACAATGTGTTGTCTGTAATGCTGTTGATGTGACATTAAATAGATAAATAAATATAATATAAGTATCTCCACTTTAAAACAATGTGCTACTAATTAAACTAACCTACTTGAGAACACTTCAAATCATAGTAATGACGAACGAAATGACGAACCATGCAGGTACCTACTTATTGTGTTCAGATACTATTTGTCAAATAAGTTTGCATTTATTTCCGATTCTAGATTTGTATGAAAGTTTGAGCGGATAAACTAATTGAAGGTGATAATAATATTCCGCCACCAATAACTAATCTTATCTTAATTACTAATCACAGTTCCATTGAAGCTTCTTTCATGCGTTACCATTGATTTTTCTCCTCATCTCTTTATTGTCAAATCTCTGTATACAGTTCTTCTCTCAGAAAAGGAGAGTTTAGGAAATGTACAGTCACGAGCAATAAGATGTGACTATGGAAGATTGGCAAAAGTATCTGACCCTAGAAGGAGTTCAATAATATCTAACTACACGAACGCAGCAAAAATATTTGACATTGAAAGGCAGCATTTACACACTTTTGAAATTTCCTTTGAACTCTGAGTTGTGTAATATTACCAAGTAGCTTGCCTGGGGACACTACTGTTAAACTCATGACCATATTAGTTACAAACAGCATTAAGAATATATATAATAATTGTATTTAAATTGATCGTGCTATGTGATTATAAATAACATAAATCAATAGAAGTCACAATATAAATAAATATAAATGATTAAATAAATAAATATTATAGATGCATATATTTAAATTTTATGCTGCTATTGAGACTATTTCATAGATTAATAGAAATATTTTTGTCTCTGTGACGATTTGCTTAACCACTGCCATGTTTAGTATAAAAAGCAGGATATAATCATAATTTGGTTCATTCTAAAAACTTACAAGTGTAAGACGTTACTCTGTCCGAATGTATTCTGAAATTGTATAAGTGTGGAATCGTGAAAATATACCAGTGTTGTACATAATGTGTCGTTTACTTTTAGCCATCCAATCCTACTTCTGGAACAGTAGGTTTCCTTACGTTATGTTTCCGTGATGACGATGGTAACAATAACAATTAATTTATGATACATTAATATATGATGAGGATTGGAAGCCCAAGCTATATTGACAGGTTACGTTATGGTCGTTTTTAATTCCTTACTTTACTAATGAGTGTGGGGTAATAATCAAACAACATATTCAGTGTTTAAAGCTTATTATTTTTGTACGTTGTTATATGCGTTATTAGTACAGACAAAATTTATAATAGTATAAATCGGGGTTACGCTATTCAAACCAATTGGGATAATATATTGTGATACTGAAAGCTGCATACAATCTATAACATAAATAATATCCTTAACAGCCGGCGAGATAAATGCACTATACATAAAAATTAACTATTTACACAATTTGATTTTAAGGCTGAATACACTCTGGCTGCTATTGATTTGAAAAGCAGCAGATATAGCGTCTTTTAGTGGTTAATACAATTAAAATCAGATCGGATTTTATATCGTAGTTTAATTGTTCAACGTAGACGTAAACAATGGTCTGTGTCGTTTTAGTGAGTATTTGAATAAAATGTAAACAAGATAAATAAAACTATTTTTTTTATCTGACTGAAATAGCAAACGAGCTTGCAGTCCACCTGTTGGTAAGTGGTCACTGCTGCCCATGGACATCTGTAACCAACTATATACAGAACGTGGGTTCTATCTGAAGTCAATCACAGATGCGTTGCTACTCTAAGGACTAAGATGGTGGTCGCCTCAAAGTAAATGTTTTGAACTTGTATCTGATTCTTATTAATTTTACCTCAAAGTGAACACCTCAAGAGACCAGCAAGAGAACGATTTAAATAACTGCTGTACCTATAGTTTTACTATCAATGCTAGCAAACGTAACTATCGATAACACAATATAGCCAATGTGCGGTCAGCCTTAAACAGACTTTGTTTATGTTTAAAATCAGAATCAATAAATAATTAATTATGAACACATCATGTCATATTTTCTAATTAAACATAGGTACATAATTATCAAATAATAACGGACTGTTTTGTTACAGTAATAATTAATGAATACTATCATTTTCTTACGCTAACAGCCTAACTAATTAATATTAAGAAGTAAAATCATCTAAAATGAAAATATATTCCAAAGCGGCAACTTATAATATTTTGAAAAAAATAAATGCGGGGTTTAAAAGATATTTGTATGAACAAAAACATACATGCTAGTGTTTCGCCAGAATGAATTTGGCAATGCACTGCCATGCTGTTTTTTGAAAATATATCTTAATATATATAAATTACGTGTCACTTTATTTGTCCGCAATGGACTCTTAAACCTCTGAACCGATTATAATCAAATTTACTCAACGTGTGCATTTTGATCCAACTTGAAAGATAGGATAGTTTATATCTTAATTTATGGGTTTAATTGCAAATGTTTATGTAACATTTCTTTAACCACAGCATCGCGTGGCCGGGTATGCTAGTAATATATAATTATATTTTTGTTTACATTCAAAGTCAACTTAAATTTAATATTGTGATGTTCATGTGATGTTTATTTTTAAAATCATCAAAAATACAAGATTTTAAAAACGTTACAGAGGCAAGTTAAAATTAAAATCTAATTATAATGAAGTGCCGCATCCAATATAATTGTGCAGTTAAGTAAACGTTTATTTTAAGTGTATAATAATAATTGATGCGAGATTTTTTCCATACAGTTGACTCCGTAACTCGACTAAACTGGAGATCACAAAACTATTCCTAACTCTTACTGTAAAATTATACACTCTTCTTAATCGTCGCAGGCTGATTAAATCCTTAAGAAACTTAGAGCTATCAGAAAGGACTATACAATCGCAGAATATGACTGTGTAAGATTTGTTTCGTAGTCAACCCATTATTGTCCCACTGCCGAGCACGGGTCTCAGAATAAGAGAGTTTAAGCCACAGTCCACCGCGCTGGCCAAGTGCGAGTTGGTGGACTTCACACACTTCCAAGAACATTTTTTTTGAAGAACTTCACGATGTTTTCCTTCACCGAAAAGCAGTGATAATTAATTTCTAATACGCACATAATTGTAGAAAATCAGTGGTGCCTGGGTTTGAAGCTCGGACCTCACGATCGACAGGGCAAGTTTCAACCATTAGGCTATCACTGCTTATGATAAAGCTGCTCGAGTAAGATTTGTTTAAAAATGGCAAATATCCCACATTAAAGAAATCGAGCAAGAGCTTTACGAAGAGGACATGGTCTAAAAACAAATTATGTTTATGTAACATTAGTAATTATTTCATTCTGTCATATTTTAGTCAACAACATCGTTATTAATAAAACATATGAAATAGTGTGGCTTTCTTATCTCTGAAACTTATTTATAACTATTCACTTACTCTCACTATTGAATGCGTCCTTGTTTTTTGTTGAAAATTATCTAAGTCAATGTTTTCCTTTTCTTAAAATCAACTGTTTGTGTATTTATTGTCAAAATTATCATAATAAAAGTAATTAAGTAAGTTGTAATTAGTTTCTGGATTATTATTCAGCCTGCGACTTACTCATTCTTTGCTACTATCTTCATCAAAATTGCTCTTATATTCTGCAGTATAATCAAGTGCTTATCACATTATTTTAATCAGCAAAATATCGAATATAATTATAAATTTAAACGAGCTACCGATTAAAAGTTACGATGTGCGAAAGACCTTAATGGGTTAAATATTTCAAAAATGGCTTAATTATTCCTTTTATAATACTTCTATTAGGTAAGTTAAATGTAGAGGTATTTGACTATTTGAATAAATAATTATTAAATGAAAATTAAATTAACATGAAACGAACCAATAAAAATCGATTAGTCATTAAGAATCATAATAAATCATCATAGCAAATCATAGATAATTTAAGTAGATAAAGAGTTATTAATTTAATAAAAAAACTGAATAAATAATGGCATTTTGTACCAATAAGATATAAAATACAGTAACATGTATGGTAATGGTATTATAATAATATATTTTATGATTAATTTAATAACAAATTGCATGAGTTATGTAGGTATTATTACAATTGCATTTGACAAGGTAAAAAACCGGTACATACTTTTTGTACATTACGTAATACACCTATTTAATAATCGTGATTATAAATGACATAATAAAAAAATGAAATTAGTTTAAAAAGTTGAAAAAAACATTCAAATTAAGAACTTCCTCCTTTTTTGAGAGTCGGTTAAAATACATAAAATAAACCAAACATATCTAACACGCGTATTTGCAGGACAATTATACATAGACCCATGGTTTTTTTGCGCCCATAGGTATATAATAAATATATAATTGGAGACTTAAAATAATAATAATTTTGCGATGTTGAAATAGCCAAATACCTCTATTTATCCATATTTGCCACAATATAGTATATAGCCCTAAGTGCTCACTACGAGATTTCCTTACTGCCAAGGCGTATATTACAGCGACAGAATGCGTATTTTCACTATGAGTCCATTTGTATCACAATTCTATGAGTCATAGCCCTTAAACGCCCTTCTTTAACGGTACCTGCGAATAAAAAAAAAACATAATTTCAAATTACAAAAAATACAATTTTAATTTGTCCAAAGTATGGGAGAGTATTCCATTTACAAATAAATACAAATACAAATATTAGAATTTACATTTACAAATAAATAAATATTACAATTACAATTTATTACAATTTACATTTGAATTTTTGTAAATGTAAAGATGCGTGTCGACCGATATTTTTGGTAACTTCTGTGTTTCTAACTTTTCGTAACTCTCCAGAAATCACAAATTTTTGTTTCGATTGTGTCTCAACACAACGACTCCACTGAAATTTTTTGACACCAACACGTGTTAACAATGCAAAAGTTTTGTTTTGCAAAGGAACTTTTGTTCGGTGAAGACTCGGCTTTATAATTGTTTCCAATACATAATAGGTATATTTATGCAAGAAAAAAAATACTGTTAAATGAAATTATTTTGTTTATAATGGATGTCAACAAAAATAAAATAGAAAAAAGAATATTACCGTAAATGTCCGTTTACCGTCCGTGGCAAGAATGGCAACAGTTGTCGCCATAATAGTGGTAATGGCAGAGACGCGCTTGCACTGCCAGCGCGCAGTTCACCAGCTTGTCCACACATTTACCTAGTAAAAATAAAAAAGATATATAAGGCTTCCTATTTATTAAAATAGTAGTTGACCCGGCTAACTTTGTTCCGCCCAAAAGTCATCTAAAATTATCAGTGTTTCTCCACTACGTTATGAATGTGTTATACATAAAAACTTTCCCTTGAAACACTTTGTCTATTAAAAAAACTGCATTAAAATCCGCAGCGTAGTTTTAAAGATCTAAGCATACATAGGGACAGACAGCGGAAAGCGACTTTGTTTTATACTATGTAGTGACGATAAGAAATAGCAAATTACTTTGACCATGATGGGAAATCTTCATTGCCGCCCATAGACTGTTTAATTCCCTAGAGAACAGAGTACATAAGCCGATCGTGGATAAGTTGCCACTCTCTAGGATTGAGATAGCCGCCTTATATACTAGTGATGTAACGAATATTTGCATTAGCATTTGCAAAAATTGATGCGAATGTTTTGCGAATATTGAACAGAAATTCTTCGTAAAAAAATAAATAATAGTTTAAAAAAACTAAAAAACACGCTTTTTATAGAAAACCGAAATAAAAAATAGAAAATAAATTTAAATGAATTTATATTAAGAAAATAGTGTTAAAAATTTCAATGAATATAAATTAATAATAGTGTGATTAAAAAAAATATTTAATTAAAAAAAAAGCGTGGGGTGCATGCTGTCAATGGTTATAGATATTTTATTGACAGATATGAGTAGAGTGATTATCATTTCGATAATATCTTAAAAAGCACCCCACGCTTTTTTTTAAATAAAATATTTTTTTTTATTCACACTATTATTAATTTATATTCATCGAAATTTTTAACACTATTTTCTTAATTTAAATTCATTTAACTTTATTTTCTATTTTTTAGTCCGGTTTTCTATAAAAAACGTGTTTTTTAGTTTTTTTAAACTATTATTTATTTTCTACTTTTTAGTCAAATTAAAAAATTGAATAATTTTATAAATCTACAAAGTTTGAACGAAATCTGGCCGTTTAAAGTGGGTCAAAATCGCGCCCAAAGAAGTCGGTTACAAACATACAGGTGAAGCTAATAAAAAGGGTCGCCAGATCTAGATTCCCTGGCCGCCTAAACCACTAATTGAAAAAAAACGAGCGGCACTCAGGGACTGAGGGAATTAGCGAATGTCGGTTAAGGATATTCGCATTCGCATTCGCGAATGATCAAATAATGACATTCGTTACATCACTAATGTATACAATTAATAGCCTTTCACCGAAATTGAACTAGGTGGTAGAACCAGCGTAGTTCGACCGGAATTAATGAATTACAAAAATATAAAAAGGTCTGGAATCTAAACACTCGAATCTGTATTAGTACTAAGTACACTTAAATTACTACTACAAAATACAACTATACAAAATAATATAAACATATAAAACGTGTGATTTAACATCATTATACGATACATAAGTACCAATAAAATAATACTCCATTAGTTTAAAGTAAGATATGGCCATAAAACCTGTTAATTCAACTTTAACTGCTATGTAAGTTTTTGTGCCTGGATATATTAAATAAACCATGTTAATATTTTCTTTCTTTTTTATCTGGCTGAAGTAGCAAATGAGCATACAGTCCACCTGATGGTAAGTGGTCACTGCCGCCCATGGATGGATGGGTCGGTGAGCAACTTCATACAGAACATGGGTTCCATCTGAAGTCAATCACAGATGCGTTTCTACTCCCGAGGATTATGATGGTCGCCTCATGTGACAGTGTGCCGGCAAGCACACCATTCTATCGAAACGCAAGAAATGCTTCACGCTAGAAATAGGCGTGGCGATGGTACTTCCCCGGTCGAACTACACTGGTTCTACTTTGAAAATCACATTATATCAACATTATATCAACGAGTCCTACAGAATATAATAAAATCCAAGTTTGTGTTGTTTGGGACTTGCATGGAATTCAGAATACCTGGTAATACTAGTTACCAAGGAATGCTAGTAATAGCCCGCAATATGTAGGTACCTCGTACGGTAACATAACTTATGTTCAGCTAACTACATCTTACACAATCTCAGCACAAATGCAGCTTATTCATATTTATATTGCATCAAGTGGATTATGTTTGGCATAACAATAAAGTATTTAGCTGCCATTATTTATTACAATGCATACCTACAGCTATTATCATTTATATAGGTACTACATACTTACACGTATGATCATGAAAATCACACATAAATCTATGTATATATAAAAACGTGAAGCAAAAACTTTAGATCCCTCTTGAAGAAAATTTCGCGGACGGAGGAGTACAAAATTTGGTACGATTATAGTTTATGCATAGAAAAAGTGCAGAATGTTAATATTTTTTTGATAATACTTAAAAACACATTACACATACTACGATGCATTTCACACAAATATAATAATAAAAAAAATAAACAAACATATTTAATAAAAAAAAACGTATATTTTTTCTTAATAATGTCAAAAATGTCTGATGCTTTTGTCAAAATACGCGCCTTTGCTTTTAAATCCAACTAAGTCAATTAAACCTCCTTTTCCCTTTTAAGTGTTTTTAAAATAAATCTAAAATATTATACAGACGAAAAATACTTTTAAAAATTTTGCATTACATAAAACAGTTTTCGAATTATAATTTGATTGAATTTCAGAACTATTCATACTACTTTGCACAATATCAAGTAGGTATAATTTTTGAGTTCAATTATAGTCGAATTTTGTACGTTGCGATGGGTGACTAGTTCTTATAAAATGCGCGATGCAATTGTACAAATAGTAAAATGACATGTTTGTATGGTATTTGTATAGGAAGATGTGACTCACCGTTCCCGGTCGATCTCTCTCTGAAATTCTGTGTGTTCTCACTTTGGTGTCTTGTTACCCGCTGTTGGGGGTCTGAAACTGAATAACGTTAAATTAATCGAGTTATACCATGTCGCTAAATTTAGTTACTTAATGTTCTTGTAATACTTAGGTGCTTAGAAAAGGTATTAAAAGATGAGATTTATGAGTAGAATATTTTGAGAAAACGAATTTATAAAGAAAAAGAGGAGTCCATTAAGAATATGCACAGGTATTGCTAGGCATTGAAATTAAGCTCGCACGGTACCGAGCTCGCACTGCATCCACAAGGGTTACTTCATGTAACCCACCAGAGGGTACTACAGCACTAACAACGGGCCAAGTGGGGGGTATAAAGCGCGCACTTCATGCGCACGGGCTACTCCATGTAACTCACCGGACGTTACAAAGTATACCGGGGGTTATAAAGCGTACACTGTATGCATGCATTCCTGGCAATTTACCACAGGGTACAACGCTAACGGGCCTAGCGGGGGCTACAGGGAGTGTGAAAGGGCGCGCGAGCACGCGTCGGGACGCAGCTATGGGCATTTCACATCGTGTGCCGCCTTCGCCGCGCCGTCCTCACAGCGTGTACAGCACTATTTAGCAGGCATAACGAGGAGTACGGAACTTACACTGCACACGTAAGGGCCACTCGTAACTCGTACGTACAGGGCGTGTGGAGCAGAGTGCGTGCACGTAGGCGCGACGGTCTGCAGCTCCGGGCACTTCGAATCTCGCGCCGCCTCTGCCGCACCGTCCTCCCCACGGGTATGACTATAGCGGGCTTATCAAGGGGTACGGAACTTACACAAGTACTACTTGTAACTCACCAGAGGGTACAGCGCTAACGGGCCTAGCAGGGGGTACGGGGCGTGTGGAGCAACGCGGGGGAACGCAGGCGCGGCGCGCGGCGGGCCGCAGCCCCGGGCACTCCGCGTCGCGCGCCGCCCCCGCCGCGCCGTCCTCGCCGCCGCGGGCGCACCACACTGTGCGTGTTTGGATACCCGCCTCGCATGGACCCGTGCACTGGTGACAAATACAATCTTTGTAATAATGAAACTTTCAATATCGATAGTCCATGCTCCAGTTTGTTGGTTGGTAACACACGACGTGGAAACAAACATCCAAGTTGCTGCAAGGTGACTGTGGAAAATGTTAAAATAATGGTAAAAATGATTGATTACACCCAGAAGATAGAAAATAACATTTAATATAATTTTACAAAATTCATCACTAACACCTACAAAAACGCTTAATTTCTGGGTGGACCCAGAAATGTTGTTTCTAAGCGTATTGTGCACCGGACTAAAATGTTAATCAGGGGAAAATAATTCTCTGTATTTCATTTATTAGTTCACTCATTCAATACCTACGAAATAAAGGATGTGATGGTATTGTAGAATAACAGTATACGGTAAAGTCACCTCTCCCCAATCGCTCAGATACCAGGAAGGCGCACAGGAACCTCCACAGTCTCGTTCTGATTCCGGCTTGGGCCCGTGGCAAGAGGCCTCTCGTAACCGTCTGCCGTTGTCACCGATGCACAGCACTCCTCGGATCTGACGACCACCACATGCCGCTGAGCATGGTGACCACTCGCCTGTCGTAATAAAATGTAACTTATTAAAAAAACACTCAAAGCCCCACAATAGGATTTTCTCCTGTGTCGTGACACACATAAGACGAATACACACCACCTAGACCCAGAATACGAAACTAAACTCATCATTCAAATTCCTGTCTGGCCGGAAATCGACCCGGAACCCATTGCGCGTCAGACCGGTATGGCAACCGCTCCGCCACGCGGGTCGTCATACATACATATACATAACATTTATATTATCAATATCACAAGTTATGTATTTTTAAGAAGACTACGTTTGTAACTATCTACTATAGAGCTAAAACCATCTATGGTGACTCTTAGCGAGGACTTCGATAGCAAAATAAAGTGTTAATGGAAGATGTAAGTCTTCGTCCCTCTCATTAAAAAAGTAGGTCTTCTTATAAAAGCGAGAAAATTTCATAAAAAAATGTTTGATAAATTTTACTACTATTTTGGGCGTATATACTTGTTTAAAACAAATCACCTTGCAATCCTTTATTATACCTTTTAAAAATTCTAAAACATTAGGAAACTATTTTGTTTGTTCTTGTAAATCCGTAACCTACCACGAAACACTGAGCCAAATTCGGAACAAAATTATAAAAGAAATTAAAAAAGTTATTATTTTTATGCTTATATGTATTCAGTTATTTACTGTATACATTTTCGTTCTTTCTTAATCATTAACATTCTTTACCAGAAAACCACTGCGCGTCATCACACTGTTTCCGCGGTCTACAGGCCTGGGAGGCATGGGGTGCTCGGTGAGGAACACAGCCGTTCGGTTCCGCACATCGCACCCTGCGAGATTGAACCCCACCGCCCACACACCAACCTACACACTGGATAAAAATAACGTTAATTAAAAATAACGTCATGATCACCAAAATACATAAGACCTTGTATGGCGCTGAGTCGAAATGCTGAGTAATCCGCCTGCAAAGCTGGATAAATACCTAAATGTTGTCGTGGATAAAGACATGACTCTGTGTATGCGTGTTGTATTTATACATGAAACAAACACTTAAGGGAATCTTGATAAAGAGAACATGGTAGAAAATATGTGATTGACCGGGGTGTTCCCAACGTCACACATATTTCTAGAATGAAGCGGAGGGTGTGGCTACCAGCTCATCTTAAATGAGGCGACCACTTCAGTCCTCGGGAGTAACAAGAAACACATCTGCGATTAATTTCAGATAGACAGCATTGAGCACTAATAATAAGAGCCCTGTTAGCCTAATGGTCGAAACTTGCCCTCTCGATCAGGAGGTCCAAGGTTCAAACCCAGGCACGCATTACTGATTTTTCTTACATTATGTGCCTATTATAAATTAATTATCACTGCTTTTTGGTAAAGGAAAACATCGTCAGGAAACCTACACACCCGAGAGTTCTTTCAAAACAAAAGTTCTCTAAAGACTATGACCTATAACTCTCTCATTCTGAGAGAAGACCCGTGCCCAGCAGTGGGACAATAATGGGCTCACGACAGACAGCATTGACCAAATACCAACAGGTGTATTACATGATCGTTTTGTACTTCAATGTTATAAAAATAAAAGTCACTCTCTACCAGTCACTCTGGGTTGTCTTAAGTCATGGTGACAATCGTATGTAACAATAAGTCTTTGGGTTTAAATAAATTAATAAATATAGCATAAACAACTTTTGAGTAGGTACTGCACGGGAAGATTCTAATTAATTTCATAAATAAATCTTACCTCAGACCATTCCGTGTACAACCATCCGCCGGCTGCAGTGAAACTGTACGCCGGTTCCGGTATTGGGCTCAATTCATTTTCCGTTGCGTTAGCAGCGACAGAAATAACTGGCCCTTCACGGAAAGTGTCAGTACGGTCCTTTGGTCGCACTTGTCGCCTCGTGTCGAGACGTGGCAGGTTTACCGTGACAGCACTGCCGTCACAATTTGGAATATCACAGAGCTCCTTGCTTGTAGGCATCGGCAGAGGACACTTTTGGTCGCTGATCTGAAAATATGTCATGGTATGAAAATACCAGCCAAGAGAATAAAAAACAGTATCTAAGAAAAATAAATACGAGATTGTAAGACAAGCATTAGTCTAAAGATATTGGGATACAGCTAGAATCACTAACAGATTGGGTTCGTTAATAAACGATCGATTTGGGTGTTTGCTTTAACTTAAGAAATGTGAGAAGAATAAAAATTATCCAAAGGTTTACTACTCTGATCAAACGATAGGTAATCTATGTCCCTATGACTGTTATTAAAAAGTCAACATCTTTTTATTCATACCTTTGTAATTCCTCGAGCGTGATCCTGTACGCAGCCTACGATCCTAGTTCTGTGGGCTGGACCACATACTGGACACGGTCCCCAGGCAGTGGCCCTCCATCGTGGAGGACACGGTGACGTACCACATCTGCGACGCCTAGTAGGCGGTGGGCTTCCACTACAGTGAGCGGGAGAAACTTCCTTGTCCTCTTTATGGCCAACTTCAACACATTTAAATTTACCAATCTGGAGACCACCTCCACAAGTTCTTGAACATGGCGTGAAAGATAAAATCTTCCATATAAACTTTCTGTTGCCGATAACATTACTGTCGACTTGGAATTGATTTTCCATTGAATTAAATTCTGGTTGCTTCGATAACGAAGGATCAGATTTCGGAGTGTCGAGAGATCTAGTATGAGATTCTGCCATGTGGTGGCGGTGGTGCCGCTGTGTTGGATGGTGCTGTGCGAGATTATTCGCGGGTGGAATATCGTTACTGGTTTCATCTGGCAATGAATCGGTAAAGAATTCGTACTTGATGTTCGGATTTGGTTGCGTGTACAGTACCTAAAAACAGGAAGATGGATCAGAATTTATTGCGCAGACGCTATTTATATGCGATTTAGTTTATACTGTAGTAATGTGATGCGAAAATATTCACCATGATGTCAATAGGATGCTGAATGGGCCCCATAGCGAATATGTTGTCGAGGCCGGCTGCGCGAGAGTAAACAAATCTTGCGCCCGCAGCCTCGTAACTTCCGGGCGCGCTCACAGCAAACTCGCCGTTTACGATGTACGAGCCATTCGTCACTCTTAATGCTAAAAAAACAAAGGTTGTTTAGAATATGCCTGATAGACGCCTACATTTGCTTTTGCGTATCAATATCGCAAATTGTAGCAACAAAGTGTTCGGCAGTGTACGTCATCCGAATAATTAACCACCAATTGTACAGTCGGCTATCTCCATTTATCTCACAATTTGCGGCGTAGGCGCCTCTATTGAAGAGATGCGTTCGGCAAACTGGCCGCGCGTGTGCAATTCCGATTAATCGATTCGACATCGATCTTTGCACTAGCGCGCACTTCATCTCTCTATTAAGATCTTTCGTGACCTACTATTTGCGTACCGAATCACTTTAATAAAAATCAAGACCTATTGGCTGGTCGTATTCTAATCAAAAAGTTATATTAAAGGCCTTGAACATCCTTTTGGATACAGTAGACACTCGAACAATTAATTGGCAGCTGGCATTCGGCGCAAGTTAAAAAGTGATAATAATTCTCCTCATTTATATTGTACAGAATTAATGCTCTAGTTCATGTTGCAGTCGTAGACATAAATAACAGATATTAAAGTTAGGGAATGTTGTAAACGTTTTTTTTGTGACTGAAGTAAGTAGCAAACGAGCATGCAGTCCATCTGTTGGTCACTTACCAACAGATGGACTGCATGCTCGTCACTGCCGCCCATGGACATCTGTAATCAACATCATACAGAACATGGGTTCGATCTAAAGTCAATCACAGATACGTTGCTACTCCCGAGACTATGATGGCCGCCTCTTATAAAAGTGTGGCGGTAACCACACCCTTCCATTGAAACGCAAGAAATGCTTCACGCTTGAAATAGATGTGGCGGTGGTACTTCCCCGGTTGAACTACACTGGTGCTACCACCTTCAAAACGTGCTTTAAACATTAACACTGTTTCGTTTCGTATGAGGGTCATTATTAAGCTCACTTGTTTGAAAGGGTCGATATCATTTACATCTAAGTACGTGGTAATAACCGAGATTATTGTTACAGATAAACAGAGTGGCGATACTTGTGCAATATTACAAGGATATCTACTGTGATGTTGAACGTTAAACTTTAACACCTTAAGTCCTTTGCCCTCTTGAAGCATAATAATCTTGATTTGAAAAGGCTACTATAACATTGGTGTAGAACATATGATTTACGTAACTATATACTAATAAACATTTAACTGAACTTAGTTTTTGAAAAAAGTCATAAAATGTTACCTATATTTGACAATTCTTCTAGTTTTTCCACAAGTTCAAAAATGTCATACTATACCTTACTTTTACCAAAAAATAAACCGATTTCATAATATTTTTGATAAAAATGAATTATTTTATAGATATACAGGAAAAAAATGAAATATACATAGGCTTCAATTTACATTGTAACTGACGACAGTTCATATACCTACCTCATTAGCTATATCACAAGACATGAGTTTCATATTCATTTGTGTAACAATAGTCGTACTTTGTGGACTGTACTACCTACCTACCTACTATGTATTCACTGACCTATTTAGATCTCGTTGGAGACGATCTCGGAGACATTGAGGCGACAGGCGCCGCGCGGGACGATCGTTATGTAGGAGTAGCCGAGGAGGAGACGCGGGCGAGAGAACAGTTCAGATACGAGACTCCAGCTGCAGTGGAATTGTATTACACGACACGCGTTTCATTTTCATTCGTGTAACAATACTTGTATCATATTTGTCGACTGTAATTTTCTATGCATTCCTAAGTTCTCGCTAGAGACGATCTCAGAAACATTGAGGCGACAGGCGCCGCGCGAGACGGTTGTTACATACGAATAGCCGAGGGGGAGACGGGGACGAGAGAACAGTCCAGACACGAGACACCGTCCGTAGTGGACTTCCCGAGTCGCTACTACGCCAGCACACAATACTTGCATCAATATCCACTGTACTTTTCAATGTATTCACTGACCTATATAGTTCTCGCTGGAGACGATCTCGGAGACATTGAGGCGACAGGCGCCACGCGGGACGGTCGTCACGTAGGAGTAGCCGAGGGGGAGACGCGGGCGAGAGAACAGTCCAGACACGAGGCGCCGTCCGCAGTGGACTTCCCGCGTCGCTACCGACGCCAGCACGCCTTCCCGGCCTACCACCTGGAAAGGAATGGAAAATTAGTTTTGAAGCGTTTATATTTGATGCGAATAAAATTTAAGAACACAAATTGGGTATTATATTTTATTTCTAGAAGAAATTATTTTAAAACATTCATAATCTTCACTATTTTAAAATTATGCTAGGATGTTTATTTGTATTTAACCCAATAATGACGCCCTGTTAAAATAATGTGATCTTGTTTTCAGAACTATAAACCATGATATCAAGAAGATTTTATTTCGTTAACATAAGGTATCGTACAATAAATTTGTCATGTCACGAAAATCGTTCGTGAAACTAAATTTTCTGTTCATAGTTCTCTACTAGAGGCTTCCGGAATAGGCTTAGGCTAGATACATCAAAATTATAATATAGTAAAAGTTATCATCTAGACTTACTAGAAACATTACTCTCTTTCTGATACAATCGAGTAAATTTATATCAGTAAGCTTTTAACTTTACAAATGATTTAACAAAAGCTTTTAGCGTGAAATCAAAAGTGATCATCATTAGAAGACGGCTACATATTCATGACACAAACATAACGCTCAAGCATTTGCAAATTCATTTATAAAGCACTTTTAAATGCGATATTGAATTCGTAACGCATATCCCACGTGGTGATTTGCCGAGCTCATGAATTAACATGTCAGAGCATTTCACGGATGTCGTAGAACGCGAGGAAACAGACTTAGACGTATTCATAATTATACCAACCGAGTGAAATGAGCGTTTAACGTATTCCTCATCTATCTGGCATGGGCGTTGGCAATAAAATTATTACCCAGGTGTAAGGCAAAAAGGGAAATTGAAGCTTGCAAGGTATCAAGTGTAAAGGATATGGTCGCATTATAAGATGTACCATCTAGTGTGTTTGTCCGATTTGCTTCTAGTTTATTTTGTTGGGTCAGAAATAGAATTACTAGTAACTAACCATGAACAAAATAATGTTGAAATAACGTTACCACGCTTTCTACACTCATAGCCCCACACTAGGATTTTCTCCTGTGTCGTGGGTACCATAGACACACACAAGACGAATACACAAACACCCAGACCCAAAACATGAATCTAAACTCATCATTCAGATACCTGTCTGGCCGGGAGTCGAACCCGGGACTGACTGCGCGTCAGACCGGTATGATAACCATTCTGCCACGCGGGTCGTCACGTTATAAAATAAACGTATCATTAGAAGTTACGAATATCTATTAAGATTCCATAGCATAAAAAACAGTTTCCATTTAAAAATTCACACCTAAGGTAAAGCAAAAAGTTCATATAATGTGACCGAAAACCAACTTCTTATTCGTCCATTTGTTTCAGAAGTGTAAAAACATTTTGACAATAAATTAATGACGTGTCATCCGAGAAACATGGACTGATCCGCCCATCTCTTTCTACTCTTTTCTTAATTTAGTAGACAGTTCTCCATTATTTTTGGAACGTTTTAATGCTACTTAAATTTAAATAGGTCAACGTATATTTCGACAAAATTCCAATGTGTTTCTATTAAGAATTTAAATTACCTATATTGATCAAACAGTTTCATCATTGAATTTTAGGACTCACACAGAGATAAATTGAAGTAGCTACCGAGTGATGTAACTATTACATTTAAATATTCGAACATTGAATATACATATCGCTACTTTAAAACAAAAGGGCCACAAATTAAAAATATTCAACTTATTTTTTAGAACTTTTTTTTAGAAAAAAATAACCATATCCGAATTAACCATTAAAAAAAGAATAAAAATATATTTCTAACAGTGTATAACACATAAGTATTTATCTGATTTAAAATTACAGAGCAATTATACAAGAACTGATTTTCAAAACTTTGAATGGGTCTCCTGTAAAATTAGGTCTATTCGAGTTGTGGCCCTTTTGTTTAGCGATATATATCCTAATACCTACTATAAGTTAATGTCAGTTTATTTATGACGCTTACACGCCAAAACTACTCAACCATTATCATGAAACTAACCAATATATTGAATTACCATGAGGAATAAATTAATATATTTTATAAATAACATAAATTTAACTAATACCATGACTTGCAATTCGTGTAGGTATTTCCACGTAAGATATATGCATAATATGTTATGGTTATACTCAAATTCTGCATGCTCGTTTACTTCTTCAATCATATACTTTGTATTTAACTTTGCATGAAGACGATTAATAACCCTAGATTTAAGACTGTAACTGTAACAATAGAATCAGGAAGGAACTGTCTCCCAGTCCACAGCTCACCCTTTTCTGGGAGTCAGGGCTCTTCGTTTCAAATGTACACTCATTTATGGTCAATAAACATTTATTATTATTATTATTTAAAAAATATACAAAATGTCATATAAGGTAGTCCTTTGAAATAAGCTGACTTCTCTTAAGATGAGATAAACATGGTCATATATCCATTTAGCGTTCTTAGTAAATTCCAAAATTATCTCTAATAGATCTATTTAACATTAGCATAATATTGGATCATTGTGTATTAGGAGCTATTTATGTTTGTTGGAATGATCATGATATAATATTTCTGCTTATTGCATTTGTTGACATTTGCAAGCAGATTGGAACATCGTTAACTACGTAATGGTGTTTTTCTTAGATTTTCTTACATAGGTCAGGTCATTATATCTCAATCTATGTTCTTCGTACGATGCGGTACTACTAACAAATACGTGTATCTAAATCTAATAAATAATCTTCCTAATTAGTACATACTTGTATAGTGTACTTGTAGTACTGGTATGCTTTTAATTTTATAATTATTGTGATATTCATCTTTACATAGTTCGATAAGTTTCTTTAAGGTTGGGGGTACAACCAATTGTTGTCCCAATGCTGGACACGGGTCTTTCAGAATGAGAGAGTTTTAGGCCATAGTCCATCGCGCTGGCCAAGTGCGTATTGGTGGACTTCACACACCTCCGAGAACTTTTTTCTTTTAACTCTCAGGTATGTAGTGATCCTCACGATGTTTTCGTTCACCGAAAAGCAGTGATAATTAATTTTCTGATAAGCACATAAATCAGTGGTGCGTGCCTGGGTTGAACCTCGGACCCCCCGATTGAGAGAGCAAGTTTAAACCATTAGGCTATCACTGCTTTAAGACTCTATATAATATTTTAATAGCTGGGATTAATATTAAGGTATCTAATTTTTAAACAGTATATTCTCTTCAGACATATAGCTTCTAATTACCATTTTACGTATCTTAAAAATATCGGATATTATCAATCAAAATATTTCATGTTTTTTGTTTTGGACGCGTCGGTTTCCAGGGTGTGAATTGATGCAAAAAATATTCTTTTACACTCGTGAATTTCACCGTCTTACCATCATAACCTTTAATTTACTAGTATCATTGACCTTTCCCTACAAACCCTACATACTAAATAAGTTATAAACTCACTAAACCACGGTTGTAGAGCTAGATTACCATCTTGTAGTAGGTGTAACGACATGCAACAGAATACTATTTAAACTAGACATGGAGTCTAATCCCTAAGCTTGTAGTAATTTAGAATTAAATACATTCGTTCAAAATGCTCAGATTACAGATAGTGCGGGAACCAACGGAGTTTGTGTTTAATTTCCATCGATATTGGTATTGCTTACGTTCTCAATACTACAGATTTGCATGTAGGTATTTGTGAGCAACGAAATGTAATATTCAGAGATGCCAAGCCACAGAGATATATTATGTATGTATCCGTTTTATAAGACAGGTATGATTTCCAATTTAAAAAAATTAACGATGTACCTACTACAACATGAGTATTATATTTATGGTTAACATTGTTTTCCTACTGTTGGACATGGATCTTCTCTCAGAATAAGGGAGATTTAGAGCAGAGTCGACCATACTGGCCAAGTATGAATTAGTAGACTTTATACTTATACTTTTTCCAGGTGGTAGAACCAGTGTAGTTCGACCGGGGAGGTACCACCGCCACACCTATTTCTAGCGTGAAGCATTTCTTGCGTTTCGATGGAAGGGTGTGGTTGCCGGTACGCAAAAGCGTACTCTCTCTAAAGGACTAAGATGGTCGCCCCATATTTTTATATGGGGCGACCATCTTAGTCCTCGAGAGTGGCAACACATCTATGATTGACTTCAGATAGAAGCCATGTTCTGTATGAAGTTGATTACAGATGTCCATGGGCGGT
Source organism: Spicauda simplicius (assembly GCA_949699795.1). Taxonomy (NCBI): domain Eukaryota; kingdom Metazoa; phylum Arthropoda; class Insecta; order Lepidoptera; family Hesperiidae; genus Spicauda; species Spicauda simplicius. Next base: position 10,849,746 of record OX453071.1, on the reverse strand, counting down.
AGTGACCACTTACCATCAGATGGACTGCACGCTCGTTTGTTACTTCAGTGAATTAAAAAAAAAAACTAAAACTTTTGAATTTTTTTTGAAGAACTCAAATATTATATATTGATTTCTTCGCGATGTTTTCCGTCGTCTTACAGTAATGATAAAATTAATTCCTAATACGAACATAATTTTAGAAAAAATATTATTTATCTTATCAAGATCAGTTTTCAGTTGTCAAGGACCATTGCGCCTATCATCAGCAACTGTTACTGACTTAGCTGTTATATTATTACAGTCTGACATTGTTGTATTGTTATTATTTTGGTGTAACTGTACAGACATTAAAAAAGTCGGACTGACGATCCACGTACAAAGTGAAAATAGGACAAGTACATTCTGAGATCGATCAGCGCGGCGTTACGACTTTTGACGATTAAGTCAAAACGCCCCATGTTAAGTAGATTTTCTTTTCACAGTTAAACTAGAACACAGTTGTTGGGACAACTGTTATAAGGCAGAAATAAGTGTGGCGCTGATTCGTTTCATTTAAACCACGTATAGAACTACCAACTTATGAATTCTTTAAGTGCTTACCTATTATATCAAATGTTCTTAAAACAGCACAATTTTTAAACGATTAGGTGAAATTAAATGAAATAAAATATCTTTATTTTTGCATAGGCCTACGGGGCGCTTACAAATTGTCAGTTACATATTTTTTTTTTTTTTTACACTACCACCGGATCGGAACACGACCTCACCTGAGAAGATCCGGCAATAAACTCAGTGGGTTTGTCTTTTTTTTGTATATTTTTTATTATTTGCCATCTTTTTTTACATGGGTAATAAAAGTTAGCTGTTAGGGGTAATAAAAGTTCGGTGTAACGTAGGTATAGCTACCATTCTTCCGCCTAATAACGAGGTAGACGTCTAGCATCTGATAAAAAATAGTCACCTTAGTTTATCGACATTGACAACACCAGGCCAGACGCCAATGCGGCTTTGAAGAAGAACTCTTTTGGCATCATTTATGCAGAGCCCCAGCTTACTAAAAGTACCTATATGCTGTATATTTCTTAAAATTTAGTCTAGTCCAGATACTGAGCAATTTAGTCCAGTAATTTGACAAGCTGGGCCGTATAACGTGTCACGAGTTAATCGACTCAATTGCTCGTTTTAGATACTAGTTCGTTTCAGTTAGGAATTGCTTCGAGAAATTGACGTTATCATTTTAACGCAAATAACTTTAATGAATCTGCTACTTTCTATGAAGTACAATCTATATCAAAAGTGATTGGATTGAATTTTTATAAGTTTGAAGTAGCAAAAAAGCTTGCAGTCCACCTGATGGTAAGTGGTAAATGCCACCCGTGGATATCTGTAAACACCTCACTTTGGGTTCTATTTGAAGTCAATCACAGATGCGTTGCTACTCCCGAGGCCTAAGATGGTTACCTCTATTGAAACGCAAGAACACTTTCACGCTAGAAATGTGTGTGAGGGTGGTATGTCTCGCTGTCAAACTACACTGGTTCTAACATTCTACCACCTGATAGTACGTTAAAATAATGACGATGAAGTTGATCAGTTCTCACTCCATTTGATGGCAAGTGATTACGGTCCCAAATGTATTTGTCTAAGTGTCTCTTTGTCTAAGGGCATCCATCAAATACAGCTGTGAACAATAAAGTTAGCAAATACTACAGAAGTAGCAAACGAGCATGCAGCCCATCTGATGGGAGTAGCACCATCCATCCATGAATATTTATAAAATCATTTCCTATATCTGGAATTGATGATAAATTCACCTTCTGGACCACATTCTACCTAAAGTCACGCTTTCTACACTAGGATTTTCCCCTGTGTCGTCGGTACTATTGACACACACAAGCCGAATACATAAACATCCTGACCCAGAACATGAATCTAAACTCATTATTCAGATACCTGTCTGGCCGGGAATCGAACCCGTGACCCATTGCGCGTCAGACCGGTATGGTAACCGCTCTGCCACGCGGGTCGTCAAACAAGTCCACTACACATAAAATGCTAATCCTAAGGACTAAACGCCTCGGATGTACGTGTACATTGCCTCACCCTTTAGACCAGTAGACAGTAGCGCTTAAAACGCAACAGGTTATTAGCCTTAAATGGGTGTATTGGTAGAATCTGAATTGGTTCTATCACAGTTATTTTAAAGCAGTAATGTGAAGTGTGGTAGTGTTTCTAGCTTTCTTAGCGATAGAAAATTACATGAGTTCATTAAATTAGTCTAAGAACATCAAATCTCACGATTGTAGTACATACGTAATGTAAGTAAATGTATCAAATCGTACTGTTTGTGTTTGTTAAGATATAATGGTTATTGAGAAACGTTTTTTGATAAAATAAAATTATTTATTTAGTCATTTGGTATTCACTGTACCGATCGATTATAGCTCTCAGACTTTCCTCTAATCTCCGTTACAAGAACAATTTACATTAAAATGCAGTCCCTAAGCGGCATAACGTAGGTATTCATGCTTGAAGAGGCCCCGTCGAAACCACTCTCCCTACACCTTATACAACCCATTTAGATTGAAGTGACCTATATTATAACTCCCAAACCATGTATAGCTATAATAAAAAAGATAGTTGTATGTTGCTCTACACTGTATAAGTTTGCAGAAAATATAGTTTGGAAGACTGAAATAAACTAGTGGACATTTATTTTAATATTTTTTTGAAATTTTGTTTGTCTGTTTCTTTTAACATACACAAAACCGGATGTTACACAATAAATAATAGTTTTGATAAACTAGGGCATTATTTTATTATTATTATTTGCTATTATTTTTTTCTGGGACCAGAATAGGACTATGGTATCCCCTGATTGTCGTAAGAGGCGCCTAAAGGAACTTCCGGGGTTGCGGGCGGCTAGAGTGGGAGCTCGAACCGTCCAGCCGAGCGACTCCGGGAAGGACGATGGCACGTGTGGTCGCATGCCGTCGTAAACACCGGTGACCTCAAATGGTCAATGGGGAAGAGCCCGAGAGGGCCTCAGAGGTGGTGTTCCGTTGGAGATCCTAGAGTTCTCCTCGCAGCGCTGAGGAAGGTACGACTTTAGTGAAGTAAAAATCCCACATAATCCGGAGTTGCTCCCACGGCGTCTTTAAAGGTTTCCTCTTCGAAAACAAAACAAGGCCAATATTTAAAACACAATTATTATCTTAAAAAATTATAAACACTTGATATTATGATGTTATATATAGGTACATATTATGTATGATATAATGATATCTCGATATAATATCGATAAATGTCGAGTACACGACGCTGTACATAATAATTCCAATCCTCTCCGGAATGGAAATCAATAACGACCGAACTCTTGTTTCCATTTGAATAATCTTAAATATTCACGAGTACGCTTAATACATGCTTCGGTAGCAAATAACGTTAACATAATATTATCTTTATATATATTGAATGACTTTTAAATATACCAGTAAAGTATTAAAATACTTTAACTATGCCTTTTCTCATAATTTTGAGTTTCTGATAATTATATATTTTATTTTAATAAATAATAAAAAATAATCTTAAGGTGAAAACTTTAAAGACATATCAATGTTATTTTTATCTGCCTAAAGGGCCAATTACATGAAATGTTTTAGAGTCTTACTCACATTAATAATAATTTGTATTTGGGATCAGATGTCACGTTTAGAGATCGTAGAATTTTGATAATTTCTTATGCATTACTACTTTATTATGATGTACCAAATATTCGCATGCTTTTACATATTCGCATTCGCATTAACATTCGCAAGGATTGTGCGAATATTTTGCGAATATAGAACTGCAGTTTGACGATAAAAAAAGGTCGCCAAATCTATAGATTTAGGTTCAAGTGAATTTTGACGACCGGAAAAATGGTCCCCAAATCAACAGCCCCCTACACTACTCCTATAGCTGCGCCCATTTTGGCGTCAAATTAAAAAAAAGTCAATATTCGGTCCAAATAATAATAATATTCATATCATAACTTACATTGTTGTTGACTTAAACCGCTTGGCGTGACATTCGTTTGGGCGTATAACCGACAGCGTTGAGCAAATTTTGATAAAATTCGCTACAGTTTGCAACAAAATTTTATCGCTTAATAAAAACTGACATATATAGTTCATTTTTTACCGCCCAATGCTGACGCTTGCAACGTAGAACGACTAAGACTTAAAGCTAAGGTTTTGTGACCATCGGTTACGTTCTAATTATAATCGAGGATTAAAATATTTGTAAATGGCAGATCCAGTGTAGTTCGACCGGGGAAGTACCACCGCCACACCTACTTCTAACGTGAAGCATTTCTTGCGTTTCGATGGAAGGGTGTGGTTGCCGGCACACTTTTATATGAGGCGACCATCATAGTCCTCGGGAGTAGCAACGTATCTGTGATTGACTTCAGATGGAACCCATGTTCTGTATGAAGTTGATTACAGATGTCCATGGGCAGTGACCACTTACCATCAAATGAACTGCATGCTCGTTTGCTACTTCAGTTAGACAAAAAAAATGTCTACAAATTCTAGCGAAATTCGCCTAAAATTTGAAGATTACAAAGCGATTGGGTTACTGGGTGAGATGTCAGTCTAATACGGCAGGGAACCATTGAGAATTCCATATATTAAATTATCACGAGAGGTGATTAACACCAGCGGTTTATAGCCTTTACTAATTGACAAATTACACGATGCCAGCATGCCCAATACTATAAGTTCAATAAAATAATAAAGACGTAATTGCCTCGCTTCGTAATCGCTTGAAAGCTACCAGTGTATCAAAAAATATAATTATATCTGCTCTTTATATAGTAGAAGCAAATTAGTAATCTGTGAGTATTAAATGATTAACTCATTCCTTCCTAGGTTACTACCAAATGGTCTTTATCTACGTTTATGACGTACAGACAATTAATTAATTATTATATGACGTATAGGCGATTATATGTGTGAAAGCCAAATTAATTACGATAATGATAACAAAACTAAAAATATTGATTCCAAGTTTGTTATTTATTTACAAAACAAAATCCACAGCATTACATAGACAGACAAATGTATCACATAAGCTTCACTTGATGTCATTTATGGATTTTTTTTTTTTTTTTTATTTGACTGAAGTGGCAAACGAGCATGCAGTCCACCTGATGGTAAGTGGTCACTGCCGCCCATGAACATCTGTAATCAACTTCATACAGAACATGGATTCCATCTGAAGTCAATCACAGATGCGTTGCTACTCCCGAGGACTATGATGGTCGCCTCATGTGAAAGTGTGCCGGCAACCACACCCTTCTATCGAAACGCAAGAAATGCTTCACGCTAGAAATAGGTGGATTTACATCATATTACCCATCTTAAAAGTAAGTAAACGACAGTCTATAACAATACGAAAAATATCATGTTAAATTGTGTAAAATACTTTTGATTTATGTTGGAATTACTATGATATGGTATTTACTATTAATATGATATGGCGTTCTTTAAGAAAGGCAAAAAGAGCTCTCCTTCAAAGCCGGCGATGCATTGGCGACTCCTCTGGTATTGCGAATGTCCATAGGCGATGGTGACTACTTTCCATCAGGTAGCCCGTCTGCCATATCGTTAGGTTAAAGTATAATATAATAATAATAATAAATATAATAAGTAGGTATACAAAGAAAGAATACGCGTATACACTGGAAACAGTAGGTATATTGTTAAATAGATTTTTTATTACGATATATTTTACAAGATCCCTATATTGCCACTAACGGTAAACATGTGTGTTAATGTTAATGGACACACTAAAATATCTGTCAAGTCTGCACAAGAATTTGCTCCCGGCTCTTCGCTTTTACGAGCCCGTTCCGTCCGCTTTACTGCAAAACGGTTAGCTTTATAACCGCATATATTTTGTTCTAAAGAGCCCGTCTTCCTATGGGAACGTTTTTAAAAGCTTTTCTTTGACAAAGAAGAACTCTTGCTCCCAGCCAAAATGCATATGCCCGCTTACATCATTTCGTAATATTTAATGTGACACTAATGCGAGTAGAACATTAGTGAATAGTAATGTCAGTTTTATGAGGCTCCTAAGATAACGACGAAATCTTGTATCGGCGTAAGCTTGACCGCCGAATGTTAGGGAATTCTCATGCGTGACTCATTAGTACGCATTGCCTTTTGTGTTTTATTAGTTCACGCACGGTAGCGTATGAATCACTGTACGACATTGGATCACATCAGATAAAAGTCGTAAATGTCTTCGTTAATGTTTCTATAGCTTCTGAAGGTCCTCTTTATCTAGATTTTATAAGATGACAAGTACCTATATCATCACGACTTGCTTAAACTTGGTGACCGCACGGGGACCTGTCTGTCGAATTTGTTTTCGCTTGAGTATGCAAATTCTGTAAATTATTAAATTACAATCGATACTCCAAGAATTAATCTTTAAAATCTTGTAGCATCTGAGCATTGATTATGTATTCATATCTAGGATGTCATGTATAGTATTGGTTTGTGCCATGTAGTGTCGGTCTTGAACAGCACTAAGACTAATAGACAAAATTCAGTAAATGGACGAATGGCGTAGATAGATGTCGAATATTTATAGACCCTTATTAGATAAATTTACCATAGATATCATAGGTTTATAATATTATTAGTTGACCCGGCGAACTTCATTCCGCCTAAAAGTAAAAAATCTTAAAATTTTCTATTATACTATATCTACTTTATTATGCATGTATTATACATACAAACCTTTCTCTTGAATCACTCTATCTATTGAAAAAAATGTATTAAAATCCGTAGCGTAGTTTTAAAGATCTAATACATAGGGACAGACAGCGGGACTTTGTTTTATACTATGTAATATGCAAAAATAGGTGACCAGGTCATAAATCCAACTAAGTTCGACTGGAAAGGTACTACTAAACCTAAAACAGTTTTTGCGTTTCGGTGGAAAGGTGTGGTTGCGATGCCGGTTTACTTTTAATATACTCTTTGTCCTCGAGAGTAGCAAGGCATCTGTGACATCCTTTAGATAGAACGCCTCATCTATTTGAATTTGCTTAGATATACTCGTAGATGTCTATAGGCGGCAGTGACCACTTACCATCAGGTGGATTACATGTCTTGTTACTTCAATGCGATAAAAAGGTGACGTGGTTGTCAAAACCACACTTAGTACATTCATACAAAGTTAAAATAAAAATAATCTAATTTATGAGAGATATGCTGTAAATGTAACAAAGACAAACGAATGACGCGTTTTTATATGTCAAGTAAAGATAAATACAAGTGCCAGTACACAAAACATAATCTCAATTAACATTAATAACTGCAACAAACTTCAAAACACTTGATTGGCATATTAAATTGATATCGATTACATTACATTACGGAAGGTTACAATTAAGGCGGCGGTCAAACCAGTTCTTAATGAAACGAAAGCGTTCGTAACAACAGAAGCGTTAGGACTGACCCTACTATCGACGTTTAACGGTTTACGACTTGAGCGATAGCGACAACAGTTGTTTTACTACAATCATATTTTAGTAATAGTTAATTTAATTTGATTTGCATCAAAACATTGATGTAATATTCATATATAGGTTTATTTACTAGGTTTTTAAAATATTAAAAAATAATGATTTATTTGCTAATACGATAAGTAAACAATACTATGTAGAGTTAAAACTCTACGATATAAGTATTATTATTATTTTTGAATAAGTGACGTAATATGTCATTAATGATGAATTTGATGGAACTAATTATTTTCGTTTTTATATATGCGATCCTTACTATATTTCATAGGGGCATATTGACATTAAAATGAATATCCTTAACCTGATAGCTAAGTCGCCGTACTAAATTTATTATGCATTGTTTTTTTTTATGTTTTCTTAATACGTCCTTAAATAACATACCCTATATACATATTTCTATGTATCCGAATTTTTCTATACTTATCTTTAACGTGTAGTTTGGTATACGTCCTAATATATCATACACATTTTAATATTTTGATTATCGCTTGCTACATCTATATCGTGAATGCTTCTATTGCGACAAATACCTTATACGCCCCCGTAAAACCCACTCATTATTGTCTAGTTCGGTCGAATTTAGCCTAGTAGTTAAACGTTTGAAATATTACCCTTGTCAAAACCTTTTATAACTTTTGAGATGACCGCCGTAAGGCTAATGGAAATTCCTCACTTTAAATTCAATTTTCTGAGTCAGGTGACTCGCATTCCTTTGTCACCCAATTTTAAAAATGATATAAATTTATTATTGATCACGTTTTTACAAATAATATGTACTACAAGTTACTTATATTAGGTAGCATAATATAAAAAAATATATATTTAAATAATAGTATTAAGTCAAAAAAACTTGCACGTGATACACTGTGGAATGTATTCATTATAATATACTATTCTGAACCTGAACTCACCGATAAGGTAAAACTGTTTAATAATGATAATAGAGGTATTTATCTATCTATCCATCTATAAACTTCTTTTGATAGTCCTATGCTGGACATAGTTAACCGTTAACCTGCACCGCTCTAATCAATTTGGTATATCTCTACCTAGATTCAGCTAAATAGATGAACCTAGATAAAAATATCTTATCTGAATCTAACGATAGCGGTATGTGCGATGTGTCTGTAGTTGCGGAATTAGAATAGGGCTACGGTATCCCCTGCCTATCGTAAGAGGCGACAAAAAGGGGTTACCGGGGTTGCGGATGGCTAGCGTGGGAGCTCGAACAGTCGAGCCAGGCGACCCCGGGAAGGACGTCGGTGTGTGTGATCGCATACCATCGTAAAAACTCGACGAAGCGGCGAGCCCAGTCACCCATCTGGGAGGAGTCCGATGGGGCAACGCGATCAGAGGATTCTGGTTGCGCTCCTTTGGAGATCCCGGAGCCCTCTCTGTAGCGCTAGGACGGCCATCGGGGGGTTTTGGTGCGGTAAAAATCCCACATAGACCTACGTCGCCCTACGGCGTCGACCGTACCGTTCGAAAGTTTCCCCCTCGAAAACAAAAAAAAAGAGGTATACGCGAATGGAATTTGGTTTGAGAAACAAATCTGTATCATTCTTATAATCATATATCATTCCCCATTAACCTTCTGTCATAATATGATTTGAATAAATAAAGTAGAAATCAACAAACCATAAAAAATAAATGTTTAAGTAAACATGGTCATAAACAAGTCGTAAACATCGGCTCAACATAAAACTCCAATTTTGAAGTCATAAATTATACTAATTATTTACTTAAGGTTCTCCATTTCCCAATTCAATGAGTCGCAGGGACGGTGATTTTAAAAATATGACGAAGATTTTTAATCGATTTTATCGAGTCGAGGTTTATGAATGGTTCCAGAAAAATATAAAAAGCTTGAAGAATAATTAAGAAGAATATTTCTTGACCCTTTGAAAACTACCACTCAGAAATTTCGGAAAGCGTAGTAGAGAAAATCTGAAAAGTCGGAAACATCCGAGAGTCGACACGAATAGCGAGCACTGCCAAACTATTGAGTCCCGCGAGAGATGAAAATGTTTTTTTTTTCTGAGCTGATTCTCGTCCTTCCATGATTGTAGTGACACAGGAACACGAAGCAGAAAAATGGTAAAAGATAGCTTGAGAGCTTTTACATTTTTAGGAATTATTGTAACATGAAATCAACGTTGATTTCTGGTAACTAATTTTGATTTGTTGATGCGTATGATTTAAAAAATCGATGATTACGGTCTGTTAAATCTACTGAACGATTAATCGATTTCAGACCGCCATCCCTAATGAGCTGTCTCGATTTAAATTATAGCGGAGGGGCACCTATATTCGTACAAGTTAGTTTATTACTTCCAATTGTTTGTCGTTTATGGTACAAAGCTCATGAGCATGGACAAGGTCGGAACGTTTAGGGTATGCAATTTGATGCATACGCTTGAAACAAGGACAAAAGGGTTTAAAACGACCATAAACAGAAGTAACGTTATATTTTTGAATTTGTGATGTAATCGTATTGTAATGTAATGAAAAAAATACACACGAACGCTTTCTACACTCATAGCACCACACTAGGATTTTCTCCTGTGTCGTGGGTACCATGGACTCTTACAGGACGAATACACAAATACCCAGACCCAGAATACGAATCTAAACACATAATTCAGATACCTGTCTGGCCGGGAATTGAACCCGGAACCAGCGCGTCAGACCGGTATGTTAACCGCTCCGCCACGAAGTCATAAAGAAGTCTGCAGATTTAGGTATTTACAGAATTATGCGCAAGATCATAATGAAATAAATAGAATTTAATCTACATGTAATGTGACATGTGATTGACTACAATCTCACGTGGAAGTGAAACGCGGTCTAGGATACAGCAAGCTGGCATACTGCCTATTAAATCTCGCCTTGAACACTTGAGCTTGTACTTAGCACTTAGAGAGTGTCACTATTGTGAATGACACCATTCATACTTGAAATGCATGCATGAAATTGCTTTGTGCTAAAGGCTACCTTCCAAGTAGGGGTAGTAAGAACGAGACTGAACGTACAGTTTTAAATGCAATGTCTCAGACTTTCGATGTAAGTTCTTGAAGATTTGTACTAGAATTGTAATGTAACATACAAAAAGCGATAGAAAACGACTGTTCTGAAGTACCTTTCGTTTGCTTAAAACAGATATAATTTCGATAAATCATCATGTAGACTAATCCAATTCCAGTGAATAATGTATTTTAAGATGTGTAGCCCTAACCCTTCTCAGAGTTGTAGCCAGAAGTGGGACAGTAATGGATTGAAAACTAAACAATATCGTCTGACATACATTTGGTCAATCAATTAAATAACGGCAGGAGGTAACAAGTGAAAATAAGAGAAAAAATTATGCTCAGGAATTAAACAAAGCTGGTAGTTTAAACAATGAATGAGTTAATATAAATTAGTGCAAGTTTTCATTCACAGTGTAACCGGCCCAGTCGTTGACTTTTCATTATCATACACGATGAGGTTGGCTCGACAGGAATTATAAATTTATCACCGTGGTTGACTCCCTCGGTCCCAACTCTCTGATACGTACATAGTTTGGAATATTCATCATTAAGTCAAGTGTTCCGAAGTGAATCAACTTCGGAAGCTGGTTATCGTCGTGGCTAATAACGGCGCACGGATGAGACACTTCTGGTAGATTTCAATCTTGATATCTTTACGGTTCACGTATCTCGGTAAGAATTCGACTCTAAATTTATTAGGCTCTAGGAATAAACCTTGCAGACAGTATTGACAGAGTCTGCGAGGAGACAATGGGATTCCAATCGATGTCTGCAGGTCTGAAGTTTATGAAGCCGAATATTCAGGTCGACTGAACAACTGAATCAGATAAGTAGGATTGTAAATTAGCCATTCAGTTGTAGTCGGCTAAGACAAAGGTGACTAGGGAGTGCGACGAAGCGACTATGCAAACACCGATGTGCACCGCGCCGGCCAACTGGGTCGCATCGTGTTTATCATGCAATACAATTACTCATTGAAAATGTGCAAATATGTATATGTGTTACTTGCGCTTAATAAATATTAATAAGTACATGAGCGAATTTATTCATCTCCTTACGTTAGGTTTACGTAACCTATCATAATGTATTGTACACTGCTAATATATTATGCATGGCTGGCCGGCACCCGCCGTAGGGTGCGGATCTCTCCCCACGTACTTCGTTTAATCCTGCGCGGATTGGTCAATATTAATTCATGTACGGATTAAAAATTTCAAAGATTAATCTTGTAGATAGGCTTCGCGCATAACGGGACGGCTATTTATTTAACCAAAAGAAGTACTGAATTTTTGTGATTTTCGAAGCTCATAAACGATGCTTATAGCCATCCCAGTGCTGGCATATGTTTAAAAGCAAAAATTAAAATTTATCGTTCAATGTAGGTCAACCAGCTTCATTCTTAAAACCATAACTATTTTTGTATTACATGATACAAGTTGTTAAGGCATTCGTATGAGGCTATTCAAATATAGTATTTAGCAGCAAAGAAGCTTAGGTGTTTTCTTGCTGATCATTCTTAAGTGTCTCCAGTCTATTTCGTTTATCGGTTGGTAGATACATCTTACTATCGGGTAAACTTCAAGCTTGTTATATCACACAATAATGCCGGTGTAATTTATCTCTGTACGTTTCAATGAATCTTTTTAATTTAACTGAGGTAAATACTTTCTTTGGCGTGCTTTCTTTGCATACCATTTTAAATAGGGGTTTCGGTTTTAAGATTTAGCGGTTATTGTGAAGATGATGAACGATCTACGTGTAACGCTTTTAACTCTAGTGAAAATAAAAACCTGTGAGTTCAATTGTATGTTTGCTTGCGAGCTACGTGATATCCGCGAAAATCAAACATGGCGACTTGGGTGGCGCCAACACTCAACCAAACATAAAATACAATACTCAGTACAGTCTACAATATACATAAAGCAAATATATGAAATTGGAGTGTCTGCCTGTATTTTTTATTAGTGTCTTTTCTTTAGCCTATTCCTTTTCTTATATAAGGGTTATAATGCTTTATTATTGCTTTATGTTTAATCAGCTTAATTTTGTTTTTTTATTCAAAAGTGAAGTGTAACACAGAATTAACTACAGTTACTTTGGCACTAATATAAAACGTACAGAGATAAATTACAACTATTATTACAGCAGTTATAAGTAATATAGCGTTCTGATTTTTAAGGTGCCATAATAGGTACTTAACCAAAGCGTTCTATCTTATACCTCATGAGTAGTATAACATTTATATCCAACCACTAAGATTTCAACCCTCAGGGATACAAATGTCTGTGACCGGCACTGACCACTTACCATCAGGCAGGTTTATTTGAATTTTGTAACATAAAGTCGCAATTTTAAGAAGTTTATCTTAAGGGTAATTAACGGCGTAAAATTGCATCGTTTGCGGGGTACCTACAGACAGACGCCGCGTGTGGACGCCTAAATAGGATATAATTTAAAACAAGGGATAGGCGGATCATAAAACAATACTGACTAACTCTATAACCGCAGAGACATTTGACGACGATAATGTTTATTTCCGGGTACTAAATGTAAACCAACAATCTCAATGTCAAACTTTACGACCAGTAAATGAAGCAACGCATGTAAATTTATTTCGGTCTCCTCCCAGGAATTCTAAACTGTGATGATATGGTCGCAAACTTGGTGATATTGGTGCATTGTCCATTTAATTTTCAATAACATTTGACAAATTATTATACCGCGAAAGAAAATAATATTACAATATACATATTTTAACTAATGAGTACCTGCTTTTTAAAAGGAAGTTAATTAAACGCTTTCTACACTCATAGCTCGTTATTAGGATTTTTTCCTGTGTCGTGGGTGCCATGGACACACACAAAGACGAATACACAAACACCCGGGCCCAATAATAAATCTAAATTCATCATTCAGATTTCTGTCCGACCGGGAATCGAACCCGAATGTATGTTATGTAATGTATGGTAACTGCGCCGCCGGGTTGTCAAGAGTACCTACTTGTTCTTTTCTTTTAAGTTTTAAGCCGTTTATTTAACGTTTTGTTCTTATAAGTGTACATTTTGTATAATTTTAAGTATCTAGGCGCAGATGGGTATAGCAATTTAGCGCTAAAGCAATAAACTCAATTATATTTCTAAATACACAGGATTGTATCAGCAGATATGCCGCACTAATGCGCATATCGTAATGAGACAATGAGATGAATTTAGTCACACAAAGGAATTTAGAACTTGTCCTTCCATACGATTGGCATGACCCAAAATCGATCGCAATCCATATGAATATCGAAATAGTTCCACTTTTTGTTAGTATCAACTAAAGTTAGTGTCATCTGAATTTGTGGCATATATCTAAAACAAAAGGAGACTTGCATTGTGAAGTTCTCATATACTACTCGACCATAACAATTAGGCGCATGACAGTTGAAACGTCATTAGAACTAGGGATTTCCCATCCCGATACGAAGTATATTTTATTACCAAATACCAAGAGTATGTAGTTATACCATTATTAAAACATACGCCATAGTGGTATATGTTCAATAGTCGTGTATTTATTAAAGCACTTTCATGTGCTAAATATATTCGCAGACATGGAATATTTTCTTTCTTTTACGTGCTGGCTAACGTAAACACCTTTTTTTTTTCGTTTTCGAGGGGAAAACCTTCAAAAGGTACCTGACGCCGTGGGAGCGACGCAGGGTCATGTGGGATTTTTACCGCACTAAAACCCCCCCGGTGGCCGTCCTCGTCACTGAAAAGGAGGACTCCGGGATCTCGAAACGACTTCAACCGGAATCCTCCGAGCGCGTAGCCCCATCGGCAGATGGGCGGCTGGGCCCACCGCTCCGTCTAGTCTTTACGACGATATGCGACCACACATACCGCCGTCCTTCCCGGGATTGCCTGACCGAACGGTTCGAGCTCCCACTCTAGCCGTCTGCAACCCCGGAAGCCCCTTTTAATCGCCTCTTACGACTGGCAGGGGATGCCCTAGCCTTATTCTGATCCCGGAACTACAGGGCGTAACGTAAACACCTAGACGATACACGACTGCACGTCACTAGGGGATGTGCGGGGACAGAAACGAGGTGCGGGTAAGGAACCACTTGTGTTTCATGCGCCTAATTGTTGTGGTCACGTCACGTAATACAATATTTTAGTTTCAAACTGTAAAACAAAATAAATTCTACCACGTTTTTGACTTCATCTGACAACCCTTTGTTTTCCGGTGCATGACAAACCAATGAAATAAGTTATACATACTAATGGTTAATTTTTCAAAAAGTAAGAAACAAAACAATATTATTTTTGGGTTTTTATTAATAGACAGTCCGATTTAATTGTAACGTCTTTGTCTGAAACTTTTGTTGTAAGTCATTGTTTTGCTCTTACTAACCGAAAACACACAATCCTATCCTATCCTACTAATATTATAAATGCGAAAGTTTGTGAGGATGTATGTGTGTTTGTTATTCTTTCACGTAAAAACTACTGAACGGATTTGGTTGAAACTTTACAGTAGTATAGGTTATACATCAGAATAACACAGGGACTATAATTTATACCGATTTTTTTGTAATAAGGTTATACTATAACGAGATATATCCGATTAGTCGCAAAAAAGTTGTCCTCTGAGAGCTATCTTCGCGTACGCTGCCTAAACCGTTGGAGATATCCAAATATAATGTATGATTGGATTGTTTGGCTCACATAGATCTAAATAAAAGTCCGCGACAGCATATGTCTATATTTTATGTATAACCCACAATAACTCTTTTTATACTTTGAAAATTTAAAAAATATGAAGTTGATGTTTCCATGGGTTTTATACAAACTAAATATTAATCCTTATCAAAATAAATGATTTCAAAAAATCAAGCATCTCATACAGATTAAATCTACTTTTCACACCATGTAAATTGGATAAGTAGTTTAGAAGATATTACGAGTATAACATATTGCGTACTCAATTGATTGACCGGCAGTACGCGCAGTGCGCCGCCGCCGTATACAGCGAAGTTCTATGAAATTAATATTTAAATGGTTATAAATCACGGAGCAAAATGGGAAAGGTCTATGTGAATGACGTCCCTGTAGTTCCGGGATCAGAATAAGGCTACGGTATCCCCTGTCTGTGGTAAGAGGCGACTAAAAGGGGGCTTTCGGGGTTGCGGGCGGCTAGACTGGGAGCTCGAAACACCCAGTCAGCAACTTCGGGAAAGATGTCAGCAAGTGTAGTCGCATTCTGTCGCGAGAGCCAGGATGGACGGAGCTTGAACAGTCCAGCCAGGCGATCCCGGGAAGGACGGTGGTATACGTGTGGTCGCATATCGTGGTAAATACCAGATGGTGGGCCCAGCCGCTCACTTGGGAGGAGCCCGATGGGGCAATGCACTCAAAAGACTCCAGTTGCGTTCCTTTGAAGATCCCGGAGTCCTGATGCGATAAGAATCCCACATAACCCTGCGTCGCTCCCACGGCGTATGGTACCTTTTAAAGGTTTCCCCCTCGACAAAAAAAAGGTCAATAAGAATGAAACAGTGGAAAATGTTACATATGTCATTCAATCGTCATCGACCTTTTAATGTTACACAACTCGGCACATATGTCAGATTAGCAGTAGTTTAGGTCGTAGTTGACCACGCTAGCCAACTGCGCGTTGGTAACCGTCACGCGTTTTGAGACCCTTTCTTAAAACTTTTAATTTCAGAATAAGTATTAATATCCGTTGCCGACAAAACTAATTCAAATTAATATACGTGCCTGTGATTTGAAATTTGAACACACAGATTTAGGAAGTAGTGCAAGGGTTCAATCTGAAGTCAATCACAGATGCGTTGCTACTCTCGAGGACTTTGATGATCGCCTCATATAAAAGCGAGCCGGCAGCCACACCCTTCTAATGAAACACAAGAACTGCTTCACGGTAGAAATAGGTGCGGCGGTGATAACTCCCTGGTTGGACCATTGCTCTACCACCTTGCAAACTTTATGTGGCAGACTAAATTCCACGCGAGCGAAGCCGCGGGCAAAAGCTAGTACCTTATAAAATATAATTTAAATCTGTATTTTTATATTTTCTAGTACTTGTTTTTCCCTTTTCAGTTATTATTTCCGAGAAATCCGGGTTTCCGTTTTTTGTTTATTTATTCCAACGCGTTTCTATTAGTTAACGTCAATATGTTAACATAAACTAATAATAGTAGTATACTAATAGTAGTATACTATTAATATTTTTGTAATGTGATATATTTTTTTAATAAAAACATAATTGCTTTCTTCCAATTTTTGAAGTGAAACTTCTTTATCGGGGTTGGAAAAAAAATTAGTGTAACATTTTTTCGTTACGCGCCATCTTTTTCTGTTACGCGCCATCTTTTTTTTTCGTTACGCGCCATCTTTTTCTTATCCCTACCACGCGTGATATTAGATAGATTATTATAGATTAGATTATTTAAAAATTAGATAAAGTTTAATAAAAGCCTTTTATTAAAGTTTATCTAATTTAACTTTATTTAACCAATTTCTGTAAAGTTGCATATAGTAAATTATTTTTTGAAAAATAACGTCATAAAGAAGTTTCACTTCTTACGAGTGTACGCTAGTAGGTACACGCACACATTTTTTTTTGCATAGCCTATATCACTCCGACAACTGAGATAAATTCAACCATTTTTAACCGACTTCCATGCCACAAATAAGTAAAAAACAATTTAAATACATGTTGGTTTAGAGCATACACAGTACTTAGTACATAGTCCCGAAGTCGGCGCTCACCATATTTGGATGGATCATGACGAAACTACATGTGTACCTATATGAGAGCCAAGTTCAGAACTATGCACTAAGTACTGTGTATGCTCTAAACCAACATGTATTTAAATTGTTGTTGTTATTTTTTGTGGCATGGAACTCGGTTGTATTTTTGTATAAACTGTTTTTTTAAATTCGTTAAGCCGTTTTGTCTACAGTGCGTGTCATAGAAATGAACATGCATACATACATTGAAATTCACACGCAGTCGGGTAATATAATTTTTACAGATCTTAAAAAGGATTAAATAGTATTGAATTAAAAGACAAAGAGATTGGGGGCAGTCACAGTTCTAAAGTTTTGGTCATTAATACCTTCATCCTTCCTCTTTGCTTTTTGTTATTTTTCCTCTTTCCTGTTTTTGTGATGCTTTCGAGGTAAATATAAAACTTTTGGAAACAAAAAATAATTTCTATGAATTATGTGAAAAGTTAAATTATATTACTTTTTCACATAATTCATAATAAAACAATTAATCTAATTCCGATTATTAGGGACAATTTATTTCTTTAGAAAAATAAGAAAAGACAGAAACGGTTGAGTCACTCTTCTTTATTTGTTAAACAGATATTATTAGTTTTTTCTTTGATAAAAGATTTAGGAGTTTTATTCAATAAAAAAAATATTGTCCATCAACGGTTGAGTTTCGACTATTACTTTATTGTATAATTATTTAATTATTATATATGTAGTATGTTATGACTGAAACACTACTAAATTACCCATAATATAATACTAAAAATATGGCATATTAAATCACCATTTCTAAACTGGGCAATACATACAATTATTAAAAACCACTTTAGAAGATAAATTCCACTCGGACTATTCAAAGGTTAAAAAAATGACATATACTTTACTCAGTCGTTAGTGCACAACTAAACCATTATTTGTAAAGAATTATGACTAATTACATTAGATTGATTAGCCTCAATAAAGATATGAATCAATCAACACTCAAATGTACATTGTTACATATTTATGTGATTAAATTGTTAATAGTATCTCAGCTTATGACTATTACGTCCCTATAGAACCCCTAATATTCTCTTTCAAAATAGGGTACCTTCTAAAAATAATAACTGGATCTTTATCAGGTAAACCGTTATCAGGGCACCGGATAATAAATTTCTATCCGTTAGGGCTGAATAGCCTTCCTCGTCGTTTATTACAACGATGTTAAACTGCTTCATAATTATTATAAGGTAAATGTAACGTAGACAATCCTTATTTTTTTTTACTTTCTACTTTTATACTTTTCTCTACTCATATGATCAATTTTAAGGATTTTTTTAGATCTTTTTAATCAGTATTCCATGTTTAGTACCACAACACTGTTGTTGATAAAGACTGATTTTGCTTTAAAAGTCAAGCAAATAATAAACACGAACTGAAAACAAGTAAGACATAAAATAAAGATGATTTTATTTAAAAAAAATATGACGTAGAAAAATGCATCAAATGAGAAGAAAACGGCAGAAGCTGGGTTATTACAATAAAACAGATGGGAGCGACCCAAATAATCACGGAGCGACAAGTGTCAGAGCGTTGACAAAATATTTCCTAATCAACCACGAGTGAAAACAATCATCTGAAATTGAGTGTCTAGACATCATTGCAATTCGTTGTGATTTACACCTAACCAATTATTTCGTCTACTTGACTCTACATCAAAGCGTTATGAAACGGGGTTAATAACTACTTAAAAATAATATCACGGAAAAAATGTTTACAGCCAATGTTTCAAGTTGTTACTAACAGTGCTTTAATGAGAGTCATTGTTTCTACGAAGCGGCCGTGACCCAAAATGTAGAATTTTGAAAACTATTTATGATACACTAAAGCTTCAGTCCACTCATGAGTTTTAAAGTCATTTTTTTATTACTGAAGACAAAGAAACATATCACATAGAATAAAGGAGACCTTAGGCAAAATTTGCATTTGTAGAATTAACAAAATTATGTTGGGATTTTGGTTATTTCGGTTTCTTATAGTACATCATTAAAAAGACATTTAAATTTGTTCTATTCTAACTCGAAATCGTCACTTTTAATTTCCTTCAAGATGAACAACGCTAACAACAGTTATTAGGTAAGTAAATATAGGTAAATATTAGGTATATATTATATAGTAGTTCGTAGTAGTCGTCTTTATAATGGGATATATGAAAATTTTATAAATAATCCTTAGTCCTAATCAGGACTTACAAATAAGCCCTGTCGTATTTTTAAATTTTCACATATCGCACTATGAATTGTAAATATTAAATAAATAAATAAATCCAATACTTTATTTTTTCTCTTTTATTATTGCATCAATTTTCTTTTTTTTGGTAAATATTTGCTTAGTTGAGATTGTTGATTTTTATTTCTATCGATTATACGGAGTAATGATTTTGCTTAAATTGCGATGATTGGACAAATAGTATTTAATCAACAACACACTTAAAATATTATTGTTAAACCGTTAACTTTTCACAATTTCAAGGAAAAACATTTATACTTGACTATAATATGTATAAAAAAGTACTTACCATTATGAGAGTTAGCAGAATTATCCCAGGAATATTCGCCATTTTCAAAATTCGCATCTCGTATCACTATATCACTTCTTTCACAAGACAAATATTAATTTGTCAGTAAAGAATGGTTCGATTTTCAGAGCACTTGTCATTTATATAGAATTTCATGAGAAACTAAAAACACAAAACTTAAAAGTCTATACAATTTTAGAATAAACACATTTCTAATAGGCGTTAGTCGCGATGTAGTTATTTAAACCAAAATAAGTAATATTAATTACTCGAAAATTTACGATTTCTTATTAGAAACCATAACCTTAATATGTTTATGGCTAAACAGAATATTGATTGAGTGCACGTGAGTATTTTTAAGTGAAATTTCTTTTGAATCGTTGTGATATGAAACTCAGAACGAAAATGAGTTATGCTTTCGTATGTATATTTCAGTGTTACAAATAGATGACGCTGTACCCCTATTTGAAAAACACTAACGATTTTATTTTGTCTTATATATAGAAACTAATTTTGGTATACGTGAAATAATTGTAAACTTTTTTATAGTTAGACCTAACTAACCTAACCTAACGATAAGGCTGACGGGCCACCTGATGGAAAGCAGTCACAGTCGTCTATGGACATTTGGAACACCAGAGGAGTCACCAATGCACCGGCTTTGTAGGAGAGCTCTTTTTACACCTTTCTTGGAGAACCCCATGTCATAGCGCATTTATATTTTTTTATTAAGGTATTAAGGTTTAGTTTAGTACATTATATATTTTGAGAACTTTGAAATGTATTAAAAGTTATACAACAAAACTTCAAATCTCTTAACTTTAGTGACTAATTATTATATTTATCTTCATTATGTTTCCATGTGAACTCAATTTCAGTAACGTCTAAAGAAATATAGATAGGTAAACCTTAATAAAGATCTGCAAAATAGTAATAAGTAAGTATAAGTATTTTAATACACTTCAATTTGATTATTGTTTCGCTAACATTAACCAAATGGCCACATTATCGTTCAATATGCGAAAACTAATACTGTTTATTTTATCGGCTTTGTTGATAAAGCGATTTATGCACCTTGTTCCGAATATTATTATTAGTAGCATTATTACATATCAGTAGCTTTAGTGTTTTATTTGGAGACCATTAGATGAAGCAGCAATAGATAAGTGGTTGAAATTCTACTTTCTTAACAGGTGGTCCGCGGTTCGAATCTCGGATCCCTATATTTTTTAAAGTTTCGTGCGCATCATTAAATCAATTATCACTTGTTTTATTAGCAAAGTAAAAAAAAGGTAGCC
The DNA here is from genome assembly GCA_949699795.1 of Spicauda simplicius. Classification (NCBI taxonomy): domain Eukaryota; kingdom Metazoa; phylum Arthropoda; class Insecta; order Lepidoptera; family Hesperiidae; genus Spicauda; species Spicauda simplicius. The sequence continues at coordinate 10,828,504 of OX453071.1, read as the reverse complement.
CAATCTACTGAGAGTTCTTTGGTAGAAATGTTCATGAAGGTGTGTGATTTCTACTGATTCGCTTTTCCAGCGTTTCAGCTTTCAGAGTGTTGGACTACAACTTAAACGCATGTCACTTTAAGAGAAGAATAGTGCCCAGCAGTACAATGTAGCAAGTCAGATTACCTAATAGCATACACTACAGCGGGCGAAACATTGGCGACTCCTCTGGTTTTGCGAATGTCCATAGGCGACGGTGACCATTTTCCATCAGGTAGCCCGTCTGCCTTATCGTTAGGCTAAATTATAAAAAAGTTTTTACTTTTTGTTTTTAACAAAAGTAAGACATATATTATGAATACATAACTTTGTTAAAAGATACCAGTGTAGTATAATTTTGAGTCAGAAGTTTTTCCTTTGACCCAAATACATCTGGGATGTTAAATTCATCAAATTTAAATAACTTTCGACAGTAAAAGACAATCTTCGTCATTTATTATGCTCGCAGATCTTGCGTCTACAGATAGGCTGGTGTTAATAAAACATTGAGCTTCAGTAAACAAGACGGAGCAGATAGCGTCTACAATTGAGATACCGACGTTGTTCGCATATTTTAGTAACTGTAACAAACTATTCTTTTTTTTCATACTGAAGTAGTAAAACGCATTTCTTGCGTTTCGATCGAAGGGTGAGGTTGCCGGCACACTTTTATATGAGGCGACCATCATAGTCCTCGGGAGTAGCAACGCATCTGTGATTGACTTCATATAGAGCTCATGTTCTGTATGAAGTTGATTACAGATGTCCATGGGCGACAATGACTACTTACCATCAGGTGGACTGCATGCTCGTTTGCTACTTCAGTCAGGTAAAAAAAAACCCATTATTGTTCCATTGAGATCTTCTCTCAGAAAGAGAGAGTTTTAGGTCATAGACCATCGCACTGGCCAAGTGCGAATTAGTAGACTTCCCACGGACGGACTTGAAAACATTTTTTTAAGTAAGAGTGTTCTTAAAAAAATGTTTTCAAAGCCGTGTACAGGTTTCCTTCGATGTTTTCCATCCGTAAATCAGTGATACTAAATTTCTAATACGCATATAATTTTATAAAAAATAATGATGTGTGTCTAAAATTTGAGCCCGGAACCCTCAATTGAGGGGTCAACTGCTAATAGCCATCTATGGACATTTGAAATCAAACTCAGTTGTTTCGAGTTCTACCTTATATCAGTTAGAGGCATATATAGTAGTAACACTACTGGGATTGCCAGCCATTTTTATTAAATAGTCTTTCTTGCATGAAAAGAAGACCTTACGAAAGACTATAATATGTACATATATAAATTTTTGCCGACCAACTTTAATATAGACCAATGTTACCTAGTTTTTTTTCGGTAACCTAAACGATACGATAAATTTAAACTATCTTTCGTATTATATGTGTAAGCATAATACGATACTATATATGTATTAGGGCACGGGTGGCAGCCCTAATTAGCACCTAGGGTAGCCTCATTAATGTCTGTCTCTTACCTCTTCCACTTAAATACAACAGCACTTGACATAACTGTTATAAAGGTCATAGGTATTGCGGTGTTCCCTCGAAATTCTACCTTTTAAATCTTTGCTACAACTTAGATTAATTCATGTTGGCGCGTTAATAAAGAATTTGATGGGCCGGATCAACTATGTATTTTTGTAAATGTATTTTTAAACTCGTAAACAATTTACAGCGCGGGAAATATCCATGCCAGTGTGTAAGCCTTCCAAGGGCGAATCGTACTTTAACCAAACAATTTTTATAACATTTAAAAATAACTTTCATAACGTCTGGAAATAGATCGACATGTATTGATTTCATCTTTATTGCGGAACACTGCCGTGTATTTTGCGTCATACATTTTATTTTTAGTTACATGTTTAATATGATAGATTTTATGCAGACAATTTTTTTTTTTAGTTAGCGTGCGATTATCTTAGCTTTTCTTATAAGATTATAGTAGCGGATATGCTGTCCACCTGACTTGCAATCAAGTCATGGAGGATATACATAATACAACATGTTTAGTGGTCGCTACCACCCATAAACATTTCTGTAATCAATTCCAGAAATAATAGCTTCTATCTGAAAGCGATCGCAATGCGTTGCCACTCTTGTCGACTAAGGTGATCGCCTCATACGTAGCTTGGTTAATCTTTATCAGTTGATTATCTTGTTAAATAGTACCGGACTAGTTTAACATATTAGGAGTGTGTGATGGTATAATACACCACGTAGCCATCAATAACTAAGGCAACCAAAGAACAGCAATGCTATCAACAAAAGAACACATGGGACTATATCGAGGACTAAGTTTTAAATTTTTAAGTAATGTGCAAAACATTTTCCTTACCACATTTGTTAAACAAGAACAGAACGGGCGACTATCGGTGCTAGAAGGTACGAGTAAAATAAGCTATTGCTACTGTAATCGAATTATGAAGAATGCTATAATTTTAACCTATAATGCATGAATTGATGGGTTTATAACTCAAAACTTTGAAATAAAATTCAAATTAATAATACAACTATTATGAAAATCTATATAACATTCAACACGTTACAAAATCTCCGGTATCCGGAGGTCATAAGACGTAATTTATCAATACGTATCTAAATAGATATCTTCTATACTTATACGTGAAGCAAAAATTTGTGAAGCATTTTGAAGAAATATGCCGCGGACGGATTAGTATGAAACTTTGCACGGTTATAGTAGAAGTAGAGAAGGAGTGCAGTATGTTCATATTTTTTTCAAATAATGCTTAAAACACACATAAAATCAACTAAAAACACATTACACACACTACCGTGCATTTGTTACAAACACATAAATAATAAACGAAATAGAACGTTCAATGTCTTACTACGAAAACACATAACGTCAGAAATGTCAGTGTCTTTGTCAAAATACCCGCTATTGCTTTTAAATGCGGTTTAGCTAATTAAACCTCTTTTTATATTTAACGGCCGCGTTCAAAATTACTTGAAAGTTATTACATTTTATTTGTATTTGAAAAATATTCGTACTACTTTTTACAATATGAAGTTCAGTTTTTTAATTTAAATTACGGTCGAATTTCGAGCAATGGGACGGGTGACTAGTCACTATAGATATGATGACATATGCACACGGCTGACTGACTGAACATTCGTTCATTGGTCACTGGTTTCTTCAGCAAACATTCGCATCCTGTGCCTTGTACAATTCAATTAAGGTAACCATTTGATCAGAAGCCTACAAAATGCGGAACGAGTTATATATAGTCAATTTCAATTAGTTTTGAGTTTTGACATTAAAACCAGTTTTCGCCGTGTATTTTATATCATCGAATAGAAAGGAATGGAGCGATACTTAAACCATGAATGAGAGTTGAATAGGCGCCACTGACGTGTTTTTTCTGGACTTGATCCAATATCTTGATAACTTTGTTCTCGTAATAATTTACAATGCTAATACAAATCTCATTCCGAATAAAATGTTATTTCAAAAATTTACAAATCGAATGTTCGTGGCGCTTTAAAATGTTTGTACGTCAACGTTTTGATGTGGCTGTTAAAACGACTTCGATTCTTTTGTGAGCTCGTAAAATTATTATGAAATCATTTTTGTGGTTTTCTTTTACGGCCGACTCGAGTGGGCATTCTTTATTAATGTCTCATTTTCTATCATAGTTTCGTATTAAAACGCATGAAAACGTTTATTCTCTGAGGAATAACTGACACGTAGATAATTTAACAAGTGAAATATGTTGGAATTAAACTGTTGAAGATAATTTTTGTTTTCACTCGAATATCATTGTGTCAGTTCAAATGAGCCATACACATTTAAATGTGTATTTTTATTTGTTTTATACGTAATAAAAGCGTTAATTTTATCATATCGTTAAAACGCTTTAAATTTTTAAAAGCTATATAATAGCTACATTTATAACCAAATATATTTCAACCAGTTACAATATTCTAATGTGGAAGCAAAGATTTTAAGTGTGTCGAATCAAAGATTAAGCTCGCGATTTTTACACACATAATTTAAACAAATGAATGAGGAATCTTAATTACCGTGTCGATGGACTGATACTGGTCTGTTTCGCTTTATCTTGATAGGTGTGGTCTGAGGGCAATTACGTTTAAATTTATATGAAATAAAATTTATAGACACGCTTCCTACAGTACCTAAGGCCAATAGATAATTTGGCGAAAGATTTATTGCTCGCGGGTGTTGAAATGACAACTTGTAATGGTTTTTTAAATTACGATAATGGCTCAATCTCCAAAAACAATTCAGCTATTATTTGTATCGCAATTCGTTCATCGATAATGAAATTTGATACTTGTCGATTTTATCTTTTATTTAAATACGCATTTTTGGAATAGAGTTGCGAAAGTTAAGTTACTTTTAAGGTTGTTATTCAAAATAGACGTATCGGGGGAGAATTTAATTGTTTCTTGTTGTATTTAATACAATGTGATATTGATTGTACGGGACAAAAAGCAGATCATAATTATATCACAACAAAATAAACTTTTTTTTTTATCTGATTGAAATAGCAAACGAACATGTAGTCCACCTGATGGTAAGTGGTCACAGCCGCCCACGGACATCAGTAACCAACTTCATACAGACTATGGATTCCATCTGAAGTCAATCACAGATGCGTTGCTACTCCCGAGGACTATGATGGTCGCCTCATGTGAAAGTGTGCCGGCAACCACACCCTTCCATCGAAACGCAAGAAATGCTTCACGCTAGAAATAGGTGTGGCGGTGGTACTTCCCCGATCGAACTACACTGGCTCTACCACCAAGAAAAAACTCTATATTTGTTTGATTTCAAAAAGAAAATTTAAGGCCAAAAGTGGTATGAAATATCGTCTGAAATGTGCATTGTACAGTGTTTTAATTTGGTTAAGATTACGTTCAGGGTTAAGCTTCGTAATAGTCTTAAAGATGGCCGCTGTTTTTAAACACAGATAACGAAAGAATTTGAATTGTTTGGATTCTTTATTAATGACTAAACGTCTCGTGTGCCTTGACTCGCGAATATTTGTTAACACAACATTATTTTTGTGGTTACATTGTTTCAGATTAGTACAACGTATGTACGAATGAATTGGAAAACACGCTTTCTACGCTAATAGCCCCACACTAGGATTTTCTCCTGTGTCGTGGGTACCATAGACACACACAAAACGAATACACAAACACCCAGATCCAGGACATAAATCTAAACTCATCATTCAGATACCTGTCTGGCCGAGGATCGAACCCGAGACCCATTGCGCGTTAGACCGGTATGGTAACCGCTCCGCCACGCGGATGGTCAAATTCAAAGGTAAATACGGAAAGGTTGATGAATATGACTATGGAAGAGCAAATGATGAACAGGTTCAAAAATGTGTTTTAAGCACTGGTGGATCTAGGGAACGGATATTAGGCTCAAGCTTCCTCCTCCCAAATTTTAATGAAAGTACCCAAGACTATAAGTAATATTGCAAAATCTGAGGCGATTCTATTAAAATCTAAATATGCTCCTCATCGGCAGGATTTTTTTTAACTAAAATTATTTTTCCGCCCACAAATGAAAATCCCAAATACGCCAGTTTTTTATTCGCCTTCGAAAAAATAAGGAGTTATATGATTGATTTATTTTGTATCTATTGTCTATAGTGTGTTATCTTAATAACACGATATAGATAAAAAATAACTATCAACACCGATTGAAAAATTTGTCAATTGTTCTTTAATAATTAATAATAACTGATTGACAGATAAAAACAGTGCAAGTACTTTTATATATTACATTGAAGCTAAAAGAGTAACATGAATTTTTTAGTCGTGTTAATTGATGTAAAGTTTATTTATTATGTAAATTATGCTGATTTATTCGGAATTGAGCGTTGGCAAGCAGGGTTAGTTTTATGTTAAGTATTAGTCATGAAGAACTAGGAATACCAGAACTAATTTCTCATGTTAATCGTAGTCGAAATCGCTCATTCTTGATTTGAAATTCAGTATTAGAAACCTATCAAGTAAATATACATATACCCCCATATGTGTTAAATAATTTTAGTAACATTTTATGGTACACAGTTACTGTTATATATAGATAAGTAAACAAACTTGACATGAGCCATGATGATTACGCAGACCTTGCTACTTGAGAGGTCTGGAACGGCATGATCACCTTCTGCGAGGACGTCATGTCAGCGAAGGAAGACGCCGAAGATGCCTGGGAGCGCGTTGGACCCGCTCGGAGAAGAAACGAAAGTCGTAAGATGCGACTAAAAAGGGCTTCCGGGATTGCGAGCGGCGATAGTGTGAGCTTGAACCGCCCAGCCAAGCGATCCCGGGAAGGACGGCGGTACTTGTGGTCGCATACCGCCGTAAAGACTAGACGGAACGGTGGGCCCAGCCGCCCATCTGGGAGGAGCCCGATGGGGTAACGCGATCAGAGGATTCCGGTTGCGTTCCTTTGGAGATCCCAAAGGTTTTAGTGCGGTAAAAATCCCACATAACCCTGCGTCGCTCTCACGGCGTCGGGTACCTTTAGAAGGTTTCCCCTCGAAAAAAAGACATTGCTACTAAGTAGAAAAACTTAAAAATGTGTTACTGCCATGTTCGAAACTAATAATTAACTTATATTTACTACTATTATAATAACCTTTACTTGCAAGCAATAAGTATAGCGTTATATTTTTCTGAAATAGATTTGTAGTTGACCTACTTTTATAGTTAGACCATTAGAAGCATTTTTGTGAAAAAGTGTGGAGTATTAACATATCAGTGATTGATTTTAGATAGAACTCCTGTTCAATATGAAGTTGCTAACAGATTTGCGGTAGTGACTTACGTGACACGCAGTATTTGATGATAATGGTAAATGTCGTAAGTATATTAATACTTTAATGTACCCAAATTAAAACTGAGAACCGTTCTGAGGCTTCAGGTGCGATCAAAATTAGTTTTCAAGTGCAGTTGTGTTAAACCTTTGTAACCATACCACTGAGAGTAGTGATAGCCTAATGGTTGGAACTTGCCCTCTCGATCGGGAGGTCCGAGGGTCAAACCCAGGCACGCACCAATGATTTATGTGCGTATTAGAAATTAATTATCACTGCTTTTCGGTGAAGGAAAACATCGTGAGAAAACCTACACACCCGAGAGTTCCTAAAAAAAAAAAGTTCTCGGAGGTGTGTGAAGTCCACCAATTCGCACTTGGCCAGCGCGGTGGACTATGGCTTGTAGTCTCTCATTCTGAGAGAAGACCCGTGCCCAGCAGTGTGACAATAATGGGTTGACGAGAACCATACCACAGTTGTCAACCAGAACACAAAATCGACTATTAAAACGAAATTAAAGTTATAAACTATGTATAACTCTAATTTTTATTCTCTTAATTCCACGCAAATAAAAATAGGTACTTAAAAATCTCCCTTTTCCATCACTTCACAGATTACTTCATTGCGTAATGTACTAATTTCCTACTTATACAATTTGTTTATACACGTTATAATAACCATAACTTATATTGAATGTTTAGCGATATTGTTACAAATTGGCAGAGTTTCAAACTAGAGTGATTGTTCGTACAGATGTTTTCTGTATTGGCGTAAAGCGTCAGCTGAAGATGTTACAAAACACAACAGTTTTTCGTTTACGCAAATTGACAGACTGACCTATTTAAATATTATTAATGATTATAAATCAATACTCAAGTATCTAATTGTGATCGCTCAGAGGCGTGCAGCTTATCACTTTTAAATGGAGGTACAAAAAAATAAATATTTGGATATTAGCGTTGACTTGTACATTATGTTTGGCTCCACATCGTATTATATCCCACTGCCGGGCACCACGTTTATTATCAGATACATAATATCTAGCACAGGAGCATGCAGTCCACCTGATTGTAAATGGTCACTTGGGCCCATGGACATATGTAAGCAACTTTATATAGAACATTTATGTAGAACTTATGTATTATATAGAACTTTATGTAGAACATGTATGTATGTGATACATACATAGTACGAAAGTCATCTTTGGCCGCACCATTGCTACACCTATTTTACCTCATAACAACAGTGTTAACCGCTACACTGTTATAGTTTACATTCTAACTTTGTGCTCAGCGTGAAGCTCAGTAGTGATAGCCTAATGGTTGAAACTTGCCCTCTCGATCGGGAGTTCCGAGGTTCAAACCCAGGCACGCACCAATGATTTATGTGCGTATTAGAAATGTGCGAATTATCACTGCTTTTCGGTGAAAGAAAACATCGTGAGAAAACCTACACACACGAGAGTTCTTAAAAAAAAAAAAAGTTCTTGGAGGTGTGTGAATTCCACCAATTCGCACTTGGCCAGCGCGGTGCACTATGGCCTAAACTCTCTCATTCTGGGAGAAGACCCGTGCCCAGCAGTGGGCCAATACTGTGTTGATATTAATTCATGCATCTATTAATTCATTATTTAAAGATATTCATGGGGATTAATTATTTAAAGTTATTCATGGGGCTAGTTGCCACTTGCCATTAGGCAGCAATCTCATTTGGCAATTATTTAGAAATGAAATGAAATGTCTTTCTATATTTTGCATAGGCCTACGGAGGCACTTACTAATTAACAGTTACATTTTTTTATACTACCACCGGATCGGAACACGACCTCGACCTAGAAATAATAAGGTCCCCGTATTTGTGCCTTATGTATGTCTTTTATCTTATTTTAATTATTTTTAATTTTAATTTAAAGGGCTGTATATATATTTATATTCCATACTCTGGAAAAAAAATTAGTTAATATTTTATAGAAATTCATTTATTCTGTGAAAAAATATTACTATTTAAAGATTTTTAAACGCGGCTGATTCCGCGATGCACATCAAGTTAACAATACCCGTTTAACTTTGATAAGCATCGACAGAGTTCCCGATATAGTCTCAATCTTACTATAGTAATCTTAAATTTTACTCTTAAACATATATATTCACTATCATTAATAATATAACTCGCAATTCCCTACTGATATACGTTACAATCATAAATCATGGCTGTCGTAACATTTAAAAGCGTTTGATTTGCCATAATGATTGTACATTTCTCAAATATTTTTCTCTTCATTGTTATAATGACGAAACTGAAGAAAAATCTACAAGAGAGCTATTAATAATGTGCCATTGACATACTTAAAGGTAAATAAACAAAATATACAATCTGATTTGTCCATCCGTTTGTAACTTCATTTAATTGTACGGAAATTGAATTACAGTCCTATATCATAGCCAATTTATCAAAAGCTGAACCCCGCAGCTTCGCCCGCGTTAAAAACATCGATTTATCGATTGTCCCGTGGGAGTAGGATATTTTCCCACAGTGAAAAGTAGCCTATATGTTAATCCAGAGTGTCACAAACTCCTTGCCAAATTTTATGAAAATCACTCCAGCCGTTTAGACGTGAAGAAGTAACAAACACACACTCACAAACTTTCGCCTTTATATTATTAGTAAATCGGCATCAAATATGATCACAAAGTTTAATTTAATATTTAAATATGAAAGTCATCAAAAAGTCTGCACGAGAAAATGACCAAGAAAACGCTTTCCTTTTTGCGTAACGCCATCACACGAACTACAAAAGCCTGCCCTTTTAGGCTTTTGTGCGGCGGCAAAATTATCATAGCCAGATAACCGTCCCTTTTTACAAATTCAGGGAGTGTAAACTATTATGCTTGCGAGGTTACACACACAACGAACCTTTGCGTTTATTATATTTTGTAATTGGCCCATTTTAGAGCCATATCTCTCGCAGATGTCGCAACGTTGATCTAGAGATATCAAGTCTTGCTTTAAAAATAGAAAGATGGCGTTAATGATTTGTATTTAAAGCTTGTCGGGTGATTGGATAAGGCTTTGAATTGTATATGGAAATCATAGCTGTCATCGTATTAAATAAACGAATTATTAAAAAATATCGGATTATTTATCATATCGTCAACCATGTCAATGTCTTCAATTATGTCCCACTGCTGGGCACGGGTCTTTTCTCGGAATGAGAGAGTTATAGGCCATAGTCCACCGCGCTGGCCAAGTGCGAATTGGTTAACGAGGATACGTTATCGGTATTATTGTCTATTTAATATATTTTTTTATGAAAAAAATATCAAAAAATGTTTAATGCTAATAACATACAAAGGTTCAATTATGGAAAAGCAAAATAATTGCAAACTTATTCATGTGTACAATTTACGATGTAGGTAAGTATGATAAGTATTAACAAAGTTTGTAGATACAAGACTATATTAGCATACTTTACTACAAAACCTGGTCACGTGAAAAATACTTGACGCCCATAATATAATTACTACCCTAGCATACCTAAGTATATAAATTTTAATTTACTACTCACTAATTAGAACCTGCTCTATAAACTCAGCGAAGTAATTCCCCGTTGAATCATGAAAAACTAGTTAAAATTCTCAGCGTATTAAAATAAAGTTTGAAATTTTTCCTCCATATTTCCAACTAATTTATATTTACATGAAAATATATCTACAGAGGCGTAGGATTATGTTCATTATGTCATGAAGTTAACTGGTCAAATGATTAACATATTATGAATGGGTAGCTTAAGAAGATACTGTGAAGATTGATGGTAAGTCTAGAGAGGTAAGAACTAACTCGTATTCTCGGAGTGCTATGACAGACTCTTTAAAGAACGTGCGAAATGAGCTCTCCTTCAAAGCCGGCGATACATTGGCCAGTCTGGTGTTGCAAATGTCTATAGACAGTGACTACTTTCCATCAGGTAATCCGTCTACTTTAATGTTAGGTTATATATATAAAGAGAAACAAAAAAACTAGCTCTTTCATAGGATACCGCTTACGGTGTAACCTACTTACGGAAGATAAGGGAAATTAAAGATAAACTGATAACATTACCTATGATGACATTGAGCCTTCACGACCTTGGTTAAATTTAGTGATTTTACACGTTCTCACATTTATGTTACATTCGTACATACAAATAATAAATCTTCACTGATATTAAAGTTACAACTGTGTGTGTATAAGAATATCTGAATTAATAAAAGTTATTTCAACGCTTACTATTTATTAGTTGATTTACAAGATTTTCTATCCTTTTCCGTGAATTTATTGCTAAAATTCGTTTAAACTAGCTACAAATTTAATTAAAACCCAAATTAGGTAATTTGTACCAAAATGTTGTAAAATTGGCCCTGATTTTTTCTACATCTCTATATCTAGGAATAACATATAAAGCTCAAGCGTCCTAATAAAAACTGAAAAAAACACAATCTAAAAACAAATTATAAAACTTCAGTATATTGGATGTGTATAGTCTATACGTATTTAATCGGGATAGCGAAAATAAACTTACGCACGTTATGTGTTGATTATGCCATTTTACATGCTTTTATGGTGTTTATCTTTTATGTTATGATGTCGACTTCATAATGATGTTCTCAATACCTCAATGAGGCTTCGCTATAATTATGTACATACTAAATACCGCCCTTGTAATACGCACGACTTTTGTTTCAATAAGATAATACACAAATTAAGATAAAAGCACAAATTCAAAAAGTAAAACTGAATAACGTTGACATTATCTGTGTAAATCGTCACAGATAAAATAAATTACATTTTTAAACAGCTGTGATAGGTAAATCATGTTTAAATAAACGCCACTTAAAACATCTAAGAGACGTTCAAAACCAAGTCTCAAGTCGTAAAAAATTTACTATCAAAAATTTTTTGCTCCATTGATATTCCAAACATTGTGTCTTCAAATTTTTCTTTACACAGTGGCCTGAAATATATGGGTTATATTATAATAATTAAGAGGCGCATAAATTTGTCGCGTGAAAAGTTTTTATAACATTACTCACGAGAGCTCTACGCTCGTATAAATCAAAATCTGGCGACAGAGAAGAATAATATTCGTAAATTATGACTTTACCCGCTTGGTTAGTCAAAACATTAGTGATTTTGTTAACACATGCTATTTTTTAAGCGATATATCTTTACGTTGTTCTCGTGTTTTGACGCGCCGCTAATTGGCCGGCTTTATTCGCCTTCGTTTTTATGGTTCTAGTGTAGGTAATTTTTATTATTGCCAATTTACAGGCAATTCGGTGTTTAAGAAATTACGCCCTTGCGTTCAATTTACAAGTTCGTGAAATTCAAACGTTATGCCTAAATCAATGTAAACTAAAATAAACTAACTTTGAGATTAAAATATGTAAATGAAAATGTTTTAACATGTTCTAGAAAAAAATCGTTTAGAAATGTGTCATTCAAAAATTGTAAATCATAGAAAAATACGTTTTCACAAATCGGTCTTTGAACTTTGGCTGAATATCACTTCACAATTTGTCTCGAACGAAATTAAAACGTCAATCGTGCGTTTTGACAGTTCCGCATTTTCGCGCCAATTTTCCGGAGCGCGGGAAGCCGGTCGTGGGTTAGGCGGTGGCGCGGTCGCGTTCTCAGTCGTGACTGCGCCACGCTACGCGTCGCCCCATCCACTACCTTACGATTTACGAGTGTGACGCAGAATATACATGTAACGTTGCTCTCGGTTTCGACCACGTGCTTCATCTCGATAAATGCCTCGTAAACGATCAAAACTTGGATACGAATTAGTCATGTTTCATGATGACCAACGTTTAAACCGATCAAATTTAAGAAATGAAAATTAACTTCTCATTTCGATTTATATTTTTCTCTGTAGGTTTCCCTCTAAGCATTCAAGCATTGAAAACGTGGGAATGTAATTCTCTTTGTATAAACCAGCAACGTAAACATACATGCTTATTATAATGTCTTTTTAAAACTCTTCGCACGCACATGTATCAAAATGGTGATAGCACTTTATGTATTAAAAGCCAGGGATGTTATGTATTAAAAGCCAGGGATGTTAAAAAAAATATCCGTATCTGTAACCGAAACCGTTATAAATTTTCGGATAATTTCGGATATAGGGAAAACCTTTACGAGATGTGATTTTTGTAAATAACATCTAATATTGGTTAGTTAACTTTGGTAATAACTGATATCATTGATTATAGGTACAAATGGTAACATAGAAATATAACAAAATTAAATATTAGCAAATAGGTAACAATTTTGTTATATTTCTATGTTTTTGTATATTGTTATAAAATTCCTTAAAAGTTGGTATCCGAAGTTACGGATAATCTGGAATCATTTCATATTCGTAACCGTATCCACAACCGGTATAATATTATTCCTATATTTGTATCCGTATCCAAAACCAAAATTTCATATCCATAACATTCCTGTTAAAAACTACGCGTTTAAAATACTATGATGAATTTCAATCACTGGTTCAAGAAATCTGTTAAAAAAGGATTCAAACAACAGCATAAGTAAGACAATATGTTACGGAAATGGTTTACCTTTTCCTTAAAACCCATACAACACAATTAAGAGCTTACTTTTGCATGGTATTTTTAATCTATCCTATCAACCGCTAATCCAATTAAGTCTATATACCCCAGTTACGTGAAATTGAGCCAATTTAGTATTGCAGTAGCCACTTCGATTACCGTAGCTTGGATGGGCGTACAACCTGTTGGTATAGCGCTAAATCGTTCCGCGATTTACTGGTTACTGCACTGTTATTACCCGCAATCCTCGCAGATATTGTCAATAAAGAAATTGATTTATCTACCGCGTAATTTGTCGGTTTTTGTCGTAGTATGCAGCGGGATATGGCTTAATAAACTAGAAATGGCTCGGCGTAGGCGTATTGATTGAACGAGTTCGCAATGAATGATACGATTTATGATTTTTTTAATTTTTGTTGATTTTAAACTGATTACAGACAGCTATTTCTGCGGTTTGATTTACATCACTATTTCTGCCTCACTAAGGGATAAGTTTGTTTTCGGAACAAGGACTTAGACCGCTGCCCCGGAATTTAGTAGACTTTGCAAATCCTTAATAGCATCGTTCGGCACGTTTTTATTAAACTTGCTTTGGGCCTCTGCTTGGGTGGATTTTTTTAATCCGTTTTAAAACTTTTTGATGAATTAGACATGAAATTTCAAACTTGCCTGAGATTATAGTGACAAGTGAAATACAAAGAAAAAATAAACATTTTCATTCTTTAGATACTTTTTAGTCTTGAGTAACTATGCAACAAAATGTTTTAGTATAAATATTACATCTGTTTATTTTTAATCATTTACGTGTGTATGTGGGATTTTTGAAGGTTTTTATTAATGGACCATCTAAAAGTACACATCTTATATTCTACTAAGCTACTAAGTGCTCTTTTTTAATTAAGTTGCAATTTATTTCTATTTATTATCTTTAATACTTAAAAACGCCAAGTATTTAGCTCTATCAAGAATGTAGTTTGAATCAGTAGGAACTGAAGTCCAATAATTAGGGCGCTGACACATGTTCGATAGAGGTTCGGTAAGGGCTAATTAAAAGCGATGCTGGCGGCTCAACGTGATTATCTAATGAACGAGTCTTCCGACGGAATTCCCATGTGCTCGGATAGTTCGAATAGTATGTAATCTTCGTTATATTTATAGGACGTGTTCGATTAAGTTTGAATATCTTAGCCTATTCAAATATTGACACAAATATCTTCATATATCCCATTTTGGCGGAAACTGAATGAAAATAAACAAATTATACCTATATACTTAAGAAATACAACTGATAAGCTCGTGTTTAATACCATAAATTTCTTATTTGGCCCATACGAGTATACCTAATTATAGTAAGGAATATAGTGACGTTGCAACTATAAAATTTAAAGGTCTATACTAATATTTTCCTCGAAATTTGACACACAGTTTAAGACCTACCTTAATATTTAGAATACTTATTACAATTGTATATGGAACCAAAATGAGCAAAGTCGAGGGAATAACCTAATTTAATCATTGCTGATGTTGATTGTGCAGGTTGGTTTTTTGCTAGTAATTTTTCTTCATTCTTAAAAGTAAAGCGGTCAATTTAGAAAATGGTTCATTATGTAATTAAACTACTGCGGCCATTCTCATTCATACAATCAGTATGAGTATCAGTTTACTCATGCGCCGCTCCGAACAAGAATACTAAGTGCACATAATTTATGTGAAAATATATATTAATTGACTTTTCTTCACTAAGGCATTAAGGTAAATTATGTTTTATTAAGATAAATTAATATATTAAGGTAAATTTTGTATACACTCCTAATCTAAAAAATAAGTTGATTTAACTTGGCCTGATAGATTTTGATATACAATTCAAGGACGATGTTCTTTTACCCCCTAATGTAAAAAGAGGGTTAAAAGTTTAACCGCTTTGTCTGTCTGTGTCTATCTGTAAAAACGTAGCTCCCAAAGGAATGAATCGATTTGGATGCGGTTTTATTTTGTTGGAAAGCTAGTTTCCGGGTGCCGGTTCTTAAATGTTTTATCATAAGCAGTTCAGCCATTTCCTGGATGTAGGGGTAAAAGGTTTTTAATTTTTTTACATAGGAATCGTCACACAGATTCTAGGATTCTAGCTAAGTAGAATTACAGAGATGGCTATCTGTGACCCGTATCTAAGCAGATAGGCAGACAGTCCTACAGATTTAAATATATAAACAGGTCGTAATCTTGTTACCTTACTTTATGAACTGATATAATAAAATTATTTCGAAATCATAGACGTTTCAATGTTACGAGTTGTTTGTACATAGATAAGGATTTTTTTATTCCACACGCCTTCATACAAGGAGAATGGATTCCCGATCAATCAATTGCGGTCGTAGGCACTTCATATATTCATACAATATTTTTTGTTCTTTCCTTTGTGACAGCTTAGTTATACCAACATGAGCTTTTTGTTAACTGATTACAATCGCACATCAAAATATTGAATATACATGCGCTCAGTTGGGTTAATGTACGATAAAACCTTTCAGATAACTGGAATTTGATAGACAGGTGTACTTATGCCGTGGTCGCTACCGGCAAATGGAAATGTCGTGATAAGGGAGAGGCGGGCGACGTAAACAACGGTGCCCTTCCAGATATCGATGGGTTACATGTATAAGGGCCTAAATGCAAAATGATTGCTCTACTAGTTGCCTTAAAATTTATATCGCTATAAGTTTAAATTGGTACAAACATAGACTAGAAACTTTTCATGTTTATTAAGAGAACTTCATTTGGACTATTTTTTTCAATTTTTATATTAAAGTATATAGGGAAAATCCTAAAAAACCTTAAATGGCCGATGTATTAAATTGGTAGCGTATTATACTAATATAGAAAATGAAGATTATTTTTATTTTTTTACATTAAATTAATAGATCCCTTGAAAAACATAGTTCTCGTACGATGTTATATGCTACATACGCCGTTTCACTAAGATAAAAAGATCTTTCACACAGCAACGACTTTATTGATATCTGATAATTTACTACAATTATATGTTGCGTTTACCAAAAGAAAAACAAAACAACCAATTTGTTACTTCGGCCCTTATACATGGGACCCATCGATACACCATTGATATGCATGCCTAAGTGCGTTGCGAAAGTGGTTAGTATAAATAAAACAGTTGTTACGCATCTTTACGCACCATTACTTGGGTGTGCGTAAACTTTTAAATGCGATTTTCGTTTCACTTTAAAACACCGCTTAAAGTTTTTAAGCGCTAAATTGTTAATTGACTACGCTATTTGGTATCTAAATGGTCATTCTACATTTTTAAATGTAGTTCAACTTTTTAGTTTGATTCCGGAAGCATCACCGTCACACTAATTTCTGCCTAATAACAGTAATTTAAAGTGCTTTGGTCTGAAAGGTGGGATAAGAGAAACATATGTATGTCGGTGCTGACAGGAAATCTACGTACATTTTAGTTTTGTAATTCATAATCTATTAACACTAGTGAGGGTAGCACCTACCTTCTTTTTGCTCAAGGCGAAACGGGTAGGCGTAGATTATGTCTTATTAGATTAGGCGTATGTTATGTGCATAAAAGTGGATCGATTGAGTTAGCAAAAAGATTACTTTCTTAACCGTGCTGCCGTTTAAACCGCTCAACGGAACGTTATTTTTGTTAATACCAATTATACGTTATTTTAAATGTTAATTCCGTAAAGTGTGATAGTGACTAAAGCAGTGTCGTAATTATGTCCTGGCTCGTAATTCTTATGCCCACTAGTGAACGCTACCGTGACTGATATGGGATAGGCCACCCTGCCTATATGTATTTATCCGAGGCTTTTCACTTTAGTCCTCAGGGGTAGCAAACTCTGCGTCGCTGTCACGGCGTCGAGTACCTTTTGAAGGTTTCCCCTCGAGAACAAAAAAATGGGTAGCAAAGAATATGTTGCTGAACTTAACATCTAATATAATCTAATATAATATATAAAATTATTTAAGAATGTCCATGGGTGGATGTGGCTACTTAGTATAAGGTGGACTGTATGGTGGATTGCTACTTCATGTAAAAAACTAGAATAGACCGAAAATAGAACCGGCCGAAGATTTTACCACTGAAAATTAATAATAATAATAATCATATATGTATTTAAGTAACCAGATCATTACATTAGATCACGTACAACGTTTCATGTAAAATTAGGTTTTTTTTTTAATTAAGTAAAACGAATTCACAGTTTGTAGCAATTCGTGCACACGTCTGTTAAAAAAAATATAAAGCATACAGCTTTTAGTTAAAGTAAATATACGCAAAATATTCCACACATATTAAAGTGATAATTCTTTGTGCAAATTATTTTTCTTGAAATACAATATGGGTAATACAAACAGTATGGTACCAGATGCATGAATACGATGAATAAACTTGAAACGAATACAATTTCACGGGTAAATATAGGTTAAACTAATATTGTAAAATTTTAAAGTTTGCACGAGTTAATGTTTTGGGAACGTCATTGAATGCCTTTACAGCGTCCATTCGCGAATTTTACTAAGGCGTAAATGATCAACTAGTAACTAGGGTTGTTCTGGGTACGAGATTTCGGATCTAGATATCCATGAGGCAGTGAGGAGATTTATTTGTTATGTTTTTTTTTCTTATATAATTTTAAGATTTACTATGTAGTAGAAGTTTAGTTCAACCGGGGAAGTACCACCGCCACACTTATTCTAGCGTGAAGCATTTCTTGCGTATCGATGGAAGGGTGTGGTTGTGACCATCTCAATCCTCGGAAGTAGCAACGCATCTGTGATTGACTTCATATAGAGCCTATGTTCTACATAAAGTTGCTTACAGACGTCCATGGGCGGCAGTGACCACTTACCATAAGATGGACTGCATGCTCGTTTGCTACTTCAATCAGATAAAAAAAATTAAATACAAAAATTATATATATCGATAGAATATAATTTTCGTTGGTTTTTTTTTACAGAATAGAACTGTCTGTCTTTTTGTTTATAAAATTATTGATAATATCCTACTAATATTATAAATGCGAAAGTTTGTGAGGATGTATGTGTATTTGTTATTCTTTCACGCAAAAACTATTCAGCGGATTAGGTTGAAACTTTACAGTAGTATAGGTTATACATCAGAATAACACATGGGCTATAATTTGTAATGATTTTTTTTATATAAGGTTATAATATAACGAGAAATATCAGGTTAGTCGGAAAAAAAGTTGTGCTCTGAGAGCTATCTTCGCGTACGCTGCCTAAACCGTTGGAGATATCCAAATATAATGTACCGTGGGATTGTTTGGCTCACATAGATCTAAATAAAAGTCCGCGACAGCATATGTCTATATTTTATGTATAACCCACAATAACTCTTTTTATACTTTGAAAATTTAAAAAATATGAAGTTGATGTTTCCATGGGTATTATACAAACTAAATATTAATCCTTATCAAACTAAATGATTTCAAAAAATCAAGCATCTAATAAAGATTGAATCTGCCTTTTACACCATGTAAATTGGATAAGTAGTTTAGAAGATATTACGAGTATAACATATTGCGTAGTCAATTGATTGACCGGCAGTAGGCGCCGTGCTCAGCCGCCGTATACAACGAAGTTGTATGATCTTAATATTTGAATGGTTATAAAACACGGAGCAAAATGTGAAAGGTCAATGACGTCTCTGTAGTTCCGAGAATAAGGCTACGGTATCCCCTGTCTGTGGTAAGAGGCAACTAAAATTGAAGCTTTCGGGGTTGCGGGCGGCTAGACGGAGAGCTCCAAACACCCAGTCAGCAACTTCGGGAAGTCGGACTTCGGGATGTCAGCATGTGTGGTCGCATGCTATCGTGAGAGCCAGGATGGACGGAGCTTGAACCATCCAGCTAGGCGATCCCGGGAAGGACGGTGGCATACGTGTGGTCGCATATCGTGGTAAAGTGAACCAGATGGAGTGGTGGGCCCAGCCGCTCTCTTGGGAGGAGCCCGATGGGGCAATGCACTCAGAGGACTCCAGTTGCGTTCCTTTGAAGATCCCGGATTCCTGGTGCTATAAGAATCCCAGATAACCCTGCGTCGCTCCCACGACGTACCTTTTGAAGGTTTCTCCCTCGACAAAAAAGGAAAAAAGTCAATGAGAATGAAACAGCGGAAAGGTTAAATATGTTATTCAATCGTCATCGACCTTTTAATGTAACACAACTCGGCACATATGTCAGATTAGCAGTAGTTTAGGTCGTAGTTGACCACGCTAGCCAACTGCGCGTTGGTAACCGTCACGCGTTTTGAGACCCTTTCTTAAAACTTTTAATTTCAGAGTAAGCATTAATACCTGTTGCCGAAAAAACTAATTCAAATTAATATACGTGGCGATAACACACGGCACCGCGCACCGCCGCGAATAGCGGTGCCCCGCGCGGTAAGGCGGTTTACGCACCTGTACGCGCGGATGGACCGATCATCAAAATAAACTTTTCGACGTCGAAATGCATTTTTGCTTCAACGATGATCCGCGCGGTTAGGCGCCAGCCCGTGTGTGAGGCGCCGACTCCCGCACTGTCGTTCGCGCGGATACACGGTGGTGATGAGAACACCGCTGGACCGCGCGGCCAGTCGGTGTACGTTTGTGAGGCATCAACGGATTTATTAGACCCCAATACAACATGAGATCCGCTTCACCGCCTACCATGGCAGTGAGCGGTACCGTATGTTAATCGCCTTAGGAAGTAGGGCAAGGGTTCAATCTGAAGTAAATCACAGATGCGTTGCTACTCCCGAGGACTATGATGATCACCTCATACAAAAGTGAGCCGGCAGGCACACCCTTCAAATGAAACACTAGAACTGCTTCACGGTAGAAATAGGTGCGGCGGTGATGCCTCCCTGGTTGAACCATTGCTCTACCACCTTGCAAACTTTATGTGGCAGACTAAATCCCACGCGAGCGAAGCCGCGGGCAAAGGCTAGTATATAATATATATAAACTGACTGAAATGTCTATCATAAATATGTCTGTCAGTTAATTAATTAATTTCACTTTAAAAGTTAAGCCGAAGTAATGTGTTTATCATCAAGATTTAGATATTTTATTTTATTTTGGATATCCAACAGTTTCGGATATAGTTACAAAACTATACATCCCTAGTACGTAAGCACGACAGTGCGATGTACTATCAAGGACATAGTAAGTTTACACTATAGTTAGATAGTGTTCAAATTGGTTGATATTGCGAATATTTTAGCAAAACCTTATGCAATTCATACAACAATGATAAAGATGTTTACGCGTTGCATTCCTCAGTTATAATTAACGTCACGTTACTTTATGTGTTCATTTTCGGTACAAGTAATCGTTGTTAGTGAAAAATATTTACACGAATTTGAGTTATCGGTACCTACCTTGTTTGCATTAAAAATACCGTCAGTATTTTTAAGCGAGTAAAGGAAGACAAATGGCGCCGTCTAGCCTTTATTGCTCTTCCAATATTACACTTCATGTTCTAAACGTGAAGTATGCTAATTGAATTGTTATACTCATACTATTAGTATGTATTGTATATGGCACTATTAGTGCACTATTAGTATCTATTGTGGTAGCCTAATGGTTGAAACTTGCCCTCTCAATCTGGAGGTCCGAGGTTCAAACCCAGGCACGCACCACTGATTTATGTGCGTATTAGAAATTAATTATCACTGCTTTTCAGTGAAATAAAACATCGTGAGGAAACCTACACACCCGAGGGTTCTTTAAAAAAAAGTTCCTGGAGGTGTGTGAAGTCCAACAATTCGACCTTGGCCAGCGCGGTCGACTGTGGCCTAAAACTCTCTCATTCTGAGAAGACCCGTGCCCGGTGGATATAATAGGGACCTAATGTAAAACTCGCATTTTATGGTAATAGCATAATTGTAACATTTTGAAAGATGCCTTGAAGCGTGAGGCCCTTAAAGTGATTTGCGAATATTTTTCAGTACAAATTGACAATTTTTATTTGCAAGATAAAAGATTATGTACGTTATAAGGTGTAGTCTCAACTACTTGGCTGAATGTACTTAAATTTTTAGTTCGGTTACTTTATAGGTCTTATAGACATGGTAACCAATCAATTTTTCCTGTCCTTTCTTTTCATGGATACGAAATTATTTATAAGCACAACCTTATGAGTTTGTCTTATATAAGACACTAGCTGTGCCCGCGACTTCGTCTGCGTGGCACGCAACGTAACCCCTCAAGGATGAATAATTTTTCCCGTTTTTTTCACATTTCCATTATTTCTTCGCTCCTAATAGTTGCAGCGTGATGTTATATAGTCTAAAGCCTTCCTCGATAAATGGTCTATTCAATACAAAAAGAATTTTTAAATTAGAACCAGTAGTTCCTGAGATTAGCGCGTTCAAACAAACAAACAAACAAACTCTTCAGCTTTATATATTAAGTATAGATAATCAGCTTGATTATTAAAAGATGTGTCCGTTAGTTAAGTCAAATATGTTTTAGAGTCAATTTTAAACTTCAATGATAGATTTCTAAAGTAAACTTTCTTGTCTATAAAAACTTGATCAACTTTTGATCGACTTATTAATTATGTTTTGTTTTATCGAATAATTTGAACATCTTTGGTAGGTTACGGATGGTCGTGGTCAGCATTTACTATTAAACTGTACAAACTGCTTCTGTATACTATTTAACTTGTAAAACTGAATTAGCGAATGAACACGGAGATGCATATCTCTAACTCAATCATGTGAAAATTTTTGTGACGGTGTGTGTGTTTGTCACTCTTACACACAAAAACTACTGATCGGATTTTGTTGAATTTTGGAACACACACACTTTATGACTTGATAGAAGATGGCAAAATCGTGGAAATAACCTAATGGGTTATAGGCCATAGTGTGAATTGCCTTTTGCTTTTATGTCTTTAAATTCTCGTTCAGTTAAACAACTGGTGATTCTTCAGCGAGGTACACTTGTTTTAATTATATTTTTCGTATCGCTACACCACATTTACATTTAGCTTATAATACAGCGTGAACACTACTATTAAAACATAAATTTATTTTGTTTAATTCACAAACATAGGTACATAAAGTCTAACACTTTACATTCCTGATTTGCCGCTAAACAGTAATAAAAGTCGCCGCTTCGGGCATAAAACATGTGTGATGCCATATTGTTCTGAATGCCTCATCAGCTTTATTGAGAACGGAACCTTATTGCGTAGCGTATCGCGGTATCACAAAGCAAAGATTTCCCAAAAAAGGGTCAACAAACTGTCAGTTGGCTCCCTCATAAATCATGTCCCGGGCCGAAGTGTTACAATGTGTGTAGTATAGAATAATGAGAGGTAAGACGGTTTTTACACCGATACTTACGTAGGGCTGTCAAATGTACGCAAACATGTAAAAAAATAAAAATGCAAAAAAAAAAACATTTTAAATGTACTAGCTAAACCCCGCATAAACAACTTAAACAAAACAATATATCGATTGTCCCGGGGGAATAAGATATTTTCCCACAGTAAAAAGTAGCCTATATCTTAATACAGAGCATCAGCGAACTCCGTACCAAATATTATGAAAATCGCTCCAGCCGTTTAGACGTGAACGCAACAAACACACTCACTCACAAACTTTCGCCTTTATAATGTTAGTATGAAATATGATGATGAACGTTGAAAATTATACTACGATATTAGGTACATACTAAATTTAAATACTTGTCTCCATGACATTGAAACAAACCAGTAAGGAACTTAGTACTGTACTTTATCTACATGTTCGACCAGGAAAATCTTATCATGGCTGATCCTTTTTGGACGGAAATCTAGCAAACACTAGTAGGTACTTTACAGATATTATTATCGTATAGGGCACGTAGTTTTAAGATAATTAAAAATTTAAACCTGCGCGCGGGTGTCCATGTTGGCGAAATTTCATTAGGTAAAAGTAGTTAGAAAAATAAATGTTTTATTTGAATCTAGTTACAATTATCTCGTTCCAATTTTCGCCTGCACAGCGTATTGTCTGAATTTCCCGTGGGAGTCATAGCGTTGCCTCCTGCTTTGAACAAATTATCTTCAGTAGATAATTCGTACTACTATCCCCATCTATCTAAATTTAGATACCTAACACCTAATGTAGATATAACAAGCAAGTAAGATTACTCACTGGCAATTTATATAGGTATTTGGTACATAACTTTGGATTTTACTAAACGACTCCTGGAAGGAAGGTGGCATGTGTGGTCGCATGCCACAGTAAATAACAGAATGTGCGTTAAGCGGGTTTGCTCACCGGGGAGGAGCCTGAAATGGGCATCGCGCTCGAAGGACTCCGGTTGTGTTCCGTTGGAGATCCCGGAGTCCCCCACACAGCGCCGAGGATGGCCACCGGCACCGGGGGGGTTTTAGTGCGGTAAGAATCCCACATAACCCGCGTCGCTCCCACGGCGTCGGGTACCTTTTGAAGGTTTCCCCTCGTAAAATAAAAAAAAGGTGTGGTTGCCATCGTTGACCATCTTAATTCTCGGGATTAGCGACGCATTTGTAATCGTCTTCAGGTAGTACCTATGTTCTATATGAAGTTGCTTACATATCTATAGACGGCAATAACCACTAACCATCAGGTGGACTGCATGTTCATTTGCTACTTTAATAGATTTTGACGACCCGCGTGGCGGAGAGGTTACCATACCGGACTGACGCGCAATGGGTGACGGATTCGATTCCTGGCCAGACAGGTAACATCTCAGGAGTTTAGATTCATGTTTTGGATCTGGGTGTTTGTGTGTTCGTCTTGTGTGTATCCACGACAACGGAGAAAATCCTAGTGACTCTTAGCCCATAGTGGAAAGCGTATTCGTATAAGTACAGGTAGTAAAAAAATAAGTACAATCAGGTAACAAAACAACACAAATAAAATAAGTAGTCTTAGTATTAGTATTGCCATCCAACGAGGCAATGTCGCCAGCGTTTTGGGTACGCTTCCCAAGGTCTATAATTTAGATGAAGTTTTTTTATGTATAATATTTTTTTTCTTTTTAATATAGGTAATAATTATAATATAGGTTATTATATTTATTTATATGGTGTAAATATATATTTTAGTTTACGTTAGTTTATATTTTACTTTAATATAAAATATGTTATTTATTGTATTAATTAAACAAGAAATATATCGAAGACAGAAAAATAATAATAAAATAAGTTATCCAAATCAACCGTATGATTAACCCCTTTGCTTATAAATAAAGACTAAAATTTTCCTATTCATTAAGTATAATTATTATATCTGACATCATCAGCACGATCGTCGGGAATAGGATATAGGATATTTTTCCTTTGCATAGTTATCCTATTCATATGACTTGTGTCATAATAATAACATTTAAGTTTTAAGTAACAATGATTAGTTCAGTAAATAAATAAATAAAACATTTAATTAAAATTCATGGAAAAATATACCTCGAATGAATGATTACCTTTTAAACAACTATGGCATTACAAGCTGATTCATTTATTCAGAGACAGAATGACACTAACGAATATTTTAAGCTTAAAATATGTTTTTTTTCGTTGGGTCAAAAAAATTAAAAGTTCTTTGGAATGCGATTAAGATATAGGCCTTGGAAATCCTTAGAACTTAAGAAGAAATAAATCGACATCTGTTTTTTCCGGGCTTGGCTGTCATTAAGTATTTATTGAACCTTTTTTAGGTATGGAAATAAATACATGATAGGCACCTAATTATTTTAATGATTATGTGTATTTTTTTTATAAATCTGATAATATAGTTGATAATATTCCAAAGATAATACACTTATATCTTAATTAAACCGAATACTTGTTTATTACTAAACCTGAATTATGATACTTGTTTAATTGATTAACAGCTACACTATTTTTTATCAATGAAACACAAAAAAGTGATAACAATAACCACTCATAAAAATTATATATTCCTTTTTAGGGTTCCGTACTTATATGTCAAAAACGGAACCCTATTATTAAGACTCCGCTGTCCGTCTGTCACCTGAATGTATCTCATGAACCATGATAGATAGATAGTTGTAATTTTTGCAGATGATGTATTTCTGTTGCCACTATAAAACCAAATACTAAAAACAGAATAAAGTAAATATTTAAGCGGGCTCCCATACAATATACATAAATTATCGTCGTATTTTACAGATGGTACGGAACCCTTTGTGCGCGAGTTGACTCGCACTTGGCCGGCAGCTTACTAGCGTGACAACATCAGTAACTGTCGCATGTCGCCCTATACGGCGCATTGAACCCGACCTTGGTCAGAAATAGCCTAACGAATTAACCAAATTTACACGCGAGTCTTAGCGTCGCCGCACACGGGCCAATAGCCACAACCACAAAACGCAAGCACTACCATATTTTCTGTAGTTTATGAAGGTGGTAGAACCAGTGTATTTCGACCGGATAAGTCCACCGACCACCGCCACACATATTTCTCGCGCGAAGCAGTTCTTGCGATTCGGTGGACACTTTTATGTGAGGCGACCATCGTAGTCCTCGGGAGTAGCAACGCATCCGTGATTGACTTTATATAAAACCCATGTTCTATGTTAAGTTATATTAGTCTATGTCCATGGGCGGCAGTGGCCATTTACCATCATGTGGACTGAATGCTCGATTGCTCCTTCAATCAGATAAAAAAAAGTTTCCATACATTTTATATGTAACGCCGTACACGGTGAAACGCTTCGAGCTTCTAGTGGCGTTTGTGGTCGTCGCGAGTGGCCCTTGTGCGGCGACACTGAGAACAAATTTGTTCTACGCTTATCGGTTCACGGACTTTGCTTCAATCACAATACGCATTTTTCACAAACACCATGTTTCTCATAACTCAATCACATGACATACAAAATAACAATGCATTAACTTGTTAACGCAAGGTACTGTAATACTTACCTACTTATATTTTATAAAAGAAACAAAGTAGTAAACGAGCATGCTTGATTGGTATTGTACCCATGAAAATGCTAACTAGTGAAGACTTAGGGTTCCGCATTCTCTTATTAAAAGTTTAGGAAGGAAATTGAAATTTTATGTAAGTATACAATAGTGCTACGCGGCACTTATCAGATGTTGGCGTTGTTTACTTGAAAAAAATCTTCTGCATTTTCGATTTTAACAGATATGTTAAAATCGAAAATGCAGAAGATTTTTTTCAAAGTCAAGAAACGCTTGGCATAGTCAAGTTTGGAAAGGTGACTTACGGACGAAAATTTTGAACGTCAGTTATTTTAAACCTATTGCCGATTAGCACTTGCTACTATCAAAATGGGCCGGCCACATCGCTCGTACCTCGAACCGATTACTGACGGGGAAGAAAGGTATTCAGGTGACGACCACGTTAATTAGGTAAAAGGAGTATAGGTCGCCCTCCTACCAGGTGGACTGATGATCTGAAGAAGACAGCGGGAAGCCGTTGGATTCATAGGGCACAGGCCCGGTTGGAGTAGCGCCATTTAGTGGAGGCCTATGTTCAGCAGTGGATGAAGGCTGATGGATGGAGTATCAAAATTAGTCAAAGGTGTTTAAACAGCAATAAAACATCGTAGAGGGAAAGCTTTATGCTTCCCTCTGGTGTGACCAAAAGTGTCAGAAAGAAAATGATAATTTTGCTTTTACTATATTAATTTACATAGACATATCCATAGAGAAACGAAAAACAATACATCTAAATTTAAAATTATTCAATTCGTATAAATTAAAAAAAAAAAAACAAAACATTTTTGCAACCACTATAACACAGTCACATGTTTGAATCGTAGACAAAAAAACCTCTCAAATAAGATCATTGAATATGACTTATCACTCTACAAATGGATTCGCTGGTCACTTACAACGGACATCCGTTTACCACCACCACACAAAGGTTCCAACTATAGATACCAATCTAGTTTACCTGATTCAAAGACCTACAATTCACTTTCTACGGTCTTGAATTATACAAAACTCCATTTCCCGCTCTATAAATAGAGGCAACGTCACATCCATTGGTTTGAAGAATATCGAATAAATCGCGTAGGTACAAAATGATTTATTTGAGTAATTATGTGAATAGCATCCAATAGGAATGTTAAGTAACACCGCATGCGTTCGTGGATGATTCAGAAGATTATATTCGGTCAATGCGCTAACTCTTGGCGCCAATGTATAGACGTCTAGTTAGATGCTCGAAAAATTACTTGTCTGAATTATATGCTAATTTTTACTGATGTATGTTTTGGCCAGTTTGAATTGTTTGGATGATTGTGCTAATAATTAAGGTTCTAATCAAACCCGACGCTTCAAAATTAGTAAGTTGCTTTACATACTTCAAACACGATTATTATAATAACAACAACAAAATAATCTATGGCAATTTTTATATATATCATGCCTAATATTAAATCTGGGACAAATTGAGGTAGTACCTATAAGTATACGGCGGACCCCACTTGAAATCATTTTCATTATTAATTGTTTAAAGAATGTATCTTTATAATTATGATATATTAGTCTACTAATTGATCTATTGACTAAGAATAAGTAATAAAAATTTCCACAGTTTTTAGATTTTTTGTTTGTTTTTGCTTTTAATAAAGCATTAAATCAAAGCTACAGAATTTAATCTATAGGGTTGAAAATATTTGTAGTTCGTGCCTTGTGTTAACATTTCATATTCATTAAAATCCATCTACTTTTTCAAAAACTATATTACGAGTACATTTTCTTTTACCGCAGGTGATATCGCAAGTCACCACAAGTATATATACAAAATATTCACGAATTGTATAAATTCTCACATGTATGTAAATGATATTTAATTAAAACAACCCGATAAGATTGATACACGTTCACTTCATTCAGTTTCAATATATTTTAATCCGACATATACACATTACATATTCAATGAATGAAAAGTTGATCCAATTCAAGTTAAGACCAATCGTGCTTATTGATAAATTCAACCAATTTATTCATTAAATAATTAAAGTAAACTGTTCACAACCATATCCTTTACAACGTAATTGGTTTATTATCACATTAAATCGTCGTGGTTGTAAAAAAAGAAGCATTAGCTTAGTGAAATAAATTGATTTTAGATTTTCCTATTCTCTTAGACTCGCTTAGATCAATAAAAGTTTAATGGGCTCTACTCATTTTGCTTACAGATGTGAATGGCTAGCTTTGTATGTAATTCAAGTAGCAAATAAATACGCGGATACTACTACCTCAGACGTCTACCGCTGGCAAAGAGCGGATTGGTAGACTTCAAATAAACTTTGGAATATTTTACAACAGGACGTGTAGGCTTCCTTTCGATTTGATCATTCACCATATACCTAATAAATATATTTCTCTCAGGGTTGCGAGCGGCTCGGAACCTCCTGTCAAGCAACCCGGGAAGGACGTCCACATGAGTGGTCGCATATTTCGGTCGCCTATATTTTCTACGGAGAAGAGCCCGGAAAAGAGCATTAATCTCGGAGCAATCTGGTTGTGTTCCGTTGGAGATCCCGGAATCCTCAACGCTACGCTGAGGACGCTCACGGGCGAGGTTTTAGTCCAGTAAAAATCTCACATAACCCGGCGTTTCTCCCACGGCGATGCGTTTTAAAACCTTCCCCATCGATAACAAAAAACATGTGGGTTTCAATGTTATAAAAATAATATATATTAGAATTAATTAAATAATCCACTACAAAAGCAATCCTTTGTTGTAACATCTTATACAAGCATGTAAGTATTCTCCTCAACTTCTTACTTCTATTACATAAATCGCTTGTAAGCATCGTTTAAACCGACAACAATATGGTTAGCTACAATTACGGAACACGTTAATCCCTTAAAGCCTTTATAAGGAACAAAAAGTCCGTGAAGCAATACCTCAGATAAAGCCAGGTGAATGACGGGACAAGATAATTGGGCGATAACTAGGCGCTCGGATACAACGATTGATTTAGATGTTACGCCGCCGAGTAATATTTTACAAGGAAACAGTAAAAGGGGATTTTATGTATGCGTTTAAACTAATGTGAGTGTCTTATATTCCTATTTTGATACGATCGAATATAGATGAGTTAAAATGTTTTTTTTTAACTGAAGTAGCAAACAAGCATGCAATCTACCTGATGGTAAGTGGTCACCACCGCCCATGGACATATGTAATCAACTTCATATAGAACATGGGTTCCATCTAAAGCCAATCACAGATGCGTTGCTACTTCCGAGGACTATGATGATCGCCTCATGTGAAAGTGTGCCGGCAACACAACCTTCCATCGAAACGAAAAAAATGCTTCACGCTAGAAATAGGTGAGGTGGTGGTACTTCTCCGGTCGAACAACACTGGTTCTACCACCTGCTAAAACTGATACTAGGTTATTTCCGCGGCTTCGCCCACTGGGATCAGGTTGATCACGATAATGTGTAGGTACCCTACGTGTTAATCTAGGTTGTAAACTAAGTATAGTTTAAATAACTTACTATGTTATTGAGTACCTAATATTGGTCATAAACTATTCAAATTCAAATTCAAATTCAAACTTAATATATAATAGTATAACTGATTAGTGCGAGAAAATATAACGGAATTATGAGAGAAAACACATGAGAGCATACACATTATTTTGAGAAGAATTTTGTAGCAACGGTTTTGAAGGAGCGACGGAATAATATTTATAAGAGTGATTTTAAATTACTCTTCTGGAACAGCTTCATGATTTTCTATTTAAATTTTCCTTGATTTAAATATATCATGTATATTCAACTCAATGAAAATTTATATAGAAATTGAGAAGAAATTCAGAGTGATACAACATAGTTAAATAAACTGTACGAGAAATGCTAAGATAGGGAGATATTATTCAAATAAGAGTTCTGTAACATTTTTTTCGCTCTGGGAAAATATAGAAAAATAAAATGTTGTGATAATAAGTCCACGTTTTGGTTTACTTTTGTATGTTCGTATGTACCTATAGGCGATAGAACCAGTGTAGTTCAACCGGTGAAGTACAACAGTTACACCTACTTCTAGCGTGAAGCAGTTTTTGCGTTTCAATAGAAGGGTGTGGTTGCCGGCACTCTTTTATATGAGGCGACCATCTTAGTCCTCGGAAGTAGCAACGCATCTGTGATTGATTTCAGATAGAAACCCATGTTCTATACGAGGTTGCTTGCAGATGTCCAGAAAAACAAATCATTTTTAAAACCTACGTAAAAACAATGCGTGAAGTCTCTAACTAAAAGCCACTTTCGTTAAAAGTATTGCTTAGGCTTGTCTTATATCTAGTTGATCTACACTCAGCCCACATATACGTAGCACTTAGTAGATTTCTCAATCCAATTTATTTGAGTCCAGCACCACTTTGATAAGTTTGTGGACATAAATATATTATTTGTCATATGATAGAGCTAAGTTGAAAATGCCAGTGCATTGTTTCCTTGACATTTTATTGGACTAATAATAATATATATTCCTATAGTATATCTAATAAATTTCAAAGCGTAGCGTATCTTGCCAAACAGGCCTATTTTTACTAAACTGAGAGGCAAGATACTGGAGCTAACTTTTATTAACATGTAAAAAACACGATTGCAAATATATTTAAAAAAATGAGTTATAAAATAACAAAAAAGACAAACCCGCTGAGTTTCTTGCCGGATCTTCTCAGTTGAGGTCATGTTCCGATCCGGTGTTAGTAAAAAAAAGTAACTGACAATTTGTAAGTGCCCCCGCAGGCCTATATAAAATAAAGACATTTCATTTCATTTCATTGCCTTTTTCTGCCTAATTATAGCAGAGTTAGGTGATACTACCTATGTTAAAATAAAGTGGCATGGGAGCCAAATGTACGTATACGAGGCGTTTTAGTTTAGTGCCCGGGGATATCGCACCTGTGGCCAACCTCATGTCTCGAATCTTAATTGAGGTGTGAGCATCACGCGGAGTGTATGCTCGTTTGCTAGTTTATAAAAAAAGTGTATAAAACTTATATACTATACGTACTTAATTCACGCAAGTTCTTAAGCTAGAAAGCTCTAAAAGACCCTTATAGATAAAAATAATTTGTTGTGAAAATGTTAAAATAAAAAAGTATGCATAAATTCAGATAGATACTTAGTTTTACTTACACTACATAAGAGGTGAATAGAAATAAAGTAAAATGTGAGATGATGTTATAAATAACGATCAGTAAATTTTTTGTAGGTATATGTTTTATATGTACGTCAACTTTTTGAAATTAAACATTTATACATATTCACGCTCGATCCTCATTGGACCCTTAATCCTAATTAAGCGGTCAACTCGTTTTTGACAATAATTTACTTTATAAAATACACATTTTTAATAAGTTAAAAAATTGAGGATATTTGTATAAGTTGCCTAATATTAAATCAGTTTAATCATCATTAACAGTACAGTTAAATTATTAAACCAATGACGAAGTCAATGTACAATTTATAACCCAAAATTCATAGTTCAAATACTACGTGTGCCATATTTCACGCGTTATCAATTCTTCGCTATCTTATCAAACAATATATTTAGTTACATACAAATGAGCCCGTGTAGTGTATTTAAGAAGTAAGAAAATGTAACATTAATGTTTTGTGTTGTGAGTAATTGAGACAATCTAGGTCTCATAACAAACGCTTGAAAGATCATTTTGATAGCAAATAAGTTTGGCATTACGATTTCTTTTTAACCTTGTCGTAATAGTGCTATCATCGATTTGCAGTAATTACAAAGAAACGAGAAATATGTGAATGAGCACGCTTGCTTTCCCCGTAGCTTCGCCCTGTAGGATTACGTTTATCAAAACAAATAGCATCAATTCGCCTCATAGTCTTTCTGTGTACCAAATTTAATTTCAATCTGATAGTAGTTTCGTGTAAAAGAGCAACAAATATCATTCATGTTTATAATGTTAGCAAGACTGTGACTGGATTCCCATCATAATCGCTAACCTATATCTTGTAAATCTTAACATAATTATGCGTGTAATCTAATTAGTTCAACAGCTTTGATCTGAATTTTGGACTAAAACTATCAAGACCAAAGTAAGGAAATAGAGATTAAGGTATTAACAAATGACAATCAGATCAAATCTTGTTACAGAAGACTCGTTATTTTATATCAAAATTGAGAACTTAATTGAAAGAAAATTTGTATGATTACAGGCTATAGATTTAGAATTGTATTTTTGGTGACTGTATGTAAAATGGACTTTTATAAACGGTTCAATGCAATTAAAAGTTTACAGGATACTTGTATGTAATTTATTGCAAAAATGGTATGTAATCACTCAAGCCCAACCGCATATTGACGTTAATCGTATAAAAACTGCCGCATTTATAAGTATAGCTTAGAGCAATGGAATGTAATAACCAATATTAACCTACAGCAGCTAATTTACCTTATCATCCGACGTCAGAAGCTAATTATGTATCTATCTTTGCAAATTTGTCATTTAAAACCGACTCCGCAATCTCGTACTGCAACCGGGTACTGATACTAATTATATACAGTTGATGCAAATAAAACATAATGTCTAACTTTATCTGCAAAAAGCAGTAGCGCTGCTTTCAGAACGGCTACTGTTGTATGATCCAGTTTCAGATCAAACTAGTTTGCACAAGCATCGATGATTTACAAGTAGCAAAATTTTGTAGAGAAAAAACTGGAAAGAATTATACACCAAATATGCTGACTACTTGTATTTGTACTTTACATTTTTTAAGTATTCCATCCATCTATCCATTTGAGATCCACTGATGGACATAGGCTTCTCCTAACTGGCGCCACTTCAACCGGTCCTGTGCCCTCTGAATCCAACGGATTGTAGCTGTCTTCTTCAGGTCATCGGTCCACCTGGTGAGAGGGCGACCTGCGCTATTGAATTTTTGGGGTATTGCCGATAGTCACTGCGCCTGGCAAGCGTATTGGTGACCGCAGTAGATGTAAGACTTGCGCAAGGAGATGCTGCTGCCCGTCCTTTGGATGTATGTCCCTTAATCGCTTCTAACTACATCCACGATATTACGATGATGATATTATATATTTTTGGTAATGATCCCTTTAATTTGGTATTCATATTTCAATAATAGATTTACTTTCAACAATAACATCTCACAGGTTCATTTATAATGATTTAATAAATTAAATAAAACGTATTCTTAGTTAAAGGAATCTTTTTTCGATAAAATCTATATGATGTCATTAAAAATAAATATCCGCAAAACAATCGTGGCCTTATGGGACATATACATTTGTTTATGGCAAAGAGAGTTCTCCCGCCTTCCGACTGATCTTGCCTGGGTAGCGGCTGTGCTCCCGTAGTCTCTGATAAGAACTTTTATGTATGCAGGATGTTGAGAAAACACCGATCCCGTGCATCACGGTATCGGAGCTTGTGTTCCAAAATACAGTACACTCTTGAATAAGTCCGGGAGTTTGACAAATTGACAATTGACAATTTGACAATTTTTTTTTCTAACGGTCAACGATGACCCTTATAACGTAGAAAGATTGGCAAATGTTTTGTAGCTCTCGGATTTCAGTTTCGGATTTTCAGTTCGATTAAAATAAGGACGTATACAAAGACTTAGACCTACATATTATTAGTAGAATTTAGCAATATCCATGAACAAATGGTTGCTTAAAATCAAATCGTTCACTCTATATTTAAATCGAGAGAATTATCTCATCGAGATGTTCAAGTTTTAATGTTGACGCTCTTAAAATGCTATAATTAATGTAAATGTGGTTCAACGAAATTTTATTGTCGGTATAAAATATTTGAAACTAATTCCAAATGGTAATTATGTGCGAATATACTATCAACTGACATCATAGCATCTGCCTATGATCTCATATAAATTGGTCGATCTTTAACGTACTTAATATAAATAACTAGAATGCTTGGTTTAATTAATAAAAAGGATATATTAATTTCTCAAATCTACGTTGCTAATTGGAGACCATCTTTAATTTGGAAGGTCAGTGATGGAGGTTAATTCCTTATTTATTTGGTATCAAATCATATGGTGTTGATATGACAATTTGATTGCTTGATGCATGGGTTGTGGGTCAATGCACGCTCTATCAAATTTTGGTATGTACCTACTAAAAAAACAAGAAAACCCCTTCTAATTCGTTTTTTTTTGTTATGTGTGTGTTTTATACAGGGAAGTACCGAAGAAACACAAGTTATCTAACGGACAGTGGCCATTTAAAATTAGTTCTAGCTGACGTCGACCAAAGATTTTACTAACTTTGAACCAAGTTATACAGCCTTTTATAAGTTTGTTCACTTCCACACCCTTCAAACTAGGACCAAACTGTACTTAACATTATTGTAAACCAGAAGAACCAGCAGGTTATCTATATTATATATTAAAGGAAACACTGATATAACTATTCTGATATACATATCAACGCACAGCCGAAACTACTGTAACTAGAAACTAGAATTTTGGTACAAAGGTTGTTATTATGACGTAAGTGAGCACTAAGAAAGGATTTTTCGAAAATCAACTCCGAAGGGGTTAAAAGTGGCGGGAACCTTTGTCTGAAACTCCTTCAATTTTAATGCAAAAAACAAATTTGATAAAAGCAAACTGAAACTTGGTAGTAGGATTAATGGTTTTACAAAATGAAACATTTGTTTTACCACTTTTGGATAATCAACCCCTAAGATAAAATATGGGTTGTAAGTTTGTATGACAGTTCACTAATTTTGATTCAAGGTCACTGAAACTTAGTATTTAGCTTAGTGGCTTGATATATTGGTAAATAAAATTTACTGTTTTCGAAAATTTTACTTCTAAGGGGGTTAAATAGGATTTGGCTTTTTTCCGAAGTCAGCCAAATTTGATGCCAGCTCAATGTAACTTAATACTTGACTTCATGGTTTAATTTAATGCTATATTTATTATACTGCTTGTGCATAATTGCAAAACCCTAAGGTGGTAAAATAAAAGATTTAAGTTTGTATGAAAGTATGCTTATTTTGATTCAAGCTTATATAAATTTGTATAGCTTTCGCGACCTTTTTTTGGTTGTCAAACTGACTGACGAGACTGAGCTATAATTTTGGCTTAAAAGTCGGGATGTCTGGAAACGTTGATAGGTTTAATTAAATTTCAATTGAAACCGATATGTTTTGAAAGGTTTTAGGGTGAAAGAAAATGGGGGGCGCTACAAAATAATTGATTTTCAAAGTCGCTAGACGAAATGAGTTTGGGAACCTCTTGTTTACGCGAACGAAGTCGCGCGGATCTGCTAGTTATTTTAATAAAAATAGTGTGGCGGTGATATGGAAAGTACTACCTATAATGTGCTGCAGAATACAAATACAAGCACGAAAAGTATAGACTTTAAAATTTTCGTCCATCTTCTATTACAACCATTTCTTTATATTGTGTCCTTTATACTGCGATTAACCACATAACGAATCGTAGGCCAATGAACCAAAGGATGTGCCATCTAGCCTATATTTATAGGCCTTTTAAGGTCTACTGCTGAACATAGGCCACCCATTATTGGGGCCACTCCATCTGTTCTATTCCCTCATTG
This sequence comes from Spicauda simplicius, assembly GCA_949699795.1. Taxonomy (NCBI): domain Eukaryota; kingdom Metazoa; phylum Arthropoda; class Insecta; order Lepidoptera; family Hesperiidae; genus Spicauda; species Spicauda simplicius. The sequence continues at coordinate 10,792,430 of OX453071.1, read as the reverse complement.
ATTTCCAGTCTTTAGCCCAAAGTCTTCTTTAGGTCGCGATGTAAACCATAAAATTGGTATTATCAATACATAACCCGGAACATACGCGATAGAATCGCGAATCTGTGAACGTGATCAATAACAAAACTAAGCTTACGGACTTACAGTGAACGTATTTCACGGGATGCTGTCACCGTCATGGATTTACGGTTGACTTGCTATGCGTGGAATTTTAGATTGCGCAATAAACCAGTGACACGTTATTTATTTCGTCAAATAGTTGATCGAGATCAACGGTTTCGGATTCTGAGGTGACATAACTCAAAATGTATCCGCATCAGAAACGCAGCTCGAAAGTTTAAATTTTAGATCGCTGTTGTGGATTCCAGTGTTTGTATTCGTCTTTGTGTGTGTATGCGGGCAATCCAGTAGAAATTTGGAAAATGTTCGGAACGTTTGATCAATATGTAAATAAATTAATCAAAATAATTTTCAAAATATTATATCATAATAAATATACATCTTTTTTATCTTGTCAAAAACAATTAAAAAATCTGGAGTAGTTATGTTTTATTGCCTACGAAAAAATTACATATAATTACGTTGAGTTTGATGAGTGAGACATAGTTATCTGAAGCTTTCTAACTTAGTCCTCAGGAGAGGCAAGGCAACTGTAGCCCATCATCAGATAAGAGTAATCAAATCGGGGGTTGATTAAGGATGTAGACGTAGACGGTAGTGCGCTTCATGCGCGATAGCTACTTCTATATTATATGTTTTTATAATATGCATAATAATAATGCATAAATTAAATACATTTAGCTATATTTCAATATATGATCTAAATATTAGAAACTAAGAAATATAAATTTCTTCAAATTATGACCTAATTATGTCATACTTAAGTGGAACACAAGCTCATAATAATACTTTAAACTTACATGAAACAAAATCCCATATGATTTATGTCGTACCTTCGTCAGCACTAAGCCTTCAGTCTGGGTTACCTCTTGAGCTGTCGTGAACATTTCAGCAAGACAAGAGGTCTGATGTAACGTAACCCAGAAGCCCAGTATCGAACCCACTGCCGCACTTGTGAGTTTGGCAATGAGTCAGACCGATATGATATATTCGGAACATAATACGGTTGTTACGTCATTTATTTTGTACTTATTAACCTCGTTTCTCAGTTCTTTCTCTTTCTTTCTTTTTCTTTAAAGGCCATTATGTTTTTATTTTCCTCGGAAAGTATTGTGCTGTTGAACGTTTTTGAAGTTTTATTTGTTTCACAGAAGGTCGGCGGATGATTGAAAATAAAAGTATGTTATACTCCTTCAAAGTTATATTTCCTGAACTTTATTTTCAAGATGAACCCTGGCAGGATTCCTTGGGTAATTTCTTTAAGATTCATCATATGGGATGTATCTAAATAAGACATATAGCTTGTGTGTATTTAATCGTTAAAATCGTTTGATTCCCTGTTACGTAAGTCTTCTATCTGTTGTAGCAAATTGCTTTATTCTTCAGTATATTTGTACAAACAAGGAACCACACAAACAAATAAAAATAACATAAAATACTTTTATATTCCACTATAATATAATTGCAATACTATGAATTTTTGGAGATTTTTAACTACTACTTCACACTACAACTTTTTTATTACTTTGTACGGCATACCTTATATTTAGGTACTGAAGGGAATGATTTTTTTTTATCCTCACCAGTAATCAATTACAATACAGAATAGAATACAATAATCTGGATTTTTTTATCTAACTGAAGTAGCAAACGAGCATGCAGTCTACCTGATGGTAACTGTTCACTGCCGCCCATGGATATCTGTAATCGACTTCATACAGAACATGGGTTCCATCTGAAGTCTATCATATGCGTTGCTACTCCCGAGGACTATGATGGTCGCCTCATCTGAAAGTGTGCCGGCAACCACACTTCCATCGAAACGCAAGGAATTCTTCAGTTAGAAGTAGGTGTGTCGGTGGTACCTCCCCGGTTGAACTACACTCGTTCTACCATCCTTAAAGATTCCTCCTGAACTACTTCTTCTAACTATAACTTTTTTTTTGCTTTGTACGGCATACTTTATATTTAGGTATCTACTGAAAGGAATGTTTTTTTTTATCCTCAATACCAGTAATCAGTTTCAATATAAAATCTAGGTTAGAATACAATAATCTGGAATCAGCTACCAAAGTCGATGACCCATACAAATATTTTGTTCATTGGCTTCAGTTAACGATTTTCACAAAGACCGGTAGAGGCGGAGTTCTCTGAATAAAATATTGGACGTGTAAGCTTTAAAACGGAATTACTTTCAGAGGCCTCCGACCTGAAAACTGAAAATAATTCAACAAATCCAGATTCGTCTTCTAATGAAATTCGGAGTTTCGGTGCATTGTTTACTGTAAATCGCAACATCATTAAATTTCTGACTTTCTTTACATTTTATAGGGCGGTTTACGTGGATGACCAAATGCAAAGTATTAGGCTTTTTTCTTAGACTGGAATTGAATATTTTTAGCTTTTAAAAGAAACCGCATCGGAGAGTCTTCAAAATGCATTTAATTTTTGAAAGTAGTAATAATTAATCGTAGAAACTTGAAACTTGGAGGGTGTGTTCTTTGTATGACGTAAGGATCCGATAAGAAAGAGTTTTCCAAAATTCAACCCCTAAGGGGGTAGTAAACGGGGGTAAAGTTCGTTTGGTACAACGTGATTTCTTGGTCAAATCAAGTTTAAATTTCGGGGTTTTTTTTACAAGAATTGGTGGAATACGAGTTGCGTATTTTATGGAAACTCATCGGCTAACGGGGTAAAAAGTTAGTATTTTAGGGTTTTTTGCATTTGGGTTGATATCGATATTCCTTTTAAGTTAAATTACATTTATTTTTTGACAAATGTTAAAAAATGTAATCTGACTGATATATCAACGCACTACGAAATAAATGGGGTGGCAGATTCGTATGAAAGAACGCCAATTCTGCTAATTGAATGAAACTTAGTATTTAGCTTTCAGGTTTAATGTAGGTAATGGATAATATTTTTCATCATCTTCGAAAATATAAACTCTACGAGGGTAAAATAGGGTATGAAAGTATTTTTTTGAAAATTCAATTCAAGCTAAATGAAATTTAGTATTTGGCTTTGGTGTTCAATATATCGGTGTGTGTTGATGTCCAGCAACAGCAGCAGTTGTGCTAGTTATTTATAAGTTACACAATATTTTTCTTATGTTCCTATAATGTTAGACGTAGGTAATATCATATTGCAGTATGTACATTTAACAATACTGTAAGGAAACTGCGTTGTTAAAAATAAATTCAACATCGCTACATCGACGAGACATAGTTAAAAAATAATAAATAGAAGACATAAATCTTGAAAGATAAAAATATAAATTCGACTACACTATGACATTTTGACAGATGGAAATTCTTATTATAAGATAATTAAACTTAAAATTGGCTATGAATATCTTTAACTAACCACGTTACGCTTCCAATGGAGAATAGATGTGTTAATTACGTATTGTAATGGACTAGCATACTTGTATCTTACCGCAAATAAGATGTCAAACAAAATGGCAATCGTGTTTTGTCTATTATATAGCGTAGTAATAACTGAGATTTATAGCACCGAGACAATGCTCATAATTTTCGAAGACAACAACATGAGATTGATCGCCATTGTTGAACAAATGTATTCGGTTTGACTGTTGTCAGTGACTGTCACATGTCATATTTATGGTGGTTTACTCTTAGAGAAACGTTTAGCGCACCATGGAACTAATTGCATTGTCTTTCTATCGCATATTAGTGTGTATAAATAACTTTTTCGTTTGAAAACATATATTGTTGAAGCTAGTATTCGGTTAAACCAGTAGTTCCCAACCTTTTGGTGACGAAGGACCATTTGGCAAAATATCTGTCGACCCATGGACCACGGGTATGATTTATTTTTATCTTTAATACACCCTATTAAAGATAAAAATAAATCTGAAAATTAATATGGGATTATTATTTTTTTAATAAATCACGCGTACATTATTGTTCAAAGCAAACAATATTAAATGCGCTCTCTGTATACTCTTTACTAATTCCTGATCCTTAGTTCAGGCACGGCTGTCCGCTACTTGACTGTCATTGTGATAACTATTACAATATTTTTTTGATAACCTCTCGGACCACTTCAAGTGCTTCCAGGGACCATCAGTAGTCCGCGGACCACCAGTTGGGAACCACTGGTTTAAACTGTTGTTGATTGTGACTTTAATGTCACAAAGTTAATGATCATTACTCCGAAGCAAACGTTAAACGCACCTGCCACTACTTGCATTGTCTTGTTCGTAAATTAGTTTACAACTACTAATTGTTACTTGGCAAGGAATGTTGTTACTTCCGTAGGTGGTACTTAATTTTTATATAAATGCGCGTTACAAAAGGAGTTTATTTTTTTTTATTTATTTATTCGTTTATTGCACCTTTATAAAAATAAAAGCAACAAAAGGGTAAACTTAATGCCTGATGGCATTCTCTACCAGTCAACCCTGGGTGGTTGGAGAATATGCGGCAGGTGTTAATTTTAGACTAAACAGTAATCATATATAATATATATAATAATAAAAATTTACACAGAATTTACATAAATTTACAACTTTATATACACATTCATACATACAATACACATGATACATCTACATATATATATAAATAAATAAACTATATAAAAGGAAAGTATATAGTAATTATGGGACAGCAGCGGAGTTGAGATAGTGCTCTCGAACAAGTTTTTTAAAGACGACCTTTAATTTTAAGTTTAATGGTACGAAACGCCTATCAAGGAAAAAAGTGTAGTGCCTTCACCTTGTAATTTTCACTCTCCCTCTTTATTGCTTTTATCATAGACAAATATGTGTGCGTATGTTTTTATGTGCGATCGAGTGGACTAGTATCGTACGCAGCCGATTCTATAATATCCATTCTGAATGCTATTTCAAACTTATTTGCTGTTTTTTAGATCACATGTGATTATATTGATTCATTAAAAAAAATTGTAATAATATTTTTTTTCTCCTAAGCACACCCATGCCTTTTTCCATTTTAACAATAAATAGGTCTGTAATTATATGATGATAAAAAATATTATTTATAACATTGATTTGATTGAGTGTTTATAATACTACAATTAGGATATAGGCAATGATAGGTACATATTATAAGGAAACCTAATTGAATGTATGAACTGTAATGTATGACAAATACTCTGTTCAAAACGTGAGTCTAGACGTGTTTATCCGCTCAAAATAAATTAGGTTAATTATCATTAACATAAATTACTGCAAATATTATTAACAAGTAGAATCCTAAATTCGCGTTCCATTATGAATATTAAAACTGTCTTCCCGTCAACTCGCTTAAGTATAAATAATTTTGTAATAGAGCTGTTTCATTTAAAATTTTATAGCCCATTCTCAGCTTAATATCTCATCGCACGATCTACCTTTATCGTCGCACTTTTGCTTTTAACGTTATTACGGTATAATTTAATACCACTTAATTGTATCGGCTTGAGCGTATACGTGTAAACTTGGCATAAATCTAGATTTATAGCGGGTAACAGGTGCGCCTGATATTAGAAATGGACCAATTAGAAGGCCTATTTCTAATTAAAATCTATCCTTTGTATTATACTGTTCGAACCTTATGTGAATTATTAATTCCGAATTAAACACGCTTTCTACACGCATAACCCCATACTAGGATTTTCTCCTGTGTCGTTGGTACCACGGACACACACAAAGACGAATAGACAAACACCTAGACCCAGAACAACAGGAATCTAAACTCATCATTCAGATACCTGTCTAGCCGGGAATCGAACCCGGAACTCATTGCGCGTAAGACCGATATGGTAACCGCTCGGCCACGCGGGTCGTAAACAGAATTGACGCGAAATAGCTGTATTTTCTTTAAATTTTTTTACTATCAATGTTTTTAGATACTGATTTATTTATTATATTTATAGTCAACAGCATTACACACTATTCTTGACGTAGGATACTTAAGACATTAGCTTATACATAGCATGTGTGCATGCCAATTATAGGCGTGAACAGCATTTACAAGTGTACTACCTCCAAAGACATACTTAATAAATATATTATGGTTTATGGTTTAAGAAGAACTTTATTTCTCATAAAGAATTATATAATTCACTTACTGAGAAATCATCACAAAAACATTATAATCTCGGGCGTAGGCGTAACAAAAAGTTAAATAAGTTGATAATTAAATATTAATATGTTTCTTACAAGATAGTAAGTGTGAATATTCTATTTATATAAGAAAATCCATACAGAGGAATCTTTTGAATTCGTAACAAAAATCCTGGGTTTTCGTCGTCAACTTTTTCCACTACTGGACCGAGAGGAAATCTTAGACCATCGCGCTGGACAAATATTAAGTGGTTGACTATATGTGTAAAGACTCTCGAGACCCTTTTCAAAGAACTTTTAGACATGTGAGTTTCCTCACGATGTTTTTCTTCGCCATAAAGCAACAATAATTTACTTTAAAAGCACATTATTAAAAAAAAAACAGAGATTTTTCCAAAAATACTGTATAAATAATATAAATTAAAAATTACTCCGACGGGACAATTGATACATCGATTTTTTCAACGCGGGCGAATCTGCAGGGTTCAGCTAATTACAAATAAAAAGGCGTATGGTACATCTAGTTTACTGACAATAAAGAAGCAACCAGTCTTCCAATTGGTTACCAATAATTATATCGTTTAATTTAAATAGGCCCATTAATCTGTTATTTTCGAATATACTGCCGGCATATGGCTAGGGTTCAGCTGACGCGAAATTGGCGATGCTGTAATTTACCAATTAGTCACTGCGATCGGCACTCACGTTTCATGTCTTATCCTTTGATCCAGTGTCTCTCAAAGTGTACGTGTAAGCTCTTTTGAAACGTCAGTTTCTCAAGGTATGAAGTACCTTTTGAAGTACGTCGTTTGTTCGTAGGGGATGCAGCTCTTGCAATACGCCGGTTTTTCGAAGGTGGTGCTGCATACATTTGAGGTGCGTTGGTTGATCGTATGAGATAAAACAACCGTATTCAAGGCTCATTTGTTAACTCTGAACTTGCGACAATAAATCCGCCAACATATTACCATCGCATATCTCGTTAGCCAATTTTTACAAGTATATTTTCTTAAAAGTTTTAATCAAATTATGGCGAACCCCTTCAAAAATAATAAGTTTTACCATTGTAACAAAAACATATAGAGGTATGTGGCGCTTCAAGTTTGAGAAACCATGCATTAAACAGAAACTATGTATTACACACTTAAAAATAACTATTACCTAGCCATAATTCTCTCATTTGCTTATGTCATTATTCCTTACATCGGTAATGTAGCATACTAAATAAGGTTATGAGTATATTGTTAATATGAAATGGAAATTGTAATGCTTATTCTGGGATATTACTTTGATCTGTTGGAGATAAGTAACGATTTACATTTGATTTTCTGTTCTCATTTCCATGATGTAATCATTATCTTGAAATTAAACAGTTACCTACTACAGACAGGCATGTATTATTAACCCGAAGTATCTTTTACACGACGATTATCGCATTTTATGCAATTGGGTTTTCTACATAAATGTTTAAATGTTATTACAAAAACTTATCACAAAATATTTTTACAACTTAACGAACTATAAAGTGCTATTACACGTGCACAAAGTAGATACAAAACCGACCAAGTGCGAGTCGGACTGATGCACGGAGGGTTCCTCACTATTAACTATAAAAACGCCAAATAAACGACTTATGTGATAAGAAAGCCCCCCCCCCCTTAAATAGATATAATAAACAGAAATATAGCATCTCTAAAAATTTCAACTGTCTAGCTATCATATAGCTTCCTATTTCTAGCGTGAAGCATCTCTTGCGTTTCGATGGAAGGGTGTGGTTGCCGGTACGCTCTTATATCAGGCGACCATTAAAGTCCTCGGGAGAAGCAACGCATCTATGATTGACTTCAGATAGAACCCATGTTCTGTATGAAGTTGATTACAGATGTCCATGAGCGGCAGTGACCACTTACCATCAGGTGGACTGCATTCTCGTTTGCTACTTCAGTCAGATAAAAAGATATATCACGGTACATGAGATACAGCCTGATGACAAACCGACGGATAGACGGAAAGCGGAATCTTAGTGATAGGGTCCTGTTTTTACCTTTTGGGTACGGAACTCGAAAAATAAGATTTACAGGTATTTCAAATTCATCTCTTGGCTCTTCGCAGGACAGGAAATTATTCCTGTGATCCATAGCGCGATAGATCAGCATAGTGACTTTGTGGATTTTTAAGGGAACTCCTAGATATGTAACTCCTAGATATTTCGAAGGTGGTAGAACCAGTGTAGTTCGACCGAGGAAGTACCACCGCCACACCTATTTCTAGCGTGAAGCATTTCTTGCGTTTCGATAGAAGGGTGTGGTTGCCGGTACACTTTTACATTAGGCGACCATCATAGTCCTCGGGAGTAGCAACGCATCTGTGTTTGACTTCAGATAGAACCCATGTTCTGTATGTAGTTGATTACAGATGTCCATGAGCGGCAGTGACCACTTACCATCAGGTGGGCTGCATGCTCGTTTGCTACTTCAGTCAAATAAAAAAAAAATATGTAAGTTTTTTGCACGAAGTTTTTTTTCACTTCACTAGTTTCCTTTCTTTTCACTTTGCCGTTATGAAGTGATAATTGATTTCTAATAAGTACTTCATTTTGGAGAAGCAAGTCCTGTCTGAGATTTAAACCTCGGACCCCAGATTGCGAGGCCGACTTTCGACCATTAGGATATCTGCTCTTTGTCCCTGTAGTTCCGGGACCAGAATAGGGCTAGGATGTCCCCTGCCTGTCGTAAGAAGCGACTAAAAGGGGCTTCCGGGGTTGCGGGCGGCTAGAGTGGTAGGTCGAACCGTCCAGTCAAGCGACTCCGGGTAGGACGATGGCATAAGTAGTCGCATGCTGTCGTAAACACCAGGAGATACGGTGACCTCAAATGCTCACGGGGGAAGAGCCCGAAAGGGGCATCGCGCTCGGAGGACTCTGGTGGTGTTCCATTGGAGATTCCGGAGTTCTCCTGGCAGCGCTAAGGACGACCACCGGGGGGGTTTTAGTGAGGTAAAAATTCCACATAACCCGGCGTTGCTCTGACGGCGTTGGGTACCTTTTGAAGGTTTCCCCCTCGATAACAAAAAAAAAGGATATCTGCTCTTAATTATTCTCCTGTGTATTTATGTGTGCACTAGAATTGCCAGTTTAACCTATTAAATATATTAAGTTAAATCTCATAATGCACACTTTACACAAGGCATACGGCATAATATACAAAGACTCATTGTTGACTTAGTGTCATTATGTTTACGAACCTAACACCTAGTTTATAAATAGAAACTAGACCGAAGTGAAGACTAGGCTACAAACGTTGATTTAACGGCTCCAATTTAGATCTATTTTTAGCCACGCTTTCAATTACTTATCAGGAAATTGCGTATTGTTTGTCTTCATTTTCTTAGTTATTTGAACGCAATTTGAAAAGGGATTTTGGTTTGGAAGACTTTTTATTGAATTTAGACGTTTGCTTGTGACTTATAAGTGAAATCTCCACGAAGTACCTAGTGTGTTACTATTACTTGCAAATAAAGATACATTATTGAATATTTCAAGGTAATTTTAGCAGGACTTTGATTAATATTCTTGCAATTTTTAAAATAGATTTCAGGGAATGGAAGAGAGAATTTCAAATACTTTGTAACTTGCTAAAAGTCATATGTTATGTAGCTATGTACCTATTGCATGCATGGGGGCATCAGATTGATACCTATTTCTGCATGTACAGCATTAGCGAAGGAATGGAAATGGAAAAATGGCATTAAGAAAGAAATTAGTTGATGGGACTGTTGCCTTTTTTATTATTGAGAGGGAAGGTCTTAAGGCTTCAAGCCTTTGAAGTTTTCCCTCTCGACTTCGAATCCACCCTGTAGGAGCAACGCCGGGTTATGTGGGATTTTTACATCACTAAAACCTCAGAGATCTCCAAAGGAGCCCTGAGCTCTCTGAGATCAATGGCCCTTCTTACTCCTCCCCGATTAGCATTTGCCCTCACTAAGATTCGAGTTTCCACTCTTACCGTCCGCAACCCCGGAAGCCCCTTACGACAAACAAGGTATACTGTAGCCCTATTCTGGTCCTGGAACTATAGGGACGTAGGAAGAAACATTTCTAGTAGGCATAGAACTTCCGTAGTTCTCTAAACCTCTAAATAAAGTGAGATTGCTATGTAAGTCGGTCTTTATGTTGGCTATCCATAATAGGCAGTAAACACATATGTACATATATCGTCTAATGGAATAAATGGTTAGTTTCACATTTTTTACAACCATATTTTTGACATAACAAACTTTGTATAACAGTGACGTTGAGTTAATACCCTAACATAACCTAAATTAAATATTGAAACTGGACTATGCCTTTCAGTTATAATTTCCCTCCGATACATTTTTGATATAGTCCGTATCTAAATACAAAATCTCGTATCCTTAACAAACCAATCTTGTAAGCCTTGTTAATAGACTGTCCGACAAATTACAGTGCATAAAGGGCGTTGTTAGACTTGTTAGTGGTTTCAAACCTCGGCGCCCCAGTAATTGGGCTCCACTTTCACGAGGATATCCGATTATTAGTCAAGAAATGACGACATAAAACTAAATGGGCTAATGTTGGGCAATATAGCAATAATGACTGCTTATTAAGTTGAAACACGCCTAGAATGCGCAACGATTGATTAATTATGGTTTATTTTGAAATAACGGGAAGTCTGGACTCTAGTTACATTACTGTGATAAGTAGTAATCAGAAAATATGACGTGGTGGAGTTACCATACCGGTCTGACACGCAGTGGGTTCCAGGTTCGGTTCTCGGCCAGACGGAAATCTGAATGACGTATTTAGATTTCTGTTCTTTGTATATATCCATGACAACCACGACACAGGAGAAAATAGTAATGTGTCGCTGTATTTAGAATGTGTTATTATTATTAATATTAATGTCTGATCAATTGTATAATTATTTGTGCAAATATTGAGGTCAAAATAACGCAGTCTATTGAACTCGTAGGATTTTTTATGGTTTGAATAACGCTTAAAAATCATCAAACCGGAGATATCTTTCTGATTACTGAGTTAAATTATTCCGGACTCCATAGCATAGAGTGGCAAAAACGTTTAATGACTAGCCAATTTTTTTTGACGACTGCAGTTTGGATTCCCCCTTAAGGAGCTATAGCTATACAATGTATCTAATTATCCACGTAAGATACGAGATGTCGTACTGCACCTCACTTTACGATAACGGTTGCCGATATGTCGCGTGTGGTCGACAAACGACAACCTCCGTACATTGAATGACTTATCATCATGAGACGACAAATTGTAGGACGACTTAAACCAGTCTCAGCTAGCGCTGAATTATTATGTCTTTTGGCAAGTACAGTAGCTTCTGTTTAAGATCTTATATGTTTGAATGTAATTTAATAAGAAAATGTACTTACCACCTGATGATGAGTAATTCGTATGATATAAGATGGTCTATGCGTCATATACTAAAATGTTCATAATTAAATAACATAAAAGGCTTTTCTAACAGAAACACTACATAATTGACTTGATATAATATAATTCGTTTGCTTACGAGTATTCTGTTCATGATGGTAAGCCACTGCTGCCCATTGACATCTGTAAGCAGTTTTATATAGAAAAGGAATTCAATCGGAAGTTAACCGAAAGTGCGTTGGTACTCCTGAGAACTTAGGTCATTTCATATTAAAGTAAACTAGCAAGAAGCACTTACAACGAACCCTAGAACTATTTCGCGCTAGAAATAGTCGTGGCGATAGTATCCCCATCAAACTATACTCGTATTACCAACTTCAACTTCTCTCGTCAACCTATTATTGTCCTTCTGCTTAGCACGGGTCTTCTCTCAGAATGAGAGAGTCATAGGCCATAGTCCACCGTGCTGGCCAAGTGTGGATTGGTGGACTTCACAGTCCTCCGAGAACTTTTTTTTTAAGATCTCTCGGGTGTGTAGGTTTCCTCAAGAAGTTTTCCTTCACCGAAAAGCAGTGATAATTAATTTCTAATACACACGTAATTTTAGAAAAATCAGATTCAAATCAAATTCAAACCCAGGCACGCACCACTGGTGCGTGCCTGGGTTTGAACCTTGCACCTCCCGATCCAGAGGGCAAGTTTCAACTATTAGGATATCACTACTCTGCAACTTCAACTTAGACTAGGATTAAACTTAGACTTCGATCGACTTACTGTTAAGAAAATATTTGCTTTGTTCCTATAGGCATTACAAAAACGAAATATCGAGCTCTATATGTATATACCTCTCCATAGCCCGCCATGTGTTTCTGAACCATCTAATAAAGCTTATAGCAAAGGGCAACGTTTCGGCGCCATGTATCATCATTAGCAACACATTCATCGTCAACCCATTATTGTCCCACTGCTGTACACGGGTCTTCTCTTGGAACGAGAGAGTTGTAGTTCATAGTCCACCGCACTGGTCAAGTGCGAATTGGTGGACATCACACACCTCCGAGAACTTTTTTTTTAAATAACTCTCGGATGTGTAGGTTTCCTCATGATGTTTTCCTTCACCGAAAAGCAGTGATAATTAATTTCTAATACGCACATAAATCAGTGGTGCGTGCCTGGTTTTGAATCTCAGACCTTCTGAGACAGAGAGCAAGTTTCAACCTTTAGGCTATCACTGCTCTTTGGCAACACACATCAACTCAAATACTTCAGGCATTAAGGAATTTTGGATAAAACAATGACTCATGGTAACTTGAAGTATGAGTCAAGTTTCTACGTAATTTTTTCGCTACATTTTGCCATGTGTTGCCCATAACGGAAGCGTGTGTTTGAATATTTTGAATAATTTATGTGAAATAGACGTTATCACATGGTACACGTATGAGTGATCGACATATTTTTATATTTCGGGTAATATAAATAAAGATACGGTTGTTGAGGTTATTCTTTTATAACTGTCAGATCGGTTATTGATATTAGACGAGAGCTGTCTCAAATAAAAATAAACCCTACTCATGTCTAAAATATATCTACTTATGGAGATGGGTGTGCGGTGAGAAAGTCTGAGGTGTGTGCAGGAAAATGTTAAAGTCAATGACGCACAAGTCTCCTTAAAATAAGAGTTTTTGGCTAAGGGAGATCTCCCGCCAGGCTAGGTGATCATGCCTGGGGAGTGGCCGTGCTCCGACAGTCGTTGTCCGGAACTTGTATATATGCGGGGTATTGAGAATACTTAGATAGCGTGTTTCAGAATACTAGTAGCGCCATCTCTTGATGAGTTGCGGGAGGTCGCCACATACTCATGCCTAATGTATATTTTTATTACCTTCGACGCAATACAAGAGGGACTATATTGTTTGAGCGCATGTGACATACACATTATCGGTATATGAATACCCTTAGAATGGTCTTTGGCGCTAAGGCTTTGAGAGATTTTAAAATATCAGCCATGTTTGTACTCATTTGGCAGAGGAACATACACTGGATATAATACAAATAAAAGTACCTAAGTTGTCTATTTGAGGTTTTTGGCGATGTATTTACGAATTTATGAGTTTCTCGTTATTTGTTACTAAAGGAAACACGAATAGAAAAAAATCAACTCGCAAAATAAATGTCACAGCCTTTTTCTTAATACACACTAATAGTAAAGAAGCATGACGTCTAAATGATATATTTACTACGGTTTTTAGCAACAAAGTTGCACTCTGAATACGTTTTCCAACTTCCAATAGACCTAAAGCCAGTACCGTACAATGGATAGCCAAAGCAATTCACAACAATTACTGTCAAAACAAAGGCAACCGATCCGCAGTCCCGTTACGAGCCCTGGGCGAAGGGCGAGATATTCAATACGTCGGATTGAATAAATGCGGATACTCGGTGTAGTTATACGCGGATACTTATTGCGGTTGTAAATACTTAGTTAATGTTGAGATGAGAACTATGCGTTCTCTTTTAAAAGTACAAAATATGTACTTACTTTACTTACTTATAAGATTGAAGTAGCAAACGAAAATCCACCTGATGGTAACTGGTCATTGCCGCCCATAGACATCTGAAATCAACTTCACATAGAACATTGGTTCTATCTGAAGACAATCACAGATGCGTCGCTCCTCTCGAGGATTAAGATGGTCGCCTCATATAAAAGTGTGGCGGCAACCACACCTTTCCATCGAAACGCAAAAACTGCTTCACGCTAGAAATAGGTGTGGCGGTGGTACTTCCCCGGTCGAACTACACTGGTTCTACCACCTATTAAAATCCGTTTATGTATCCGTTCGCATGTGTATCCGTTTCCCTTTATAACCCTCTAAAAATATATATAATTGTAGGTAGATGGAAGTAAATGTTTTGTAGAAAATATTAAATACTAAATATCACTACATGGTATAAAACAAAGTCGCTTCCCGCTGTCTGTCCCTATGTATGCTTAGATCTTTAAAACTAGGCTATGGATTTTAATGCAGTTTTTTTAATAGATAGAGTGAATCAAGAGGAAAGTTTATATAAATAATACATGCGTAACGTATTGGAGAAACACAGATAATTTTAGATTTTTGACTTTTAGGCGGAACTAAGTTCGCCGGGTCAGCTAGTACTTTATAATTAGTGCTATAAAAATCTCTTTCGAAAGTAAAGATGACGGTGACTTCCGTGATTACCTATAAATTTACAAGCAGTAAAGACAAAATCTCTTTGGGTAATCTATCTACCATAGGTTTGATTAAAAACCTACCTGTATACAATATTTTAATAAACTTAAAGGTCCTTTGTCCGTGTACTTTGTCATAAATAAATAAATCATTTCAACAAGCAGTCAATAAGCTGTTTTTTTTTTTCAAAGTTCGAGATAATAAAAGTGGATCTTGTTGAAAACTAATTATCGCCTTAATAAAATTCTTTAAAATCGTGTCTATGCTATGATAAAATGATTAAAAATCACTGATTTTACAGTAGTTTCTTTCTGTTTTCATATATTTTATTTAATCACCAGAGGTCATGAAATTTCGTAAGTTTGAATATCTATCCTAGTACATTGAACATACAAAAATATTTTTTGGATTGCATTCTAATTATAAAGGTAGATAATAAGGGTCGAGCTTACGAAGGAAGTTGTAATCGTGTATATAAATGGGTACCACAGCCGCGGTCGTGTGGCCGGGGCAATACATTTAACTGTGCTATCAGGAAGGATACGTCCACCCGTAATTCATTCTATAGAAGCATATTAATTAGCCCAGATGGGAGATTATGAACTGGATCACGTGAACTTGCTTGTAATTTAAGATTGGTGCTTATATACTAAATGGGTATGTATTAAATAATAATGATTTATTAAGTGGTTATACAAATTGACGAATATCTAACTTGAGACACGATTTCATTGGAATTTTTGTAGCTAAAAAACCACAGTGTATATAATCATTACTTTCTATAGCATACAGTAATATTAAAATTAAAACAATATAATTAATTATTTTAATAAAAAGAATTAATGTAACACAATGTAATAATAATATTTGTATATTAAACATATTATACCGGTCATAATCATTTTTTTTTATTTCAGGTCATAAATTTTATGTCTTCAGGATTTTTCCTTTTTTACTTTTATAAAAGTTATAAAGCTACTTATTGCTACTAAAGGCATTTCTTTTCTATACCCTTATTTTCAAACTTAAGTTCAAAAAATATGTTCTAACAAGATAGATGACTATGTATAAAAATTGTTATTAACATGAACACGTTAATTTGGAGTAAAACGTGGACGTAATTTTCGACATTTTGCGTCTTGTTAGATTCTGACAGCACTACTGTAATAAGCCAATAAGACGTAATAGAAAATAAATGTAGCAAGTCTTCACATAACAACCAGCTTGTTAAGGGCGGTTTCAGACTTGCGTATTTTTTTGCGCGTATGCGGTCGGTTTAGCATACGCGCTTCTAGAAACCGAACGCGCGTAAATTTGCGTATTTCGACGTGTTTGCTCCAACCAGTAGCAGTGTCGTATCAGTATCAACATGGATTCTGACAAAGAAACATTGGTATATTTGCAACTTGCGCTTATACGAGTTTAGAAGCACATCAACGTGCGTACGAATTGCGCGTGTGCCACAAGGCGGTCCTATACCTGCATACATGCGCTTCCAAAAACAAGCTTATACGCGCGTGAAAAACGCTAGTCTGAAACCGCACTAAATAAGCAAACAATCTACATGGTATTAACCGGCGGAAAACTATTAGTATGAAGTATATATAAAGAAACTAAATATAGTAGTAATGAAAATAATAAAACATTGCAACAATGACAATACCTCTCAAACATTAACAAACTTTATTATGCAGAAATATAACAATTCCCTTTCCCCTATTTTCGTAACTACAAAAATCGCATACCTAGTACTTAGGATTGATTATTCTAACACAAAGTATTTTTTGTATAAGTTCGTTTTATGGTCTTTCTATCCTGAAGATTTCAGTTGTTTATTATCAGACTGAACCACAAAACAGCCAGGTCTTAGGTACCTTGTTATTTACCAATACAGGAGTGGCAGTGTAACACAATGTAATTTTCATATAGGTTCATTATACAGATGCACTTTCTAATTTCTATGCACATTATACAGATGCACTCTCAAAGGTTTCATGAGATTATCAAATTGAACCACATCAAGCCTGGGTTTAATAGGGTATCTTGTTATTTACCAATACAGGAGCGGCAGTAACACAACGTAATTGTCATATAAGTTCATTATACATTATGTGCTTTGTATCTCAAGGGTTTCATGAGATTATCAGACCGAACCACATCTTAGGCCTTACTACCTGGCGGGGTAACACAATGTAAAACTTAATATGGGTTGGTTATACATTATATACTTTCTATATCAAACGTTTCATGAGATTATCAGACCGAACCACATCTTAGGCCTTACTACCTGGCGGGGTAACACAATGTAAAACTTAATATGGGTTGGTTATACATTATATACTTTCTATATCAAAGGTTTCATGAGATTATCAGCCGAACCACATAATAGCCGAGCCTAATTAGGTACTTTGTTACCATTACAGGAGTGGCAGTGGGTTCGGCAGTCGAACCACAAAGCCTTACAAATCATCCAGTTACGAATTTACGTCGTAAAGCGTTTGAGATAATGGCCCTCATATTTATCGACACGAGGTGCGCAAACAGCATTAGATGCAATTAGTGATGTGACGAATGTTATTTGGATAATCGCGAATATCTCTTACCGACATCGCGAATGCAAATGAGAATGCGAATATCCCTGACCAACATTCGCGAATAAAAATGCATATGCGAATATCCCTTACCGACATCGCGAATGCAAATGCGAATGCGAATATCCCTGACCGACATTCGCGAATGCAAATGCGAATGCGAATATTCCTTACCGACATTCGCGAATTCAAATGCGAATATCCTTTACCGACATCCCGAATACAAATGCGAATGAGAATATTCCTTACCGACATTCGCAAATGCAAATGCGAATGTAGTTTTGTCTTCAGTTTTAGGTGTAGACGGTCGGAGGATCTAGATTTGGCGACTTTCTTGGTCATCAAACTGCAGCTTGATATCAATTTGAATAGACTTTGCAACATTTTTTTGCAAAGCATTGCTATTTACTATTCGTAAAACTTTAGCATAATTCTTGCGAATGCGAATGTCTAAAAAGTTGCAAATATTCGCGAATGCGAATGCGAATATTTTTTACATCACTAGATGCAATTTGTGATGCAAGCATGATGTATCAGGGGCCGCGGGCGTCGACTTACGGTGTCGGAACGTTCTACCTAGTCTAGATTCCCCCGAGCGGTGCTTAAGCAGTTTATGAACGTTGTCTGCCTTTTTATAAGCGTAATACATGAAGTCTACTCACATGTCACCATGTACAAATAGAGATGGATTTTTCTCTGCAACACTGACAAGATCGTTAGTGCTTAAATATGCTCTACACATACACACAAGTATTTCATGCATATTCCTGCATATAGGCGAAAGAGTTGCGCGTGTCTGTATATATTATCGCAAATACGTTAGTTTGGAGAGTTGAGAGCAAGTAATCATTCACATTTAATTTTTTTCGTCTGTTTTTGTGTTTAATCGCATCAACCCAATGACTGAAACTATGCATTGACGACCCCCGTGGCGGAGCGGTTACTATACCGGTCTGACGCGCAATAGGTTCCGGCTTCGATTCCCATCCAGACAGGTCTGAATGGTGAGTTTAGATTCATGTTCTGGGTCTGGGTATTTGTGTATTCGTCTTGTGTGTGTCCATGGTACCCACGACACAGGAGAAGATCCTAGCGTGGGGCTATGAGTGTAGAAAGCGTGTGTTTAAAGCGTGTATGTGTTTATGCATTCATAATTTATTCATATCTTGAGGCAACCTTTACCATTCGTTCGTTTCAAACGAAACTTTGCTGACTTGTATTTTGGCAATGATATTTTTAATACCATTACTACAATAAGTATACAATAGGTGACGCATGAGTTGCTTTAACGTAGGTTTATTTTATCTAACTGAAGTAGCAAACGAGCATGCAGTCCACCTAATGGTAAGTCGTCACTGCCGCCCATGGATATCTATAATCAACTTCATTCAGAACATGGGTTTCAACTGAAGTCAATCACAGATGCGTTGCTACTCCCGAGGACTATGATGGTCGCCTCATGTGAAAGTATGCCGGCAACCACAGTCTTCTATCGAAACGCAAGAAATGCTTCACGCTAGAAATAGGTGTGGCGGTGGTACTTCCCCAATTGAACTATACTGGTTCTACTACCTTGAAAATTCTACCTTAAAAATATAAGTGTTTTTAGTTCCGGGCTGTATAATAAATAAATGTATTAGCATATAAATATCGTAACTAAGGATTTCACGATGGATTTAGTGCTCAATATCGTAAATTGCAAATCCCAGCGATTGGCGGAAAGCTGCCATATCAAAGTCAATTAGAACTAATGCCGATAGATTAGATTAATGACTAACTTAGTAATGGCTATTTACTAAAATCTTGATTGAAATCTGTTCGACACTATCTGATGGAACTACTCCTAGTAATTGTATAGTCTAAGTCAAGTCTATTTTGTTTCATAGGCACTAGTTTTTCCTCACATAAAATGTCGGCATCACCACGCTTCTCCATTGCAGATCGATAGAGTTGTTATTAGGTGGAAATAAGTGTGGCGGTGGTGCTACCGAAGACGACCTACCACAAATAACTTTTTTTGTTTTATCTGACTGAAGTAGCAAATGAGCATGCAGTCCACCTGATGGTAAGTGGTCACTGCCGCCCACGGACATCGGTGAAAAACTTCAAATAGAACTTGGGTTCTATCTGAAGTCAATCACGGATGCGTTGCTACTTCTGACGACTATGATGGTCGCCTCATACAAAAGTGTGCCCGCAACCACACCCTTTCATCGAAACGCAAGAAATGCTTCACGATAAAAATAGGTTTCGCGGTGATACTTCCCAGGTCGAACTACACTGGTTCTACTACCTTCAAGCTAATTGGATATTTAGCATGCGTTGACTACCATCAGGTGTATACTGCATATTCATTTGCCACTCGAATTTTAGAAATGAAACAACTATGTTTCAGGCTAGATTTAATATGTAAAAGTTTCCTGTAAATAATATATATTTATACTACGATCTATCAATACCTACCAAACATAAATTAATTCGCTCGTAATATCTTTGCATGCACGCTAGCGCTACTAATAGATGGGGATCGCTAGATAAATATTTATGGTCCTTGTAGACATCTAGACATACTTCAAAAATTATTACATACATGCCACTAATATGGAACTCGTCTCGAAAGTCGTTTTACCGACCTGTTTTACTTCGAGTGTATAAACGGTTACAATGTACCGATCTATTAATTGAGATATTAAAAGTGTTTCAAATTGCCAAATCTGCTATGGACTAAAATTCTAATACAGATGAATACAGAGTGGTAGAAATATTCATATAAAAATATATTAAATATTTCGATTGTTCACGTTTAATTTAATACCTGTCGCAAATTTATCCAGCCACCCAGGGTTGAACAAAGGAATATGCCATTAGGCATTAAGCTTTTATAAAGGAGCAATAAAATAAATAAAATAAAAAAAACAGTGCCAGAGCACAATAACATTGAAAATTACAGCATCTTTAATACGATTTTACCTATTAGGTATGTTTTCGGAAAATAATCATCGTTGTCGTTTTCACCATAATTGCAAAGCATATTGCAAGATATGGCCGAAAACTATAACTTAAAAGTGCAATGTACATTGCAATTAATGGCAGAAACGTAAACAAATACCTATAATTTTGCGAAAACATAAATACGTATACTCGTATATACGTAAACTCGTATGACTAATTCTGTATGAAGCTGCTTATAGATTCCGTGAGCGGCAGTTAGGTAGGTAATATTTATCTTCAGGTGGACTACATGATGGTTTCCTACTTTAAAATTAAAGAAAAAAAACATAGTAGTAAGGGAACCTTACACCCCATTATTGTCCCAACGCTGGGCACAGAATTCTTCTTCTCTCAGAATGAAAGGTAGTCAACCGCGCTGGCCTAGTGCGAATTGGTGGACTTAACACACCTCCGAGAACTTTTTTTTTAAAGAACTCTCGGGTGTGTAGGTTTCCTCACGATGTTTTCTTCACTGAAAAGCAGTGACAATTAATTTCTAATATGCACGTAATTTTAGAAAACTCAGTGGTGCGCGTCTGGGTTTGAACCTAAGACCTCTCGATTGAGAGGGCCAGTTTTAACTGTTAGGCTATCACTGCTCTACATATCAGCAAAGATCTTAATATTTTTTAGTTAGCTTGAGTCGATCGTAGCTCGTTACTCTGTCATGGTCTAACATGTTGCTAAGGAATTCTGAGCGACAAAATGACAGTATTTACAACTTTTTCCTGTGTGAAAGTGGAATTGGATTAACCACATACACAAGTAATTGCCGACTTCCCAATGATCGTTTAAAGAAAAACTGTAACAGAGATAATTATTTGAAAGATGGTTGATAATCACATATTATTTTATTATTTACTTTTTCTTAAACGACGGCTTACATAAAACTCTAGTGGTATTATAAAACATTTTAGGATTTTCAGTGCAATAATAATTTGTAATATACATATAAAAGATGTGTGGGAAAATGACGATTTTGTATGCGGAACACAATGGCTATTTTTAAGCTGCTTGTCAATAGATGTCGCTACTTGGCAACAGTTTAGAAAATGCTAGACGAATTCGTTCTACTTCATACTAGATGGCGCTGTATTCTATCAATGATAGAACGCGAACTTAGATGTTAAATACAACAAAAAAATAAAATTAAAAGTAATAGTATTCTTACTCTACTTTCGATTTAGTTTATCTTAACGTCATTATTCACGAAAAATATATACTAGCATAATTTTCTATTAATTAAATTGATGTAGGTATTAATTCATTGATGAAGTTTGAATTAATTATTAGGTATATAGTTAGGATAGTTAATTATGATATTAAACAAAACTGACTCACCATACAGTTTCCTTGTACGCAAATAGCTCGGAACCCAGGCTTGGTGCACGAAGTACCGTCTGCCACCAACGCCAACGAAGCGTAGAATTGCTGTCCTCGAGGCCTGCAGTTCAAAGTGCATGGCGCGTTTCCTGAGAAAAAATAACAATTATTTATTAAAATAAATAATTTTTAAATCCGTACGTAAAAAATATAGTACTGTTGACAATCAATGTTATGGCTATTGTCATTACTTTACTGAAAAAAATATTGTATAGGTAAATACAATCATTGAGTTATTATTAAAAGTACCGTTAAAAGTAGGTAGGTACTGTCAATTATCTATAGTGCACATTTTTATAGACAACCTAAAACATTGGACATAATTTCGACTGCCAACGTTACTGTTGTTTTTTGTAAGTATTTAAACAACAACAATGTTTTATGTGTGGAACTCTCCCTATGCAGTCTATTGCCCACTTCACTGGCACTAGCTAAAATAATGTAACCACTATTGTTTACGACAGTTTTCAAATTAATTTCTGATTAAGTAGTAAGTACATATGATAATTGGCATCAGTACATTCAATTTAAGAAATTAAGTTAGCTTTTAGTTTGCAAATTAAAGCTATGAACAATATTCACTTATGCTACGGTATTATTTAATTACTTACTAGAAATTGTTAGAATAGGTAGGTATTAGTGATGTAACGAATATCATAAGTTGCCATTCGCGAATACGAATGCGAATGCGAATGTTGGTTTCTTTCAGTTCGGGGTACCTATTGGGTATATTTTGGTCAACAAACTGCAGTTCTATTTGAATTTGGATAGATCTTGTTAGCTTGTGAGCTTTTGCGGAGCAATACTTAATTCGATATTCGCAAAACATTCGCACCAATTCTTGCGAATGCAAATTCGAATGACTAAAGACATGCGAATGTTCGCTAATGTGAAGGTGAATATCCCTTACCGACATTCACGAATGCGAATATAGTTATTTTGTCTGTTTTTTGTGTAGAGGGCCAGAGGATCTAGATTTGACTACCTTTTTTTGGTCGACAAATTAAGTTCGACTTAAATTTGTATTTTGACAACCTTATTTCGCGAAGCACTGCAATTCAATATTCGCAAAACATTCGCTCAATTCTTGTGAATATATAAAAACACGCGAATATTCGCGAATATGCATATACCTACATTACATCACTAATACACTTATAGCGGCTTACATACTTAAGCCTACTTATTGAACTTCACCAACGTGAACACAAAATTAGGCCAAACGAATCCAATACCCGTGATTCCTCAATTCCGACCGCACTCACCATCGACGTAGGGCACCCATGTGTAAAAGCGTCCGCGGAACGGTCTGCGGTCGTATGCGGCGCACTGCACGCTCCTCGAGTCGCGGAGCTGCCCGGGGCACGGCTGCGAACATTGTGCTAATTAGTCTGGTTATTGAGCTGAAGTTGAGGTTTTATTTGTGTCAATGCATCGCGATTGCGGATGCTAGGCATGACGGTAATTGTGAGCATTGTCACTGGCTTTCACAATGTTTATTATTGGAGTAATAACAATAATTTATCAGACTATCAGTATGTTTAAGGCAGGGGAACAGATTCTACGTTCGTTGTCACTTAAAATTTATGACAAATAATATTGGTTAATCGTAAAATAGGTCTACGTCTGTTACACGAAGGAAGTAAATCCAATATTGAGATTTAGTTGGCAACAATAATATTTTGTCGTTAATCATATTAAATATTTGAAAAGTGCATTATGCCGCGAGTTACATAATACATTACAGAGGTAAGTATCTAAAATCGCCTAAATTTCAAGCACTTGGGATTCTTACTCATCTTTATTGCTAAATACTTATGTAGGACGTAGATTATTCCATAAGCTAAATTATCATATAATTAAAACAGAAAATATATTTTTTTGCTTTTTTTTTAATTAGGTCCGACTGGATTTGAATGACTTACAAATCATTACCACACAAAAGAAAGAAAAACTAGAAAGATTTTTTTCTAATAAGTAACCTACCGAAGTATTACACTCGTGATACCGCCGCGCCAACCCTGGACAATCGGTCTCGCTTCCAATGTTGCGCGCGCGCCGTGGTCTCCCTACACTTCTTGCGAGCTTTCTTCTCTTTCTGCTCCGACGCCATCTGAAAATCAAATAATGATTCTTTATTAAAGAAACTTAAAAAATCAAATACAGTGTATATAAAGTAAAGGGGACCATTCGTGGTTCCATTGCGGAGGCATAACCGCCACACTATTATAACTAATTTTACCCGATTACGTCAGAAGGAAGATAATGTTTTTTTTTGCTGCAATGTAAAAAGCCACTGTGTATGGCACAGGTTTATTGACAAAGTTCTAATAAGTTTGGAAGATAAAAATAAATCCTATGTTTAACTTAACTTAAATGAAACCAAGGAGGTTAGGTATAGGAACAGACAAATTGTAGAGCGCTCAATGATTTTAATATCACATTTTATTCAATAACTTGGTTACAAAATTTGCTATATAGTAAATAAACTTTTACAATTTTATTATTATTTTTATATAGATTTATTGTATTTATAATGTTAAAGTACTAAATATCAGAAATACAGACCAATACGCAAACGAATCAAACCGCAGTACCTACGTAAAATCGAAATACAACCATTCCAAAACAAAGAGAACACGCACTTTGTTCCAGACAACTAACAACAACAGAAATGCAATCGCTCATCTTCAAGTTTCCGTGTCGAGTTAAGAAATGTTTCCAAAAAGATCATACCGGGGAAAATGGAACAGCATGTTTACGCTGAAACGTTACAAATTGTTCTCGTCGACAGGACGGTTTACGTCACCTACAACACAACAATGCACATACGGACCGATTCTGCTCTTTCGGTATGACTGCATGATTTTTTTATATAAAACTACTCACCCGTCACATCGGTCGAAATTCTACCGTAATTTAAATTAAAAATAGTTATATTAAAATAAATACATATATTAAAATATTTATTAAGAGAATTGTAATTTAACAGAATCGACGGACCCCATGGTCTCAAATAAATGACTATTATTATTATTTTTATTAAAAACGAAACTTCATATTGTCCAAAGTAGTACGAATATTTCTCAAATTCAAATAAAATTTATTAATTTTCAAGTAATTTTGAACGCACCCGTTAAATATATAAAGAGCTAAACCAAATTTAAAAGCAATAGAGGGTATTTTGACAAAGACACTGACATTTCTGACGTTATGTGTTTTCATAGTAAGACATTGAATGTTTTATTTCGTTTATTATTTAGGTATGTGACAAATGGACGGAAGTGTGTGTAATGTGTTTTTAGTTGATTTTATGTATGTTTTAAGCATTATTTGAATAAAATATCAACGTTCTGCACTCCTTTTCTACGTACACTATAACCGTGCAAAGATAATAATCCGTCCGCGGCATATTACATAAAAATGCTACACAAGTTTTTGCTTCACATCCCTACTAATATTATAAATGTGAAAGTAACTCTGTCTGTCTGTCTGTCTGTCTGTCTGTCTGTCTGCTACTTATTCACGCCTAAACAACTGAACTGATCTTTATGAAATTGGGTACACAGACAATGTTGACATCGAGAAAGGACATAGGCTGCTTTTTATCGAAAAAAATGGGTTGAAAGCGTTAAAATCGGGCATTAATGTTTGTATGGGAGTTCGTTTTCGACAAAGTCTCATATTGACAAGTCCGTCAAGGGGTACGATAGACTTACTTGAAACCTTATCTATATAATAGAACATAAAAAAACATTGATTTCGAGTCGACAACATATATCCGTAAAATTCGGATTGTCGTGGATTTTGATAAATTCTAATACAAATGACATGACAGTAGCCATAATGGCCGCCCGGACGCCAACATGTCATGTCACCAATATGGCTACGGATGAATTCTGAATTCATTAAAAAAAATACGTATAAATTTGTAACTATCAAATAACTTAAAAATAGATGTGATTTAAATTGATTTTAATTTACCCATAGTTTATGAATTTATAAAACAAAAATGTATTTATAATACGAAAGATACAATTACGAAGAATTTCCGATAAGTTACATAATAAGTATGCAACGGCGGTATGATGGCGTTTCATACTATTATAGTAAAAAAGATAATCGAAACCAATAATTCAAAGGCGATAAAATGTTTTATCATTGTTTTAAAATAAAATTATCGACTCTATTTGTCACTCCATGTTCAACTGTTTATTTTACTTAATTGCCAACAGCAAATAAAAAATAGATATACTAAGAACTTTATTATTCCAATCATCGCAATTTTCGATCTCTTCCTTTTATTATTTTACAACATTACACCCTATCCAAACAAGGAAGGAAGTGGACTGTCTAACTATAATGTTAGTCAACAATATGTTTCATATAATAAAATACAGTAAGTTCGAAAAAACCACGTAATTAAATTATGTTTCAAAAATAAACTACTACAATATTTAAAACATTTGCACATTGTTACTTAAATAGTTTCATAACTATTATTGCTTAAATAAAGTTATGTTATTGACCATACCCGTACATTTTTAGCGAAAATAAATATTATGGACAAAATACAATTGATAGTTTTTTATGCAAAATACTAACATTATAAAGTCGATCAGTATCTAAATAAGGTATAACAATTATATCATGAATTATTATTTGAAAGAAGCTTTTGCAACTTTTGTGATAAATAATTGAATGAATATTGAAGCATGGTTGATGAACACTTGGCTTTATTAACAAACGAGCAAGGTCAACATTATTGTTCTTTTTATATTTATGATATGTTCATTATAAATAATGTTATAGAAAACATGCACTTAATCAACATATTTTAAATTAATTTTAGAATAACAAAGTGTGTCAAAATAAGCCAAAATAGATGATGTTCTTAACTCATAAGTATGTGAAATTCGCATCTGTTATTAAAATCGTGATAGCCGTGTGGTGCCAAGTCGGGCGGATTAGAAATGCGAGGTCTGGGGTTCGAATCCAGTTGTCTTATGTACATTATTATTATTATTATTATCTGTAGTTTTCATAAATACTAATTTTAGTATTATTTTTTTTATAACCAGCTCATTTTTAAATATTATTTAGTATCGGAAATGCAAAGCTTTCGCCCGCCTGGGAATCAATGTGTCACAAAGTTTATATGAAATTAATAGAGGTTTAACCTCTGTCAGGTAAAAGTACAAAATAATTTGGATTTACCTTGCCGACAAATTCAAATTTTAATGTAATGAACCACAAACAAGGCTTAATAAAGATAAACTAAAAACATACCTGAGCGCCGCTTAAATGTTAGTAGAACCAAAATTAGTTTACGTATCATTGATACTGTCATTAGATTTTTAGTTTTAGTTAGAGGCATTAGGAGGCACGGGTAAAACGTTTTTAATAAATTTACTATTAGCGAAAAATATAAGATCTGATAGAAAAATAGCTATTGCCGTGGCGTCTTCCAGCGTTGCGCCCAAAAAGCGGTCATAATGCCTGCCTATTCGCCTTTGAGCGTCCACTCAAGATTTGTAGCAACGATTTCTCTAACATTTTTAATATTTCAAATCAAAGGAATACTGGAAATTCAATGCGGGATTGTTATTTGACTATTGGGGTTGAAGATTCTGTAGATACAGCCATCGAGATCGAAGACATTATCCAACAAAATTTTTGGATTCCTTCAACCCGCCTCCCGGTACAAGGAGTACCGGGAGGCGGGTTGAAACATTTTTTTTTTAAATAAAAATACGCTTTCTACACTCAATAAAATGGAAAATTTCTACAATTTCAATTTCTACAATAGCCCCACACTAGGATTTTTTCCTGTGTCGTGGGTACCATGGACACACAAGGCATATATAGAAACACCCAGACCCAGAACATTAATCTATTCAGATTCCTGTCTGGCCGGGAATCGAACCGGGTGTGGTAGCTGCTCCGCAACGCGGGTCGTCAAGGTTGTCAAATTAATGTTAAAAGTAGGTTCACCTATATGTAATCTTACTCAGAAATTTAAAAGGACCAAAATTACTTAAAATAGTATTTTTCAATTCATAAAAGTTAAAATCCATCTTTAAAATCGATGCGCTTTGGTTTAAATGTGGAGGCGTTATTTGAAAAGATGTATTCCGATATTGTTAATGTGACCACTAAGACTGTAAATTGGTTCAAAAAAGGGGTTTACGATATTCTGATTAGTCTTATTTTCATAACATTTTACATAACAATATGCAACTACCCACAAATACACACTTAAAATTCGTTTTTTTCACTCTGTGTTTGTCCGGGTAATCCTTGGCCGGCTAAACCGATTTTTACGGGTTTTTACTATAGAAAATGTTATGGAACAACATGTAGACTACTTTTATCGTAGAATTCCCACTGAGTGGAGATTTGCGCGGGAAAAACTTTGCGATACATTGATTTGCACGCGGGCGTAGCCGCGGGTACAGCTAGTAATAATATATAGAGATAAATATAAAAACAATCTTTTTTAGTAAATTTTTGGGTTATAATAATTTTGATTACATAAGATGTTTAGAAAGGGCGTCAAAAATTGAATATGACGGTTAAGGCGTTCTAAATATATGGCACTCACATATATACGCGTATTTAACAAAAAAATATAGGAAGTATAATAAGCATGGACTGCATCTGATGGCAAGTGGTCACTGCCCTTCTGAAACATATAGAATCGAGAGTCTATCTAAAGACAATCACAGATGTTTTGCTATTTCCGAGGACAGAGATGGTCGGTGAACGTACCTAACGTTTGCAAACTTACCACTTTGATTTTCAAAATTTGACATTGCTTTAACTTCAGGTGGCCTGGAGTTATAAGACTTTACCAAGCTACTCCAGCGCAAGTTGTAGAGATTATACATATGATATACATAACTAGTTACCCGTCGCGACCGTTGAAATTCAACCTTAATTCAACTCAAAAACTAAACTTCATGTTATTGCATGCTGCATTTAAAAGCAATAGCGGGTATTTTGGCAATACATGTGACATTTTTGACGATATGTTTTTTCATAGAATAGAATAGAATACAATATTCTTTATTGCTCACTAGAAACAGACAAACATAACAAAAACATACAATACAGATTAGTCGAATGCAATAGGCGGTCTTATCGCTAGGCAGCGATCTCTTCCAGACAACCTATGCATGGAAAAGGTAAGGAGAACAGGAAAAAGAAAGTAGGAAGTGTGAGTGAAGTTAGAAAGAGAGTAAGACATTATACTTTTTTTCGTTTGTGTTTAATACAAAGTAGTGTGTGCCATGTGTTTTTAGTTGATTTTATGTATGGTTTATGCATTATTTGAAAAAAATATTTGCATTTGGTAGTCCTACATCAAACATTAACCATGCGTAATTTCATACTCCTCCGTCTGCTTCACGTATTTTAAAAACGGATCCCAAGTTTTTGCTTCACGTATTAATATAGATTACTTCTAGGGTCACGGGGCGTTAGTGACAACAAGTCAATTTAAACATTTTTACAATATGAGTATTTCATCGTGTTTCCTTTTGAAGTTGCTGTTCATGTTATAAGAGATTTAGGAGAAAAACCACCACACAACTTTCATAAAAGCCAAGTGATAATTATAATACCACGAAAAAGGAGATTTGACGCCAGGACTTCAATTATACGTGTAATAAAAAGTTATTATATCCAACCCAACACGCATTGCTGATGTAAATGGTATGTGGACGCTTTGTTTCAGTCATCAAAGCACCGCAACGGGGCGCCACACAACTTTTGTCTCGTAATTAAAATTATGAAACTTATCACGAGTGCCACGAGCCGCCCACGATTAGTTTTCTTTAATTACTTCTCGTAGATGATACTCCATATCCATACCATATCAATGTTTCTCAGGGCTCCCTTTTATTGTTTTGATTGATTTTGTTGTTATATGTAGATATGATATATTCTGTTCGATCTGATGCTATCTGCTGATGTTGTAAGATCATGACTCTGAGTCTTCAAAAAAATACTGTTTATTTTTTTTTTACCTGACTGAAGTAGCAAACGAGCATGCAGTCCACCTGATGGTAGGTGGTTACTGCGGCCCATGGACATCTGTAATCAACTACATACAGGACCAGGGGTAAATCTGAAGTCAATCACAGATGCATACAGGACATGAGTTCCATCTAAAGTCAATCACAGATGCGTTGCTACTCCCGAGCACTACGATGGTCGCCTCATGTGAAAGTGTGCCGGCATCCACACCCTTCTATGGAAACGCAAGACTTCATATTTGACTTATCACATCAACCGTTCTAAATGAATGCTTTAACTAGATTGGAATAAAATCAGTGCGTCTAATGTTGGGTAGTCAGTGCCACCCACGGATATTAGCAGTTTTACCTATAGTGGAACAGTTTAAAAGTCCTTACGAGACTCTTCTTTGTACTGAACGCAATCGTCATAATTAGATTTGTCATCGTCAACCCATTATTGTCCCATTGCTGGGCACGGGTATTCTCTCGGAATAATATAGTTTTAGGGCATAGTTCACCGCGCTGGACAAGTGCGAATTGATGGACTTCGACACCCGACAACTTTTTTTTAAAGAACTCTCGGGTTTGTAGGTTTCTTCACGACGTTTTCCTTTACCGAACTTAGATTTGTATGTGCGTGTAATTTTACTACTGCGGATAGCCTAATGGTTGAAACTCCCAGCAAAGGAGAACGCAAAGTTCAAATCCAAGACGTGCACCATTGATTTATTAATTCATGTCCGTTTAGGAAATTAAAATAACTGCTTTACGATAAAGGGACATCATTATTAACTATGGTCTGAAACTTTAATTTGTAGGAAAAGACCCGTGCTCAATACTGAAATACTAATGGATTGACGATGTATTCATTTTAATTAACCAGTTACCATTAAACGAATTATAAAAAGGAAAACCAGAACAGGCAATGTACCTACATTGCGTTGTAGACGCAAAAACTTAATCAAAGATTGTTTTCAGGAAACGTAATAAACTACTACCAAAACAAAGATACTGTTAGACAAAAACTCAGTTAAAGCCACTTGTTACGAAAAATTTGCCCTCTTAATTGGGAGGCCCGAGGTTCAAACCCAGGTACTGATAATTGTGCGTATTAGAAATTAATTATCACCGCTTTTCAGTGAAGGAAAACATCGTGAGGAAACCTACACACCCGAGAGTTCTTTAAAAAAAAAGTTCTTGGAGGTGTGTGAAGTCCACCAATTCGCACTTCGCCAGCGCGGTGGACTATGGCCTAAACCTCTCTCATTCTGAGAGAAGACTCGTGCCCAGCAGTGGGACAATAATGGGTTGACGAGAGAAATTGAAGTTGGTAGAATGATTATATTTCGATCGGGATACCAGGATACGCCAGGGATACCAGGATACGCCACGCCTATTTCTAGCGTGAAATTGTCCTAGGGCTTCGGTGTGTGTACTTGCCAGTTCAATAATGGGTTGACAATAATGGGTTGTAGTAGTAGTAGATTGTTATTCTATAAAAACATGTGTTACGCCCATTCATCGTTCTATATCAATAATAACATTAACCGAGAAAACTAACTGTTTGCGCCAGTTTTACAGCACCATTGACGCATGTGTCAGTTTAAATAGTCGTAAAATTACGTTAGAAACGTCCTAACTCCCATGGCACTCCCATAGCCGTTATAGGCTATGAAAATAAGCTTCACTAAAGTCATGTAATAATACAAGTAGTTTGTTTTTTTATTATTAGCTTTTTATTAGCTTCACCTGTATGTTTGTTTGTAACCGACTACTTTGGGCGCGATTTTGACCCACTTTAAACGGCCAGATTTCGTTCAAACTTTGTTGATTTATTGAGGACCGATGACAATACACTAATTTGATAAAATTATTCCATTTTTTAATTTGACTAAAAAGTAGAAAATAAATAATAGTTTAAAAAAACTAAAAAACACGCTTTTTATAGAAAACCGAACTAAAAAATAGAAAATAAATTTAAATGAATTTAAATTAAGAAAATAGTGTTAAAAGGGGAGCTTTTTAAGATATTATCGAAATGATAATCACTCTACTCATATCTGTCAATAAAATATCTATAACCATTGACACCATGCACCCCACGCTTTTTTTTTAAATAAAATATTTTTTTTATTCACACTATTATTAATTTATATTCATTGAAATTTTTAACACTATTTTCTTAATTTAAATTTATTTTCTATTTTTTAGTTCGGTTTTCTATAAAAAGCGTGTTTTTTAGTTTTTTTTTAAATATTATTTTTTTATATTCTACTAGTATGTTTCATTACCATTATGAATTGTATCATGCCCTGACATTCATGTCTGTCTGTCATCTTTAATGGTATATCCATAACTAATTGACCTGGCGAACTTCGTTCCACCTAAAAGTCAAAAATCTAAAATTATCAGTGTTTCTTTACTATATTATTTATGTATTATACATAAAAACCTTTCTTTTGCATCACTCTATCTATTAAAAAAACTGCATTAAAATCCGTAGCGTAGTTTTAAAGATCTAAGCATACGTAGGGACAGACAGGGAGAAGCGTCTTTGTTTTATAATATGTAGTGAAGATTATGTTTTGATTGAACAAATATAAGTATAATTCGACCGACGAAGCTACCATCACAACTATTTCAAACGTAAATTAACTACTTGCGTTTTGGCGTGGTTGTCGGCAAACGTTTATATGGGCGACCATTTTAATCCTTAGGAGAAGCAACGCATCTGTTGACTTGAAATAGAATCCTTATTCTGTATTCAGATGCCCATGGACGACAGAGACGACCGAGAAATTCAGGAGGAATGCTAGCTCGTTTGCTACTTTTATGTTACAAAAAGAATGGGTTCATTCAGGCAGTCCCTAAGTGGCAAATGCTACTCATACAATTAATAATCAAACTCAGGAAAGATTAGAATCCTACCCTAGGCCAGCTATAAATGTGTTGCTACATCCGTTTGAAGGACTCTTTTACGACCTTTGAATCATAACAGAACTAATATTACTGTTTTTAACACTTGACGCCACGCCGCCTTAACCACCGACTAATTAAATAATCTAATGGACATAGCGGTGCGGTTACCATAACAGTCTGACACGCAGTGGGTTCCAGGTTCGACTGCCAGATGTGTACTCACGACACAGGAGAAAATCCTAGTGTGCAATAATGAGTGTAGAAAAAGTCTGTTTATATGTACTGACCAACTAAACATTACACTAGTAATAATTTCAATGCTTTACTTATAGGTACAACTACGAGTTACTTCTACTAGAATTCTACTTCTAGTATTAATTTAACATTGTTGCGTTTAGTGGGTAAACACACACCCTATCATTTAGTTTTTTTTATATTTGTACGTATCAAAATAAAAAATAACATTAAATGAAATGAAATGAAATGTCTTTATTTTGTATAGGCCTGCAAATTACAAATTGTCAGTTACATTTTTTTTCTTACACTACCACCGGATCGGAATACGACCTCAACTGAGAAGATTAAAGTTTTATACATAAACCTACAAAATAATTTTTATTCCCATAACTCAGGGTTACCAAGTCTCAAAAATGTATTCCCCTAAAGCTTTCATTAAAAACCCCTAAAATCCCCCACAATGAATTCTTCGTGGCAACCCGACCTGGTGACGAAAAAAAAAGGTCTTCGGGTGTAGTGCATAACCTTTTTTTTCGTCGTGAGGCATGTGTAGCCTGGCGAGAGATTTCCCTTTAAAAACACCTATATGTTGAAGTTATAAAAACCCTAAAAATATTACACCCCTAAAAAATTCCCATCCTACTTATTTATCCCCTAAATTTGGGGGAAAACCCCTAAGTTGGGAACCCTGTCATAACTGGATAACACATCTTTCGCCATCTTGTTAACACGCCATTTGTCCGTGGATTCAAATACACGCTGATTCAGCATTTCCTTTAATACATCAAACAAACAGAAATCCCAAAAGCGACGCAAACAAAAAGATTACAATCGTGCATTAGCAAAGATGTTACGGTGTGTATGCACTGACCGTTTTATCGTTTATTAAAAGCTGAAGCATGGGTTTGGTATCTAAACTTATTGTAAATAAAAAAGAACAATAACAATAAAGATTTCTTTACAATGAAATAATGAAAGTATAGCGAATATAAACTTTGAACATAAATGCGAATTTAACTCGTAGTGTAAAATGACTGTCACTTTGTTTATCAAGACATTAAAATAAATATCAAATATAGGTACCTAATGTACAACTAGGTATATTCTTAACTTAAATAATTTTAAATGAGAAATAGCAATTACTTTATGAGATTGGCTAGTTTTTTTTATATTTTTCTTGCTCACTCGTTACAAAGAAGGAGTAAAAGGTTAGTAGCGAAATCATTATTTTGGATTATTTTCTTAGTGAATCAGGAATTTCCTTTAGTGTTTCAAATAAAAAAAAAAATATAAACTTATTTGTAGTCAAATGAAGCAAAAAAACATTGTAATATATTTTATTCCCAAGCAGTCATTATTGTAGTTACTACATTCAAAGAGTCTAGAAAGTATAGGTATACTATTGTATTCCGCGAGAGAGGCATCGTTCCTTCGGGTGATGCGTAAGACACCTTAAATGATTGTCCGTCAATCAATAACGCTGTCGAAAATCAGTTGTAACTTGTAATCCAAAACACGAATATGTTTCGTATAACTTATAACGTTCAATATTGCCTTAATTTGGTGTTCGACGCGAAAAGGGCGGTCGGGGTCAGCTTACACTTAGCCTTTGACGTGGGAGGAATGCGACTAAGTGAGGAAAATTACACGGTTTTTTTCTGTATCAAAATTTATATTTTAATTTTTTTGGTTACGACACTTTGGCTAATTTTGTGCGTCTGGTGTGTAAGTGGATAATTTGACAATGACGGTCGTTGCAAGCAATAAGTGGAATGTGTATCAGTACTATGCGATATATAAAATTTACATAGGGCTTTTGTGAAATTTTATCGCCAAGGTGATAACTAATTTTAATGATAGTCATGATCGCCCGATGATGATGAAGTTAAATTTGTTATCATTAAATAGTATAAAACAAAGTCGTTTCCCGTTGTCTGTCTCTATGTATGCTTAGATCTCTAAAACTACGCTACGGATTTTAATGCAGTGTTTTTTAATAGATAGAGTGATTCAAGAGGAGGGTTTGTATGTATGATACATGAATAATATTTTTTGTATCTGATCGAAATAGCAAACGAGCATGCAGTCCACCTGGGACGTGGTCACTGCCGCCCATAGACATCTGCAAGCAACATAGAACATGGATTCTATGTGCAGTCAATCACAGATGCGTTGCTACTCCCGAAGACTAGGATGGTCGCCTCGCATAAAAGTATTAATTATAATAATAATATAGTAGAGGAACACTGACTTTTTTTGGTTACTTTTAAGCGAAAGAGAGTACGATTGAACATATAATGTTTCCCAATAAAGAGACCATCTAAAAACTTACGAACATTTTTTTTCATTCGTTTAAAACAATGGCATCTTGCATGTTGTGCCCTAAAAATTTAGATGGGGTTCAGATTGAAGAACGGGTAAGGGATCAAAAACTCATTTTGCTAAAGTGCTCAATGAACAATCAACTCCGCATAAGTGACGTACCCTTTTTTTTCTTTTTTTTTTGTTGTCGAGGGGGAAACCTTCAAAAGGTACCCGACGCCGTGGGAGCGACGCAGGGTTATGTGGGATTTTTACCGCACTAAAACCCCCCCGGTGGCTCGAAACGACTTCAACCAGAATCCTATGAGCGCGTTGCCCCATCGGGCTCCTCCCAGATGGGCGGCTGGGCCCACCGCTCCGTCTAGAAGTGACGTACCCTATAGTTTTAATACCCTTCAAAAGCAGAAGTGCTTAGTATTAAATAATTTTATAGCAGTTTTCAGTTATAATTAAAAAAAATTAATTTCTTTGGTATCCATATCGATATGGATAAAGTCAATGTATCGCGGGGATTTAGTGGAAAAAAAAGATCATCTGAAAGATAAAGCAACATAATATTATATTATAATGAGACGGCGTAATTAAGCCGGTAGGATTTTAAAGATGTAAATTTTTATTAGGCCAACCACTACAAATATTATCCATGTCTCTTTGTCACTTCAGTAACCTTTGTAAGACGGACCGAGACGACGCGAATATAACTGGTATCGACTTTTTCTTCGATTTTCTGAATTCTTGCATTAGTCAAGTTGTTGCGTCTGTTATAAAAGTTGGCTACGTCTAACATTCGCATATCGATATAATATTTGAAATGAATAAAAAGCTGTTGTATGATGTACCTATGGTAAAGTATGTCAGTCCTTTGTGGAATGGTATGAGGAAATAAAATAATCAAACATCTTTGAAATTCTTGAGTGTACAAGCCAATCCATACTAATATTATAAATGTGAAAGTATGTTTGTTTGTTCCTCTTTCACATCGCCACATAGCTATTATAATATGATATGGTTTATATGCTGGGAGATAGGTAGGAGTCCAGAAGTGCGGAGGGTGACGTAGGCTACTTTTTACCGCGCTCTCTCATTCCCATGAGAAGATCGATGTTTTGATATTTGGTACATATTTAGTAGTTCCAGACGTTGTTAATAGATGCCGGTAGTAAAATTCATTTACACGTTCTGAATCATGCAATCAAATTCTGATGTTAAGTCCCTTGTACCGTGCTGGCGAAGCCGCGGGTAAGTGTTAGTTTATCCATAAGGCACCCGCCGCTTTGAAATGTACATATTAATTTATTATTCTCCTATTCTTATAAAATTTACAGCTAAGCCTCGAATGACATCTTTATTTGTGATATGACAATAATGTATGCATTTGCTCATATCAATGTAGACGCACGTATAAGCACGCTTCTTGTATTTTATGAATTAAATACGTATAACTTTAGATATTTATATATAAAACATATTATAGTTTAGAACTTTATTTGCTTTCATATATTATAATTCTTTATTAATTTGATTACGACAAAATATATTTTTATACAAAAAAAAAATACTTAAATTTAAAAAGAAACAAATTGCAAGATTAAATTAATACTTTATTTATTATATTATTTTTAATTATAAAAAAGTGTAACAAAAGTTAGTGACATCTTGTGATTTCATACTTTGCTTGATGTTGCTTACAAATTCGTACGCGAAAGTTGTAAAAATATCAAAAAATTGATCTCCATTTAATACCATCAGTGATAGAATGCATAAATCCTTCTTTAGTGGATGCCTACATCATAAAATAACCTATTGTCGCAACAAGTCTCTACTTTAAGTAGTTTAAGCTCAGCAATAAACGGACAGAAGTGGGTATCCTTTCGCTAATAATATCGTGAAATGTAATGCATTATAATCAAAACTAGTCACCCGTCACATCGGTCGAAATTCGACCTTATTTTTAATTAAAAAGCTAAACTTCATAATGTCCAAAGTAGTTCGAATATTTCTCAAATTCTAATAAAATGTAATAATTTTCAAGTAATTTTGAACGTTTAAAAGCAATAGCGGGTATTTTGACAAAGATACTGACATTTCTGACGTTATATGTTTTCATAGTAAGACATTGAATGTTCTATTTCGTTTATTATTTATGTGTTTGTGACAAATTCACAGTGTTTTTAGTTGATTATATGTATGATATATGCATTATTTGAAAAAATATTAACATTCTGCACTCCTTCTCTACGTCCACTATAACCGTGCAAAATTTCATACTAATCTGTCAGCGGCATATTACTTAAAAACGCACTACAATTTTTTTCTTCACGTATTAATATATAGATACGTACATATTCAAAATTTTAACATATAAATATATTTTAAAATCGAATATAAATGTCTGCGTATTAGATGCATAGTTGCATACGACGGCTCTTACTCTGCCGCTATCGAATGATTTGGACGGGAATTATTCCCGCTCTTCAAAATTCTATTGCCACATAATGCTTACATCATTATCAATGACCAAATCACTTCACATTTACTGTGACGAAGTGTTAGACAATAATTGTTGATATGAGTGGTAAATGTTATTGGACATGTATTACTTAATAATTTAATATGCTCGAACTAACTTTTATTATAAGTTTCTAAGTAAGATTTTTTTATCCGATTGTAGTGGCAAACGTGCATCCATTTCACCTGATGGTAAGTGGTCACTACCGTCCATGGACGTCAGCAAGCAACTTCATACAGAATAGGAGTTCTATTTTTGTTATCTGGTTGAAGAAACAAACGAGCATGCAGCCCTCCTGATGGTAAGTGGTCACTACCGTTCATGGACATTTGTAATCAACTTCATACAGAAAATGGTTTTCATCAGAAGTCAATCACAGATGCGTTGCTGCTCCCGAGATCTATGACAGTCGCCTCATGTGGAAGTGTGCCGACAACCACACTCTTCCATCGAAACGCAAGAAATTGTTCACGCTAGAAATAGGTGTGGCGATGGTACTTCTCCGGTGGAACTACACTGGTTCTACCACCTTCGATATGAAATCAATCACAGAAACGTTGCTTTTCCCGAGGACTAAGATGGTCGTCTCATATAAAAGTGAGCCGAATGATAGCTGTTTACTAGTATTAAGATTAATCATCCATCCATTAATTTCATCAATTTTACGTTATTTGATATGCAATAGTCATTGCGCCTGGCGTGCATGGCGATGTCTGCAGAGCATGGCAAAAGGCAAGATACTGGAGCTAACTTTCATTACCATGTAAAAAATACGATTGAAAAAATATTTGATTGAGGTTGACTATCAGATTTTGTCTCGCAGTTGCCTTCTACGAATCCATGGAAAGAGTGAGTGGCGTTATTCACGACTGAGATCGCACGACCAATAGCCTAATGGTTGAATCTTGGCCTCTCAATCGAGGATCCGTGGTTCAAATCCCAGGCATAATATAAAAAAAGAAGTTCTCAAAGGTGTGTGTAGTTTACAAACACACATTCGGCTGGCGCGGTTGACTATACCCATAAATGTCTCTTTCAATGAGAAATCCTAGAAGTGCCCAGAAGTAGCACAACTATGGGTTGACGAATGCCACACGACACTATTATTTTGATGTTTGTCCGTAAATTTGCTGATGTAAACGTATTAATTTATTCTTTGAGTAGTTCTTGGGGATTATTTAAATTTTTAAGGATTTGAATTATGAAGACGATTAATAAGACAGGCAGTCTTCATCTCCTTATTACAAACTATATTTTGAAATTATAGCTATCTACAGAAATTATAATCAACAACCCTTTCTAGGGTTTAATTTCTACTGTAAAATGTATTGTAATCCTGTGGCCTAAATTGGTGTCCCTCCCTTGCCACATCCTTATGACCAGAACACATCAAAACTTAAGATTGCTGTTATACAGCAAAAATAGGCGCGGCGTTGGTATCTTCGTAATCTAATTATTAAGGTATTTACTCTAAATATTACTCTACAAATAATAAATATATTAGACATATTATAAAGACCTAGTACCTAAACAAAATTACGATAAATCAAAATAAAAAAGAAGCGAAACAAAGTGACGTTAACGTCTACTATGACGACTTGCGGCTTTAATTTATGTATACTACTAGTTGATCCGGCGAACTTCGTTCCGACTAAAAGTCAATAATCTAAGATTATCAGTGTTACTCCACTATATAATGCATAAAAACCTTTCTCTTGAATCACTCTATTTATTAAAAAAAACTGCATTAAAATCTGTAGCGTAGTTTTAAAGAGTTAAGCCCTGTCTGTCCCTATGTACAGAGGGACAGACAGCGTAAAGCGACTTTGTTTTGTACTATGTAGTGATAACTAGGTTATTCATTCAGCTTCACTCACTTCGGTACTTCTACCACGATGTGTCAAATTTTAGCGAAATCCGACTCGAGGATTTGCATGAAGAAATAATAACCACACATCATGACATCATTACAAACTCTCACATTCACATTTGACGACCCGCGTGGCCGAGCAGTTACCATGCCGGTCTGAAGCGCAATGGGTTCCGGGTTCGATTCCCGGCTAGACAGGTATCTGAATGATGAGTTTAGATTCCTGTTCTGGGTCAGGGTGTTTGTATATTCGTCTTTGTGTGTGTCTATGGCACCCACGACACAGGAGAAAATCCTAGTGTGGGGCTATGAATTTAGAAAGCGTGTGTGTGTGCATTTATATTATTATTATGTTAGTCTATAGTACCTTCGAGTCCTTAGATTATAAGCAGCTAATGAGATGCGTTTAGTAACTTTAACCATGAGTAGTTAAAGCAATATTCCCCGTATAAAAGTTTAACTGAGTTCAGGTTCCGCACTTTTATCCCGTTGCGGTCGATGCACTCCGGGAATATCACGCTTTCGCGAATGCAATTTGATTACTGCAATTTTAAACCTAACGGACTCGTTCCGTTATGACTGTCATTTTACAATCAATACTCATGAATTATGTGGGTTAGAATGTATATTCTATGTCTTGTTCAAGAAATTCTTGACGGGCAATGCGAATTAAGGATATCTTACTAGTGTTATCTAGTGATTATCTATATATTAATACGTGAAGAAAAATCTTGGAATTCGCTTTTAAGATACTTGCCGCAGACATAGAGAATGATTACGGAATGTAGAGAAGGATTACAGAATGCTAATATTTTTTTCAAATAATGCATATAATATACATGAAATCAACTAAAACACATTACACACACTACCTTGCATAAGACACAAACACATATATTATAAACAAAATAAAACATTCAATGTCTCACTATAAAAACACATAACGTCAAAAATGTCACATGTCTTTGTCAAAATACCCGCTATTGCTTTTACATGCAGCTTAGTTAATTAAATCTCTTATATCTGTAAACT
Source organism: Spicauda simplicius (assembly GCA_949699795.1). Lineage (NCBI taxonomy): Eukaryota > Metazoa > Arthropoda > Insecta > Lepidoptera > Hesperiidae > Spicauda > Spicauda simplicius. The sequence continues at coordinate 10,751,701 of OX453071.1, read as the reverse complement.
AACTTAAATTTAACACAGTTTAATTGAATTTGAGAAACATTTGTGCTACTTTGGACAATGTCAAGTATAGTTTTAGAGTTGAATTAAGTTCAAATTTCGACCGTGCGACGTGTGACTAGTAAGGATAAATAAGCCGTAAAGATATTCGCAGATCAAAATTAAATAATAGTATGTCGCAAATGTCATAAGCATAAATAAAATGTATAAGGTTCAATGGAATCGTTTGCCTTCTGGTATGAATCATTTTTCTCACTGAAGTGATCAATATAATCATGCGATGAACTACACAATTTCATATGTTTTCTTACTACAGTCGTATTTTCTTTCGAGGGGGAAACCTTCAAAAGGTCCCCGATGCCGTGGGAGCGACGAAGGGTTATGTGGGATTTTTACCGCAATAAAACCCCCCAGTGCGCGTCCTCACAAAGAGGACTCCGGGATCTCCAAAGAACGTAACCGTGGTCCTCTGAACGCGTTACCCCATCTTCTCCTCCTCCTCCCAGGTGCAGCCCACCTATCCCTCGAGTCTTTATGACGGTATGCGACCACACATGCCGCCGTTCTTCCCGGGGTCGCCTGTCCGAACGGTTCGAGTTCCCACTCTAGCCGCCCGCGACGCCGAAAGCGTATTTTAGTCGCCTCTTACGACAGGCAGGGGATATCCTAGCCCTATTCTGATCCTAGAACTACAGGGACGGCATTAAAGGTACGTATACGGTACAAACGAAATTGAAACAGAATTGTGTTAGGTCCTACAAAAAAAGTTGCTGTGAGTATTTCATTCGGCTTTACATTGTAACCACAAAACGGTAACGGTAACTCGGTAGTAAACTTGTGGTTTCGCGGTATTGGGGACTATGACAATGTGTTTGAATATCGAATTAATTTTATACCAATCATGAATAAATACAATTTATTTCTGCTTTATGACAGAAGAGTTCAACAATTGATTTGCGTTATTTAAACCGTTTTTTATTTAAATTTAGTTTTTTGTAAACTGTTTTTGAACGTCGATAATCTACTTCCCATTTGCATGGTTTCGGCATGGAGAAGACGTGGCGAATTTACTCTTATTGCATACATCCTTTCGGTAAAAGCATTTTGTATACTAATTGTCTTACTGTAATGGAACACGTGAAGCTGGAATTCAAACCACAAATTTAAGCTTTGATCTGGCCTAAAATATTACTGTTTGGATTGAATAATTACAAAAATTATATACCAACAAATATTTCTACTATTCGATTAAAATACCCTAAATATTCACTGCTTAAGTAAAATAAAACGAATATAAATTTAAGAGCGCTTTCACGCGCAGAGAATGTTTTCTTTTTGACCGACTTCCCTAAGGAACGAGGTTATTACGACTATATCGCAGGATTTTTTTTTGATTAGGGTGGCGCGCTGTACTTTTGTAATGGAAATAATAATAAATACCGAATAATTATTTCTATAATAAAAAAGCATCCGTTGCAGTCGCGCGGCTGATGCGCTGCGGACGCGCTACTTGCGACCTAATGTGAAGTAACAATGCAAGCAATTTACAGAACGATATCTCCCTAACTACTTTATTCTACCACTACCTTCTTTTAAATCATTATAAATTCATACTATAAAAACGATATTATAATTACACTTATTTTCTAAATAAACCACGTCATACCTCATAGGGCGAGTTAATTTGGAGCTAATAAAGTTATATTATTTGTTAAGTAGTGACGATGGGACACGTAAATTATGACGTCCCGGACACAAAGCCGGTCGCCGGTCGTGCTGAGATCCCGTTGCGTTTACTACTATAACTCGAATCGAACTCGTTCGAGATTTTTTACTTTTTTAATTAAATGTAAATAAATTTAGGGACGATTGTGTTTAAGAATTTCGTACTAGTTTTTTTTTTTATACAATCGTTATCATGTGTTTTGTAACTCCTTTACTTGAAACAATTTAAGCAATTTAGCCAAATATAACTCGCTAAGTTACTACTACTACCTTCTATTCTTCTGTGTATTATAATATAAGTATTAAACAAACGACTTTAACTTATTTTTATAAATAAATCACGTCATAATACCTCATGGGGCGAGTTGATTTGGAGCTAATAAAGTTACATTATTTGCTACCCTAAAAACCGCCAATTTTTTATATTTACCTGTATTGCATGTAATTTCTTAATGAGTATTAGAGTACTTTCAACATTTTGTCTTATTATTATAATATTACATTAACACAAAAAAATGTAAAACCTAATTATAATGCAAATATTTTTACTAAACACCAAAAGTCAAATATTTTTTCTCTTAATAGGGATGTTTTTGTTATTTTAAGCCAATGGTAGAGCCCAATCGAGGTAGTGCGCAGGAGGCTCTGCGCCGCGTTTTATCGATCGCGGCGTATCATTAGATATCATTGTGATCTATGATCAATGTGTGGTACGACGACTGTGGTAGGGCTGGCGAGCCGCGAGATTTAAATGTACTACACAAATTATACCAGAACATAAATACGTTAATTTGATGAATTTTGTTTTATTGTTTTTAATAAATTTTAAATAATGATAATATAAAACTTAGAGCATTAAGTTTTCTGGAACTTCCTTTATATTATTAATAGATATTTAACTACATAATATATCTGCTATTTTCTGAAACCAATGGTAGAGCCTAATCGAGGTAGTGCGCAGGAGGCTCCGCGCCGCGTTTTATCGATCGCGGCGTATCATTAGATATCATTGTGATCTATGATCAATGTGTGGTGCGACCGCGACTGTGGTAGGGCTGGCGAGCTACAGGATTTAAATGTACTACACAGCACTTTAACATAAAACGCTTATTTTACTCTTGTGGCACGTATAAATTAAATAAAGCGTTTTGTTTAAATCTTTTTAATTTAAAATGATAATAATATAAAAGTTAAGGGCAACTAAACTGTAAGTAGAGCATTAAGTCTTTTAGGTCTTTTTTATTAAAACTGTACTATTGACGTACAATTGATGAATTTTGTATGCATGCAAAGCAACGATATATAAACGCGATAGGACACTTGTCTGACTAATCATCGCAGAACCTAATCTACTGAAGCTAAAGCCATGAAATTCTTAAAATAACTTTATTTTAAGATGTACGCATTCATTAATTTACTTCCAGCTATAGATTAAGGTGTTATCCGCTTATTTTTTGTATTATAGACAGCGCTTTCGAAGTCTTAGTACGTATATATCGTAAAACGTAGTATATCGTAATGTACATAATTTCAAATTCCCAATAATCTTTTAACGACATACTTATGTTCTACAAGTGCAAGATTTGAATATGGTATGAACATTCATAGCGAAACTCAAGCACGTATAAAAGTTAATAACAAGAATTTAAATGTGAAAATAATCATAAAAAATATTCAGTTAACGAATTTAAATTAGTTTATTTCCGATCCTTTCCTAATTTAAATAAATAAAAGCTTAATTTCCTATGCTAATTAAAAACTCATGACATGATACAAAAATCAAAACAAAAGCCATAACCTCGCACTACGTAAATTTTACAATTTAATTACAACCGAATCAGGTTATTACCAACAAACATGGACCCTGGCATCCTTATTCAAGACGACATGATACCTTATCTTAATAGCTGGTACCGGCCCCATAATGAAACAATTAAGACAATACGGACAAACAATAGGAAAAAAAAACACAGAATCTATTAATCTTCCTCACTTGTTTGTTTTCCTGTGTCAAACACGAATTTGGTTTTTGAAAGGGGATTAGAGGAAAGCGGATTACTATCTCCGTGTTATCTTTGACTTATTTGGTGTTATACATTGGTAATAGGATGTCGGACAGTTAAGTTCATTATTATGTTAATTCTGAAGCCTATCGCGAGTATCCTCGGAGATCGTGATAGGATAATTATCTTTTGTAAATAACTTTCGAAGCATATCTAGATTTCTGTTACGGTACACTTTCGTTGTTACAGTGTTAGTAACTAGTAATTTGGTGTTGAAATTTCTTGTGGAAAGTGTTATGACAACGTTTATATATATTTACTAATGATTTTGTACTTTACCGTTAATACGGCTGATGAGATTTTATTATACGTCTACGAATAGTTTAATGTTGTTAGTTGATTAATGTGACGTTTACTTCAACGCCACATTAATCATATTATCAACAATATAAACTGTTATTGACATTGATTACGTATATTAACAAATTTGCAGTATACGAATGTAATTCTTAGTTAATGTATTTTAAGGCTGAAAAAGTACATGTCAGTTATTAAAATTAAACAGGTTTTTTTTTTATAATAATGGACAACGACGCAAACGAGCGTGCAGTCCACCTCATGGTAAGTGGTCACTGCTACCCGTGGACATTTGTTAGCAACTTCATATAGAACATAGGTTTTATCTGAAGTCAATCACAGATGCATTGCTACTCCCGACACTAGGATGGTCGCCTCATATTAATGAGTACCGGCAACCACACCCTTCCATCGAAACGCAAGTACTACTTCACGTTAGAAATAGGTATACATATATCTGAAATATTTCATTTAGTTTTTTGGTCAAGTGAACCAAATTAGGGCCTTTCTTTCAATCAATACCTCATCCAACGTGGGAACATACTTCATAACATTTGAATAAATACAGTTATTTTCAATATGTTCTACCAAAAAGCTCGTAAAACCAGTGTAGTTTTGCCTGGGAGGTCCATCGCCACACTAATTTCAAGCGTGAAGCAGTTTCTGCGTTTTGGGAGAAGGGTGTGGTTGCCGGCTAAGTTTTACGAGGCGACCGTTTTAGTCCCCGGGCGTAGCAACGCATCTGTGATTGACCCCTGATAGAAACTCTACTCTATTTGAAGTTACTTGCAGACATGTCAGTCCACGACAAACATGTCTGCAAGCAACTTGACTGCAAGACAGTTCATGAGCGGTAGTGACCATTAACCATTAAGTATACATACAGTATACTCGTTACTTCAATCGGATAAAAAATGTAAGTAATGGGCGAAGTAAGTACCTACGTATGTAGCCTTAAGAAAGCACGCTATTTACTCTCATAACACGCTTTAACAGGCAAAGTCAGAACGAATTGAGAGTTTCTCGTTTGAATAGATTACCTGGTAGGGTCCCTGGGCAGGCACTGTCGCTCCTGTACCGCGACGCCTCCACCGCAGCTCCTGGAGCAAGCGCTCCACGCGCCCCATGAGCTCCAAGCGTACGTTACGTTCGTTCGTGTCGCTTGCATCAGCGTCGAATGAGCCATCTGTAATGTTTTGCGAGGATGGTTATAAAGAGTTTTCATTAGTACGTAAAGAAGGAATGTGAGATCGAGGCAGTACCACGGCCACAAGTATTTCTAGCGTTGAGCAGTTCTTGCGTTTCGATGGAAGGGTGTGGTTGCCGGCACACTTTTATTTGAGACGACCATCAAAGTCCTCGGGAGTAGCAACACATGTGATTGACTTTTTTTTATATATCTGAAGTAGCAAACGAGCATGCAGTCCACCTGATGGTAAGTGGTTACTGCCGCCCATAGATATCTGTTATCCACTTCATAAAGAACATGTGTTCTATCTGAAGTCGAACTACACTGGTTCTACCACCTTAAGATAGAACCCATTTTTTAGAACTCTTAGGGTTGTAGGTTTCTTTACGATGTTTTTCTACGCTGTAAAGCAGTTATAATTAAATTAATTGATACGCACATAATTTCACTTTTACTACTTCTGTACTTTTAAACTTTCAAGTAAGTTTATGTATTTCTGATAATTTCTTTCAACTAATGATGTCCCGTGCTGTATTTCTCAGATATTGGGTAAGATTTTTAGAGGTTTCTATTAATTTCTTACACCAAGTGATTTTTTTATTTAAATTTTGCATGGAAGGTTAGCCAAAATTACCGTAGATTTTTACAATAAAATCGAGTTAAAAGAAGGTTGTTGTATATTGCAACGGGTCTAGTTTGAAAGCAGTATATTAGTAAGTTATTTATATCTAACATTATAACCTGTCTTCATGTAGGTATGTATATATATGTAGAGTATATATAAATATGTATGTATATATATATGTATAGGTATGTAGATAACAATTATTTTTACCAGAAAAAAACACTTGCCAGGATTTTTTTCTCGTCAGAAAAGATTTTACAAAATGTTTTATTAATCTTCAATACTATTGATTGAGTAGTTACAATAATATTGTTATAAAAATATAAATACTTTTATCTTATTTAAAACTTTATAACAATGAGTTCTTTTATCAATATGAACCGTTCATGTCCTAAATTGATAGATTCTAGAAGAAATGAAAAGTAATATACCACTTGGAGTTCATTAGAAACTATGAAGGTACCTACAATGATTGACCAACCTACTTGTGCTGATCGATTTCATATTAATAGGTCATTGACGTACGGAAAATATTCCGCTAGGCAAATTGACAAATATTATGATTGGGGTACAACCCATTATTGTCCCATTGCCGGGCATGGGTCTTCTCTCAGAATGAGAAAGTTTTAAGCCATAGTCTACCGCGCTGGCCAAGTGCGAATTATTGCGAATATTATGATTAAAATATGAAAATATATTTTTGCTTTTATCCCAATGCATCCAGTCCACCTCATGATATGTAGCCATCGTCGCTTATGAATGCCTGACAAGATCTGCGAACAACCCTATATAAAATTTGACTCCTAGCTGCGGTCGTCCATTGTTGCGTTGCTACTTCTGAGGGATAATTTGGAACGACTTGGTTATATATTGTATGTTTCCTATATTATTTACTAGGTGACCCGGCGAACTTCGTTCCGCCTAAAAGTCAAAAATCTAAAATTATCAGTGATGCTCCAAACCTTCCTCTTGAATCACTCTGTCTATTAAAAATCTGCATTAAATTTTGTAACGTAGTTTTAAAGATCTAAGCATACATAGGGACAAGCAGCGGGAAGCGACTTTGTTTTATACTATATAGTGATAAACCAGAATAAAACGCCGCTCAATACAGCTATAATGTGGCATGAAAGGTATGGTGATGTCAACGGAGTCGAACTAAAAATTGTTCTACCACCTACCATTTCTAGCGTAAAGCATTTTTTGCGTTACCGGGTGTGGTTACCGGCACTCTTTCACATGAGGCGACCATCATAGTCCTCGGGAGTAGCAGTGCATCTGTGATTGACTTCACATGGAACCCTTGTTCTGTATGTAGTTGATTACAGATGTCCATGGGCGGCAGTGACTACTTACCATGAGGTGGACTGCATGCTCGTTTGCTACTTCAGTCAGATAAAAAAGTACACTGATTAAACGCGAATACGATATTATAAATACATTTTTATCTTTTATGGAAACATACGTCATTTTTCTGTGGTCATGATCCTAATATGTATCAAATAATTTTCTACTCTACATATTAACTTGGCATTTTGGAAAAGTCTAGATATTTATTATTGTTAATTAGGATATCAAACATACACCCACATTAGGGACTGCTGTATTAGTATTGGTATGGCAATACGGAAGTAACTATATTTATTCGTATTTTTAGACACCTAGGATTATTATGTAGGAGGAATTCATTTCGTGACACCAAATGTGACGATTGTATGTTAATTTACTTAATATTTGTTCACGTGTCGAACGACTAATAAGATTTATAACTATAACAGTTTTTTTATTAACCAGAAGTGTGTCAAAGAACTCAATTATAGGAATAGGACAATTTACATAATTATATGAAAGACCATTTTCCATTGGTTAGTTTTCGCCAGACTCAAAAAATAGGCACCTACTTAAAGATGACCGTGATTTTTTTGTATATTGCCTTTCTATACAAACGTGGTTTACTTATATTTTATGCAGATCTCGTGATTTGGAATACGTATTTTTGAATTTATAATAATTATTATCAGACTAAACCACAAAGAAGCATGACCGGTTTTAGCTAGTTTGTAAACGCATACAAATGAAGCATTTAACAGAGAAATACTTGTACTTGCATGTAATTCTCGTGAGAAATATTCTTATGCGTTATGTTAAGTAATGTAATATAAAGTGAATTTTAATTTATAAATGCTGGTAACCGCAGACCACACGCAGTACACAACTATTGTGAACCAAGCACACCTAACGAACTTTATAAGGTACTTGTTGTGTCGTCGGCATGAAAATTAGCTAGTTGTAACTCGTCACTTTTGGGCACGGCTTCTTCGTGGTTTTCGTCAATTTTAATAGCTATTTCAATCGAATGCTAATCGATCAAATTTCATGTAATTTAAAGTACAAGTTCATGGCGCCAATTATTATCACTATTATTATAAAAGTTGTCACCAATGTAACACGTCTAATATTAAAACCATTGGATAATTCAATGGCACTAAAAACCTATTCAGCTTGTTTCTGAATTATCATCGTATTATTATTTTATACTAGAAAAACTAACATAAGAAGAAAACGAAATTCCATAAAGTTTATTAGAAAATATTTCATTACATAGTACTACTTTATTTGGAAATTAGTTTTACACATACGTTTTGTACAGACGGTTTTTGGCATGTAACGACTTTGTTACAAATAAAGGTCATCATATGTATACAAACTTATCGTTAGCCGTTTATTCGCCAGTAATAAGACCATCGCTTACGTCATGCTGTACAATGTCAAGGTTAGAAAAATGTACCGAGAGTCAAGAATTCGCTGTAATAAATTCCAGCCATAAATCACGTTATGTCTGCTCGTAATTCGGCTAATAATATCAGGACTGCGGAAGTTCAGGTCGATTGTAAATATTTATGTCTTCCTTATAATGTTACGGTAATATTAGATGATAATAAAATACGTATACATACGTCAAAGGTTTATGAAAACGGGTTCAAGTTTAAGAAGCATATTTCATGTACTATAATCTCGTCAACCGCGCTGGCCAAGTGTGAATTGGTGGACATATGTACTATAATAAGCCGAACTAAATGCTAATTAATAACACTTTTGTTTTTAACGAGTTAGTTATTTTTGTTTACTTTTTACGTATTAAAAGAAAGATTCTACGATTGCCCGTTATTTTCTTAGAGTTAATTAGGAGACTATGGTAAATTTAGAATGAGGAGTTTTAGATGAAACACAGTAACATTCAGTGATCACAAAAACAAACCAATATACATAAAACTATATTCCAATGCATTATAATCATAAGCGTATCAATTAATTTCTTAAAATTAATTTCTAACTGGCTCCGGTATAGATAATATTTACTAAGGAAAAGTACCTTAATGCATTGATTTCTTAGTTAGTAATATTGATTTTAATTAAGGGTTACTTTTCATTTCGGGGATCAGTAATTACCGGAATTTGTCAAAAAAATTACTATCGGAAATTTTTGTACTCTTTATTAAAAGTTGAGGATTCCAACTTAACCCAACCCATTTTCGCTCAGGAATAAGTTGAAGGATTTGGTATTAAAAGACACTTAACAAGGCGTTCTTGGTCCCCAGGGGTAGCGATGCGCCTTAGGCCGATATCATGTATCATATATTTATTAGTTGAACTGCATGGTGATTTATTATTTCTACTGAGGTATCACCAATTCGCACTTGGCCAGCGAGGTGAACTATGGTCTAAACTCTCTCATTCTGTGAGAAGACTTGTGTCCAGCAATGGGACAATAACGGGTTGATGCGAAGATCCCCAGTACGCCATGACATGGGGCTCTTCAAAAAATATGCGAAAAATGCTCTCCTTCAAAACAAGCGCAAATGTCCAAATACGCAGGTGACTATTCGTCTGCCTCATCGTTAGGTTTAAATATAGAAAAAAAAGACAAAATAATATAGTAAGAAGCGTAAATAAATATACAGGTATACAACCTATCATTTGTAGTACCTCACTGATTTACACACGTACCGTTCACACCACAAATGAACCGTCGAATTATGTACGTACAAATATTATTCCACGCTTCTTACTATTCGGTTATTCACACGTACCACACATCACAACGGTAAATGCGCGGGCGAACGGGTACCCGGACGCAGAGCTAGAGTATTTCGACCGGAGAATTACCACCGCCACACTTATTAGCGTGAAACAGTTCTTACGTTTCGATGAAAAAGTGTAGTTACTGGCACACTTTTGTATGGGGCGACTATCGTAATAATCGAGAGTAGCAACACAATATGTATGATTTACTTCAGATGGAACCTTTGTTCTTTATTAAGTTGCTTGCAGATGTCAATGGGCGGTAGTTGCCAATTGCCATCAGGTGAATGCTCGTTTGTTACTTCAATCTTATAAAAATAGTTTCAAATGTCAACACATTTCGTCCTTCAAATACGGGGGTTGCACAGTACTGACAACACAACCACACCTCAACTACAAGCCACACAATGTTTGAAATGGTTCCATCCATTCATCCATCAGCCCTTTGAGGTTCACTGCAGGACATAGGCCTCCCCTAAATGACGCCACTCCAACCGGTCTTGTGCCTTCTGAATCGGTTTCCACCTTGTGAGATGGTTACTTTACCTATAGCTAAGAAAGTGGTTATCACAACGTAACCGACGCTTTCCGACATTTTATCGATGCCGTATACTGCGATGTGGTACGTGTGAATTGACAGAATACTTAAGTATGAATATATGAATTAGTGATTCATGCATTAGGCGGGTATTGATGTCTTTTATTCATTATTGTAGTAATGAATGAGTCTTCACGTTTAAATAAGTGCTTACATGATATCGCTAACATACAGTTATAGGTCCCTATACATTTTTGTTTTTTTGTTTGTGATTTTTTTTGTATCTACCTAATGATAAAGCAGACCGACTACTGATAGAAACTATTTTCTAGTGACTACTCACTATCCATTACTACGATTATCAGTAGACGAGTCGCCAATGCATCGCCGGCTTTGAAGGAGAACTCTTCGCACCATTTTTAAAGAGCCCCATGATATAACGCTCCGGAAGTACCCCAGGAATTTAAAGAACTAGGTATAATAAAAAAATATAATTGAACTACTGATTTAAATAAGAATAATAAAAAAGTGTTAAAAATAGACATAAAAAGAACCAAAATAGCTAGTTTAAAAATTCCATGATTGAATGCAACATCAAATTTGTTGCATTAACGAAAAAAAAATTATGATGATTTGAAAAAATATTAAATATGTACCTATAGAAATTGACAAAAACATTTTTAACATAAAATACAACCGACTTCCATGCCACAAAAAAGTTAAAAAAAATACACGTCGGTTTACAGTAGGTACTTTGTACATAGTCCCGAAGTCGGCGCTAACCATATTTCTATCACGACGAAACTACATGCGTCCTATATGAGCGCCGACCTCGGAATCTTTTGTATCGTAAATTAAGATATACATATATGTACATACTTACCGGTAGTCCAACATCTGTGTTTATTAGCTGTGCGTATATGAGTGGATTCTTCAGACATACTGTAGTTAATCTGAAACAATGCATTTTAGTAAGTTCAAAGTCCTTAAACAATAATAAGCGAGAGAGAGTAATATTTATTCAGCTTTTGTATTGTTACGCGATTCATCCCTAAAAGACTAAAATGTTTCACTTGAAAGGAACGATGAAAGGTAACGTGGAAACTAATAAACAATTGTTGCACGCACAAATAAATGGAAGCGAAATTGTGATTTATCTTTGTTGGTACATAAAATGTTTATTTGTGTCGCTGTTAACATGAAATCTTTCAAGGTTTAAAACTAAAAGGTACAGTAACTTTTGTGGTTCGACTGTACATTCACCATCACTTCGACATAGACAGTCTTTTTCAGTCTAACTAGTCACCCGTTGCCACGGTCGAAATTCGACCGTAAATTAACTCAAAAATTAAACTTCTTTTTGTCCAAAGTAGCTCGAATATTTCTCAAATTCAATTAAATTGTTTTTCAAGTTATTTTAAATATATCATTTTAAGGTAAAAAGAGGTTTACCTAATTAATTAAGCTAATAAGTAATAAATAATAAATCTGTCATTTTTGACGTTAGGTGTTTTCATATTAAGACATTGAATGTTTATTTCGTTTATTATTTATGTATTTGTGTCAAATCAAGGTAGTGATATGGAATTTTTTTAGTTGATTTAAGGTAGGTTTTATGCATTTTTTGAAAAAAAAATATTAGCATAGCGTAATCCTTTTGTTCATCAACTATTACCGTGCGTAATTTCATACTCCGCGGCAAGTATCTTAAAAACGGATCACAAGTTTTTCCTTCACGTACTACTACAGTCGAATAACGCAGTGTAAGTGTCAGACAGGTATCTGAATGATGAGTTTAGATTCATGTTCTGGATCTGGGTGTTTATGTATTCGTCTTGGGTGTGTCCATGGTACCCACGACATCTATGGAGCTATGAGTGTAGAAATCGTATGTGTTTAAAGTTTGAGTCGAGTAAACAAAAAAAATATCAGAATCGGAATATTTCATTTATGCATAGCCATTATTGGCAACAAAGGGCACCATAACTAACCATGTGTCAAATGTAAGCAATTAGAATTGTCGTCACAATCCTCCGTGTTCTTTATATCGCCGATAAACAACCTTTGCATACTCAATACCATCGGAAGGGCTACGTATGAATTATAAGCGGTTATGCTGTATAAAATTGTTTATGTCTTATTACCTTCATTATGAATTGTATCATGCCCTGACTTTGTAGGTTGTTTATTTGTCATCTTTAATGGTATATCCATAACTAGTTGACCCGGTGAAATTCGTTCCGCCTAAAAGTCAAAAATCTAAAATTATCAGTGTTCCTCCACTATATTATGCAAAACTTCCTCTTGAATCTCTGCCTATATCCACTCTATCTTAAAAAACTGTATTAAAATCCGTAGCGTAGTTTTAAAGATCTGAGCATACATAGGGACAGACAGCGGAAGGCAACTTTGTTTTATAAGTACTATGTAATGATGAACTTTCTCCCGAGGTTATGTCGAGTCGCTATGACATGTGGTTCTACAAGCTACTTCTACTTCTTATGCTTTTTTAAAGCTAATGATTGTTTGGCAACTTCTAGTTTCAAATTCCTATAGGAAATGTGGACATGGACTGGCTACCTGGTGTGAAATACTTGAAATAACATCAGCGAGATACATTCTATACAGACTTTTATAAACATACATCAGCATTACTCGTATTTCTAGATACTTATTGTATTAGATGCTTAACATGCTGTGACAAATGACGGAAGTGTGTGGAATGTGTTTTTAGTTGATTTTATTTTTGTTATATGCATTATTTGAAAAAATATTAACATTCTGCACTCTTTTTCTACGTCCACTATAACCGTGCAAAATTTCATACTAATCCGTCCGCGGCATATTACTTAAAAATGCACAAGTTTTTGCTTCACGTATTAATATATAGATACTATTATGCTAAGGATTGGTTGTATCAAAATGTATAATAGCCCGACTTTATTACAGAATACAAACCATGACAAACTTGCTAGTCACGCAAGACATAATCCACGTGGACGTAACCACAGTCTAGAATTTGACCTCCCATATTAATGGCCCGGTTTGGTGCACGGCTTCGAAAATCCGATAATACTTTAAAGTGTCACGAAAGCCATATAACTACATCGGCTCTAATAGGTCAAACTGACGTTTCCTAGCGTCGACTCATTACAGTCACGATTTCTAGGTGTTCTGGCTTTACGGCTATACGTGTGCTGATTTCCAGCGCGATTTGCAGACGGACTACTGTTTTTCGAATCACAATTTATTGAAATGAAATGAAATGTCTTTATAGGTCTGCATAGGCCTACGGAGGTACTTACAAATTGTCAATTATATTTTTTTTTTTACACTACCACCGAATCGGAACACGACCTCAACTGAGAAGATCCGGCAAGAAACTCAGTGGGTTTTTTTTTAATTAACTTACACTGTTTTTTTTTAATTTGAGGAATAATTACACTTTGGTTTAATCTTGCATCATAGGAGCGCAATGTAATGTGGCACTTCAAGTCAAATCTTCCTGACGAATCTATGAAATTCTATTTCCGGTCTTATGTATACAAGCCATACAAGCGTACTCCGCTCGTGTTCCGTTGGAGATTCCTGAGTCCCCCACGCAGCGCTGAGGACGGCCACCGAGGGGGTTTTAGTGCGGTAAGAATCCACATAGCCCGTGTCGCTCCTACGGTGTCGGGTACCTTTAGAAGATTTCCCCTTCGTAAAAATGGGCATACAAGTGTAAAAGCATAACTGTGAGTTCTGCTATCGTCTCACAGGGACGGACTACATTTATAATTGAATAGATTCTATACAAATTTTAATGTAATACCATCTATCATTGTATATTTACATGACGATTCTTTTACATAGGCCATTTCTTGACGTTCATCATATTTATTTATTTATTTATAATGAGCCCAGTCGACTGACAACCAATTACAATAATTATGTTGATACTTGATAAATTAAGTAATTAGAATTATTTGAGGATAAAGGAAGGAACATAGTTAAGGATTAATTGAAAAAGTATCCAATCCAGGTTGAATATTTTAAGCCACTTCTAAGGCCTTATAAGCTTTATTTACTATGCGTTTGAAATTATAGGATTGACGGTATAACTTATTTTGTGAAGCACATAGGTAATCTCCTTTACTAAGCAACTAGTGGTCATCTTACCAACTCCCAACCGCCTACGAAGTCGTCTTTGTAGAACGATTACACATTGTACCATGCGAGCATAAATAAAATATCAGTATATTATTTTGCCGCCAAACTACCATATCCTCCTTATCTTTAGTCGTGCGTAAATAATCAAAATTTAATTCATTGGTAATCGTGATATCAATATTTAAATATAGTTATATTTCAGTTTATAATATAGTTGTTACTTCAGTTGCCCTAATCTTTTATTTCTAAATGTCTATCTCGTATGCGTGGTGTATCTAAAGTTCTTATATTTTTTTAACCTTTAAAATAATGAATTAAAAATGGCTCACGGATTCAAATAATCATATTGTTATCAACAGCAAAGCTAAGTGGAGTAAAAATATATTTCATCTACTGCTTTGTACTTTTTTTATCCGATTGAAGTGGCAAACAAGCTAGCAGTCCACCTGGTGGTAAGTGGTCACTACTGCCCATGGACGTCTGTAAGCAAGTTCAGAAAATGACACTTACTTAACCATACATATATACAGTACAATTTATTTCTTCACTAGTTGACCCGGCGAACTTCGTTCCGCCTAAAAGTCAAAAAACTAAATTTATCAGTGTTTCTCTACTATTTTATACACGTATTATACATAAAAACCTTCCTCTTGAGTCACTCTACCTATTAAAAGTGCATTAAAATCCGTAACGTAATTTTCAAGATCTAAGCATACAATCATAGGAACAGACAGCGACTTTGTTTTATACTATGTAGTGATACATTGGTACGGTATATTTGAATTAAACTATAGGAGTAATAAATTAACATATTTTTTTACTTATTTATTCTGTTAATACACAAGATAAGGATTACAAGGTTGAACTTAATACATAATGACAGTCTCTGCCAGTCAACCCTGGGAGAAGACAATATCTTGCGAAAGCTTATAAATATAACAAGCAAAAATATTATTTGCAGAAATAATCATCATATCATAATAATATTATAAAGGCGAAAGTTTGTGAGTGTGTATGTTTGTTACTTTTTCACGTCTAAACGGCTGAAGCGATTTTCATGAAATTTGGTAGGGAGTTAGCTTATACTCTGGATTAATATATAGGCATTATAACTTTTTACTGCTGAAAAATATCTTATTCCCACGGGACAATCGATTTTTGTTAACACGAGCGAAGCTGCGGGATTCATCTAGTACAATATAAATTAAGAAAATAAAAAATAATAATATAGACGTTTTAAAACGTACTTGTCTTTGATATTCCCATAAAACCCAAGTTTATCATAGGCACGTAGAACCTTTGTTCCAACTAGATTATAGGATCGTTTCTTATCGGAGCGTAATGTTAGCGGTTGAATAACTGAAAAGGCTCGGCTACTTCCGCGTGATTTCACGTCCACTATTTCAATTGGGAATAATGGGAATGGCAGGATAGAGTTCTATTTAAGATCGGGGACGGATCATAAAATCACAAAGTCAAAAACGCTAACTTTGCAGGATATTCATGTAAAAATTAATCAATGCCTTTTGTATTTATCATGTTAATAAACGAAGTAAATACTTATTTTACAAGAAATTTTAAAACTTAATCGAAGCTCTTTTTAGGTATGTATTATTTTGTGTATGCATAAATCAATTATAACAAAAAATATATAACGCTTTCTACGCTTTCTACGCTCATAGCCCGACAGTAGGATTTTTTCCTGTGTCGTTGGTGCCATGGACACACACAAAGACGAATACACAAACACCCAGAGCCAGAACAAGAATCTAAATTCATCATTCAGATACTTGACTGACCGGGAATCGAACCCGTGACCCACGGCGCGTCAGCCCGGTATGGTAACCGCTCGGCCAAGCGGGTCGTCAAATAACAGTTGTTTTTTTTTTTTAATTAATGCTTCTATCGACTATCCCCATGGTATTTTTTATAAAATTGAAATAGCGGCTGAGCTTGCACTCTGATGGTATCTAATCTCTGCAAATGTAGTCTTTACAAAGAAAACAGTAAAAAATAGTCATAGTTCCTACTTAAACACGATTAGTAAAGGTTATCATAAATACGAAACCAACGGAGCAATCATTTTACAAAGTAACCTAGATGTCGAGTTATTAACACTTCATTGCATTGCATATGCATGAGAGTAGAGTAATTGGTGCATTATGCTGTACAAGCTGTGGGTGCATTTTATACGCGACTTGTACTGTAGAGTATCATACCACAGCTAGATCGGCCTATATTGCTTAGGATATTATAGGACATTATCATCACTACATAGTATAAAACAAAGTCGCTTCCCGCTGTCTGTCCCTATGTATTTTTTTTTATATTAAGACCTATCGATAAGGCTGACGGGCCACCTGATGGAAATAAGTCACCGTCGCCTATGGACATTTGCAACACCAGAGGAGTTGTCAATGCATCGCCGGCTTTGGAGGAGAGCTCTTTTGACACCTTTCTTGAAGAACCCCATGTCGTAGCGCCCCAGGCATACCTCAGGAGGAAGTTCATTCCACATCTTGCACGTCTGCGGCAGGAACGAGCGCGCAAACCGAACCGTGGAGGACTGCCACGAGTCCAGTTGATGCGGATGGAACCTCATCCGTCGGCGAGTGGTGCGATAAAGGAAGGGTGATGTGGGCACCAGGTCAAACAGTTCCTCGGAACACTCACCATTATAAATCCGGTAGAACGATGGAAGGGTGTGGTTGCCGGCACACTTTCATATGAGGCGACCATCATAGTCCTCAGGAGTAGTAACGCATCTGTAATTGACTTCAGATGGAAACCATGTTCTGTATGAAGTTGATTACAGATGTCTATGAGCGGCAGTGAGCACTTACCACCAGGAGGACTGCTTGCTCGTTTGCTACTTCAGTGAGATAAAAAGTAGGCTAATATTACCATTTTAACGCAGTACATACACTAGCTGCATATACCTATCTAATCTATCTAATACCTTTAAACGAGCAATTCTTGTATATATATAATATATATATATATCAACGATCTCGGAAACGGCTCCAACGATTTTCTTGAAATTTCGTATTTAGGGGGTTTAGGGGGCGATAAATCGATTTAGCAAAGATCTAGCTCTTCATTTTCAGAAAATGTCGTTGTGTCCGTGTTTTCATTGCATAAAGATCGAAGAGACCGAATACGAAGAGAAATTTCGTCACCATTTACGAAGTTAGAATAGTTGGGGTTCAAATCTCGGTCCGTTTGTTTTTTTTTTATTTTTTCTCTTTTTTTCGAGTTTTATTTTGTCAGTTTTATTTTTTATTTTTAGTTCTATTTTCTATTTTTTAGCTCTACATTTTTTTTCTTTTTAGTCCTTTTTTGGTATTTTTGATTTTATTATTATATTTTATTTTATATGAGTAAATTGTGATTTTCACCTTCACGGCTGCTGTTGCCGGTGTTCATAGATACCCCGTTCTGTAACCCACAAGAAAAAAGGTATCTATGTCCCTATCTATATCCCTATCTATAAAACTATAGGATGTAATATAATTATAATAATATACAGGCTAACTTTAATCTACCTTTTCTTCTTACATTTCTCCGGCGGCGCATTGCAATTAAATTCTCCTGTATTTGTTGGATGTGGAATGACTGAATCTGTTGTGCTTGTAAATAATTGTTCTGATTTATTCTGTATGTTTGTTTCTTGCCCTGTATGTGTTAGTTGCTCTGTGTTCTGGGTATCTTTTTATGTGTTGTTTGCAAAGACAGTATCTCCCGTTTTTTTTTTAAGTGGGTAATCCTCATGGATACCCAGCCACCCGGGGTGGCAGCTGGGTTATGCCGGACTCATACCGGCTAAACCCCGACTGTGTTTTCTCCTCGCACCGTAAGGCGGGAACACGGGTAAGCTTTCGCAGTCATCCGCGAACCCGCCGGTGCTCGGCCGCTCCTGCAGCCCCTCCCCGCGTGGAGCATAAAGCTCCCCTCCAACAGCAAGGCGCGTCAGAAAACACAAAGGCGCGCCTTACCTCCAAAGCCCCCATCCGCAGGGCGACGGTCCAACCCCGAGACCGCCACCCAGGGGCCGTGGGCATGGCAAGCCGACACCCGCAAGGCATCCCTACAGGCATCGACCTCCCACACCCAGCGGCAGATCCGTTCTTTGGTTCCGCCGCAAACCACCAAACGGCCGCAGAGGACAGGGAGGACGGCAACGACACACCACATCTCCTCTTCCTCTGCGGCCCCACCGCCAACGCATCTGACGGTGCGCCCCCGCTCGGTCGCCTCTCCTCCCGCGACCCCTCCTGGCTGCAGAGGCCAGTAAACACCGACCTCCACAGCCCCCTCGGTTGCATCCAGAGCGACGACAAGGTGGAGATCCCTTCGAGGGGGAAGACAGTATCTCCTAGCACTTTACTGATTATGGTTGATGAATGTATGTATGTATGTACAGTTGCACCAATAATTATTGGGATGATTGCCGTCTGCGTTTTCCACGAACGGCTAAATTCATTTTTGAGAACGTGGTATTTACTTAATTTTTCGATTTCTTTAGGTCCTATATTATAATCGGATGGTACAGATACGTCTATTAAGTAGGTTCGATTATTAGTTTTGTCTATACATATTAAATCTGGTGTATTGTGTGTAATAGTGACATTGGTTTGAACTGGCATCTCGCAAAGAATTTTAGCAGTCTCATGCTCTTTCACTTGGGGCTGTGTGATCATTTCCTTCCACCAAAGGCTAGATACTTCTATTTTATGCTTTCTAGCTAAACACCAGTAGACAAGATTATTGTGCCGCTTTACATAATAATTTCCTGTTAATTTCTTAAATTGCAACATAGACGGGACATATTGGTTCTTTCAATATGTCCCGTCTATGTTGGCGTGTCATTATACATTGATGCTGTATGACGAATACTGACGATTCTGTAGTTGGAGATATTTGCTGTTTTTAAATCCATTTAAACGAGAGTTCTGTATTATTTTATTACTATATTTTATTATTATTATTTTATTGTTGTTATTATTTTTTATTATTATAATGTCGATAAGATCAAAAAATATTATTCATATGATCATCAGTAAGAAATTTGCATCGTTATAAAAAAATATAATTCCAAAAAACATGATGTACTCTTAGTAAACAAAAACACCGAGCAAAGCTCGGTCATCCAGGTACTTGTTATTTATGCGATACAAAGGTATAAGGTTGAGTGCAAATATCCACAGGCAACACTGGCGTTATACCATCAGACTGAGCACATGCACATTTTCATGCTTCTTAAAATTGAAGTAGCAAACTAGCATGTAGTACAGCTGATTATCTCGATATACAGAACTTCTGTAGAAGTGGCGGTGGTACTTTCCCTTAGCAACAAATAAAAAGAGTGTAAAAATAAAATATAATAAGCGTTTTGTTCTTCAACTTGTATCGCACTATGAAACAAATACATTTTTATACCATTTCCTGAATGCAAATCGCCGGTCACGATATTCCCGATACCCCCGCTTGCATATCCCTATCACGATTCGTTTACGCACTACTATGTTATCGTATGCTAATCCCATGCACTGTATATTCATGCCTGCAATAAATCCAGACGATCTTTAACTAGGTTTAAGGAACTGTGAATATTAAACGTTTTAGATATATTTTCCTTAACTGTGGATGGAAATATTTTTCTTCATATGTTATAAAAGTTATTTATATATTATGTGCAATTATTATAATAAATATCAATTTGACAAAAATCCGACTTATATCTGCTTAATAAAGTAGTCAAAATACACTATAAGTACAGCTACAGTAGAGGTGGAATACGAAATAGAACCCTTTACTAGTGAATCTACTTTATAAAACAAACCTATTATCCAAATTGCATGGTCTTTATATTTATCTCCCGTTCGAAGGGTTTTGTATTAAATCTTTAGATCTGTATGTACAATATTATGGGCATCATAATTTATCAGAAAACATCAGATACACATATATCATTTATTTTTAATTTATACTTGTAAATAATACCATTACTACTTTAAGATGGGTTCTCTTGTTAACCCAATATTGTCTCACTGCTGGGCACGGTTCTTCTCTCGGAATGAGAGAGTTTTAGGCCATAGCCCACCGCACTGGCCAAGTGCGAAATCGTGCGAATTTAGATACGCTATAACGATATATTTAGTGTTTGACAGTGTCTACTATTTATTCACAGAAGAGTACAAAGAGATTAAAACACATTTAATTAGTTTTTATTGCTATTTCTTTAAAAATATTGCTACTACTACTACAAAATTATAACTTAAAGCAGGATTAAAATATTTTTGAAACTTAAAGGAATTCAGCAACAACATATCGTCACTAAATTTAACATCAATTCCGCTGTAATATTTGTCTGAAATAAAAGAAGATTATTTAACTTTCATCTACAAATGAATAATTACCTAAATTTACAATCAAACTGTTTTTTTTTTAAATCTCACGCTTTTTCCACTCACACCCCACACTAGGATTATTCGCTGTGTCGTGGGTACCATGGACACACACAAGACGAATGCACAAACAACCAGACCCAGAACATGAATCTAAATTCATCGCACATCGCGATACCTGTCTGGTCGGGAACCGAACCCGGAACCACTGCACCACGCGTGTTATAAACTATTTGTTAAAATAGGTATATTAAATATTCTCCATTTAGCCTCATAAAAACATATCACATACAAATAGTTCCTGTAAGTTTCGGTCGAATCAAGTGCTACAACTAATTTATAATGACATTGGCTCAATCAGTACTCGTAAGTGACAACGACATGGTTCATTTTCAGCGTGGCATCTGTAAAAATAGGACAAGTTAGGTATCTGCCATCAAGGAGTGTTCGACAGTCACGGACGGATGGCCACTTGCGTCACCCGTAGTGTTGCCAGCAATACGTGATAAATGGGATCGGATGAAACGGTCGCCATGTTTTGTTGATTTTTTGGGATGATGACAAAAGTGGGTTGTAGTGTGTAGTTAAGATGAATAGGTAGCATAATTTAAACATATTTTTATAGTAACCACGTTACTCAAGATGTGGAAGTAAAAAATAGAATACATTAATATATAATAAGTATGATTGCGCCGAAAAAAATATAAAATTCCCCTGAAAAAAGAAGTAAACGAAAAAGTAAAGGAAAAATAATATTTATACGGTACAAATTATAGTACATTACTATTTTTTATTGTAACTAGCTTCGCCCGCGTTAAAGAAATCAATGTATCGATTATCCCATTGGATTAAAATACTTTCCCATGATTTCAGGAACCAAATTTCAGGAAAATCGTTCTAGCCGTTTACACGTGAAGAAGTAACAAACATACACTCTCACAAACATTCGCCTTTATAATATTAGTATGATGAGGTAGGAGGTAATTTTGTAATTATCATATTGACTGTGATTGGAATATTATAAAAAAGTTACACCATTTCAAATTTGATACAATCTAAATTATTAGACGAATTTTTAATTTAAATTAGTGTGCTACTTGACTAGTATATCATAATATATGCACAGCTGCAAATACCATAAATCGAACATAATCTGTAGATAATTTGAAAACATTGACAAAACATCAAGGGAGGTCGCATATTTGAATAAAAGTATATCGTTAGCCAATTTCTAGCATAATTTGCTTTATGAATCGTTAACATAATTTGATAATGTCAGCAATTATGTTCTTAAAACTTAAAATCAAAATCTGGTCCTAGGAATTAACAAGATTATTTAATCAGTATAGGTAAATATCATAAAATAAGTTATTGCAATAATGTCACCAAGTTATTAGAATCACTATTATTTTCAACGAGGGTTTTAATCATCGGCTCGTTATTAAATGATATAAAATTATTTAAAATTTTCAAAATAAACCTACAAAAAACGTTTTATTCTTGTCACGGGGGTTGAATTCGCGTGCGTATGTCCCTCGCGTGCGTGAGACCGACATGACAAGAAAAGTATGCGTGACACAATAGCATTCACGTACATGCCAAAATAACACGGGGGGAAAAAGCCCGCGTTATAGGAAAAAATAAGTCTTATCATATCTGATTATATTGTAGAGTCGTATTAAATATTAGTAAAACATAAATTCTCTTTTAAGAGATCAATGATCAAAATCATATAATAAAAGTACTCGTAAGTAAATCAAATTAAAGAAGACATAAATTCACATAATATCCATAATGGGACATCTAACCCGGACTATCCTGCATCAACCAGAACGTGGAGTACCACCAGTCACCGGTTCGACACAGAGTAATCTGAAGATAAATCACCACGGTTTCTGGATCGAAATGAGATCACGGGCTTAAACTGAACTCGAATGAAAGACGAACCTAATTTGACTTCTACCATTGATTATGTTTGCTGAAAATTCCAATAAAACTGTAGGCTTTATAAAGGTAACCTTGTATGTTTATATTTTGATGAGTAAATGTTTTCGCTAGTAAAATGTTTAAGCTTTTTCGTTTCCAATATAACACTCGTATCAATATGCGCATTATAAATCAATTTTAATCCCGCAAGCAAGTGGCTAATCGAATCAAATTGTCTATAAACAAAATATCTTCCTAAAAATCCTGAGTATTTTTTAAGATATATATACGCTACGTTTTTATGTTGGAATTAGTTTATAAAATTTCGTTTTCGTTTACACTTGCGCTTAAAAGTTATATGATCTCTCTGGCTATTGAAATGTCTATTAAAAACAATTGAGGTTTTTGTGTTTCGTCGTAATTTGTTTGAGTATTACTTTTTCAACAGTTTTATTGAATTCGGCAATTGTAATTCAATTTTGTGGCCGCCATTAATTAAGTCATAACAGTAAAGGATTTCGTTTCACTGTATTGTTTTTAAGTATTAGAAAGTATTTTACTTTCAACCTTTCTCACTGGTGGTATTTGAAGTAAAATTCGTGCTTATTTCTTTGCTTATTTAATTCATAAAACTTATATATAATATTACAGAAAATCCAATGCGTTAGTTAAGTTGAATAATTAAAATAACATTAATTGCATTCCATTTTAGCCATTACAATATAAATCAATTCATTTCAATTTATCCAATAATATAAAATTAATTAAAATAATAATAGTATGAATGTACTTATGAACATAAGAATGTTGGTAATCTTGTGTTGTATTTTTGTTGATTTCATCATTCCAATTTTTTTATCCGAATAAAGAAGCATACGAGAAGTGCACCTGATGGTAAGTGGACACTGCTGTCCATGGTCACATCGTCATGTAGATCGTGTTCAGTCTGAAGTCAATAACCGAAGCGTTGCTTCTCCCGAGGACTATAATAGTCGCAAAATGAAAGTGATCCGGCAACCATACTGGAGCTAACTTTTATAACCAATGTAAAAACAATATGGCAATAAAAAAGATATACAAAGAAAAAAGACAAACCCACTGAGTTTCTTGCCGGATCTTCTCAGTTGATGTCGGTGGTAGTGTAAAAAAAATATATACGTAACTGACAATTTGTAAGTACCCCCGTAGGCCTATGCAAAATAAAGACATTTCATTTCATTTCCCTTCGACTGAAAGGAAGTAGCTGCTTCACGCTAGATAAGTGTGGCAGTGACACCATCCAGGTCGGACCACACTAGTTCTACCACCATATAACATAAGATAATATGGGTGTCAAATCACGAAGGGTTTAAACACTTTGATGCATTCCTCTCTACCATTTAAGTTACACATAAAATACCAATTAAATATTTGGAAGCAATTGAACCATTTCAATTTGTCAGTTAAGTTTAAACTTTCTGTTAAATCAGCTCTCGTTCAGTCCAATAAACACGTACCCGGTTTAACTGAAATAGATGTCATAAAATTGCTTTCCGACCGTAAATAAAACTGAATGGGTTTTAAATTAATTAAATGAGCATTCTCTAATTAAATAATTCGGCTGTGGTTAGTCAGGAAATTTATGAGCTTATTAGGTTGTATCAATGCTCGACAGTACGTCGACAATCCATTATGATCCCATTTCTGGGCACGGGTCTCTTCTCAGGATCAGAGTTTTAGGCTATAGTTTAAGTCCAATGATAGTTACTATAGCCGCGCTGGCCAAGTGTGAATTGGTACACTTCACACACCTGTTTTTTTAAAGAACTCTCAGATATGTAGATATTTTTACGATATTTTTTCACCGTAAAGGAGTGATAACTAATTTCTAATACTCGTTATTGACTATTTGGATGGATTAATTTATTATTATCTTATTGCGTGCTTTATAAAAAAGCTTTATTCAAAGATGGTGAGAAATGTCTGACAATGATTGACTTCAGGTAGAACCTCTGTTTTATAAGAACTTGATTACAGATGTGCATGAGCAGTAGTGATCACTTATCGGTGGAGTAGTGCATGCTCGTTAGCTAAATTATTTTTTAAAATTGCATTATAATGTCATCTGTGTGATTAATATGTAAGTGTAAAAATAAATAAAACTTATACAATAGTAATAACTCCCAGATTATACAGTGGACTAGCGAGATAAAAATCTTAATTATCAACATTGCATAAAATAGCTTTATTGCGCAATTTTAAACAATATATTTTATAACGACCTGTTATAATTTTCGCAACAACAAACAACGTACGTATTTACTGAATTTTATAATAGATGTGCTATAAAATAACATTATATAGCAAACTATGCATTGCCTTATCTTGTTTTGATCTTAAAAATAATCGTAATTGCTGTTTTTACATATATTTTGTTTGAAGGTGCACTGTATACTGGTGATGTATGAAATAACTGTTGTATGTATTAGTATGAAAGGTTAACTGCTTCTATTTTTTTCTATCATAGCTTGGGTTAGCTTTACAGTAGAGCAAGTGCCTTATGTTAATTTACTATCTTAGAAGGCTTTACTTTTACTAGTCCCAGTCTCAACAGTAGAATTTAATTTAAATTACGGTCGGTAATTTAAATTAAATAAAAAAAATTAAAAAAAAGTTAAACGGTTTTATATTACAGATAAATGTACTAAAAGCTAAAAAATAATTTCATGGATTCAGTCATGGGTACCTATGTATACGTTGTTATATTTTCAAAATAAATTAACTCATAACCTACTCACTTTCTGGAAATATCTATGGTCACATAAATTCCAAATGACCACCTATGACAAAAGATGTCATTTTTGAAATATACAAATTTAAACATGTGCATTGATTAAACTAAAATAAAATCGTGGGGCACGTCCAATATCTACTAGGTGGGTGAAGTCACATGCCATGTCTTTCGATTGTAGATATTGGACGTGCCCCACGATTTTAATTTAGTTTAATCAATGCATATGTTTAAAATTTGTATATTGTATCTAAATGTCGTAAATAAAATGATAAAATACTTTGATTACAAATTCATTTTAATCATTCAATTTACAATGATTTCTACTATTTTTTGTTTCATGATTATAGTAGACCAATTCCCTTACGGTAGTTTGAATTTGTAGGAGACTTACAGTTATAGGTACCTACTTCAAAAATGCAATATAAGTAAATCTTGAATTAGTTCTGTTTCTTTACTTTTGTCCCAAACACTTATCTAACGTCATCCATTCCTTGTGCAAAGTGGTTCTGCTTTGCTATGGAAAAGTGTGGATGCCGACTAACAATAGTCCTCAAGAGTGGAAAAGTACCCTACTTTGCATCCGATTTTACCAGCTGTTTCCCATGAAATGGTTACGAATACCAATTGATTACGATTATCCATGAAAAGCAGTGATCATAAAAATAACATAGGAGCATACAATCAACCTAGTGGTTGATTGTATGCTTCTATGTTATTTTTCTTTTAATTTTTATTTTATTTTATATAGCATTTTGAACATAAATCAGCAAAGTTTCCACTTATGAATAATACATAAAATTTTAAAGACGTAATTTTTTACAGTGTAACGAGTAGGTAAATTTAGTAAAAATAAACACAAGAATAACAAAGTAAAATATTACATAATGTAAGTTTCAAGATCCTGTTTCAGTTCCCGCTTGTATGCAAGTATTGAGCAATTAAATATATCTAATTCTTGTAGGTGTTTGTTATACAAGCTACAAGAACGGTGTATGAAATTATTATTTGTATATATCTTTTTGAAATAATAAAAAAACTTGTTTAGTTCACTATACAGCAAGTGCCTTATGCAAATTCGCAGGTTAAGAAACGAAGTAGCCAGTGAGCGGCAAATTACTAATTTGTTTACAAAGTAGATAAGATCAACCCTTTGTGTAGACGCCCATAAAATTAATTGACGTAATTCATCTCAATCGCTTATGCCCCAAGATTGAGGGCTTAGGGTTGCCACTTATGTGATATTGGTATTTTCTAGGTATATCATTGATATGATTTTGATTTGTAAATTGTTTATTAAATAAAGTAACAATAGGTTAATATATTTTTTTATAAAATAAAATGATTATTTTATAAATAACAATTTACATGATACCTGTTTAATATTTTACACCATTGTTACATTACACACATTGTTTTAAAATAGACTTTGTATAAGTATTATAGTTAAGGAGAGAGTAAAATCATTTTGAATACATCATATTTTTAACATAGGTATATAATGAATAGAATTAAAAACACATATTTCCAGTTCTTGTAAAATGGAAATTTGGAAAAGTCACATATTTTTTGTCTTAAAACATTCCCAGTCAAATTTTGATGTAATCTTTAAAATTAATGGAATTTTGATCGCAATTTCCTTACGACCTTAAAGAATCTTAAAATGACTTTGGAAACCTATTAAAATGGTCTTAAAGTTTTCCTGCCTAATTACCCCAGTACGAAACAATTATTTCTAATCACATACTTAGTGCACTCTTAAATGGATGTTCTCCTTGGAAAAAGTAATATGACTTATATAATTTATTAATATGTAAAGATATTGGCATGCTCATATGTGGCGACCGTCTTAGTCCTTGAGAGTAGTAACTCATATGTGATTGCCTTCAGATATAACCTATGTTCTATGTGAAGTTGCTTCCAGGTGTCTATGTGACCACCTACAATCATTTAGACTGTATGCTCGTTTGCTACTTCAATCTTATTAAAAAGAAATACAATTCATTATATGAAAGTACATCGGCATCACATTTCTAAATCTGAAAATGGTCGTCAATATTTATTAAAAACAGCCTTTACACCACATAGTTGTATTCACCAACCCTATTAACAACGCTAGAGTGCACCACCAAAGTGTATATTAAACTATTAAACGGTTATTTACATCCGCATGGGCCTACTGTAATCACCAATCTACGTACAAACATTTGCATGAGACTGTATAATTTATTTTAATAAGCTACTTGGTGATATTAAAAAGTACACATTTTATCTTTTTAACCATTTAGCGCATTTTAACTAAACCATTTAACTAAGAAGTATTTAATTATTTAAGTATACGTTTGGCTAAATGTTAATTTTACCAAGTATTCGTTTAATGGTTGGTCAAATGAACGCCAAGAATTTGTATTGCCAAACGTTCAATTGAACAAATCCCTTCAACGATAATCTATATATTAATACGTGAAGCAAAAACCTGTGATTCATTTTAAGATACTTGGCGCAGATGGAGGAGTATGAAATTACGCACGGCTATGGTTAATGTAGAGAAGGATTACGCAATGCTAATATTTTTTTTTAAATAATGCATAAGATATACATAAAATCAACTAAAACACATTACACACACTACGTTGCATTTGACACAAACACATACATAATAAACGAAATAGAACATTCAATGTCTTACTATGAAAACACATAATGTCAAAAATGTCAGATGTCTTTGTCAAAATACCCGCTATTGCTTTTAAATGCAGCTAAGTTAATTAAACCTCTTTTTACCTTTTACGAGTATGTTAAAAATACTTAATTTTAATTGAAAATTAATACAATTTAATTGAATATGAGAGATATTCGTGCTACTATGGACAATAGGAAGTTTAGTTTTTGAGTTAAATTACGGTCGAATTTTGACCGTTGCGACGGGGGACCAGTTATGTTCATTTCGCCAAATATTTGGTTCATCAAACGTTTATTTGAGCAAGTATTTGTTCAACGATATGTTCTTTTGGCCAATATCTAGCCAAATGTTCAACGATATGTTTATTTAGACAAGTATTTATGTGGGGTAAAACCCATTATTGTCCCACTGCTGGGCACGGGTCTTCTCTCAGAATGAGACAGTTTTAGGCCATAGTCCATCGCGCTGACCAAGTGAAAATTAGTGGTCTTCATACTCCTCCGAAAACCATTTTTTTTAAATAACTCTCGGGTGTGTAGGTTTCTCACGTTGTTTTCCTTCACCGAAAAACAGTGATTATTACTATCTAATACCCACATAAATCAGTGGTGCATGCCTGAATTTGAACCTTGGACTTCCTGATTGAGAGGGCAATTTTCAACCATTTACTATCACTGCTCTATTATTCTGCTGCAAGTATTTATTTAGCCACAAGTTATTTTAGCAACGAATACTTAATTGTGCGACCAGCTAATTACTGCCTATTTAAACCATAATATAATTTATAATGCAAAGCTTTGTTTGCTTTTTGCCTGGTGTTATGACTATGGTAATAAATGTTTCAAAATAAAAGTTTCAATGACGTGGACTATGAGATCATCTACTTGTTTCGAGAATTCCTATCATAAAAGCGAGTAAATCTGCTGAGATTTAATTTGCCCAACCCCTTAAGATCTAGGTCAAATCACCATAGAGTAGACCCTTGAAAAAATCTGCGAGAACCGAATGCCATTCAAGTATATATTAAATCGTTGTAAAATAAGAAAGAGCAGTGATAGTTGAAACATGCTCTCTCAATCGGGATGTCCGAGGTTGAAAACCAGGCACGCACCACTGATTTATGTGCGTATTAGAAATTAATTTTCACTGCTTTTCGGTAAAGTGAAACATCGTAAGGAAACCTACACACTCGAGAGTTCTTTGAAAAAAAGTTTTCGGAGGTGTGTGAACTCCACCAATTCGCACTTGGCCAGCACGGTGGACTATGGCCTAAACTCTCTCATTGTGAGAGAAGACCCGTGACCAGCAGTGATACGGTAATGGGTTGGTGAGAAAATAAGAAAGCTCTTGAAAATAAAGTTGATGTGAAGTTATGTAAATCTTTACGTCTCATTGGAAACAACCGGCAACGGATACGAATGGCGCCATTTACTTTAGCAATACATCAAATAATAACAATCAATAAACAAGGCCGTAAACCTGGCTAAATTGTCTGTGGCCACTGAGACGTGACGATTTCTTTAAATACGACCTAAATCTCATATAACATTGAAATAATACATATCGTTACAAAATTAAAATTACCGTGTGTCTGTAAGTACACAAAAGTAAAAGGTATTTCTAAACCGCATCATAACGGTCAAAGGCTGGAATAAATTGTATAATATCATAGGTTTGATTACCAAATGGGTTATTAAAATAATTTTATATTTATTTGCCAAGAGACCTTTGCAAAAGTGAGATCTAACCAAACTGTAAGCTCCCTAAAAAGGCTATAGTAATTTTGTTACTGTTTTCTATGTTTCGGAAATACCATCTGATGAATATCAAAACACGTGAAGTAAAATCATAAACAGAAAGATATTTACCAGGTGGTAGAACCAGTATACTTTGACCGTACAGGGAAGACTGACACATTTATTTATTGGGTGTAGTATTTCTTGCATGAAGTGCCTGCTAACACTTTTGTATGAGGCGACCATGTTAGACCAGGAGTAGCAACGCATCTGTGATTGATTTTAGGTGGAACCCATATTATATATGAAGTTCCTTACAGATGAGGGGCACGTGGCGGAGCGGTTACCTTATCGGTCTGACGCGCAATGGGTCCGGCGTTCGGTTCCCGGCCAGACAGGTATCTGAATGATGAGTTTAGATTCATGTTCTGGGTCTGGGTGTTTGTGTATTCGTCTTGTGTGTGTCCATGGTACCCACGACATATGAGAAAATTCTAGTGTGGGGCTATGAGTGTTTGTTACTTAATTTCTATAGAGAAATCTTTTAAAGTTACAAATAACGGGCAAAGTCACGGGCAAATCGTGTACACAATTTTTGTGGTATCGGTAACATATGATGCAATGGTGACATCATGCCAATTGGAATCGATGCAGTGGCGCGAATATGGCCACTCCCGGCCAATAATGACAAATCAGTCATGTAGACCATGTCTATTGTCTTTGTCCTAAATAATTACTGTAATTACAAACATTTCGTGTAGGTTGGAATGTGTGTTTAAAGATATAAAAAGTATTTTAATGTGTAGATATTCTTCTTTAATTATTATTTATTCTTTCATTATTTGCATGTGTGGGCGGAACATTCGTGTACGTTAGTAAAGCACGATCGACAAAAGTATCTGCTCTTGTTTTGATGGTGGTGATAATATCTTAATACAATACTATCGATTCTTAAAATAGTGTCGGAGCTATATATTAACTGCTATTAATATCGATATGATTGACGTTCTGGAAAATAATATAATAAATCCTATCGATGTTACCGATTTCGTTGAGATACTGAGAGTCAAAAATCGTTAATAGTTTGGTGAAACATAATTTCACAACAATAAATTGAATGTATAAGTTAATTTTTAATTTTAATATGAAGTTAATTTTTAATTAATCATTATGAATTTATTTGCACAGTAACAAATGCGTGGTGTAAATTGTAATATTGATCATTTATTTCATTTGTAAGTATATGCCATTATCTTGTTATTCTACTAAATTGTTAGCAAAACTATTAATAAATGAACCAGGTAATAACTATCGATAAGATTGATACAATCGTCTCGTTAAGATCCCGAAGCTACATTATTTTTTATTTGATTGAACTAACAAACGAGCATGCAGTCCACCTGATGGTAAGTGGTCACTGTCGCTCATCGCCATCTGTAATCAACTTCAAACAGAACATGAGTTCTATCCGATTAATCATAGATGAATTGCCACTAACAAGGACTATGATGGTACCCTCATATAAAAAAGTGCCGACAACCACACGCTTCCACCGAAACGCAAAAAATGCTTCACGCTAGAAATAGGTGTGGCGGTGTTTCCCGGTCGAACTACATTGGTCCTACCATCTGTAAATAAACATGGCTTGAACTTGAATAATAATTGAACTGTTGTACAACAACTACTGAACAAGCCATTAATTTATATTATCTTTATTAAACAAGTGTATGTCCGCTTGCACAAATTATTAATTACGTAGTCATTTCAACAAAATCTGTGATCGATAAATAGGTCGTCAATTAATCAATCAAACATTATGAGTTATCAGTCAATGTATTTTCAGTTAAGAAAGTATAATCAGAAAGGAGATTTAATTAATTCTACATTCATTTCTGACAATATGAATGAACAATACAATACAATACAAAATTTCTTTATTGTATACCAATATATGTGTAACAAAAACAAAAGATACAAAATTTTACGTACAAAAGGCGGTCTTATCACTTAGATAGCGATCTCTTCCAGACAACCTTGGTGGCTGGAGGAAACATTTAAGATGCAAGAGAGGGTAGGGGTGTACAGAAGTATACATATCGACTTGATAGAAATATAAATATATCAGCAGCTAATGTAGACGTTAGAGAAGTAAACGATATAAATAAAGGAGAAGTACAGAGGAGATACAATAAGAATTAAAAATCGCTAAGAGCAGTAGAGAAGTAGATTATAGGGAAAGAAGTCCTTTACTTGTTTTTTAAAAGAATCCATTGACTGTGCGCCCAGGAACTTAACTTATGTGCTTATATTTATGGAATTATGCACATTAAAATATCTTTGTGTCACGAGAATATAATTATGCAAGTGTTATTTCCGTTAATAAATGGTTCAGATAATTTATAGTTCCGTTTACTTCAGGAAAACTAGTTAGAAACGGCTAAACCTAGATCTAGACTTCAAAGGACCATTTACGACGCCTAGTTAGAAGTTATGACCGTTTTCATTACGCGCTCATTTTTATGGAATTTATACATAATTCCCATTTTATTATTCATCAAACGTTTCGAAATTAATTTTAAAGCTAAACAGTGCAATGTACATAAAGAAGTAGTAAAAGACTGTAGGTGGGAAATATGTGCTAGCATTGTTCCTTGGTAATGCTGATCAAAGATTGTTTTAACTGAAATAACGTAGTGTTTTATAGCAGTACTAGATGGCCCGGACTTTTAGGCAGACCGAAGCGAACTTCGTTCCGCCTAAAAGTCAAAGATATAAAATTATCAGTGTCCCTTCACTATATTATGCATGTATGATACATAAAAACCTTCCTCTTGAATCATACTATCTATTAAAAAAACATATTAAAATCCGTAGCGTACTTTTAAAGATCTAAGCATACATAGGGACAGACAGCGGGAAGCGACTCCGTTTTATACTATGTAGTGATAATACGTGTTAATTAGCTGCCTTTAGTGTTAGACTTATACTCCTACATATTTAGTTTTTAAGGTCATCGAACTCTTCATGAATCCATTACGTATTTCTAGTGTTTTTTCTTCACAGTGAGTTGTACATGTTAATTAATTGCGTTTAATGTTAGTATATTGCAGCAATTTTAATTATAATGTCATTGAACTCTTCATATATTCTCCTTATAGTATGTTTTATAAGCGGCTGAATGCATTGGGAGAGTGCACAAAGCATTAGAAAGATTTCCAAGAATATATATAACTAACGGGTGAGGAAGATTTTTGAAGTTATACCTCCTTTTTGGCGCGTTAGGGAAAAATGATGAGAGTAAATTTTTACGTTGCGCGTGAACACCGTCACGAAAAACCGACACGGTGAAGTTAACTATAGTCAACATTTTATTTTTTTCTATGGTTACTGTCGTTTTTTCTCCAAACGTTAAATAAGGCGAAAGATATTTTTTTAAAACATTTATACTTTGTTCCGCCAAATAATAGAACTTCTTACGCGTGTACATAAATACACAAACTTTATTTTTTATATTTGAAGTATTTTAAGGCAGCACAATGTTAAATTAAAATTACTGTCACTCTGAATATGTTTATTTCGCCCATAAATAAGGTTGTTCACGTAAGCACATCGACGGTCATGGTATACCCTGCGTGGTTACCATACCGAACTGCCGCGCAGTAGGTCCCAGGTTCGATTTCCGGCTAGACAGGTATCTAAATGATGAGTTTAGATTCTTGTTCTGGGTCTGAGTGTTTCTGTATTGGTCTTTTTGTGTGTCCATGGCCACCACGACACAGGAGGAAAATCCTACTGCGGGGTTATGCGTGTAGAAAGCGTATGACCATACTGTGAAAGTGTCAGACAAAAAATACTCTAGGTCCCTGTAGTTCCGGGACCAGAATAGGACAACGGCACCCTCTGCCTGTCGTAAGAGGCAACTGAAAGGGGCTTCCTGGGTTGCGGGCGGGAAGAATGGGAGCTCGAACCGTCCGGCCAAGCGCCCTGGGAAGGACTGCGGCATGTGTGGTTGCTGCCGTAAAAACCAGAAGGTGCGGTGAGCAGTTCACGCCCACCAGGGAAGAGCCCGATGAGGCACACGCTGAGGACACCGGCGGCGGTCAATCGGAGTTCCCGGAGTCCTCTTTGCAGCGTCAAGGTCGGCCACCGGGGGGATTTTGGTGCGGTAAGAATCCCACATAACCCGCGTTGCTCCCGCGACGTCGGGTACTTTTTGAAAGTTTCCCCCTCGAAAACAAAAAAAAAAGGTACTGAAACTTTACTTTCGTCTGCAGTTTATTTAGTACTATATTTCTCTGTCTTAGGTAGAAAATTATAATATTAGAACACTTTATTCATACGAAGGGAACTGTAGTGTATCCTGATTTATGAGAATAATTTATATTGCTATATACTTAACAACTTCATTTTATGTTTGAACTTTTGGCCTCAAAGCGATATATTTAACGATGTTACTACGACAATAATCCGATCGTAGGCTCGATACACATTAAGGTTTTAAAAGCAATGAAAACGTAAGTAAAATAATAAAAAAAAGAAATATAGGGATTATTTATGCATTCTTTATTTACAATAGCAATAGAGTGGATTTCATGTTCCTTTGCAATTGCATTTCTTTTAAATGCTTGGTGGTAAGTGGCGACGGCCGCCCATTGCAACCTGTGATCACATCTAGATAAGAGGTCGATCACATATGTGTTGCTACTACCTTTGAGGAATAAGTTGAAATACCTGGGTTAAATATGTCGCAGAATCCAATGGATTGTTACAAGTATGTCTCCCTTACCACACAAAATATATATCTAGTTATTTCTAAAAATGTTTACTGGAAGCGGTATACGAGTATTATTCGATTTTGGTAGAAGAACTTCACACTCCAAAGTTAGCGTCTAACTTGAAATAAAAAATATAGTTAAAAAATCAAAATAATTGACTTTTCAGACTAAGTTTTGGACCATAGCGTTTAAGCGGTCGAGTGTGTTTTAGCTCTAACCGAATAAAGATGTTAGACCGGCTTGCAATTAACACGGTCTAGTTATATACATCACATATACAACACCGTACAAACTACTTGTAAGTGGTGGTGCCAACCCATTATCGTCCCACTGCTGACGGGTCTTCTCTCAGAATGAGAGAGTTTTTAGGTCATAGTCATAGGTCATAGTGGCCAAGCCCGAATTGGTGGTGGACTTCACCCGAGAACTTTTTTTTTTAAAGAACTCTCGGGTTTGTAGGTTTCCTCACGATGCTTTCCTTCAACGAAAAGCAGTGATAATTGTAGGGACAACAGTACAGACCCTAACTACACTCTTTGATTTATCCTCGAACCCGTGACTCAACAATAATTAATTTCTAATATGCACATAATTTAGAAAAAAAAGTGATGCGTGCCTGGGTTTGAACCTCGGACCTCCCGATTGAGAAGGCAAGTTTAATTAAGCTATCACTGCTCTATCACTTGTAAGTACGAATTTCTATCTACAATAATAATTACGTTCAATTACATCGGCCGTGAATCAAGCGAATCCACTTTAATCTTACATTTACATTATAAACGGTTGAGATCGACCGCCTTACTCGTATTGTTTATTTTGATCTTAGCTCATAACTGTTTGCACTGCATTTCATATAGGTATATCGCAGCTACTCTTTTAATACCAAAAGACTACTACTTCCGCTTCAGACACATACACAAACAAAATGAAATACTTATTTCAGAGAATGCAACATAAACCTTATTATAAACTGGTATCACTACATAGTATAAAAGTCGCTTCTCGCTGTCTGTTCCTATATATACTTAGATCTTTAAAACTACGCTACGGTTTTTATGCAGTTTTTTAACAGATAGAGTGATTCAAGAGGAATGTTTTTTGTATAATACATGTATAATATAGTGGAGGACAAGTGATAATTTTAGATTTTTGACTTTTAGGCGTAACGAAGTTCGCCGGGCCAATTAGTAAACATTGCCGAGCAGATGGATATAATGTACCTACACATAAATATAAAAGTACAAATAGAGAGAGTGCTACACGATTAAAATAATAGTAAAAAAATATTTTATAATTTCACACCGCGTATTGGTAAAGCAGCCCATCCAGCTTATATATGCACAAGATACCAAACTCACATAATAAGATATATATCTTTTTTTTTATCTAACTGAAGTAGCAAACGAGCATGCAGTCCACCTGATGGTAAGTGGTTACTGCCGCCCATTGACGTCTGTAATCAACTTCATACAGAACAAAGGTTCCATCTGAAGTCAATCACAGATGCGTTGCTGCTCACGAGGACTATGATGGTTGCCTCATATAAAAGTGTCTCGGCAACCACACCCTTCTATCAAAACGCAAGAAATGCTTCACGCTAGAAATAGGTGTGGCGGTGGTCCTTCACCGGTCGAACTACACTGGCCACCACCTTCAGACTCTGTCTCAGATAGAATCTGTTGACCACCAGCACATTTATTTTGCCTTATAACAGTAGTGCAACGCACTGTTATATTTGGTTGGTTAGCTACCGGTACAAATTGTAATTTACATCTTGCAATATATTTGGGATTAATTACAGATTTCGGTGAACTTAAAAAAAGGAGTAGAAATCGTACGAACTTGATACCTATAAGGATAGTAAGCTATATCAAATTTCTATCGTCATCTACGTTTCAGGAACGATTAAAGATATCTTGTTAGGTTAATTAAGTCAATCTCATTAAGTAAGCAATCATTGCTGATCGCGATCCATGGTTTGATGGTGGATCACGATATCTATAAAAGGAATTCAGTTTTATCTATTGGGATGATACTTGAACTTTGATTATCAATACATTGAATAGTCAAATGTTTTATCGTTAAATATTTTTGTTTTATATTTTAATTAATTTTTAGATGCTTCAAGTTAAGTTGGCGTAAAATTGTTTCATATAAATTTGAGGTAGCAAATAAGCGTGCAGTTCACCTGATAGCAAGTAGAGTTTGCTGACTATGAACATCTGTAACCAATTACTAATAGAACTGGGACTGTACCTGA
This sequence comes from Spicauda simplicius, assembly GCA_949699795.1. NCBI lineage: Eukaryota > Metazoa > Arthropoda > Insecta > Lepidoptera > Hesperiidae > Spicauda > Spicauda simplicius. Next base: position 10,714,475 of record OX453071.1, on the reverse strand, counting down.
GCCCGATCACAGATGCGTTGCAACCTTGCAACTCCTGGTAATTAAGATTATCGCTTCACTATCTGAACCCCGCAGCTTCGCCCGCGTAAAAAAATCGATTTATCGATTTTCCCGTGGAAATAAGATATTTTTCCACAGTAAAAATTCACTTATATGTTAATCCTGAGTGTCAGCTACATCCCTACCAAATTTTATGAAAATAGCTCCAGCCGTTTAGACGTGAAGAAGTAACAAAGATACACATAAACTATCGCCTTTATAATATTAAGTATGATATTATGTCGCGAATTTCCTAGGGAACGCAAGAATTTGACGCTACTAATAAGCTACAAATTTTATCACCATAGTCATACCATACTGATTTCGTCACATTTAAATTCCCACTACATTTAATTGCGTCACGTATGTAATTAAACTATAAACTAATTAAATTAATCAAAACATTACGTTACCTATTTATCTTTACAACCCCTTATCAGGCACTTCGGCCCATATAAATATTCTAGCCGTGGCTTTCTAAGTATATATGCTAATGGTTGAATGCAATTATTGCAGTTATCGCTGGATGAACGGAATCTTAATCATAAATCAATAGATTTATATCGCTGTGCATTCATGGCATGCATGCATGGCGCCAGCATACGAAACTGCATGGGTCCTATTAGTGATGTAGCGAATATACTATTTGAAATTTCGCGAACGCGAATGCGAATGTTGTTTTTCTCAGTTTTTGGTGTAGACGGCCGGAGAATGTAGATTTGCGAAGTTTTTTTTTTTGGTCGACAAACTGCAGTTCGATTTCATGGATATATTTGGCGACCTTTTGCATAGCACTGCACCTCAATATTCGCAAAACATTTGCACAATTCTTGCGAATGCGAATACGAATGCAAATATCTAACATGCGAATATTCGCAAAATTTAAACCCATGTAAAAACAAGATGGCAAAGAACAAGAGATATACAAATAAAACAGATAATACCACTGAGTTCCTTACCGGATCTTCTCAGTTAAGGTTGTGTTCCAATCCGGTGGTAGTAAAAAAAAATATGTAACTAACTATTTGTTATCACCCCCGTAGGCCTATGCAAAATAAAGGCATTTCTTTTCATTTCATTTTATTTCATTTTATTTATTTATTAAAACACCATTACATCTGTCATTACAGGTTGCCCTAATGCGACAGAGTGACCTTACAACTAACGTAAATAATTAATTAATTGATAATAACTATATTAATATTTAATATAGTTATTATCAATTAATTAATTGATACTTAATAAAATGTTACAGATCTTAATTTATACTTATACTGTCCACAAATTCGCACTTGGCCAGCGCGGTGGACTATGGGCCTAAACTTTCTCATTCTGAGAGAAGACCCGTGCCCAGCAGTGGGCCAATAATGGGTTGATGGGGAACTATATTAATATAACATAAATATAAGTATAAATTAAGATCTGTAACATATTATTTGCAAAAAAATATATATATTTTATTTCAATGCGAATTATAATACGTCACATCACTAGATCCTATGCACCGTTAACGTCATTTCGTTGTCAATGGAATACTGGTAGCTTTTTAACCCAGTGTTGCAACATGTAACATAGTTTTCTATGAGGTTGACGAAAATAGATGTGATGCTAGTTTGCATTGAAATTCTGTTGAAATCTTTTAAGTGCTTTCACGTTGGACGAAGGTAATAAAGTGTACGTTATGCGATTCACTTTCTATATAAGTAGCATTGTTCAATTATTGAAATAAAAAACCCGGCAAAAACGTTTCATTGACTTCAGTTTCAGTCGATTGCAGTTGTTGTTTTTAGTATTAATTAATATCTTTTATCGCTTGGATTTTGAGTCAAAAAAGAAAGATAGTTTTTTCCTTCCGAAAAGGAAGGGCGCCTGAAATCTTAACAAAAGCGATGTTGATGTATCTTCAGACGCCATATTTAAAAATTATATAGCCTATTCCACTCTGACAACCTTGTCGTTTCCAATTAAATGACATATTTATGTTAAAATCTGTTAAACTGTTTGGGCTGTATTAGGTACTTACATGCCAAAGAATAGGACATACTCCTTCTGACTCAGTCGAGGGATAAAATTATATTTAACTTTGCTACTTGTTGTTCTAACGCAAAACCATCAATATTTTTCTGAGTAATATCTGTCTTTGTCTATTGCTTGGCTATACAGCAAGTTCCAGAGAAGAGCTTTATAATGCAGTGTTTATTCCTATATTAATACCCATAAAAAGAATTTAAATTATAAAGCAGATGATTTTCCTCTAGTGCTGCCTAATAAAAACATTCTCAAACTTTTTATTAGGCAGTTTATTAGGCTATTACTAGGCTTTCTCAAACTATCATATTAATATAATCAGTTCCTTTTTTTATAATAAGACCTAACGATAAGGCTGACGGGCCACCTGATGGAAAGCAGTCACCGTCGCCTATGGACATTTGCAACACCAGAGGAGTCGCCAATGCATCGCCGGCTTTGGAGGAGAGCTCTTTTTACACCTTTCTTGAAGAACCCCATGTCGTAGCGCCACGGGAATACCTCAGGAGCTCATTCTTCCACATCTTAATCCTTAATAATTGACATCATTTTCCTATATCTCTTTGTCCATGTTTTATTCAATTGTGTCCTATCACTCATCGCCAGATTCTTGCCTAATGAAGCAAAGTCATTAATTTCGCCAAATCACTTTTTCGTCTCTGCCGAGGCGCCACGAGCGTGTCGTTAATTTATGCGGCCTCATATTTCGTCTGGTTTGAACTGTATAAGTAACTACAGTACTAAATGTGTAACGTATTTTCATGTAAATATTTTCTTTTCTACGCCACCGGATGGGCTGACCTTTGTTCAGTTTTACGGTCCTTATCAAGTTTTAATGAAAGTACGAAAATAGACGTACGTAATAGTACCTACACTGTAGATGAAAATATGATGTTGTTCTGGATAATATGCTCAGTAATATACTTAATATAATAATATTATGCTCAGTAAGATACTTTTCTGTTATTCTTTAGTTGTTATAGCGTCATATAAGATTTGATTTATATTTGCGTGTATATTACTAATGATTTTGAATTGATTGGAGACTCGGTTAATAGTAGAATTTGATAATGATTGTTGTGTTTCTTTCTATAAGATCCAAGTAGCAAACGAACACGCAGTTCGCCTGATGGTAAGTGGTCACTGCCGCCCATAGAGCCAAGTAAGCAACTTCACACAGGTGAAGGGTTCTATTTGAAGTTAATTACTGATCTTACTTTAAAGGACTATGATGGCCGTCTTATATAGGTAACACCAGCGACAACATAGCCTCTGTGTTGTCGTTGGGTAACACACATGTGAGCAGGCAACCACGTCGTTCTACCGAAACGCAAGAACTTCTTTACGCTAAAAGAAGGCGTGGCAGTGGTACTTCTCGGTTGTACCATAAACGTCGTACCTAATAGAAAAATAATATAAAATATGTAAATAGAATAAGAGAGCTATATGAAATCAACCATGTTGCTAATTATCAACTACTACTTGACCCGGCGAACATCGTTCCGACTAAATGTAAAAAATCTAAAATTATTAGTTTCTCTACTATTATACATGTATTATACATAAAAACCTTCCTCTTGAATTACTCATACTATTAAAAAACTGCATTAAAATCCGTAGCGTAGTTATAAAGATCTAAGCGTACATAGGGACAGACAGCGAGAAGCTACTTTGTTTTATACTATGTAGTGAAGCTGTAACGCGTCCTTTACAAACATCTTTCTTGTCATTTAACACAGTTCTGTAAAACACACACATAAGTAACATAATAGAATAGAATAGAATACTCTTTATTGAACCATAACACATACAGAAATAACAATAACATACAAAGTAGATCTGTAGTATGCAATAGGCGGTCTTATCGCTAACAATAATCAAACTAACAATATCATAACTACACAACAAACATAAGTAACACACATAAGTAAAATAAGTTAACATATGGTCACTTTACCTACCGTGATAACAGCATAAAGTGACTACCACCTAATTTGAAGGTGGTAGTCACTTTATGCTAGAAAAGATATTTTTAAGTCAACAAACACTCAGTTCAACTTCATTTGGACGCAAATGTGACATCTTTGTTTAAGCAATCGTGCTGTTGTCATAACTGCTACGAGACAAAATGTGGGAACAGTTTACGTAGGTGGTTTGTATAGTGGGTGTGAGTTACCACTCTTCTCAAACGAAATTTTATTTCACTCGTTTTCTTAAAAGCGGTTTGGAAACTGGAACGGTTTTATGAGTACACTGATAAACGATTTATTAAGATTAGAGAAAAAATACACAAACGATACATAATTACTGTTTAGAAATAAATATGATAAATGGTTAACTATTTTATTCTCGGGATCTTAACTGTTAAAAATACACAAATCTTTGTAAAATGATTAAAACAAAGTGTTAGTAAGACTGTTTTTATATTATAACCACTAATGTCGTCAACCCATTATTGTACCACTGCTGGGCACGGGTCTTCTTTCAGAATGAGAGAGTTATAGGCCATAGTCCACCGCGCTGGCCAAGTGCGAATTGGTGGACTTCACACACCTCCGAGAACTTTTTTTAAAGAGCTCTCGGGTGTGTAGGTTTTACAATGTTTTTCTTCACCGAAAAGCAGTGATAATTAATTTCTACTTTCTAATACGCAAACAATTTTAGAAATATCAGTGGTGAGTGGCTGGGTTTGAACCTGGAACCTCCCGATCGAGAGGATAAGTTTTAACCATTAGGCTATCACTGCTCTTATACCACAACCACCATATATAATAATACCACCAATGCCGTAGATTAAATATGCTGCTTATGGATACACTTTTTAGTATTCCGTACCCAATCAGAATAGGGCTATGGTATCCCCTGCCTGTCGTAAGAGGCGACTAAAAGGGGGATTCCGGGGTTGCAGACGGCTAGAGTGGGAGCTCGAACCGTTCGGTCAGGCGATCCCGGGAAGGACGGCGGTATGTGTGGTCGCATACCGTCGTAAAGACTAGACGGAGCGGTGGGCCCAGCCGCCCATCTGGGAGGAGCCCGATGGGGCAGCGCGCTCGGAGGATTCCGGTTGAAGTCGTTTCGAGATCCCGGAGTCCTCCTTTTCAGCACCGAGGACGGCCACCGGGGAGGTTTTAGTGCGGTAAAAATCCCACATAACCCTGCGTCGCTTCCACGGCGTCGGGTACCTATTGAAGGTTTCCCCCTCGAAAACAAAAAAAAAAAGCATTCCGTACCCAAAGGGTAAAAACTGAACCCTACTACTAACTCCACTGTCCGTCTATACGTCTGGCCGTCTGTATATCTATCTGTAATAGTTACACAGTTGAAATTTTCACAGTTGATGTATTTTTGTTGCCGCTACAACACCAAATACAAAAACAGAATAAAGTAAATATTTAAGGGGGCTCCCATACAACAACCGTGATGTATTTTGATAGATAATGGTGCGGAACCCACTGTGTGCGAGTCCGACTCGCACTTAGCTGGTTTTAATATTATTTTTCTTTTTTTAACACCTTTAAATATTTGTGTACATTCTCTGGATTGGCTTTAATAAAATGTGATTTCGAATAAAGAACATAATACAACTTTAGTGTGTTTTCTTTGTGTTTTTTTTTGTTACCAAACTACCTGCAAACAATTTGCCCATAAACAATAAGTATTCAAAACTCTAATTGAAAATTGAAATACAGTCGACCCACAAGATACATTTAATAAATAAGAAGAACAAGTACCATTGCTTGCTTAGCTTTATTTCAGTAAACAGCGATGTATGATTCGCAAACATTGCTCAATGGAAGACGCTGGAACATTAAGAAACTTTTCGTTATACCTTCATATCAGATACAACAGATAACACTCGTAGATAACTTAGGAAATAGATCATGGGGTAAATGACTGCTCATTCTGTTTTAACGATAACATGAATCCGTAAGCGATCGCCGAGCGGTTTCAAAATCGGACTTTGAATACGGACGTCCGACGTTCGAGTCTTATACACACACTTATTTTTGGAAGTGTTACGCGTTGGTATCAAAAAGGATTATCAGTTCGTGTTTAAGGAGTTGTGTTCATCGAGAGGAAATTTGCACCCCTGCGTATTTTTTAAAACATCTTTTTCCAAGGTCTTTAAGCTCTACCAATTCGCAATCTGCCAAAGTGATGCACTATAGCACAAATACTTCTCACCCTGAGAGGAGACCCGTACCCAGCAGTGGTATACTATTGAGTGCACGAAATATATGTTCTTTATAGTTTAAAGCCGCCTAAAAGTAAAAATTCAAAAATAATTAGTGTTCCTCCATTATATTATGCATGTATTATACGTATAAACCTTCCTCTTGAATCACTTTATCTATTTAAAAAAAAACTGCATTAAAATTCGTAGCGTAGTTTTAAAGATCTAAGCGTACATATTGACAGACAGCGGGAAGTGACTTTGTTTTATACTATGTAGTGATGGAACACAATAAATAAATCCGTTAATAATTTAAGAAATTCGGTCAACTTTGACGGTATAAGATATCGGAAACCTCTTCGCAAGTACAAGTAGACGAAACGTCGATTTGCGTTTATGAATATAATAACGATTGTAAACCGGTATTAGTTTAAGAAACTGACCGCTATGGAAACGTTGACTTGTATTTGTGAAGATAGTAACTTTAAATGAGTTTTATGAGCAAGTTATGTTTGTTGATTTGTTTAGCTTGAAAGGCGGACACATTTTAATTGGATAACTAATTTATATACATCTATTTCTTGTAAAGCAGTTCTTGCATTTGCTTGGTTGAAGGATTGTTTTCCATATGTGGCGATGATCCTGGTCCTCAGGAGTAGCTACGCACCTGCGATTTCCTTCAGATAGAATCCCTATTCCACTAAGACATCCACTATTCCATAAGTTTTTATCAGGTATGGGCGGCCGAGGCCACTCAACATCAGGTCCTGAATTGCATTGCATGGTCATTTGCATCATCATGATGAGTAATTATTATTATTATCTCAGACATTAGACATAAGTTAGTAGCTAAAATATTTAAAGACTAATTTAAACAATTGAATAATGGTCTAATATTGTTATCTTTGCATCTATATACCTTGCAAATTGACTCAATCTTAATAAAGTTCATGAATATTCATGGAAATGCAAGAACGAGCAATTTTAAGAATTCCGTCTAGACTTAATGAATCTGAGTTGCTCATGTGATGGCTTTTTGTACTATTTATCAATTGCAGCTATAATATAAAAAGTTGTAATTAGGCAAACATAATGCGTTATAACAAAGGCAATCCTTTTAAAAATGAAATTTAAATAACCAAATTGCCACATGTTTAAGAATAACGCGTTATACCCAACAAGAAGTATTATTATGTATATGTAATACATATATCATTTTTATTTGCGGAAATATCACGTTATAATTCATATAGAATTAAGCTTGTTGCTATTGTAACGGAATATCAATTAGTCGAGAAATTCAATAGGTGCGCTCATAACGCTTAGAATTGTTGTATATTAACATTTTTCCTGTTACACTGGCACAAACCGATGAAGAAACACAATCTGATATTACTGTTTCGCCTTGGACAAAGTTCGTTTATTCTTGTTATTGTTCTATATCGACAGTGGACCAAGCAACAAAGTACTTAATTGAAATGTGTCGAGTTACAACCTCTTTGTATGTTTGCACTATTAAGATCAAATGACGCGCGCCAAAGTTCTAAGCGATAAAAACTATGAGAAAATAATCAAGATTCGATCTTGTGTTCTCAAAAATACAGCTTATACATCTGTGAAATGTAAGAGTATACAAGACCGAACGACAACGTACGATGTTTACATTAGACAAGTAATAAAATATTCGTTACAGGAAGGAATAAAACAGCCATGGCCAAATTTAGTAGTATAACTTCCTCGAACCGGGAGTTAAGCTGAGCTATGCAAAATACTTAGGTTATTATTTTCTCTTAATGGCAAATAACTGTTTTAATGTATTGAATAAATAAATAAGTGTAGTCTGCTTACGACATCATTTATATATTCTCAAGATGATAGTGGGTGGGAGAACAGCGATAGTGTTATGGTTGAAACTCAGTTTCGATCCGAGGTTCGAATCCCAGGAACACACACTATGTATATTTTTTTAGTTATGGGCGTATTAATAAACAATTAACACTTCATAGTTACGGAAATCATCGTGAGAAAATCTTTAGACTTAAAAGTTCTTTAAAAAATAATCTCTCATTCTGAGAGAAAACCGTTGCCAAGCTGTGAGAGAATATTGTGTTGACGACGGGGACTGGGTACATTTCTTCGTAGTTAAATTGCGGAAGTATCGCTATCATATTTTTATCTGCCGTATAATAGCGGAAGTGCTGTGGCAAGGAATTAAGAGACAATAATATACAAGAAGGACGTTACCTCCGTGTGTGCTTCCAAGTTTTTATTTATATTTACATTTGTATATGTATATCGCACCTTCATTCATACAAGAAACTTCTTAAAATTTTTGATATGCGAGTTTTCACTTAGTTCGTTCGCTTTGTGGTACAAACTCGCAAAACATAAATTTTTAGTTATTTCTCTTAATGAATAAAGGTACGATATATTAAACTGAAATACATATAATTTTGGTTTGGGTGCTAAAGCTTAGTGCTAAGGCAAAGAAACTCAGATGAAGCAGTTACTTTTTTGTGTATCACCATGATATGGGGTACCATACCAGGAATCAGAAGTCACAATTTTAACATGGCTATTGTAAGATATTAATATATATGGTAGTGATGTAACGGATAATCGCATTCGCATTTGCAAGAATTGGTACAAATGTTTTGCGATTCACACTTTCACATGAGGCGACCATTATAGTCCTCGGGAGTAGCAATGCATCTACGATTGATTTCAGACAGAACCCATGTTCTATATGAAGTTGCTTACAGATGTCCATGGGCGGTAGTGACCACTTACCACCAGGTCGACTGCATGCTCGTTTGCTACTACTAAAAATCTATCCAAATGAAATCGAACTGCAGTTTGACACCCAAAAAAAGGTCGCCAAATCTAGATCCTCCAACCCCCTACACCAAAAATTGAAAAAAATCACATTCGCGTTTGCGAATGTTCAAATAGTAACATTCCTAACATCAAATGTGGGTTTCGCCTTTGGTATCACATAACGAAAGGTCCCACCTTAAACCTATTTGCAAATAGAAATTTGTGTCTCATCGCAATAGTTTAGCTCGCAGCAAACAAGCGATGTTACAAGGATGTCTATTTGATCAGCTAACACGGCGCGAGCATGTCGGAAATGCGAATTTGTTCTAACATAGCCTTTAAATTATGGGAAAATCTATGCGTTTTACGATTACATACTTACTTCTACCGCTTAAGAAATATAGTTTCCTCTTTTTTCCAAATACAACGGTATCACTACATAGTATAAAACAAGTCGCTTCTCGCTGTCTGTCCCTATGTAAGCTTAGATCTTTAAAACTAACGGATACGGATACGGAACTACGGATTTTAATGCAGTTTTTGAAGTGAAACTTCTTTAGGCGCATGAGGGTAAAATTTTTACAGATGAAACGTCACGCCGGTATGCAACGGAAGTGTCGGAAAAAAGAGAGAGAGAGTGATCGAGACCGATTGAGAGAGAGTAAGACAGGGCGAACGTAGCATGAGCAACTAGCCGTGGAGTGAGAGTAGGGAGCAAGCGAGTGAGAAAGATTGAGAGAAAAAGTGAGACAGAGCGAACGTCGTATCACGCCTTTTTCCCTTCCTCTTAATCTTGGAAATTTAAAAATTTTAGATTTGTATAAATATAAACAAGATTTATAAATTAGTTCGCCAAAGAAGTTTCACTTCTGACATGTGTACTTTGTACGCACGCATGTTTTTTTAATAGATAGAATGATTCAAAAGGAAGGTTTTTACGTGTAATGCTTTTACAATATAGTAGAGAAACACTGATAATTTTAGATTTTTGACTTTTAGGCAGAACGAAGTTCGCCGGGTCAGTTAGTAATTTATACATTTTTAGCTCATTTGATGGTATGCAACCATGGCATCTGTAGTCAACTCCAGATAAAATCTGGTTACTTGAAGCATTCCTATCCTTGAGAACTGTGTTGAAGCATTTAGAATACGTATATTGACCTTACCACCGTTACTACTCTTACCACACCTTCTAGGTCAGAGTACAACAGAGGTTTATCTGTACTACCGGTAGAGCAATACAAGGTTATATCGCCTTTGATTGATATCAGTCGTTTACATATATTATATATATTATTATTATTATTAATACGTATATTGTATATTATTATTATCAAAGTGGTACTGTCAACATATGAGTATAATACGCTCTGAAAATTGATCTTCATCCTAGCAAATTGAAAAGGTGCTCATCTTGATGTTTATTACTATAAAACTTTGAAAAGGGATAAAGGTATAAAATATAGGTAGGTAGGTAAGAGCGCAAAGCGTTATTTATTGCACTCGCAAAACTTATTAAGATAGCATTATTTGAAAGTAATTAACTTTCATACAAATACTTTCGACAGATTTTCGCGCTCAGTGCCATATGTTCTAGTTTGCTTATCTGTGTGTTGGCACAGAAGTTAACACTGAAAACATTTTAAGATAGAAAGTCTTATCTCTTTGGCTTGTAAAATACAAGTTATGGTGCAATACGTTGGGTCACGCTCTAATATTGAGACGTTCTATAGAATAGAATAAAACAGAGGTTCAATCGGTATCCTTTATCGTGATGTAGGCGTGATACTTTTTGCTTTGGTTTTAACCTATTATATGTTCCACTGTTGGGCATCCATCGTTATCATTATACTAATATTAATATTATAAAGGCGAAAGTATGTGAGTGTGTATGTTTGTTACTTCTACACGTCTAAACAGCTAGAGCGATTTTTATAAAATTTGATGTTGAGTTAGCTGACACTTTGGATTAATACATAGGCTTTAATATTAGTAGGGATTATTATTATGGGAAAATATCTTATTCCCACTCGACAATCAATACACCGATTTTTTAACGCAGGCAAAGCTGCGGGATTCAGCTAGTAACTTAAATAAAACTATACCACTCTCCACAAATTCCTATTTTATCGCATACTAAAGTGTGTATAATTGTTACAAAAATTATAAATGCTTTTGTTTGATTTTTATTATTTATATTATATTAGCAGTGGTCGATCTACCGCCTAACTAACAGATCTTGCCTGAGGCGCGACGGTGCTCTAAAAGTCTAAATTGAGAACTTGTAAATATGCAAGATGCTGGGGAAACTTCTATAGCGTTTCGCAGAATGCATCTTTTGATGACTTGTAGGATATGACACCATTACTATTAAAATCGTCATGTAAAATGTATAAAAGCAGTTTTATTTTAAATTTAATTAGTTTTTGTTGAATATTTATTGACTTATTTATCGTACCGTTAAATTACACCACTCCCGCTCTTTTTTTATTTATTTTTTTGTTTTCGAGGGGGAAACCTTCCAATGGTACCCGACGCCGTGGGAGCGACGCAGGGTTATGTGGGATTTTTACCGCACTAAAACCCCCTGGAGGCCGTCCTCGGCGCTGAAAAGGAGGACTCCGGGATCTCGAAACGACTTCAACCGGAATCCTCCGAGCGCGCTGCCCCATCGGACTCCTCCCAGATGGGCGGCTGGGCCCACCGCTCCGTCTAGTCTTTACGACGGTATGCGACCACACATAGCGCCGTCCTTCCCGGGATTGCCTGACCGAACGGTTCGAGCTCCCACTCTAGCCGTCTGCAACCCCGGAAGCCCCTTTTAGACCACTCCCGCTCTACCCACGGTTATCGTATAAAGTAAAGAAATGACAAAATTTAAGAGATGTGCAGTAACATCAACACCTACTGCGGTCACTGGTGAGTGCGGTAGGTGGGGTGACTGTCGTCCCTGTAGTTCCGGGATCAGAATAGGGCTACGGTATCCCCTGCCTTGCCTTGTGGTAAAAGGCGACTAAAAGGGGCTTCCGGGGTTGCGGGCTGGTAGAGTGGGAGCTTGAACCATCCAGCCAGGTGATCCCGGGAAAGACGGCAGTATGTGTGGTCGCATACCGTAGTAAAAACTACACGGAGGGGTGGGTCTTAGCCGCCCATCTGGGAGGAGAGTCCCAACGGGTTTTAGTGCCGTAATCCCACATAACCCTGCGTCGCTCCCGCAGCGTCGGGTACTTTTTGAAGGTGTCCCCTTCAAGAACAAAAAAAAGGCGGAGTGACTATAGACAAAAAACCCAATAAGTCTCCACTCACACAGCTCTCAGAGGAGGTCCCTATGTTCAAAATTGGATTTAAAATAATACAAATAATGATTGATATGATTATCATATTGTCTTAGCCGAACTGTATATTTTTGTATTTTCCAAATACGTATATAACTTTCAAGTACGCCTTTTTCCCAAGACATTTCAACAACACGAAATCAAAACGCATAACGTGATTGTAGATAATTCAGATCGTGAATTGCTTTCCACAGATAATGTCGTGATAATATTCTGCTACTAATTGATTAGTCTTGTCCGGAAGTTTCATGAAGATCTTTGGACTATCTTATGGACTTTATCTTATTTTTATTTCAGTTTTCTTAAAAGTGACTTTTTATAATGTGGAAGTAGGAAAAGATCGTGCAGTTCTTGTGATGGTAAGTAGCTACTGCTGCCCATGTCTATTATCAATTCCAGATAATATCTGTCCTATCCTGATGATAGCCGAAGATACGTTGCTACGTTGGACTAAGTTGGAAGGTCTAGGATAAGTATGTCTCTTACGACAGCCTACAGACCAGAAACAACAACGCTTAACACTGCAATTATTTGGCAGAAATAGGTGTGGCGATGGTGCTCCTGGACTCGAATCACAAAGAGTTCTTAACTTTAAATCTCGTCAACCCATTATTGTCCCACTGCTGGGCACAGGTCTTCTCTCAGAGTGAGAGAGTTTAGGCCATAGTCCACCGCGCTGTCCAAGCGCGAATTGGTGAACTTCACACACCTCTGAGTTCTTTTTTTTTTTAAGAACTCTCGGGTGAGTAGGATTTCTCACGATGTTTCCCTTCACCGAAAAGCAGTGTTAATTAATTTCTAATACGCATATAATTTTATGAAAAATCAGTAGTGCGTTTGAACTTCAGACCTCCCGATCGAGAGGGCAAATTTCAACCATTAGGGTATCACTGCTCGTATCTTTAAATATTAACATTAAACTTTCTGAATGAGAAGGATTAGATCATAGCTATGTGCTAATTTATAGACTTCACGCACCTGTAATTGGATTATAAATATATCTCAAGCACGACTTCAAACGAGCGATAACATAATATTTAAATAAATTCCATGTTATGACAAATAAATTGGTACTTGACATACATTTAAGTACATTCATAGTAAAGTTTGTATCTATTTTACATAAAATATTGGTACGTAGAGACTATACAGGAATGCATCGCTTCAACATCAACTCACAAACAAATTCATGAACATCTTTTATTGTAACCATACGTTAAATTAATAAAAAAAACATGCGTGCGTACAAAGTACACATGTCAGGAGTGAAACTTCTTTGGCGAACTAATTTATAAATCTTGTTTATATTAATTATTTAAACAAATCTAAAACTTTAAATTTTCAAGATTAAGAGAAAGGGAAAAAGGCGTGATACGACGTTCGCTCTGTCTCACTTTTTCTCTCAATCTTTCTCACTCGCTTGCTCCCTACTCTCACTCCACGGCTAGTCGCTCATGCTACGTTCGCCCTGTCTTACTCTCTCTCAATCGGTCTCGATCACTCTCTCTCTCTTTTCCGACACTTCCGTTGCATACCGGCGTGACGTTTCATCTGTAAAAATTTTACCCTCATGCGCCTAAAGAAGTTTAAAATTAAGTTTTTTTTACAAAAGTCAGTCCAGTAAGTATTAACAACGCTTCATTTCCACGCGTAAAGCGTGACACTGTTTGAATTAAACACGTAAATGCCTACTCACACGCTCCACAACCTCGCTACACGGCAGCGACAAAACGTCGGTAAACTATAGTTATTTATTTATTTAATAAACATCATTACTGCCATTACAGGCGTAAACCCAATGCGATAGCATGGTCTTATTACTAATACTAAATAATTCTTACCTATAAAATAATTATACCAAACCAAAATAAAAGTAAAAACAATTAATTACAGGGTTTATGTATGTTTGTAACATAATTATTATAAATAATGTTACCCTTGCCAATTTACTCAACTGAGAAGAGAAAACATCAATTCTTTACGTACTTCGTTAAGTGTACAGATTGCTCGAGTGAGTGGTGACTTGGCCATCAGGTTAGTCCTGGATGTCAGTACTGCTAACAGAGGCAGCGTCTGCACAAGTAGCGCTCCGGCGCACAAAGACTAACGCAACGCAACACTCCCGGATTACGAGCCGGATTATTATCCCGGATAGTTAAATTATAGAATCACTATTTCGGTGATGGTAGAAATCTTCGTGGTTCGGCTCTGAAAGCACCACTGCCATCAATTTCTTCCCAATGACAGTGTTATGCGTTTTGTTATGAGTGGGGTAATGACATAAAGACATAAAGAAAACTTTACAACTTTTAGGTGACAGTTGTATGTGTAGTAGTGTAATGGTAATTGGTAAGGTGATCATGATCACCTTACCAATTAAGCATCAATTAAGCATCATTATAGTCTCTTTTATAAGAATAAATGCAGCAATCGCTTTTTATACAAAAAATATATCTAGTTACCAAACCGGATTTTTACAGCATTGTCAATAAGGTAAGTAAAGAGTTGAAAAAAAACTTGCGGCACTCGGGGACTGTCGTGGTAAAGCTGTTGCATAGATTTTTTTTTATCAACTTATGCTATTATAATTATTATTTATTTATGCAGTATTTTTTTTATATTAATTCAAGTCTTTTCGTCCGATTACCGAGCAGTTCGTTGTGCTTCGTACTATATGGTACAATATACATACTCATACACGTTAAGCGAACGCTCGGCCGAACTACATGGTAGGCGGAGTGAGGGGTGTTAGGTTTTTTTCGTTACGGAATTTCTCGATTCGGTCGCCGCGCTCTAAGCCTGTGATAAAAGCTATGTAATAGGTTAAAACAAACGCTATATCATATCTAATTTTTAAACATTGCATTTTCATTATGCCAGCTTAGTATAGCGTCACTGTGACGTGTGAAGACACTTAACACCACAAGAGCATACGCAACATCTTAGCTTGACATCAATCATAGCGTATACCCGTGTCTTCACATTGTAATTTGTGAAGTTAAGCTTCTTACTCCGCTTGTAAGCTAAGCGCCTATTTACAAGCGGCACGTGCCTCGCTTTTGTTGCGTGATGGATTTAGTGTGGTAAGTTTGTAATTAAGAACCGCGATTAATCAACACGTTAAAGAATGGCAGTTTGTTTGCTTTGTGCTCTGTTGGTTTGTCAAACGTCTAGTCTTATTACGGAGTATAGTGACGCTTCAATCAAATATTGGACATATATTGTGATCAATAAATAGAAATAAAACATAGCTGAACCACGTTTGTGTAGCTAGGTGCTACATAATTATTTTCAACATTAACATAGTTATCGAATAATTTCAAGTAGTTTTTTTACTATGTGGTTACATTTAAAGTTTATCAAGCATACGAATTTACAACGAAATCAATTACGTGAAGTAAAGATTAAAAAAACAAAACTTAAACGCGTTTATTTTAAAACTTTACAATGACTTCATTTTCCATAATGACTACGTGTAGCGGCTGTGAGACGTGTGAAGACACTTAACACCACAAGAGCATACGCAACATCTTAGCTTGACATCAATCATAGCGTATACCCGTGTCTTCACATTGTAATTTGTGAGTTAAGCGGCTTACTCCGCTTGTAAGCTAAGCGCCTATAAGCGGCACGTGCCTCGCTTTTGTTGCGTGATGGATTTAGTGTGGTAAGTTTGTAATTAAGAACCGCGATTAATCAACACGTTAAAGAATGGCAGTTTTTTTGCTTTTCGTTCTTTAGATTTGTCAAACATTTAGTATTGCTGATATGGAGTATAGAGACGCTTCTATCAAAAATTGGTTATATATTTTGTGTTAATAAATAAAAAACCTGCACAATTTAATATTCATTTAACAAACTGGTACATTATCATGTAGCTACATAGCTATGTTTTATACCTTACCTTAGCTAAGTCATAATAGCTGTTATAAATTATTATTCCAGAATTTGCTAACGGATATTTAAGTATAGAATAGAAGTACAAGATTACATTTATATCCATTTATATTTTCCAGGTGGTAGGACCAGTGTTTGACCGGGGAAGTACCACCGCCACACCTATTTCTAACGTAAAGTATTTTTTGCGTTTCGATGGATGGGTGTGGTTGCCGGCACATTTTTATATGAGGCGACTAAAATTGGAGAGCGTTGCATTGTCGAATGGCCAACAAAATAATATTGGTGTTTCTTAAATATTTTATTCACAAGACAAAGTAAGGCTATTGACTGCATTGTTTCTGTATTTGATTAATGTGAACGTCGTCATTATGATCACAGGCGTCATATACTTTAGATTTAACTACAGGCTTAGTTAAATAGTTATACTTTAAATTCGTATATTTTTTTCTTATCTGATTGAAGTAACAAACGTGCATGCAGTCCACCTGATGGTAACTGGTCACTGCCGCCCATGGAGACCTGTAAGCAACTTCAAATAGAACATGGGTTCTATCTGAAGTCAGTCACAGATGCGTTGCTACTCCCGAGGACTATGATGGTCGCCTCATGTAAAAGTGTGCCGGCAACCACACTTATTTATTTTTATTAGCGGGTGTTATTGCATATTAGCAGATGGAACCGCAGGAACAACCTACTACAATATCACTACATAATATAAAACGAAGTCCCCTTTACTGTCGCTATGTATGCTTAGATCTTTAAAATTACGCTACGGATTTTATTGCAGTTTTATTAATAGACAGAGTTATTAAAAAAGAAGGTTATCGTGTATAATGTAGTAGAAATACACAGATAATTTTAGATTCTTGACTTTTAGGCGGAACGAAGTTCGCTGGGTCAACTAGTATAGTTTAATTTAAAGTAAATAAAAACAGCGCATACTTAAAAATACAATCAGCACTTCAGTATTAGAAAGTCTTAGGACATTTGCCGGATGTGGTGGTACGTCCCTACTCTATAAGTGGTACGTCCCTACTCTTGAATGAGACAATGGAGCTTTGTGTACGGTTTTCGCAACGGACGTTCTGGCTTGACTCGCATCAGTAGACACCGATATGGGACATGTTTTGTTCACACCAGATGATTTAGTGTACAGTGAGTTCTATTGCCGTACGTAAAGACGAAACAGTTCAACATTTTCTCTTTTTTTCTGTATACGTAGATAAAGACAAAAAAGTTTTATTATGGTTTTTTCTTTTACTTGTCAAACTAGTTTATTTTTTTACTTGGTAGGCGTTGAAAAAATTTAGTATTAACTCATAAAACAAAGCATATTCCATATTTATTGAATACATACTACGATAAAAAAGAGTTTAAGACTGTAATAGAGCAGCCAAGTGCGAATTAGTACACTTAACATGCCTCCGAGAACTTTTTTTTATCAAACACTTAGACTTGTCTGTTTCTGCGCGATATTATCCTTTGCCACAAAGCAGTATTTGTTTTAGTCAAACGAGCATACAGTCTACCTGATAGTAAGTGGTCACTGCCGCCCATGGACATCTGTAATCAACTTCATACAGAACATGGGTTCCATCTGAAGTACATCACAGATGAGTTGCTACTCCCGAGGACTATGATGGTCGCCTCAGGTCAAAGTGTGGCAACCACACCCTTCCACCGAAACGCAAGAACTGCTTCACACTAGAAATAGGTGTGGCGGTGGTACTTCCCCGGTCGAACTAAACTGGTTCTACCACCTTGAAAGCAGTAATAATAAATTTATAGTTAAAATCAGAGCAGTCTCTAAATGCAGTTTCTAACAACCATATAATTCCGGAAATAATTTACTAGGAAGTTTAACATGTGTTTAAAAATAGATGTGATGATCCGGACACATCAACGATATAGGACAAGATACATGAGAGATTTAACGGCTCACGCAGAATTAGAGTCGGTAATAGTACCGATAAATCTTCTCAAATCGCAGATAGAATCGAAGGTACGTGCGGGAAATATAAATCGATTCGTGTGCATTCGGTGCACTATAACGGAACCGGTCTGCCTAAAGCGAGTCGCGTTTAACTTACTGTGCGAAGAACGTGTTTATTGGTTTTTTAAGCAGTTTTGTTTATGTCTTTTCTCATACTTTACAATGTTGGACGTTCCATCTGACACTGATGACACAAACATTAAATTTGTTGGGTTATGGCCCATGTGTCGAAGGATAATCTTGCCCTGTTGCCCTAATCTTATTCCTGCATTGGGATTTACTGCCACCAGGAACTAAATTAAACAAAAAATAGTACATTTTGAAGATTTATTTTGTTTGATTGTATTCATATACCTAGTATTAAATTATTCATGAATAATTATCTTCTTTCTATAGTTTTGCTCTACATGAAGTTGTTAATAATTCATGTATTGAAATATAGATTCTCAAAACTGTCAGGAAACCTTTGTAAGGAATATATATATAGGTACTGCCCTCATAATAAAAAACGCAGCAATCGATAACATAATTTCTTCATCGAAAGTCGGTCAAAACATAACGAAAAATACTGTACTTCCACTAGATATCCCTTGTTAACATAAATGGAGTTAACCTCATTCACAAAACTAAAATTCAGTGTACGTATTTTTATAGAAAAAAATGTCTAGTTACCAAACCGTACCTATATATTTTCAAGCTATATGTACGTTTTGAAGCAAAGATTTAAAAAAAATCTTTATTTTAAAAGTATAATTTTGCAAATACTGTATTTTCCATTATGACGTCAATATAGCAGTAAACTACATATACAAACGACTATTTTCAGTATAGACTAATTTGTCTAAGCACGTATCGGGACAAACTGTCCAACGACATGTTGTCTTTACCAACACTGGCGGTGACTATTTCAGGCGACACTGTTTCATGCTAATTAGAGCTGTCTTTCATGAATGACACAGATATTGTCAGTTATTTGATCGGGGCCTCCCGAATAGTTCCACGGTGGAAATAAGGACCGTACTACTAAATTTTTGTATAATGAATCAGCTAAAGAGTTTGCGCTGCCGGTAATATTAATAAGTAATATTTTATCTGTAATGTTTATGTGATGAAAGTAACTAAGAAGTACATATATGTATAGGTATTTGTGGTATCAAGAGATAATAAATTATATAAAAACATCGATAGTATTGGAATGGTGGTACATACTGAAACATTATCTAAAGTTTCCATATTAAGATTAGAGGTATTTGTATTAAAATAAATTATAATCAAAAGGTAGGTACATCATTACGGAAATGGATAGAAACAATTTTATAGTGTTTTACATCTTTAAGTATCTAATTTAATTTATCAGAAAACTAGACCATTGAAATGTATATCCCAAAGTTACAATACGTTAGTGTTGTAAGTAGTTAGGACGTTGGCAATCTCGTCAACCCATTATTGTCCCACTGCTGGGCACGGTTCTTCTCTCAGAATGAGAGAGTTTAGGCCATAGTCCACCGCGCTGGCCAAGTGCGAATTGGTGGACTTCACACACCTCCGAGAACTTTTTTTTTTTATAGAACTCTCGGGTGTGCACGATGTTTTCCTTCACCGAAAAGCAGTGATAATTAATTTCTAATACGCACATGAATCAGTGGTGCGTGCCTGGGTTTGAACCTTGGACCTCCCGATCGAGAGGGCAAGTTTCAACCATTAGGCTATCACTGCTCTACTGACGTTGGTAATATTAGATGTTAAAGAGGAAAACGCTCCTACTTACTTACTGGATGAAAGTATAAGGATTGGTGTTACTCAAGGCCACATGATACTAGATAATATGGCGACGTTATTAACCCAAAATTGTCCCACTGCTGGGCACGGATCGTCTGTAAAGTGGATAATTAAATGTTGTCGTCAATCCATTACTATTGTCCCTTTGATAGGCACGGGTCTTTCAGAATAAGATTTATAGGTCATAGTGCACAACGGTGGTCAAGTGTAAATTGGTTGATCTTTCATACCTTTGAAAACTGTTTCTTAATGACCATGAATTGAGAAATGCCATTTTTGTCAAAATTTTGTATACTGTATAATTTTAGGTTTTAAATAAAATCTATTCACAATGTTGCACAATTTAATTTATTTTATGTATACAAATATGATATTATTAAAAATCGTCAACGTTTTTAATAATACAGGAAGAAAATTCGTTGGTTCCTTTTTGCAAAAGTAGGTCCAATTCAAAGTTTTAAACACCTTAAATCTTGATTCGTATACAACGTATTTATAAAACATGCTAGTCGCACTAAATAAAAACTAGTTTAACGCCACATCAATTTGTTGAGAATTTTAATAGTCGGTCACGATACCATATAGCGTAGGTTGACTGTCTCATACGACAACTACTGCGCGTTAGATCTGTAAATCTTGTTGATATATAAAACTAACTGTTAACTCTATTAACCCTAGAAGCCCAATTATATTTTATGGCTAAAAAGCCCAATCATACGTCAAAATGACGTGTACTATTGAAATTGATATATTCATTCATGTTGTGTTAGATATGTTTTATTTTTTGAATTAATTATTTAGTACATATCCTAATTAAATAAAACAATAGCAATTAAATAAAGTTTTATTTTTACTTTTACAATAATATCTTTGAAAACATAAAGTATGCAGTATATAACGTGCAGTATCGTTATTACCCCAAAATGGTTAAACTTATCGAAACGACGCAGCCAGGTTCTGATAGATCTTGACATCCACTGAGTTGGTTCGAACGGTCACGAAATCCAATCAAAAGTGTGAAAGAAATAGTCTATTTTTGTTGCGGTGTTCGTCAAAACGACGTAGATTGGGCTTTTAGGGTTAAATCAAAGTAACCATAATCATCCGACGATAGCACTGTTTTAACAGATCTAAGTTTACCTTATACGTTTTCATTGAAATTTTCTTCAACGTCAAACACAAATACTTGACGCAGATTCTCCTCTTAAAATGAGATAAATTAACACAATGTCATTAGATCAGATCAGAAGCTTGGCAATTTTTCGTTTGTAAAAATTGTAAAAATTCAATTTTCCTTATGATGTTTTTCTCGCCTCGCTACGCCGTTAATGAAAGTGATAATTAGGTAATCATTGTGTTTATCTTATTTTTTATACAAATACTAGCTGTACCCTGCGCGCTTTGCTACGCCATCACAAAAAAAAGAAAAAAAACACCAGAAACCTTCGCGAGCTCATGAATCACAACTTTGCTAAAGATCGTCACATGATCAAATGAATAGTTTACGATTGTATAGAGGACATACAGACAAACATTCATTTTCGAAATCGACCTAAAACATGTACAACTTTTATAAGCTTTTTTTTGTCCAAGGCCGACGGATGTCTCTAAACATCTAATAATTGTATTTGACTCTGTCGTGACTAATGAAATACGAATGACATGCCACTCCACTTGATTAATTGCACCGAAAAAAGCGCAACAAATACTTAACTATTTTTATCTAAAAACGAAGAGGAAAACTAAAGTATTCATGGTATTTTTAAACATCTATCAAATCAACTCTTACTTTTACAGGTAAAGTTTTACCTAAAATTCTTTATATCACTCGTACCCGGAAATGGGAGTGTAGGTATTTATTACATCTCTCGTCAACCCATTATTCTCCCACAGCTGGCCAGGGGTCTTCTCTCAGAATGAGAGAGTTTAGGCCATAGTCCACCGCGCTGGCCAAGTGTGAATTGGTGGAATTCACACACCTCCGAGAACGTTTTTTTAAAGAACTCTCGGGTTTAGGTTTCTTCACGATGTTTTCCTTCACCGAAAAGCAGTGATAATTTCTCATACGCACATAATTTTAGAAAAATCAGTGGTGCGTGCCTGGGTTTGAACCTAGGACCTCCCGATCGAGAGGGCAAGTTTCAACCATTAGGCTATAACTGCTCTGCTTTTATTACATAGGTAGGATTAAATTAGCATGTGAGCATACAGTTCATCCGATTTTAAGTGGTCACTGCTACCTTGGACTATCTGTAATCAACTTCCTGTAGAAAAGTACCTGAAGTTGCACCTGAAGTACGCAATTACAGACGCGTTGTTAGTCTCGTAGACTGAGAGCCGGCAATCAGATGTTAATAAAATCATTAACGTCCATAAAATCTTCAAAGGTTGACAAATGTAAATGGTATTAGTATGCAAATGTACCGGCAAGTACTCTTTACTCCTGTATTGTACAAAAATAGCATCAACCGATAGTTAAAAATAAACGCATTCCAATAAACTATTTTGTTTAACTATTTAAATAACTATAACGTGTAACCAGTAGCTGTGACAATAGATTATTTACGGTAATACTTATGTTGGGCAGGCGTACGTTGCATGCATTAAATTATTATGCATTCAGGGGAGCTGAGGGAGCAACGGGCAATGCAGTTAATATGCATTATTAATACGTGAAGCAAAAACTTGTGACGCATTTGTAAGTAATATGCCGACGGATTAGTATAAATTTTTGCACGATTATAGTGGACGTAGAGAAGGAGTACAGAATGTTAATATTTATCTCAATTATTGCATGTAACATACGTAAATTCAACTACAAACTCATTACACACACTACCGTGCATTTGTCACGAACACATAAATAATAAACGAAATAGAACATTCAATGTCTCATATGAAAACAGATAACGCCAGAAATGTTAATGTTTTGTCAAAATACCCGCTATTGCTTTTAAATGCGGCTTAACTAATTAAACCTCTTTTTTATATTTAACGGGTGCCTTCAAAATTACTTGAAAATTATCACATTTTATTTGAATTTGAGAAATATTCGTTCTACTTTGGACAATATAAAGATTAGTTTATGAATTTTGAAATTACGGTCGAATTTCGACCGATGCTACGGTGACTAGTATGCATTATTACTGAAATAACTTAGTGCAAAATAAATGCCATAAGTAACATTTTATCTATTTGCAGCGTAAAAAGTTTGTATTATAATATTAGTTTTACAATATTTTTGGAATGGAATGGAATGGGTAATAACGAATTTAAAATTTTGCGAATACAAAACAATATGCAAAAAGAAAGCGTGAATGTTACAAAAGTATTTTTATTTGGAAATACATTTTTGATCATTTTGCATAACAAAGAAGATAAAAAGTGTGTTCGTTTTAATTTCAAATAACTTATTATAATGTAAGGTCAGTTATGTGACCTCGCCTCGAGCAATTTCGCTATATGTCGAATAAATATAAGTATTTTATACGTTGGTAATGATATAGGATCTTGTTTAAGTATAATGGTGCAGCCCACGTAATTTTTAAAAAATAAAGGAGATTTATTATGAGATAATTATATTTATTTTTAAATAATTAATCTTGATTAATATCAGGGTGGCAATAAATATTCGTTATTTTTGTTGTAAGAAAAAGCCAGAGAGAGAATACAGAAGTCAAGAATGACGTCAGTTGTGTAAAATTAATAATATGCACACTGAGTTTCTTTATTATGAATATTTTAGTAATTTTTAATAAAAACACATATTTATGAAATAGTCATAATATTCCTACATTCAACATCCGCGTTTAAATTCTATCAGTGACTAAGATATCTAAACGTATTTATTGTCTTTTGAAATATAGTCCAATCTAGTCACATCAACCCACGTATGGCCCGAATGTAAAAAATGTAAGAATGGAAATGCATCATACGGAACGTATGTTGACAAATTGAGGTTGAACTTAAAATTCGAGCGCCGAGTGCTACTCTATTGAATTTTAAAGTAACTACTTAATTCTTTGGTATTATGTCTCGTGTAAACAAAGATTGTTTGAATAGCTACTTACGCTTGTTTACTTACTGCATTATGAGGCTTATGGTTGTCGTGCGTAGTGCTATTATAAAGTAATAAAATTTTCTTGTGCACTGACGTATCCTAAATTTTCGTTTTTGCTTAAGTAAGTCGTGTTTAGTTTTGTCGTGTAGATTTTAGGGAAGCTTTAGCCTTTTTTATCTGATCGAAGTAGCAAACGAGCATGCAGTCCACCTGATGGTAAGCGGTCACTGCCGCCTATGGACATCGGTGTGCAACTTCAAATAGAAAACATGGATTCTATCTGAATTCAATCACAAATGCGTTGCTACTCCCGAGGACTATGATGGCCGCCTCATATTAAAGTGTGCCGGCAACCATATAGTTATATAATACCTTTATAACTACATTCTTTGTCTGGAACTGCTACTGACATAAAGTAATGCAGTTATGATTGAATAGGCAGCCAGAATACACTTAATTTACGAATCAGATTTTATGTAAAGCAACATGAATAATTATTTCTACAGTATCTTATCGATTAATGTTCTTGTTCATGTTAATCAATTTTGATAGTTACTTTTAATTTAATACCATTATACCTTACACTTTTTTTAATAAGATGAAGAAGAAATAACCATATTGTTGAGAAACGAATTACAATTTTTTTGGGATTTATCATTGACACATTTTTATTAAATTATCTTCAATAATTGCATTATGCAGTGGTTTTCAATAAACCACTTTTTATAATAAATTACCGTATTATGAAGTAACAAGTGAACCTTCCATCTCACAGCTTAAAATATAATTTTAAAATAATTACCCATTAAACCACCTAACCTTAAGGTGTCAATAAATTACATAATATTCAAGGTTTAACCCGTAACCATTTGCTAGGCAAGTCATTCAACTCTATGTGGAGGCAGTATGCGGTGACATGTCAATGTCCTGAGCTTTGATTAATTTAGCACATTCCGACTTTTTTGGTACAAAGTCGTTAGCATTTCATTTCATCGTCATATTCAATTTGAATAAGTGATTTGGCAACAGGCCCCTTGACATTGATTTATTGACGAGTTTTGTCAACAAAATTTGGTCATAATCACGCCTGTTACGTATAAATATTTCTTTAAAGATCAATCTCTTTAATGACCGTTGAGGTTAATTAGGAGAGTTCAGTAAGGTCTGTTTTGTCAAAGATTTATAGGACTTCTATATTATGTTTATGAATTGAACAATATGAAAATGTGATTTCCTACAGGTCGAAATAAATTCGTATACATATGTAGTAGAAATAAGCCTAGGTATTTAATTAATGCTACTATCACTGACATCTTATAAGTACAAATTTTTATTTCTTTTATTTTCAGGTAATTCGACATAGTTTAGTAGAATATATTACTTCTTATTAATATGAATTTGTGCAAAAACCATTTGAGTATGCATGTTTGTCCATTTCAATTACAATACTACTTAGAATTATCGTAATAAATTATGGTAATCACTGCCAAACACAATATTGCAACTGTTCAACACGGCTAGGCTAGCTTAGTCCTTGAAAGAGACTTAATTTTTTTCTGTTTTTATTTATTATAGAATTTTTAAATTAACGATACCTACTTTCTGTCGTTAATTTAAAAATTCCATTAATTTTTTTTAAATTAATTTCAATTAGTATTTTGGTTGAGTAAGACGTCTAAAGTTATTAAATTTTTTTATAGCGTTAACATTAATCCGCTCAGACGCAAGTCTACTGCTACTTATGGAAAGTACGTAGGGTAACTTCTTACCTCCAAATTTTAAAATTTGTGATGATGCATGTGTGTTTGTCACTCTTTCTCGCAGACTACTAAATTCGCTAAACTATAACATAAACTGTTTATAATTAAACACAATACGTTTCAGTCATATATTTCTCTTAAAAATAAAGGCCATCATACAACAACTTGCTCTCATACCCTGAAAAAACAACCAAGACGCTGTCTTCACACGCCTCATTGATCCCGTCTTACAAATTTATTTGACGTTTATAATTATGTATTGTATGTACACTCCACTTAAGCTATGCTTCCTTATAGACGAATGTCAAGTTATTACCAATTTAGAACTCGATATAAAAGTTCTATTCACATCTACAGACAAATGTATCTTGGTAGAAAACAATGCTGAACTCGGTTTAAGCGACAAATTATGCTTCGATTGTATTTTTTATGAAAGCAGATTTTGTTACAATTAAATAACCCTTATTTAAACATTAACTGTAACCCGTTAACTTTCAAAACTATTCCCACTCACCTATTTGATAGCCTAATGTCACAATCGATTTTTAAAGGCAGAAAACACTAACAAATAAATGACGTATTTATTTATGGAATTATCATTTTAATTTTAGTGATTCAGAGTGTATGTTATTGTGGGTTGCTTTTATGTTGCCATTGGAAATAGAACCGGCTAGACGCGAGTTGGACTCTCGCACGAAGTGTTCCGTACCATTATCTGTAAAGAAACGGCAAAAAAACACGTTTGTTGTAAGGAGCCCTCCCTTAAATATTTACTTTATTCTGTTTTAGTTGGGTACAACCCATTATTGTTCCACTGCTGGGCACGGGTCTTCTCTCAGAATGAGAGAGTTTTAGGTCATAGTCCACCGCGCTGGCCAAGTGCGAATTGGTTGACCTGTTGTCTGTTTTAATATTTGTTGTTATATTGGCAACAGGCAGACAGGCAGACAGACTGACGAACAGCGAAGTTTCAAGTTTTAGTAGGGTTCCGTTTTTACCATTTGGGTACGGAACCCTAATAAAAGAAACCGTAAAATCGTTAGGCCATAATTATATTCATGGCTTAGTTTTAATAATGATAGGCAATATAGTTTCCATCACGGGAATGTATTTTTGTGGTTTTACGCATAATAAAATAGAATTTGGTATCATCAATAACATACAAAGTATATTTTTTGCACAAACGCGCCGAAAATAAAATACGAGGCTTTTACAATCTTTAGGCAATTTTTTGCTTTTTTTTTTTTTTTTTTATAATTTAACCTAACGATAAGGCAGACGGGCTACCTGATGGAAAGTAGTCACCGTCGCCTGTGGACATTCGCAACACCAGAGGAGTCGCCAATGCATCGCCGGCTTTGTAGGAGAGCCCTTTTCGCACCTTTCTTGAAGAACCCCATGTCATAGCGCTCCGGGAATACCTCAGGAGGAAGCTCATTCCACAACTTGCACGTCCGTGGCAAAAACGAGCGTGCAAACCGAACCGTGGAGGACCGCCACGAGTCCAGTTGGTGTGGATGGAACTTCATCCTTCGGCGAGTGGTGCGGTGAAGAAAAGGTGACGAAGGCACCAGGTCAAAAAGTTCCTCGGAACACTCGCCATTGTAAAGCCGGTAGAACACGCAGAGGGAGCCTATGTCCCTCCGCAGGCTTAAGGGTTCTAACCGATCGGTGATTGCTTGTTTAAATGCCGTAAAACTGCGTCATATGTGATGAATAACTAAAATGTTAATTAACTACATATTAATTCGACTAACATGGTATCGAACGAGCATGTAGTCCACCTGATGATAAGTGGTCACTGGACATCTGTAATCAACTTCATACAGAACAGGGGTTCCATCTGAAGTCAATCACAGATGCGTTTCTACTCCCGAGGACTATGATGGACGCCTCATATGAAGGTGTGCCGGTAACCACACCCTTCTATCGAAACGCAAGCAATGCTTCACGCTAGAAATAGGTGTGGCGGTGGTACTTCCCCGGTCGAACTACACTGGTTCTACCACCTTGAAATCTATAGAAGTACCTACTAAATGAACATTAAGGAGGTACAAGCATTGTAAATATTAAAAGCGTACACGCGTTACAGCTCTATAAACAAACCGAAAAACGTAAAGAAATAAATCGAAGGTCCAATAAAGTTTAAAATCAACTTCCCAGATTTTCAGAGTTATTACTGACCATAATAAATATACTTATTATGTCGCATAGTCCACATGTAGAGCCTACCCTTGACGATTAATGCAAACTTCAGGTTGACATTGTCTCCTGAGCGAAGTCGATTTCACATGGCTAGATTTGACAAGTGTCACTGTAAAAAAAGAGAATAGTGGACGATAGCCATTATAGCGATTGATTCCAATTTGGGAACATGAGAATGATTGGTGATCGCTACGTGGAATCAAAATCGCTGCATTTGCTCACGAGCCTTAACAATTACCCTCGTTATATAAATATGTTTATTTTATTTACTTGAAGCTATAATAGAGCTTATATTCAACTCAAAAACTGAACTTGATATTGTTCAAAGTATTTCCCAAATTCATTTTTTTAATTTTCAAGATATTTTAACACACCCGAGAGGTAAAAAAAAGTTTTAAGTGACAAAGCTGCATTTAAAATCAATTACGGGTATTTTGACGAAGACATCAGACATTTTAAACGTTTTGTGTTTTAATAATGTTGAATGTTTTATTTGTGTGTTTGTGACAAATGCAAGGTAGTGTGTGTTATGTGTTTTTACTTGATTTTGTATATACATAATTTGAAAAAAATATTAACATTCTGCACTCCTTCTCTACTTCAACTATAACCGTGCAAAATTTCATACTCCTCCGTCCGCGACAAGTTACTTAAAAATGCACCACAAGTTTTTGCTTCACGTATTAATATATAGATATTAATTTATACATAGTTTGTTATTCTAAAATATTATACTGAATGTAAACCACCCACTGCGGTATTCAAATTAGCGTAAAAGTGACCTTAACCGTAGTAGTTTGATTGTTATTGCTGGATTTATGCGTCCATGTTGCGACCAAATGTCACGAGAAACGGTTTACTTGGAACAAGCAATATCAGTACCGATCGTCTAAGCATATAGACTCCGAATATAATGACTTCTGGCATTACATCAGTTAAAATACGTATATGATTTTCGACGAATATTATTGCAAAATTGATATTCTGTGACATGTAACGTATGTAATTAAAAATATTTCATATTAGAAGGGGTAAATGCTAAGAAATATTTGATTTTGTTTAAAGTGCTAAAGCTGTAACAGATAAAGATGCATTTATTGAACATTTGATTTGCAGATTAATTTCATCGACCAAGTAAATATGATTACCTACATTAAATCTACAGATCTATTCTAATTGGTGATTCGCACTAAGCGATTAACGGAAAATTACGTGTCATGACGCGTGACAAATTGGTTTTTAATCGCGAACAAACAAGAAAATATAATGGTCATAACACCATAACAATATTTGTAACGTTTACTCATGCATTACCATTGCATATTTTTGGTATGTGCTCTTGTATTGAAACCGTTGATTGATTTATGGATTTTTCTAACCGCCGTAGACTTACGAGGTATTCTCGGAACGTTGTCCGTTATTTTCGGTTCACCAGACGTATTATTATAGCCATTTGATGAGATTTATGGTGAGTTGTGCGAAACCGTTTACTACTGGCGTCTAAATTTTAGTAGCTCATGTTACGAGCACTTCGCGTAGGTTGTAGCGTAAGCGATGAATAGAGTTGTGAACTCAACATTTATGTACCATACTAATGAATACATTATTAGTCTCGACTACTACTTGATTTGTTTATATTTAAAAAAATCGTATCTACGCTATGGGTAAACATATTTTTTTTGGCAAGGACATATACATAGACAAATAAACAAACACCTAGACACAGATCAGAAAGTCAGCCTACATTATTTTTTGTCTGGTCGACCAGCGAATCTATAAGCAATCTGTAATACATCTGTAAGCAACTTCACATAGAACATAGGTTCTATCTGAGGTCAATCACAGATGCGTTACTACTCGCGAGGACTAGGATGGTCGCCTCATATAAAAGTGTTCCGGCAACCACACCCTTCCATCGAAACGCAAGGAATACTTCACGTTAGAAATTCATTCAAATTTCACTTTTTTAACAAATGCTCTCTTGTTAAAGAGTTTAAAATATTGATACATAGCCATCGAAATATCGGTAAAAATAATTTAAATATCGTGTTCGTAAGTGCCCGTAACGTGAAACGTTAAAATGTATCAAATACGCGATAGTATTACTACAACATTATATATTCCTAATAGAGTCATTAGAAGTACTAAGTTTAAATTCTTATAAACCTGTCCTTGTGTGTATACACATAAGAAAAACACATAAACAACGTCAAGTAGTGCTACGAGGGAGAGCAGCATTTTAATCATAAACTGTTAATCTTATCGTACTAAATTAGCTCAAGTAGGTAGGAATACTAAAGAGGCCTCTGTGGAATCCCTTGTATTGGTATTAACAGCTTCGATGTACAGAATTAACACAATTATCCTCTTCCGACTTTCGTTGGTCTAGTTTATTCATTAAAAAGCCACGATTTATGTGCAGTTTTAGGTTTTTTTAATTCCTAGGATTTAATTTCATTTACTACATAGTATAAAATAAAGTCACCTCCCGCTGTCTGTTCCTATGTATACTTAGATCTTTAAAACTACACTACGGATTTTAATGTAGTTTTTTTAATAGAAAGAGTGATTCAAAAGGAAAGTTTTTATGTATAATACATGTATAATACAGCGGAGAGACGCTGATAATTTTAGATTTGTGACTTTTAGCCGGAATGAAGTTCGCCTGGTCATCTAGTTATCTTGTAAATAGTCTTTTTGTAGACAATATTTCAATTAAATCGTTGCAAATAGGCTTCTGATTTTGTTACACAACTATAACACGGTTTGTATAAAAAGATCTACACTTTTAACTCCCATGTTGTTTTATTGAATAAACAAATTGGTTCCGTCACGCATGCCCCTGCTCTACCCGTTCATAGCGTTAACTCGTCTTATCACGGAACCATTAATCAAGTCTCGCTCAGCTTTTAATAATTATAATTAATAATTTTATCACCTCCTCGGCGCCTGCGCAGCGCCAGGCCTGCGATGAATTCAAATCAAGCCTCTGTTTCATTTACCTGGTAATTTTTACATAACAAAATGTGTCAGTAATATAATAATATAATAAGGACCTATCTATGACCGTATTTTTCAGTAAGTTGTCAATATTTTTGTGAAACATTTGATACAATATACACTTAATTGTCAAATTTGCATGCCTTACAGAACACTACAGGGACCAAAAGGATACACGCCTTAAAGCTAAACTCTCTGTGGTTAATTAAAATTGCTAATTATGTGTTGAATAATTATGTTGACTATTCTTTTTCTGATTAATCACATTTTTTCCGATTGAATAGATTAAGTTGATGATGATTTGTCAAATTTTTATCAGTCGTGCCTCTTCCTACGTAGAACATATGTTGACAGTTACTTTTATCAGATGAATAGTTTAGATTAATGGCATATTTTATACACCAATTTGCATTTGATTAGTAACAGATTTTATCAATATTGCTCTTTAAATTTTATAGCCTAGCAAATAAGACACTGAATTTATCAAATTAAACATTTCACATCATCAAATTCTTCTTTTCAATAGAAATAGTATTCGCATCTGTGATTCATAGATTCGTATAAGATTTAAAAGGAAAGAAATATCACGAAAATTTGGAACTTTGTTCCTTGGTAGGCCAACCTCAGATGGGATTATAGTCCTACTTGTCGGACAAAGTACCGATCCTTTGTCTGTAATTGGAAACATGAGCAATGACTACAGCACTTGACTGTAGCGAGTTTAAATGGAACTGATTACCCCTCGCAACGGTCGAAATTCGACCGTAATTTAAATTAAAAAACTAAACTTCATATTGTCCAAATAGCACGAATATTTCTCGAATTCAAGTAACTTGTAATAATTGTAGTTATTTTGAACGCACCCGTTAAAGGTGAAAAGAAGTTTAATTAGCTAAGCTGCATTTAAAGCAATAGCGGGTATTTTGACAACGTCATGTAACATTTTTGATATTATGTGTTTTCATAGTAAGATATTGAATGTTCTATTACATTCATTATGTATGTGCTTGTGTCAATTGCAAGGTAGTGTGTGTAATGTGTTTTTAGTTGAATTTATGAATGTTAAATGCATTTTTAAAAAAATATATTAGCATTGTGTAATTCTTCTTTACATCAACTATAATCGTGCATAATTTCACACTCCTCCGAACGCGGCAAGTATCTTAAAAACGGATCAAAAGTATTTGCTTCACGTATTAATATATAGATACCGCATACAGTGTAATATTTGTTTTTCCCTTACATCCTAACGACAGTATAGAAATACTGCTGTAATCACTTAAGATTTTACCTCTGTCGATAAAACTCAACGAGAATTTATAACAACTACATACAACAAAGGCATGCCAAGTTTTACAAAGGTTCATTTAGGTTAGGTCGAGTATAAAATCTAATAACAATTAAACCTTGGACTTTCCTTTTAATTTGAAGTAAATGAGCCTGTGGTTGGTGAATACAACATTGTAACAGAAATGCCTCGAAAGGCGATAATGTCTGACACATCTGTAAACCATAAACTTTAAAGTAACAAGGCTCGGGTAACAAGGTAAGGTTCTCATTGATATAATGACAAAACTTTGTAATTTCACACACATTACATTTAAGTGCAGAGAAATTCAGTGAAGTCTAGTAAGTTTTAAAAAATATTGTTAACAAATATAAGTTGACCCAGCGAACTTCGTTCCACCTAAAAGTAAAAAAAAATAAAATTATTAGTGTTTCTCCACCATATCACTCTATCTACGAAAAACTCTATCATTAAAATCCGTTGCACAACGAGAAGCGACTTTGTTTTTAACCGACTTCCAACGGCCGCTTACTTCGGGACTGTGTACTAAGTACTGAGTATGTTATAAACCAAAATTATTTGAAATTATTTTTTACTTTTTGTGACATGGAAGTCGCTAGATATTTTTTATTTATGTTTAAGGTTATATTTTCATTTATGGTTAAGTAACAGTACGATGCATTGTTGTAAACATTATTTTATTGTATTGCAAAGCCTAATTATGAACGAAATTTATTCCCTTATTTTCAAAATATATATATAAACATTAAGTTACTAAATATTTTTGCAAGTTGATTAAACGCTTCGTAATTCAAAACATTCTCTTGACGTTGCAAATGCGTTGACTGCGTTGACCGAATTTTCGAAATTACGCTACAAATTGCAATGATATTCTTTTGAAATCTTCCCGACAAATCTATGTAATTTTGCTTGCGATCTGCATTTATTTATCTGATTGAAACAGCATACGAGCATGCAGTACATCAGATGTTGAGTGGCCACTACCGCCTATGCACACTTGTTATCAATTTCATACAGAAAGGATGGTATGTTGATGAATGGTTGCTGATGGTACGTGGTTACTGCCGCCCATTGCAGATGATGTCAATGAAACTCAATCAGAACAAAGGTTCTATTCAAAGTAACTCATTCAGAACAAAGGTTTTACCTGAAGTCAATTACAGATACTCTGTTACTTCCGAGGACTAAGATGGTCGCCTCATATAAAGGTAACCACACCATTCGAACAAAACGCTAAAACCACTTCACGTTAGAAATAAACATGGTGGTGGTACCTTTTCGGTCGAACCTTTAACTTTCTACCAACTTCAGCATTTACGGGACATGTAAAATGAAATGAAATGTCTTTATTTTGTATAAGCCTACGGGGGCACTTACAAATTGTGAGTTACATTTTTTTCTTACACTACCACCGGATCGGAACACGACCTCAACTAAGAAGATCAGCAAGAAACTCAGCGGGTTTGTCTTTTTCGTTATTTATATCTTTTTTAATATAATTGCAATCATATTTTTTAACATGGTAATGAAAGTTAGCTCCAGTATCTTCCTTACAGTAAGAATGCCTTGCCTTACATGTAAGAATAGAATAAAAAAAAGGTAACTTATGATATTCTAGCTCGATCCACTTTTGAAAAAAGAACACAAGCTTTAGTAATATCTCACACGGAATGAAGAGCTGGTAGGAATGGTATCAGGGTATCGTATACCTCTCAACTAGAGCATCTAAACATACTGACAGGACGATAACACTGGGTATAGCTACTAATCCTACAATCCATTACGCGTATTGACGATTGAATTCACTTACAATAGATAAGCTGACGTAAACATCACGTCCATTGAACCAAAACTACTGTCCGTACAACTTGTTTGAAAGGTGTTTCCAAATTATTTGGGATCGCTTCTGATCATATCAAATGTCTATCTGTCGATGCAATATGGCGCATGTACTCACAGAAGTCAAGGAAGAGATTAGTAAACTATTTGCAAGTGATCTGAAATTTGCACATGTCTATCTAGCTCTAAAATAAGGAATGCATGATTGTATTATGTTCTTTTTTTATTTAAAAATTTAAAACGCTTTCTACACTCATAGCTCCACAGTAGGATTTTTCTCCTGTGTCGTGGGTGAATCTATTATGTTTATCCAATACACAAACACTATAAAATAACATACCTTTAAACACGTAACCACACATATACAGTGTAACGCACATGTGCTAAATTAAAAGGATTTTAAATCAAAGTATGATATTATCAATACATACTTTGAAAAGTGATAACGTCTGAACAACAAGACATAAGCTTTAAGTCACGACTACTCATGGTTCCTTCCGGATTTCATCTGAATATACTCTTGGTTAGTCTCCATGGCAAATAATATAATACATACCTTTATAAACATCGATTGATTAGTTCTCGGTAACCCATTATTGTCCCACTGCTGGGTACGGGCTGGCCAAGTGCGAATTGGTGGACTTCACACACCTCCGAGACCTTATTTAAAAAAAAAGAAATCTGGGATGTGTAGGTTTCCTAATGATGTTTTCCTTCACCGAAAAGCAGTGATAATTAATTTCTAATACGCACTTAATTTCAGAAAAATCAGTGGTGCGCCTGGGTTTTAACTTCGAACCTCTTGATTGGGATGACCTATACCATTAGGGTATTACTGCTCCAATTGATTAATTACAAAACAAATTAAATAACTTACTCAAAACAATGCAGTAATTACAATGAGTAAAATTTGAACTAAGAAAACGTGCGGTTTTTGTTAATATACAGGATACACACATTGTATACATATAGTGAATGTACTACATACTCATGCGATTTATTTCCATCAATGTAATGACATCAACGGCTGCCAGATAAAATCTGCCGAAACTCACAATAGTTTGACAAATGTTCCAATTCATACAATAGTCTGTGTGGTTGTAATTGATTACGCTTCCTGTATTTAATGTAGGCTTTACTAGTCACTAGTGATGCGACTCGGATAAGACTCAAGGCACTCGAGTAATTTTACTACATCACTCGAGTTATACTCGAGTTTTCGAGTCACTCAAGTGAAATCTTGAACGAGTTACTATTTTCCAATTCAAGTAAGATTTCATAGTAACACTTTTATTAATATACGCCAGTACTTGAAATATCAACATACGGTGAGATGTCGTACTACGCGTATTTCATACTTTTACAAACAATCAATTTTCTTTACGAAATTCTATTTATTTTCTATATTGAAAATTATGACATGCAAGTTTAAACCTGTGAGTCGCGATTGATAAAAGCGGCCGCCGCAGCATAGATAAATAGATCTACTGGCAAAAAACAAAATCAACTCAATGACCCGAATTGACCCGAACTTGAGTGCATAGACACTCGAATCACATTTTTTCAATTGAGTTGAAGTTTGACAAATCGCTCGAGTGACTCGAGTAAAAACAATACTCGAGTCGCATCACTACAAGTAACTGTAGCATTGTCTGCTTCGAGGAACCGAATTAATTCAATAATCCGATGTTTATCTAGTTCAATGCCAATATGACAGAGCCTTTTAGCATCAATAATTGAATTATATTGATTGCTGTGTAATTTGTACTGACACGAGCATAAATTATTCCGCGCGTGTATTTGCATTTATCGAATGCTGTGCGTTTGATTCATTTTAGTCTCTTTCACATTCATTCAACATGCGTAAGTATGTTTTAGATATCTCTATTTATTTATACAGTTATTTATAACAATTTATAACTTAAATACTACAGTTATTTATAACAATTTATAACTTAAATACACGTTTTCTCAATCTGTACGTAACGCTTAATATTCGAAGAATATTAAAAGCGTTTAATATGATAATTCAGAGTTCTAGTCTGAACGCCTATTGACTATTATTGCTTTAGTAACTTGTAGCAATAATATTAGCTACGTAGCTAATATTATTGCTAGCATAGTCAAAATTAATGTCGATTTATTATTAAATGCTCGGTTTCTATTTATTAGGTTATTCCTATCTATCGATTTTTTATAGGTTGTTGGCATGAAATAAAAATACGCCACTTTTCGGTCACTCAAGCAACTTTAATGGCTCCAAGCATCAGCGGCTTAAACAATAACAACTTGTTCAATAACTTAAGCTTTAGTAACGATTGCTAAGTGACAGTAACGGATAGGCAGCCAGCATTAAAAATCATAAATAAATCCTTTTTTTTCAGCCCTATGCCAACTTCTATTGGATGAAGGCCTACCACTTTCTAAATTTCTTGATCTTAAAATTTAATTCAGCCACACTTACGACGCCTTCATAAAGGGTTGCTTGGTAGCAGTAGTATGGCAACCTTAGTAGCAATGTAAATTTATAGTATACATAATATATTTATGTATTTACGACTTTTCTTCTACCTGTTTACATTCAGTTACTTACCAATACGCTCATATTTTATCAGTAGTTATGAAGTTGCACTGCTTATTTTCATTTAAGTACAGCAACACTATCTCCTGTATCAATCGCTATTTTATATCTTGCGAATATATAAATTACCATATCTATGGTATACCTGAAGCAAAAATGTATGGCGTGTTTTTAAGGTACTTGCCGCAGGCGGAGGAGTATGAAATTACGCACGGTTATAGTTGATGTAGAGAAGGATTGCGCAATAGAATACTAATATTTTTTCAAATAATGCATATAACATACATAACGTCAACTAAAAACATATTACACTCACTACCTTGCATTAGATACAAACATTCAATGTCTTGCTATGAAACACATAACGTCAAAAAAATATATACGTGATGAATAGATAGCCTCTTTCCTTTGGGAAGTCGGTTAAAAATGACTTTCTTTGTCAAAATACCCGCTATTGCTTTATAATTTATTTAAATTAGAAACATACTGGTGCTACTTTGTACAGTATAAGGTTTAGGTTTTTCCATTTAAATTAATGTCGAATTTCGACCATTGTCACGGGTAGCTAGCTAGTAATTATAAATAATCATTGCGTGATTTAAATTACTTAACCATAACAATCGAATATTTAAACGTAATTAATTACGCGCAATCAGTACGAAATTACGTGATTGAAAACGATTGTCTCTACCTGTTATCTAGTGACGTAAGGTTGCGCGGCGAAATAATCTCAACCCGAATACCGGTTTTGACGTAACAGCTGTACAAAGCAATAAATCGTACACTAGTACGCTTGATAACATAGATAAACATTGTCGCCGTAGGGCTAAAACGCATACGATACGGGGTCGCGTCGTGTCGTTTGAAAAACGTTGGTCAGTCGCGGAAATCTACGTCATTTAATTAATGTAGACACGAAATAGCATCGTGGCACGCGGTATTCCCAAAAGAAATAATGGAGCACATATAATACTTAGCTGACCCGGCGAACTTCGTTCCGCCTAAAAGTTAAAAATCTAAAATTATCAGTGTTCCTCTGTTATGTTATGTATTTATTATACATACAAACCTTAATCTTGAATCATTTTATCTATTAAAAAAAACTGCATTAAAATCCGTAGCGTAGTTTTAAAGATCTAAGCATACATAGGGACAGACAGCGGGAAGCGACTTTGTTTTAAACTATGTATGTATAATAAAATGTATGTTTATTATGTTTAATGCTCGATAATTTGGCGGTGCCAAACCGATTGAGATGCTTCCTATTTTCCAAAAGTGGGATACATGGTTTTATACATACTCCTAAAACGTGAGTCTATCTGAAAGATTTTATTGTTCTATTTATTTACAAAGGCTTTGGTATTTCTTTGTGGTACTTGTTTTTAAAGAAGATATGATCTGGTGAATGATCCTAAGGTCGACGCTCAACGTATGTACGATATAAGCGACGACTTCAGAACCAGAATCAGAGAATATTTTTCTGTTTTTATCCCTAACTCATCTACTAAATATTAATTTACGCACATCTATAGCAATCCATATCTCCATATTTTTTTAACATTAAAGATATCTGATGCGATTTCATGTTCACATCCGATTTCCTCAAATATCGCAATGTGATGCGACGTCTCATGGCACGACGTCGTGTCGTATGTATGTTCAAGTCCTTATTTGTAAATTTCATATAAATTAAACATGATTATTGTGAATGAAATCGATTTTAAATTTATAATAACTACGTGTGTGGCCTGATAAGACGGTTGTCATGTAATTGTCACAAATATCGAAATACCGTACGTTTATCAAATTTATATCGCGTAATAAATCGCGTATTTCGATATATTGCTTGTTCTGTTTGTATTTAGATAGCGCCTAATTAATGTTTACCGACTTTGTATTAAATTTAGATAGTGTCTAATTAATGTTTAGTGATGATGTATTATATTTATTAATGCAAGATTTCTCCCTTGATTCTTACTACGACGTGTTTATATTATGTTATTCGAGTATTAATACGATAAATCACTTTTATCTTAATAATTAATTAGAAGTTATGTTTTCACTTGTGTGTAATAAAATAATATAAATATTACTACGATTCTTGTATCCAAGTGTTAAAAATACTTCCTATAATGCTACCTGAACATGTATTGCAAAGAAGTAACTAATAAATATTTTTTTAGCGACAAAGTTAGTTATCACTTTGAGGAAGCGATAAAAACCTGAATGTAAATCGTCTACATTAATGTCCTAATTGGTACAACCAATATGTTATTTGATGCATAATAACATAGCAGCATAACATATATCTCAGAGAAGTGTTACATTTTATATCAAAGAAATTATTTACAAAGGAGTTTTTTTCAGCTAACACGTATCTGATATCTGATTCTATGCATTATGTGACATATTTCACATCTAGTAGTTAAATGCAAATCGAGAACGAATATTTCAATAATCATTTACATTGCATCTGACCTATTGAAATAGACAAACAGTTTCATTGATAACCAAATCGTTGCCAATAAAGTGGTATATTCAACAGCTTACTGCGATATAGTCCATAAAATCGGCAATAATAGCTATTAGAGGTGCTAACGCGGGTGAAAACAGTCCTTTACAAATAGATACAAGATTGCAATTTCTACAATCTGTCGCCAATTCAATGGACAAGTCCAATAAATAAGGTAAGGACAGGTATTTTGACACCAAGAAGTACTCATTTCTCTTATAAGTTAGGAAAGATCTTGCGCTAGGAACACCAGTTGAATTTGGTCGCCTAGGATGTCTGAATTCTTAGAAATTAATCATATTTTCTCGTCTAACAGTACGGGTGTGTTGTGCTCTTATGTGAAGCTATATTTTTTTTTTTTTTTTTGGCAAATGTGTAGTTACTGTTGGCCCTAGTGGCCTTTACAGCTTCACCGAGTTTTTTAAGGCGAGCCTAAAGCTCTAGCCGGGACAAGAAGACTTTGGGCTGGAAGGGAGGGACAGCTTTTGGTCCCCGTTTCCGGTTTCCTCGACCTTCCTCCTTCACTAGAGGGAGGGACGGTTACGGACCCGGCTAATGCCGACGTCCTGGCCTTCCACCTCTGGTTAAATAGGGGTTGCGGCTGACCTAAGGGCACCTCCTGTGAGGTACGGACCTCGGCTTAGGTCAGTTGCGCTAATGTGGGGCACTGGCGATGCACGACCGATCACGCGGGGATACCTTGTGACGGTTGTGCTGTAATGGGGTCCTCGTCTCCGCCGGCGGGGACGGTGTGTGTAGAATCTGTTGTTGTTGAGTATGTGTAAGGGGCGGGGAGGAGGTTCTCCTTGCCGATGGGCGATATTTGCAGTGATCTTATCATCAGGATAGTCTAGGACATGTTTTGGGCGTCTATGTAGAGCGGGTGCATCCTTATCAGGGATGTACCTAGCTGCATTGACCACAAGCTGATTGGGATGGTTTTCAGCTGTTTCAAAATAGCTTTTAGAAAGCTGCTTCATGTATTGAGCGATGGTGGGCAGCTCAAGATCTTTATGGAGGTCTACATTGCGCACGTACCACGGGCAGCCCGTGGCCATTCGTAAGAATCGATTCTGAAGCTTTTGGTATCTGTCAATGAGCCTTACATGTGCGAAGACTACACTGGCGTAAGTCATAATGGGCCTAACGCAAGCTTTGTAAAGGGTCACTTTATGACGAAGTGCCATTTTACTCTTCTTGCCTAACATATGATACAGTCGTCCTAGTACGAAAGCGGCTCTGTCTCTCGTTATTTTGATGTGCTGAGCGAAGGTTAACCTATTGTCTAGTGTGACACCTAAGTATTTAGCTGACTTAGCCCAAGGGATGGGCTTACCGAAGAGCGATACTTGTTTTAGTATCTGTCGGGTTCTGTGGGAGCAGTCCTTTTTACCCGAGAGGTAGTAAGCCCTTCTGGCGATGTGAAGCTATATGAAGCGTTGTTAAATTTATATAGTCCAATTATGCAGGTAACATAGGCTTATTTTAAAATTATACGCGTTAGGCATAGGTGGTACATCCAGTGTAGTTCTACCGGGGTAGTACCACCATCACACCTATTTCTAGCGTGAAGCATCTCTTGCGTTTCGATAGAAGGGTGTGGTTGCCGGCACACTTTCACATGAGGCGACCATCATAGTCATCGGGAGTAGCAATGCATCTGTGATTGACTTCAGATAGAACCCATGTTGTGTATGAAGTTGTTTACAGATGTCCATGGGTGGCAGTGACCACTGTCAATCAGGTGGACGGCATGTTCGTTTGCTACTCCAGTCAGATAAAAAAGGTCTTTCGGAAATGACTCCACTGCTCTCTATTATAAATCAAGACCTGCCATTCTTTGAGAACTTGTCCAGATACACGCATATATCGATTCCGTATTTTAATAATTTAGTTATGTTGAAAAAAAAAATATGTTTAATCGATATGAATACAAAAGTAAATTCATTCAATTTAATAGTCTTTGGATTCTATGGAGTTATATAAACAGCATTATTAATACCATAATGCGCTAACAGGCGTCGCTATTGATTCAACATAAACATATAGATTTAATATTGTTAGCCCGTCGGACCAATGAAAGACCGTAGTTAACTGAATAACTTATTCATTAACTTTAAACTTTTACAATATACTTATAGTTCAACAGCTGAACTCGGAATGAATCAACTCAGACATTGCAAATGACTTATTGCTTCCTAGGGTAAAGCAGTATTGCTCACTAACGCCATCTATAGTTGATTATTCATGATGTAGTACTACTTTACCCTAGAGGCATTATTTGAGATTTATAGACGTTTTTTAGTTATTGACTTGATACATCAGATAAATTTTAAATATATTAATATAACCCAAATATGTGCATTAACCTTACTTAATAAAACAATGTAAGTATTATAGTTATGTTGGTTTTACAATATTATATCTTACATCCACAATTTGTCACCGGTTGCCTGGGTACCGATACCAATGACACGGAATTTACCGGACTTGCTCCCGATCCGGATCGCCCACGGCCACAGCTCATTCATAAATATCGACCACGCATTACAACACTAATGGCTAGCGAAATTAGTTCGTTTAATTGCGAAAGACAACGGGTATCTTTTGCATATTAGTTGCTACTTTCTTTGTTTGTAAGTATCAACATGTGTATGCATAATACATATGAATCTATTGTATATGCCGATATTGACACTTAAAAAAATAAGTAACAATTGTTAAAAAAATCGACTGCTTTAAAACGAATCAATCATAATAATTTTCGAATTTTTTTTTTTTTATGTAATGATTTTTTGGATTTTGCGTCAAAATATTAATATAAAAGTGTTATAATATTAATCTCGTTTTAGGCTGTAACGCGTTCAAAATAAATGGACATACCTACATACACATATACATAAGATTACCCTCCTTCTATGCGGGTAAAATAAAAACCGAGTCGGGTAAATAAAAAATAATGTTCCGCTTAAATAAATATTAAATAGAAACATTGTGACAGTAATTAGAAATATGGATTTTAATTTCATTTCATTTTAATTTCATTTATAAGATTATATTACAGCCTCCAGTTAACTTCAAGGTTGTTAAACTGTTTAGGTTTCCTTCAATAAAAGTTATTGAAGTTTGTGTCATCATTATACAAAGTAAGAAATGCATTAAGTATTAATAAAGAAATATCGGTACGTGACAATTAGATAACATCTTTCTTTGAGAAGTCGGTTACTTTTATAACAGTAAATACTTACAAGTTTGTAGAAGATGCCATGATATAACATTTACCATATTATCATAATGAAAATATTAGGTTTATCAAATACTACATAGTTGACCCTGCGAACTTTGTTCCGCCTAAAAGTTAAAAATCTAAAATTATCAGTGCTTCTCTACTATATTATTCATGTATTATACACAAAAACCTTCATTTTGAACCACTCTATCTATTAAAAAACACTGCATTAAAATCCGTAGCGTAGTTTTAAAGATCGAAGCATACATAGGGACAGACAGCTAGAAGCTACTTTGTTTTATACTATGTAGCGATATATTTATACTACTTTAGTTTAGAAAGCAATTTAATACTCCGTTTAATTTATATTAAACTAATACAGTACCTCAGGCTTACTTATAAGAACGACAAAGGTCATTTATGCTAAATACTAAGTCATAAATAAGTATACAACATTCGATAAATTTATCGTTAACTTGTGACTATAAATCGGTGTTTATTATCATCGATAATGAAATTACGATTTAAGAGTTACCGATTTTAATTGGCTTAATAGTTATCGGTATAATAGTCAAAATAACGACCAATATTATACAATATTGGTTTTTTATTGAAAGATACTGCCGTATAATAATTTAGTTAAATTTTAATGCTTCATAAATTTAATGGTTCCTCAAAGAAGGTGTTTATGGTAATAAAGTTAATAAAGTGGCTTGGACGTAGGATTTGATTTCAAATTGATTTTAAGTATAAAAAAATGTGTAAATATTACATATCTACGGAGATTTATCTAAACCGGCGGTCACTAACAGGCGGACCGCGAGAAGACGAATTTAGGACCGCCAAGCTTTCTCTGATACACCTAATACTCTGATATAAGGCATTCAATTGGCTATGCATCTGGTCACTATGTTTGATTTGACATATGTTTGCGAATCGTCATTTTCAAACATCAATTTCTTAAAGAACAAATAGTTACCGTTCGCGATTAACCGACGCCCACCTCGAAGACAAACTTTGAATTTGCTGCTCCCCACGTGTGCCTAGCTAAAAAAATTGGCTCAAGATCGTCGACGTAATATTTCACATTATTGTAAATTAGTGCTCATAATTTCACTTAAACAATTGGTTTAATAAATAATTCGAAAGTAAAATAAACTTATTTTTATCGGGTTTTTTTGGACCTCAGTTAAACTTTTCAACAGTATCCGGACTTGACTCGTAGTTACCTACTTGCCGACCTCTGATCTAAACATTTTGGAACGACTAAATACATTGGCGTATAAACATTTTATTCTGAAAATATCAAACTTACTTAGCGTATTCATATTATATCAATATAAGCCATATTATAACCAAATGTTTTGTATTTAAACATCATTGTATTATAGGTATAGATATTAAACTCTCCGTAGTATGTTATACCACAGTATTAATATCATAGATACTAGTATCGTGGTTATGCTCATCGCTCTAAGTACTTTAACTTAAAATTAATAGACACATGCATATCACATTCTATTCAAAATCTTAGAGGTTCTAGGGTAAATGCATCTTTAGAGATATGTAAAGTAAAACTTAAATAGAAACGGATGAATTGGGCACCTAATTACCATTAGGTAGGTGTAATTTGAACATACTCGGTAGAAAAGTGGAAAATATATATATATTTTTTATTTATCTCTCTGATTGAATTAACTTTTTGTTTTGTTTTATTATTGATGTTGCCGGTCCCTAAAGTGTACTAATCGGCTTTTCTATGGATACTAGTGATGTAATAAATTTGAACTTTCCCGAATGCGATTATCCTTTACCAACTATACCAAAAAC
This sequence comes from Spicauda simplicius, assembly GCA_949699795.1. NCBI lineage: Eukaryota > Metazoa > Arthropoda > Insecta > Lepidoptera > Hesperiidae > Spicauda > Spicauda simplicius. The sequence continues at coordinate 10,670,085 of OX453071.1, read as the reverse complement.
TGAAAAAAAAAACAACGTTCGGTTTTTTTTTCAGTTCTTGGAATAGGGGATGGAGGATCTAGTTTAGACGGCCTTTTGGAGTTATGAATGAAAATTTAATATTCATCACACAACAGTTACAGTATGAAGTTACAGCGGATGAGTTACAGCATGAAGTTGCAGCGGTTGTGTGTGTTTTATTAAAGATGTTTATTTTGTTACGCCAAAAATTATAACTTCTAACGCGTGTACATAAGTACACACACTTTTTTTTAGGTCGTCAAACTGCAATTTGGTTTCAATTTGGATAGACTTAGCGACCCTATTTGCGAACATTGCAATTCAATATTCGCAAAATATACAGACCAATTATTGCGAATGCGAATAGTTACATCACTGATGAAGACTTATGCTACCAGACCAAAAAATAAATAAAATAGACATAACCTTGTACTTACATGAAAATATAAAGCTGAAGAAACATTGTGGTTAGTATTCGGTCCACATGTAGACACTGATCACTAAACAGTTACACTAAAATCAAATCACTATTAATAACTCTCCACGGATAAGTTAGTATATCATTGCACTCATAATATTAGTACTGAAAAGTTGGATGTTAAATATCTTCTCATTACGTTACACCTTCTTCCACCATTTTTCTTTTTTGCTGTCCTTGTGACTGTCGAAAGATCTGAAAAGAAGAAAAAGGAAGAATTAGAGATAGTAAAGAGCGTTTATTTTTGTTTTACGTGACTTCACCATTCGGATCCTTCGGAAGACCAGCGCTGGCTAAAAGTAATCAGCCAGCATAATGCTGAGAAGGGTCCGTTTTGTGATGGATACCACTCACATATAGCATGTTAGCTGGTACTTCGATATTATTGTGTCTATAAACCGTATGAGTGTGTATGCATTACGAATAAACAATTTCTTTCTTTCTTTCTTTCTTTCTTTCTTTCTTTCTTTCTTTCTTTCTTTCTTTCTTTCTTTCTTTCTTTCTTTCTTTCTTTCTTTCTTTCTTTCTTTCTTTTACTCATTGAATCGAACTGTCACTTTGCCGCAAATTTTGTAATGCAAATGAACCTGATTAACATTAAGTTCGTTTTTATCACCTGGGAGACTTTTAAGATAAGCGTTGTTTTTTCTCTTTAGAGATTACCAAAGCAAAAGTTTTCACTAATATGGCGCGGTGTGGTGCGATATGCTTTCGGAACCACTCCTCTTTCATATATTTATTTGGCGGCGACTAAGGGACAGAATTCCGGAGACTAGCAGCAGCGTCTCCTTGTGTACCTTAGACAACATCCACTGCGGTCACCAACGTGCACTATTGACAACATCCGCTCAAGATACTGATGGATGTCAGTATGTCAATATGTCACTGCATATTCATTTGTGACCCTGAATCTTCTAATTTCATATTCTTATTAGAAGTTTCTTAAATTCTGATATGATTGTGAAACCATATAGTCGTTGACAAGCATGGAAATCGAATTTCATAGCATAAGCTGAAATAAAAATGATATTACATGTTATTGAACACGAATTATATACGAATGAATTCTTTCAAGCATTAATATGTAATATATCAAACATGCGTCTGAAATATCATAACAAGATCTAAAAGTAGAATAATCACGAGTTGTTTTAGCAGAATGATCAATCAACGCGTGACGTGAAACAAATAACTGAGCCGATTATGTCTTAGTGGAGAGCTTTGCACTGGCTAGATATTTTAATGCCAGTTTATCAATCAATACATGTAAACACATAATGTTAACATTAAAAGTATGATGTATACGCATTAAACACAACATATTCTTTAAATATTTTACACATACGTTTTAACTTTCTATGTTTCTCCCTTTCGTGAGTGACTTATATGGCTTTAGTATAGCAGAAATAGAAAATTTATCACATACTAAAGTATCTTACCCTATCACCTTTGAAGGTGGTAGAACCAATGTAGTTCAAACAGGGAAGTACCACCGCCACACCTACTTCTAGCGTGAAGCATTTCTTCTTTTGGTGGAAGGGTGTGGTTGCCGTCGCACTTTCACATGAGGCGACCTCATAGTCCTCGGGAGTAGCAACGCATCTGTGATAGACTTCAGATGGAACCCATGTTCTGTATGAAGTCGATTACAGACGTCCTTGGGCGGTAGTGACCACTTACCATCAGGTGGACTGCATGCTCGTTTGCTATTTCAGTTAGATAAAAAACTCTCCTATCCAAGCCTGTCTTAAGTTTGGATACTCGTATGTCCCATAATTATCCATAAATATAAAAAGGAAAGAGATATCAAGAGAAAAGAAAAGTCTTTTTAAATGCATTATCCAAATAGGAAGACATTTCATACAACTTTTTCAGAAACCAAACGAAAGCTTAATTAACACGATATTTTTAGAGCACAAAATGAAGGATTTTGTCGAGTTTAGTGCACTTTAATTCATAAGACTAATTTTAAGGAGTCATTAATTATTGCCGTCTTAGTCCTCCGACATACTGGCGACATAAACGACAATTTAGTTTATTAAAATAGTGTGTGTACGCTTCCTTTGGAATTTCACAGCTCTGTTAAACTTATATAAAAGTGAGTTTAAAGAAATTAAACATCGCTTGGGTAATTCTCTTCAAAAATGTTTTGCATTGACATTATGTAGGTATCAATTTTAGAGATGTATGATACAATTCGCACTTGACTAGCGCGGTGGACTATGGCCTGAAACTCTCTCATTCTGAGACAAGACCCGTGCTCAGCAGTGGGACAATAATGGGTTGACTTTGATACAATACTTAAAACAATTAATTGGACGCCTGTCTCTATTTAAATGTCCTATTTCTGGCCACGTACCTCTCTCTGCATTTGATGGAATTAATTTCTGTCTAAGCTCAAATCCTTCTGTGATCACATTTTTATTTTAATCCTAATGGAAGCTGGTAACAGTGCGTATCTTTCGCAAAAAGTTCTTATGTCTTTAATTACATGACAAAATAATTTATAATACAAATGTACATAGATATAATAATCCCTGTGTAATCAGATATACATAAGTATAAGTAATATTTGTTTGCAAATAGCAAAAAAATATTACTTAAGAAAAAGTTATAGGAAATTATAACTAAGTTTTTTTCTAATATGTCTTTCTTACACAAATGTGTATCATTATACAAGCTCGTATTACTGTATTTTATGAAACTTTATTTATGAGTTTAAAATCGCATAAAGCCTAAATGTATATTAATTAAAAAAATGTATTAACAATCCATTTACTTTTTATTTCACTAAAACATTTATTCATACAATAGTTTAGTCTACGCTATTTTTAAATGACTGTATTCGCTGTTTGTGTCCAGCGATTATATAAAATATAAAAGCTTATATAATAAATCTCATCAATTCAATAATACGACTAAGACATCGTGTAGCGAGGAATCGATGGCAAAAAAAAATAACCGACACACCTCCTATGAATCATTGGCTATTACCACGGTACGTGATCATTCATTGCTTTCCAGTAGCACCGAGTCATAAAAAGATAATCTATATTATTATGAACGTGTATAAAAGTGAACCTATCTCTTTATTAAAACTCTTTGGCAACGTCGGATCTATCTATATATTAATACGTGAAGCAAAAACTTGTAACGCAATTTATAGCAATATGGTGCGAAGGAATTAGTGTGAAATTTTGTGCTCGGTTATAGTGGACGAGTACCTATATAGATATAAAATCAACTAAAAACACATTACAAACACTACCGTGCATTTGTCACAAACACATAAATAATAAACGAAATAAAACAATCAATGTCTTATTATGAAAACAGATAAAATGAAATGACAAAGACATGAAATGTCACTGTCTTTGTCAAAATACCCGCTATTGCTTTTAAGTGCGACTTAGCTAATTAAACCTCTTTTTATTATATTTAGGTAACGGGTGCGTTCAAAATTATTTAAAAAATATTACATTTTATTTGAATTTGAGATATATTCGTACTACTTTGGAATATGAAGTTTCGTTTTTAATTTTGAAATCACGGTCGAATTTCGACCGTTCCTATGGGTGACTAGTTCACATAAAAGCAAAATAATTACTTGAAACACCGTTTTTTGGCATACCTTAAAACGTGGTCGTCAAGATTTTTTTAAGTGGCCTCTGAATTTTTGTGCCAATAAACGAGATGTGCATAATTATGTATTGTCATTACTAAATTACCAGTCAATTTTCACGACCTTCAAAAAGGTAGCAAAATTTCCGACAAAGAAGAATCTAAGCCAAACCGAAATCTAAACCATTTACTTAATTCCATCTGTAGACTTTTTTTTTCGCTATAAGATTCTTTGAAAGCACGCCCTTGCATAACCTAATTGCGATTAAGAAGCCTTACCGTTAAATTCATGAGTACGAAAATTTCGTCAGTCATAAGTACAAAAAATATAAATTTTGTCTAAAACCTACGAAAAAATACCAAACAGGTATTTTTTTCGTAATTGAATGATGACGAAGCCGGCTTCACGCACCAAAAAACATGACTCATGCAGTGTTACCTCGCTCTGAGGCGTTCCATTTAAGGCTTGAAGTGCAAGGGAGAGTGCGGAATGAGCGACAACGAGGCACAATGGGCCAATACGCTTAAATACAATTAATTATGTCAAATATGGCAATCACAATTATATCCTTCTTTATAATAAACCCTTCTTTATATCCATACAAAATATCTATCAAACAAATAAAATTAAACTTTTCCTTTGAAAAATGCAACCATTCCTTCAGTATTTTCTTATGACGTTGTCAACTCAACTATCATATGTTCAACTATCGTAAGTAAACCGACTTTAAAGACAACCGACTTTTTATATTTTACGACGGTGAGATAGTCACATTTATTATGTAAACATTTACCATAATAATTAATTACCATTACCAACATGTGTTATTTGTTTATGCCAACAAATATTCACTTGAAGGCAAACATTTAATAGTTCATTGACATCAACTCTGCACAACTACAAGTAGCCATTTAAGTGAGATATAAAGAATATAGAACTAGAATGAGACGTGATCATAACATTGTAATGTCTAGACAGAATTATTGTCTAAAAATATCAAATGAAAAATGGCTACTAGCGTACATGCTTGGACTTTAGGTATTTCTTTTATTAGGGTTCCGTACCCAAATGGTAAAAACGGAACCCTATCACTGAGACTCCGCTGTGCGTCTGTCTGTCACTCTGTCTGTCTGTCACCAGTCTGTATCTCATGAACCGTGATAGCTAGATAGTCTAAATTTTCACAGATGATGAATTTCTGCTGCTGCTATTACAACAAACACTAAAAACAAAATGAAATAAATATTAAAGGGGACCTCGCATACAACAAACGTGATTTTTTTGTGTTTTCGTGGGTTAAAGAAAATCGTACGGAACCCTACGTGCGCGACACTGACTTGCACTTTCCCGTTTTATTAAATTTGTTCTAATTGAATGTGTGAAAGTAAATATTCAGGAATCTTTAACTTTAATAAATATTTTTAACTTTATGACGGACCAATTAATGTCGCAATAAGTTAAGGATATAATTAGGATTCTTGTTATACAGTAGGCACATTATGTTGTTCAACGCACATTGTGAATACATAACTATTATAGAACCATTTATAAAACGAGGTATCCTCATGCATAATATCATAGAATTGATATATTTTAATATGTTACCGGTACCTACTCCTCGAGGTATTTATTTACTGTTATCATTGTCGCCAGACATTAAAAACATATCCTCACGATTTTTACCGTTATTGCTAAACAAATGATCAAATATAGAAATTGGCATAGACACGGGCCGTGGAATGAGTTACTGTCTATTCTTGTACTTTAATACTACATTAAACAAAGTCATACATTGTTATATTTTCTAACAAAATACATAAAAATGCAGAAATTCTGAATAAAAACTGAGTCGATTAGTTTTACCGTACTGGATGAGACCATTTTTAACTATCGCCCCATTTTTAAAGGGAATACATTTTTATTTCTTATGATTTTTAATAATTAAATTTAGTTTATTAATCAAAACTAAGTAAACTCGTGAGTGGAAGGTGTAAGGTAACGTTAAACCTATTCAGTATTCAAATATGGGTAGGTACTTAGGGTGAAGATTTTTCACTCGTCACTCTTAGATAGGAATTGATAGGATTGCGACTGCGACGACATACGACACGACATCTTGACATAATATCGATTCTGCTGTCGCATGTCTTTGCGATTATCGTCGATCTAAACGATTCTTGGTACACCTTCGTTCTACAGCTATCAATGCCTTTTAGTGCTTAACTGCTTGGATTTCCAGGAATGGGATTTTAAGAGTCAACGTGTACAAGACCATGAGGTACCATCTAGTACGGAATGTATAGAATCGATTTATTGTATCGGTATAGTTTATATAAAACTAGCTAAGCCCTTCGGTTTTACCCGCGTTTAAAAAAAACTGTACCTAACTTGTAATTTACATATAATCGACCATTAATAATTTATGAATATTTCATCGATTTATTTCATTTATGGCAACTGACGTGAGCGCCAGCCACAACCTTATCTTAGCCACAACAAGAAGACAGATACGAACAAAAATATTAGTGATTGACTTTTTGTTATAACTATCCAAATAGTTTTATGTGCATTTAGTAAAAAGTTGATATTTTGACGTTACAAACAGACTCTTTAATTTTATTTATTTTTAATATAGATCCTATGTAACATTTTTTTAATAGCAAAGAAGAAAACGACCATGCAGTCCACCTGATGGTAAGTGGTCACCGCTGCCCATAGACATCTTTAAGCAAATTCACATAGAACATAGGTTCTATCTAAAGTCAATCACAAATGCGTTGCTACTTCCGAGGACAAGGATGGTCGCCTCATATAAAAGTGTGTCGGCAACCACACCCTTCCATCGAAACGCAGGGATTGCTTTACGGCTGAAATAGGTGTAGCGGTGGTACCTCCCCGGTCGAACTACACTGGTTCTACCTTAAAGATGTGATGATGGTAATTAACTTGAAATTGCTGCTACTTTAATAAAACTGTATTTAAAGGCAGATACCTATAAGAATAATCATTCAATGAATACACTAGTTACTTCACTAGACGATGGAAGGTGATAACCAAAAAAAAAACGCCTAATGTTTGTTTGTAATCGGTCTACCAAGTAATGGGTCCGATATGCATAAAATGCGTATTAATTCACCTAAAACTATATTTTCAAAAATCTTAAAAGCATGTGAAGTCTGCATTAGCATTTGCCCATCGCATTCGACTATAGCCTAAACCCTGTCACTCTGAAAGGTGACCAGCGGAGACATTGTAAAGAGTTGATGACGATACAGCATCCTATCCCATGGACTTTCTCTCTTAACTGTCCTTCACGTCAACAATTAAAATAGAGTGTTGCCATCCAACACGGACACCACATAACAAAAGTATCCCTATTATTGTTAAATAGACTATAAAAATGGTAAATAATAAGCAGATGACATTTAACGTCGGCATCATAATTATTCTTTTGCATCACATCGCATCATTCGCGTCAAATTAATGATGACACGCGTATCTTTCTGCCTCGTAATGGCACGCGCCGATCGGTCAATGGTTCAAACCTCATATTGTTAAGTCTCATTTAGATTGTATGAGATATATTATAGTTTGGTATGTCTGTAGAGCGGGACAACATTACGTCGTACTTAATATGGGACTACTGGTCCAATAAAAGGGAAAGAGGTTGTAAGATTGCTAAACTTATATAATACGTTAATAATATCATACCGTACCGTAGTGTAGTTTCACCTTTGTTTAAAAGGTGTAATTTTTTTTTTATAACTTTCACGAAGTTTTTGTCTTACGCTATTTGAACAGACAGTCAAAATCAAAATATTATAGAAATTTCTATTATTATTTTCTTTAATTCCTAAAAAAAATTTTGTTTATCCGTATAGACAAACTGAATTGTCATTCTTATTTTATTTATGGATATGAATGAATATAACGCAGGTTATACGATGATCTATGTTGAATAGAGAAAATTAATAATTTTAACATTAAATTTTATAGTCAATGTGCTTAATTATATTTGGCAAATAATATCACCACTAAAGTATACTCAGTTTTCTATGAAAAAATACATAATTAACCGATGTTTACATAAATAACCGAACCCTGCATATAAACAACTATCGAAAATATACCAGACAATAAAAATAAAATCAAATATAAAAAATCTTTATTTGAAATTTTATCCCAAAACTGTGAAATAGCTTAATATAATATAATAAACTTTCCTTAAATGTTATAATCGGTTAAAATAAAATTACGACAGTCAATGGGTTATATTATAATATCAATTTGCATAATTTATTTCAACTTAAATGTTTGACTTCGTTATGATTTCCAATACTCTGCGCATTTATTTTTATTACGATTTTTATTACAATGATATTATAATCTTGACGCTAAATTGGCAATCTCAATGCATTTTCGCAGATTTAATGTATCTCAGGCATTAAGTATCCGATAACATAAAATAGGATTATCATAAATTTGAGCACTATTCTAATAAATTATTCTAAATTTTATCAATAATCGCAGTTTAAGTGACTTTTGCCATCCACAAAATTAAGTTAATCAATTTATGGCAATGTTTTTATTTACAGTTTGGTACCTAATTTAAAATTCAAGATAGCTCGGATGATTTCTGTTGGTACTAGTTATGTTTCAGAATGAGGACGGAAAACAGTGATTACCTAGTAATATTATTTAGGAGTTCCGAGGTTCAAATCCCATCTCATCTCAATCTCGATGTTACTGATAATGTGCGTAATAAATACCAATTTACGAAAAAGTTAAATAATTCTAATAAGGACAATTAGGATTGAACAGTACCTACACGACGCCATCATTAGTAACAATTTTAGCCGACTGTAGGTTATACTCAAATCGTCCCTGTAGTTTCGGATTCAGAATAGGGCTATGCCCTGCCTGTCGTAAGAGGCGACTAAAAAGGGGCTTCCGGGCTTGCGGGCGGCTAGAGTGGGAACTCAAACCATTCGGTCAAGCGATCCCGGGAATAGCAGCGGTATGTGTGGTAGCATACCGTCTTAAAGACTAGACGGAGCAGTGGGCCCAGGCGCCCATCTGGGAGGAGCCCGATGGGGCAACGTGTTCAGAGGTTTTCGTTTTCATTCCTTTGAAGATCCCGAAGTCCTCTTTGTAGCGCCGAGGACGGCCCCCAAAAGGGTTTTAGTTAGTGCGGTAAAAATCCCACATAACCCTGCGTCACTCCCACGGTATCGGGAACCTTTTGAAGGTTTTCCCCTCGAGAACAAAAAAAAAGGTTTTACTCAAATCGGTACTTTATGGGGGTAAAAGGTGTTCCCGAACGACACTCTTATTTTACCATCAAGTAAGGTACCTGGTTGCTGCGTCAATATTATGAAGATAACCAGTTTTAAACGTAATATAATAAAATAAATAGACATTTGTACATACTACTGTTATCAATCATAAACATGAATTGTTCATAGTCTCTTTAACTTATTTTGATAGAATTAAAAAACTTTAGAATGGTCAAACGGTAACTAAGTCTTATAAACTCCGAGACCGAAATTTAAAGAAAATAAACGCAAATAAAATTCAGTAAAGGCGTCCCTTGGTTCACTGGAAAGTAACTGGCCCATTACGTGCACCGGCCACCCACTGGCCGATAGCTAGAACTGCTTCATCACGAGATTTCGAAGACGAAGCCAATCTAATTATAATTTGTAATGGAGTGTAATGACAACCGAGCCTACCTGTCCGTTTGAATTATTTATTTTGCGTAAAGCAAACATTGATAGTAATCTATTAAATTAATTGAGCTCGATTTGGTGGGACAACTTTTTGTAGTATTACCTAATATGATAAAAGACAGACAGACATTTAATTTTAATTATTATTACATGTAATTTTTGGTTTAATCATAACTTTGATCTATTTTATTTTTTTAAACTTAATTGTAGTAATTGATATTATACTAACTAACAAACAATTGATATTGTAAATAATTTAACAGATATTAAAAAAATCTTAACACATTTAATTTTATTAGTAACTATAACTGTTATTCTGATCATAATATTAATTTTAAATTATATATTCTAACTAAAAATTGTATTCATTTATGTTATAACATTTTATTATCATTGTAACTTTATTTAGACTTATTTATAATTTTAAACTTGATTTATTATTACTTGCAAATTATTAATTTTCAATTATTTTTAAATTATTAAATTACTTTGATAATGTTTAGCAAAGTATTTTTTTTATTATCTTATGTTTATTTAAGTGACGCAAGGATTAATAAAGGCTTTTTTATTTTTTTTTATTTATTAATATTGTAGATTTTTTCGCTATTGCTTTAGTTTTATTATAATCGCAGTAGGTAATTTTAAAGAAGATAATAAAAATTATTATAGGAATAGAAATTCCAATTTAGTTTTTAGAAATAAGAACATTTTCGTGATCAAATTCAGGTTGGATTAACGTTCTGTTTATTATGTTTATAGATTTCCATGGACGACAATTATCATTTATCATTATATACTTTACTGTTATCACCAATTGAATTACAATTGTTCTTAATACTTTAGTCACATAAAATATGTAAACGACGAAGATATAAAAGATTAAATGACTACTTTAATATAAAGTAGTCAAACGATTAATGCATAATTTAGTATGTCTAAGAGAATTAAGACGAAAATTATCACCAATAACTTCAGATGGCACTTCGGAAATCATAAATTATTTGAACAGTTACATCCAATTAAATTCACCTTAAATCAGCGTAATCTCACTGATCTTTAGTTAAAAGTCATTATAAATGATTTACAAGATTTTAAGAATCGTTAACTGTGTTGTATACGTTACTCAATTTATCTAAGTTATTAATAAGGTAGGTTCTAACTTCTAAGTGTAAGCCTGAACTCAAATCCTAAGGCTGTAACAAATCAATACGACTGACGTTTCAATTTGTATATTGACACGTTTTTAATCTTCTCGCATTGTTTATGAGTTCGGAAGCTGGAAGTTTGTCTTAATAAATTTCTCAGATTGCTTCGATCTGTTAAGTAAGGCGTATGTTTCATGGAAGTCTGTTAACGAGGGATAAGTTACACGAAGATTGTTAGTTGATAAAAGTCATGTAGCAAGAACTGAAAACAGTAAATATGTATGAATCAAATAAGTAATCGATTGCAGTCTTTAAGTAAAGTGAAACGATTACATGTAAAAATCAGGTAGATATTAGCTACCTATCATAATCATTCGTCAATTTCTTTAAATTAAACTCACATTTGGTTAATCATCTAATAAGTAAAACGTATTATCTTAGCAATAATTGGAAGGAATGCTATCTTAATTAAGTAGATCGAATTAGCTAACAATTGACTGTCATGTTTAAATTGCTCCGTTGCAAATAATTTCAAACGTCAATTGCATATAAAAGAGTAGAAAAAAAAACATGCGTGCGTACAAAGTACACATGTCAGAAGTGAAACTTCTTTGGCGAACTAATTTATAAATCTTGTTTATATTTATAAAAATCTAAAACTTTAAATTTCCAAGATTAAGAGGAAGGGAAAAAGGCTCTGTCTCACTTTTTCTCTCAATCTTTCTCACTCGCTTGCTCCCTAGTCCCTACTCTCACTCCACGGCTAGTTGCTCATGCTACGTTCGCCCTGTCTTACTCTCTCTCAATCGGTCTCGATCACTCTCTCTCTCTTTTCCGACACTTCCGTTGCATACCGGCGTGACGTTTCATCTGTAAAAATTTTACCCTCATGCGCCTAAAGAAGTTTCACTTCAAAAATATAAAATGTGCCTTTTTAAAATCCGTCAATATATACTAATATAAGAAAAAATGTTAGATATTGTTTTTATATGTCGAGGGCAGTATTGACGTTTTATATATATTGCACATACTTAAACGCTTTTAAAATAAAGAATTATTCTTAGCGTATTAATGTACATTCGAAGGCTTCTCATGGTAAAATAAACCATCACACGTAGACTAAAAATATAAAATGCGCCTTTTTAAAAGCCGTCAATTCGCATCAACCCATTATTGGCCCACTGTTGGGCACGGGTCTTCTCCCAGAATGAGAGAGTATAGGCCATAGTCCACCGCGCTGGGCAAGTGCGAATTGGTGGACATTATATTAACACGTGAAGCAAAAACTTGTGACCCAATTTTTAGGTAATATACCGCGGACGGATTATAAAAAGGCGTCAATTCAATTACAATTGCGTCTAAGTCAATTACATATAACTAATATTAGAAAAATATTATGATGTTTTTATATATCGAGGGCAGTATGGATGTGTTTGATATCTTGTATTTTTGGTATCATAAATGAAAACTTTTAAAGTAAATAATTATTATTAGCGTATTAATATACAGTCGAAGGCTTCTCACGGTAAAATAAACCATCACACGTAGATAAGCAATAACAAGTTTATACAAAGGACAAGTGAAATAAGATTTTTTAAATGCACCTCAAACAATACATATTTCATACAGGAAACTTCCCACTTCAAAAAGGTTTCAGTTAGGTTAGGTTAGGTTAGGTTGGATTCGGTCAGTGACATTCATATGTATTGTGAATTTCTATTTTCAATCTGTCTATAATACCATCTGCGTGTTCACCCGTAGCATAGATGAATTATTGGAAACATTTTTATTATTTTACAAGCTTTTTATTATTTTTATAAAAAAATGTTCATCGTTTATCGTCAAACCACTCTCAGTCAGACAATCCGGTAATACATGAACGCACGTCAGTATGTAATAACGATAAATCTCAACCTGTCTCATACTGTTTCTCTTTTTGTTGCAACTGACGTGTATATCAACACGCCATCGAATTACATACATATATTAATCACGTCATCTAATGAAACCTGCCGAAAGGTGTATGTTGAAAATGATATCAGGTAAATTGATTATGATCGCTTCTTTTATTTTAAAGTTGAACTGACTTTATGAAAAATTGATCTGTGTTTATGTTTATTTTGTTCAGTTACCATTTTGTATAAGATTAAAGTTACAAATGAGCATTCAGTTCACCGTAGTATGAGACCACTACCGACCGTAGACATCTAACAAAGTCCATGTAGAAAAACATCACCAATTAGATTAGATAAAGCTGTTAATATTCCGGCATTATAAGATTTTAAATTTTGATAATAAAAATACTAAACAATAAGATACTAAACCTAAACCATCTCATCTGTTCTTCTTGAATCCGATTATCAATGCAGTGCCAGTTCTGAGGAATAAGGTGGGTTCATCATTACGCTACCAGTAAGGCTGTATTCGCCGTTCCATTATGACACAAACTGCTTTACGCGAGAAAAATGAGAATGAGGCGTTGGTTCTCACGAGATTGAATCACACTTGTCCTACCATCTTTGTTCGCATTATTCGGATTATTAAGAAGTCTCAGACGGTTATTCTTTTAGCAGATAAAGCAGCAGTTCAAAAAATATTTGATTTATATCGACTCTTTGTTTCTACGCTTACTTTATGACAACCCTGCAAAAAATATCTGTTTTAACCTAAAGTCCGTACCGTAGAGTACCGAGTACCGAATTTTGCTTTACCTTAAAAAAATCATATGTTCAAATGTCTTCTAAGTTTTTTTTTTATTTGACTGAAGTAGCAAACGAGCATGCAGTCCACCTGATGGTAAGCCGTCACTGCCGCCCATGGACATCTGTAATCAACTTCATACAGAGCATGGGTTCCATCTGAAGTCAATCACAGATGCGTTGCTACTCCCGAGGACTATGATGGTCGCCTCATGTAAAAGTGTGCCGGCAACCACACCCTTCTATCGAAACGCAAGAAATGCTTCACGCTAGAAATAGGTGTAGCGGTGGTACTTCCCCGGTTGAACTACACTGGTTGGTAGAACCAGTGTAGTTCAACCTTCCAAGTTTTCTTTTCTTATAAAGACTAAAATTACTCCGGCTCAATCTCAGATCCCACTACACATTCCTAGATTATGCTTACGCCTCTTACTCAAACAGCATTGAGATTTTGAACGAAGCTGAGTGCTTGAAAACTATGCACCAGATTTATTTCGACATTTGCAAATTTGATCACGTTTCTCACCTTCACAAGGATCTCATGTAGCTTCCAATCCTTTATCGCTGAAACGCTAGGATTTTATGTCTGCTATTTTAAATTTCTACATAAATTCTACTATCTTACACATTAAAGTTTATTCTTGCGCTGGTTCTTGCCTTATAGACTTTACCCGAGTAGGCAATTTTTAAGCCCTTTTTCATTAATAATTTATACAATTTCAATAGGTTAAAAATATAATAAATTGAATTTGAATATAATGTCAACATTTAGCAAACCACTTATAAGATATATTTACAATTCGCTAAAAAATACTATTTATAAATAAATATTTGATGTCAATGTCATTAAAATTAATTGAACTTAAAAGTAATAGCTACATTCAGCGATGGTACAGACGGAACATTTAACCATCTTCACTTGTGAATATTAACAATACCACAGGAGTCAGTATTGGCTTGGTAGCAGTCTCAGGAATACTCCGAGAAGTACATTTGATATCTTGGAAGTTCAAGTTCATGGAAAATAAGAATGTCTATTCTAAAATTTGTGTCCCATAAAGTCTATCCAAATTTCCACTTCTTCCTCTTTCGCGCTCACACTACTCTAATACTAAACATTTATGTGTATTCTGACATGATTCGTTGGGTTACTCCATTAAATTCAGTGACGCAAACTACTCAACAATTAAGATAAAATGCCACCAACGTATCGTTGCATCTGCACGATCTGTCCGCAGACGCCACAGGATTAGAAATCACATTCACTAGAAATGGTTAGATACCCATTCATTAAAACAGATCTGTAACTGATACATACATGAACACAAGTACTACTTACTTCTTGGAAATACTACGACCGGACAGAATTGATTTACTATTAATACGTTTGTACATTGTATCTACAAGATGTTGTTAGGTTAGATAACGTAACCTTTTTTTTTTTTTCGTTTTCGAGGGGGAAACCTTCCAAAGGTACCCGACGCCGTGGGAGCGACGCAGGGTTATGTGGGATTTTTACCGCACTAAAACCCCCCCGGTGGCCGTCCTCGGCGCTGACAAGGATGACTCCGGGATCTCGAAACGACTTCAACCGGAATCCTCCGAGCGCGCTGCCCCATCGGGCTCCTCCCAGATGGGCGGCTGGGCCCACCGCTCCGTCTAGTCTTTACGACGGTACGCGACCACACATACCGCCGTCCTTCCCAGGATTGCCTGACCGAACGGTTCGAGCTCCCACTCTAGCCGTCTGCAACCCCGGAAGCCCCTTTTAGTCGCCTCTTACGACAGGCAGGGGATACCGTAGCCCTATTCTGACCCCGAGGCTACAGGGACGTAGATAACGTAACCTAAGACAGACGGTGCCTTCAGTAGGGACTGAATAAATTGATCTCACAATTGTTTTCAGTAGTAGAACTGAGTTGAAAGACTTGGATTTTTTTAAGTATTGTTTTTTTACGGGATAATTGTATATGTATCGTGTTGTATATCATACATTTACGTCAATATATGTAGCATTTATCAACTAAATATAAAAACATATAATGATGGTAATGCATTTATAACATAACTATTATTGTGACTATAGAACTACATAAACAAATATCGAGAATCTTTCATAAAGAGCGTTTTTTTAACCGATTTCTAAAGCAAAATCAATCCCAGAAAGGTGTCGTATCTGAGATTGGTTCTAGCTGTTTTGTTACCCTGAGGGCTAAATTAAAACGCCTCGGATATGTGTGTCTCCCTCCATGATATTAGGATAATGTTGTAGATTTTATCTATATTGTTTAAACGGATTTGTCACGAACGTATATTGGATTGATTAAAACGGTAATCTGTGGATAATACTGTCATCAACCCATTATTGTTCTACTGCTAGGCACGGCTCTTCTCTCAGAATGAGAGAGTTTTAGGCCATAGTCCACCGTGCTGGCCAAGTACGAATTGGTAGACTGCACACACATCTGAAAACTTTTTTTAATTAATTCTCATAAGCGTAGGTATTCTCACGATGTTTTCCTTCGCCGTAAAGCAGTGATAATAATTAATTTCTAACACGCACAGCATTTTAGAAAAATCTGTGGTACGTGCCAGATTTGAACCTCGGACCTACCGATCGAGAGGGTTTTTACTATTAGGCTATCACTGCTCTAGAAAAATCTAGAGGAATGAAGAAATTATATTATTTGTCTTTTTAGACAAATTTAATTAACCATAAAATACCGCTATTTCACCATGACCGGAATAGAGGAAATTAAATGGTGTCAAATAATTGTTGTTACAACAATTGTCCAAGCAGCCTGATAGTTTACTTAGAAGCAACTGCGCAAATAACTAGTTACCATGAACCAATTTACATGTCAAATATACGACTATTTAAAACATATAACAGAAAGCTACTATTGCTAAACAATTTTATAGACAATGGAAAGTTGTGGCATGTTTTTGAGAAGTTATTTTTGTGTACGTGTTTCATATAAAAACACCAATTCGCACTTGGCCAGCGCGGTGGACTATGGCCTAAACTCTCTCATTCTGGGAGAAGACCCGTGCCCAGCAGTGGGCCAATAATGGGTTGATGCGGTTTCATATAAAAATAAAAAGGCGTTTATTGCTAGCATTAAGCATATTACTACACGTTTTCTACATTCTTATCTGACTGAAGTAGCATGCGAGCATGTAGTCCATATCAGGGATGTTGCGGATGCCTATTTTTTCACATCCGCGGATGTGAATGCGGATGCGGATTTTTGAGGGCTCACATTCGCGGATGCGGATGCAGATGTCTAAATCTATGCGGAAGCTCCGCATTTGCGGATGCGGATGCAAATATGACATACTAGTAGATTTTGAATAAAAACATATACCAAACCTATTTCTAGCGTGAAGCAGTTCTTGCGTTTCGATCGTTGCCGGCACACTTTTATATGAGGCGACCACAATAGTCCTCGGGAGTAGCAACGCATCTATGATTAACTTCAGATAAAACCCATAGGTATTCTATTTGAAGTTGGTTACAGATAGATGTCTGAAGATACTTCGATCAGATAAAAAAAAAGATCTCATCTAAAAATATTAGTTATTGTTTTAATTCTTCATGAATGAATTAAAACAAAGATATAGGCAAATATTAACATTTATATTACTGAAAATAATTTTCGTAGAAGTATGTAAAGTTAGGATAGGAGCATTGCACTTAATAACTATCTGATTCAGGGCGGTTACCCAGAGGTTCGTAAATTAAACCCAAATAATTATCCGCTAGGTAGGTACAAAGATGCTTGGTGGAGTGAATAAAACTCTTCATGATCAAATTATCAAAGGGCTCGAGATATCCATCTAAACTATAAGTCATCCACTGCAGAAAAAAACTCGCAATAAATTATTAACAAGAAACAAATCATGCACCACAAGAAACGCGTCGGATTTTGCCATCAAGTTTTTTGCTAGCATTTGTTATTATCACATGCATACAGTACGCGTTCTTCGCCAGCTCCTCCCGTTTTTTTCTGCACTTACATTCGCATCCGCATGAATATTCGCATTGATTACTTGCGGATACAGATGCGGATGCAGATGTCTAAATCTATGCGGAAGCTCCGCATTTACGGATGCGGATGCGAATATCCGCAACATCCCTGGTCCATATGATGGTAAGTGGTCACTGCCGCCCTGGACATCTGTAAGCAACTTCATTTTTTTATATCTGACTGAATTATAAAAAAAAAAAAAAAAAAAGTAGCAAACAAGCATGCAGTCCACCTGATATAATGGAACAGAGATTTTATCTGAATTTAATCACAAATGCGTTGCTGCTCCTGAGAACTAAGATGGTCGTCGCATATAAAAGTGTGTTGGCAACCACACCCTTCCGTCAAAACGCAAGAAATGCTTCAAGTTAGAAATAGGTGTGGCGTTGGTACCTCCCCGATCGACCTACACTGTGGTTCTACCAACTGTCAATACACATAAATTACATAAAAGTAATATAAATGTAGTAAATAAACGTCCACCTGATGGTAAATCGGATCTACCTACGACCCACAGACAATTGAAATCAATCCCGGATAAGATTAGAATCTTCTCTGAGATTGGCTACTAACATCATGCTATTGTTGAGGACTAAGTAGTAACTAACGACTTCACCATACATTCCTATATTAAGAGGGGTACTTTTACCTTCTGTTTTTTTCTGTTGTACCTTCAATCAAAATAAATGCGTCCTATATTTTATTCATATACTAGTCATATAAAAAACAAATACGAAACCCTGAATTACAAATGTTCCCACATCCATTATTTCCTCATATGTCTTACCGGAGAACGAATATGAAACTCTTGACATGACAAACTTTCTGACCACGCGTAACAAGATTGCAAACAATTTTAATTGAGAAGTCCTTACTCGCTGGTGGTATGACAAATTCCTTAGATATTCGTTATAAATAGAACTTGTAAAATTAGTAGTTTCGGACAAATGAATCATATATGTCACCAGATACAGATGTCAAAGATTATGTTACAATGTATGACCTGTCTGCATTTAATAGTACATTACTACAATATTGAGTTCGATAAATGTCATGTTGATTGAAATGCAGCAAAAAGTTCGTAATTCAAGATTTCATTTGGTGTAAACTTTATATACTGTGTTAAGTGTCCATTACAATCAAGGAAGTCATCATCTAGTACATTACTGTGAAGTTTGAAGGTGGAAGAACCAATGTTATTCGATCGGGGAAGTACCACCGCCACACCCATTTCTAGCGTTTCGATCGAAGGGTTTGGTTGCCGGCACACTTTCACATGAGGCGACCATCATAGTCCTCGGGAGTAGCACATCTGTGATTGACTTCAGATGGAACCCATGTTCTGTATGAAGTTGATTACAGACGTAATTAGGCGACAATGACCACTTATCATAACATTATATTATTAGGTCCATATAATATTTCTCATGTTATGAATTTTATAATTAACTCCGGTACACAACATACGTTACAAATCTGATAAATGACAGCTCTTGGTGCTATGTCGTAAGAAGTCCCAAAGACCACATAAATTTAACATACGGTTACGATAAGTGTATAAATTGGGTTATCTCGCGTTGTGCTTATTCCGCTAGAAAAATGAAAAGATGAACTATTTCACGTCCTTAGTTACATAATACATCAAATGTACATTAAATATTGCACTTTTAATTATTTTATTTAATGGTAGTTGGTGATATTTTTTTCAAATCTCACAAAAATATATGTTTTTTCTTTGAAATTTTATGTACAAAATTGTCAGAAGAGATCAAATACTTTCTGTGAAATCAAATATCGACTATTACCCTAAAATATTAGAATTATTTCATTACAAATAAAGCATTTGTAATTCACAAAACTATTAAAACACAGATAAACATATAAAAACATAGAGCGTATATTTTGCTTCCTAATTACTTATATTAACTGATTTCGAAGCAAGAACGCATAAAGGTCGACCAAATACAAGTAAAATACACGGGAGGTATTCATACAGACGAGGAATGCTCTAGTTGGATATCAGGCATGTAAGTCTTAGTCTTACGTATAATAGGATTTGTTATCCATCAAACCATCAATACGGCGATTCATTGACAACTAAGTACTGACCCTTATGAGATGAGTGTGCTGTAAGTAACGACGTCTCGAGCCCCAATGACACGAGCAGATTTTATTGGATTTGCCCACCGCTCCATCTAGTCTTTACGACGATATTCGACCGTACATACCGCCGTCCTTCCCGGGATCGCCTGGCTGGACGGTTCAAGCTCCCACTCTAGCCGCCCGCCACCCCAGTAGCCCCTTTTAGTCGCCTCTTACGACAGGCAGGGGATACCGTAGCCCTATTCGGGGGATACCGAAATGGGCTACGGTATCCCGGTCGGACGGCGGTGTGTTTGGTCGCATATCGTCGTAAAGAGTAGACGGAGCGGCGGGCCCAGCCGCCCATTTGAGAGGAGCCCGATGGGGCAAAGTGCTCAGAGGATTCCGGCTGCAGTCCTTTGGAGGTCCCGGAGTCCTCTTCATGGCACCGAGTACGGCCACCGGGGAGGTTTTAGTGTGGTGAAAATCCCACATAACCCTGCGTGGCTCCCACGGCGTCGGCAATCTTTTGAAGGTTTTTTGTTCCCACTCGAAAAAAAAGCCCCATAGTTTCATGAGGCTATGTAAGAGAGACTTTCAGTGAAAGTCGCTCTCTGATTTTCCGTAAGTTTGGGATAAAGGCGGGTAGAAATATGCATAATTGTTCCTAGCCTTTTCTGTCTATATATGCGCGAGCATCACCATTTCAAAGAAGGATCGCTACACCTGCTACTTTTTACGCAAAGCTAAATGTATTGCAATACGTATGAACACTAAAACAACTGTATGTTATTATTGAAATACGAAATAACTGTAAAATAACAGTTATTGGGAAGATTAACACAAATCTTTTGAACATTGAAGTCAGATACGCAAGAGCAATCGTGTTAATTTTGAAACAAACTCACTAATATTTAATATGAACTTGAACTGTTTAATTTATTTTTAGATCAAAAAAGGAGATCAATGTGATACACTCAAATAAATTGAACATTCAAGCCAGTTACGTAAAGGCCCATTGGATCATTCTGATGTTCTACGCATTTTAACGCTGACCTATAAAAATCTCACATAAATAGATCACTAGTAACGAGTCTAATCCGTATTCACACTAGGAGGTGCAGAGTAATGGACCTTAGAACCACAGAGTGTAGAGAGTATGTAAATATTCGATATCATAGGACACGCAAATAATTTGCTATCGACTAAATATTTAATGAAATATTCTCATTATTATATTAATACGTGAACCAAAAACTTGTGACGCACTTTTAAGTAATATGCCGCGGACGGATTAGTATGAAATTTTGCACGGTTATAGTGGATGTAGAGAACGAGTGCAGTATGTTAATATTTTTTTCAAATAATGCATAATTATATCAAACATAAAATCGACTAAAACACACTACATACACTACCGTGCATTTGTCACAAACACATACATATTAACGTAGTAAACGAAATAGAACATTCAATGCATGATTCAATGTCTTACTATGAAAACACATAACGTCAAAAATGTCAGATATCTTTGTCAAAATACCGCTATTGCTTTTAAATGCGGCTTAGATAATTAAAACTCTTTTTATATTTAACGGGCACGTTCAAAATTACTTGACAACTATTACATTCAAATTATTTATTTGAATTTGAGAAATATTCGTACTACTTTGTACAATAATAATATGATGTTTAGTTTTTTAATTTAAATTACGGTAGAATTTCGACCGATGCGACGCGTGGCTAGTAATAATAAACATGGGATTTGACACTTTGATTTGAATTAGTTTGAAGTGTGTGGTACAGCAGATTTACATTTTAAGACATTCCGTTATAATTTTTTTTATAACCATTGCCACCCATGCACATTTGTAATTATCTGATGTTGATTTGAAATGAGATTCTATACCTAAGGACTAAGATAAAATACTTTTGATAAATATGCTATCTTACCACGCCCATTAAACAATAAGACAGAAGCGCTTAACACTGCTATTATTGCAGCAATAGGTGTGGCGGTGATACCTCCAGGGTCGAATATTTTCAAGTAGGTGACAGTGGCCATTTACCATCACATAAACTGCATGCCTATTTGCTCCTTTAAATTCCTAAGTTATGAAACATATTTATTTTATTTATTTATTTATATCAGGCTACAAAGGCCCATAGAAACTAATAAACAAATAAAAGTAAACAATATAACAAATTAATACATATGTGAAGTCATCTTATTTGGCCTTGACCAATGCGGTGGACTGTGGCCCAAACCCTAAATATACCTACTTCAAGTATAGTCAAGAGCCCAACAGTGGGAAAATAATGGCTTGATAACGAATAAGTACGTCACGTTCTAAACGTGAGTACAAGCTGTGCGAAACATTTCGTAATTGGTTCTTGATAAGGTTATCACGAGCATTATCTTAGTTCCGAGTATGTACGTATTTATGTAGATTTAGGTTTTAGTTTCCTACCGGATAGACATGTTACTGATTAAGCTTTTTTGTTTATAAAATACGTCTAATATAGTGCTTATGACTGGATTATTGTTTTTATTTTTATGAAATTAAAGTAACTAAAGTTAAGTTTAAGTTTTTTTTAACTTTTATGTTATTCTCTTATATATAGATATAGTTATAAAAAATAATATTAACTGATGAGTATAAAGTGACTTGTTCATATTTGACGACCCGCGACGCGGAGCGGTTACCATACCGGTCTGAAGCGCAATGTATCCCGGGTGCGATTCCCGGCCAGACAGGTATCTGAATGATGACTTCAGATTCGTGTTCTGGGTCTACGTGTTTGTGTATTCATCTTGTGTGTGTCCATGGCACCCACGACACAGGAGAAAATCCTACTGTGGGGCTATGAGTGTAGAAAGCGTGTATTTACCATGCACAGGGAATGCTTGGCCAATATCACTCATAGGCAATTTTGGTGAAAGAGTGATGATGCCGGATCGGTTACATAAGAGATTGCTTCTTCTTTATATTGAACAGTGGCGACCAGAATATGAATGATTGCAGTTAAAACCCTTATTATTTATGGAGTTTGATACAAAAGTTCAGCCAGCCTTGACTGCTTATAATCAGGTGGACTGCTTTGCTTCTTTAATCTTTAAAAATATGGCGCTGACTCCTCTGATATGCAGAAATGAAGGATTCTATTTTTATCCTTTAGAAGATCGTCATGTGCCTGCTGTGCCATACTTCTTATAATTTACACAATCAAATTTATCGTATGAACATATAAAATTAGCTATTATCATAAATAGACAATGCGTATAATATCTTAACATAACTACTGCACCTTATTGAGACGATATGTTATGAATATTTGAGAGCTCAAGTGGATAATCGTTGTCCTTTGAATCAAATTAGGTCACCCACTTGCTTTCGAGCAAATATTCAGCCTTTTATCCGTAAAGTGGTTTACCGTGACTGCACTATAAGCAGTTCCACGCTTCGCACAGAACAGTTAGATAGTTTTATGACCTGAGACTTCATGAATATGAATATGTCCTCCGTTCAAACTTCGAGCCAAAGAGCAAGAGTTACTGTTTATCTACCAGAAATGATAATAATAGACGGTAACCACTTTCCATCCAGGTGGCCCATCTGCCTTATCGTTAGGTACAAATATATAAAAAAACTAGCTATCCCGACAAACATTGTTTTGCCATATAAAAAATTTAAAAAAATGCTAAGGGTGGACAACCCTAAAGGGGTATGAAAAATAGATGTTGGCCGATTCTCAGACCTACTGAATAAGCATATAAAATTTGGTAAAAATCGGTCAAGCCGTTTCGGAGGAGTATGGCAACAAAAACTGTGACACGAGAATTTTATATATTAGATGATTGAAACAGGTTAGGTATATCTTATATAAAGTATAACATATCTTAATTCATGTATTTTGTCTCTATGATTATAAAATCCAGCTTCAAAATAAGAAAATGTCATAAAAACAAAGTACAAATCCCTGTTTCATATTATTTTTGTCAGTTAAATTTCAGTTATTTTTTTAATAATTGTATTTTTTTGTATAAAAACATGAATCGTATTTATAAAGCAATTTGATATTTTAAAATATATGTATATATGAAATTTATATATCCCATCCATCCGCCCTTTGATGTCCACTGCTGGACGTAGGCCTCCCCTAAATGGCGCCACTCCACGGGTTCTGTGCCCTCTGAATCCAACGGTTTCCCGCTATCTTATTCATCGGTCCACCTGTCGGGGGGAGGGGGGGCGACCTGGGCTATTCTTGCGTGGGCTAAACGTGGTAATTTATAAATATAAAAAAAAATACATATGAACATGAAAGTGTTTAAAAAAAGTACACTTTATACGAATAAACCACTGTTTCACCTGTACCTGGTTGCCAGGCGACGTTGTTATTAAACATCCGACAGTAATAACAGTATAGGAATGTTATCGTTAGCTCCGACCTACATCGAGTCCAATAGAAAAATTACACATCGAACATATTAAACCATCCGCCGATAGTGTTATCGGCCCTAAATCGTGTCACGCGGGATACTTTTACTGATGGGAATGAACGCGTTAAATACTTATGCTGTTTTTAATTGTATAATTTCATTTCATATTCATGATCATTTGAAAAAGATAGAAAGAAAATAGTGTCCAACTATTTAGAAAAAAAAGAAAGAATAAAATATAAAAGACAATGTTAAAAGATACTCCAGTCAAGTAAGAAACAACATAAAAATTTAAACACAATAACACCCCCGTTAACTGAAAACTAAACAAAAAATGGTGTGAATGGTAATCCTGCTTAGTGGTACGCAAAAGACATCGTAGAAATATAAAAAAATACACATCGAACATATTAAACCATCCGCCGATAGTGTTATCGGCCCTAAATCGTGTCACGCGGGATACTTTTACTGATGGGAATGAACGCGTTAAATACTTATGCTGTTTTTAATTATATATTTACATTTCATGACCATTTGGAAAAATAGCTTCTAACTATTTAGAAGAAAAGAAAGAATAAAAATATAAAGGATAATGTTAAAAGCTACTCCAGTGAAGTAAGAAACAACATAATAATTTAAGCACAATAACACACACGTTAACTAAAAACTAAACTAAAAATGGTATGAATGGTAATCCTATTTAGTGGTATGCAAAAGACATCGTAAAAATATAAAAAATACACATCGAACATATTAAACCATCCGCCGATAGTGTTATCGGCCCTAAATCGTGTCACGCGGGATAATTTTGATGGGAATGAACGCGTTAAATACTTATGCTGTTTTTAATTGTATAATTTAATTTCATGATCATTTGAAAAAAAGAGAACGAAAATAGTGTCCAATTATATAGAAAAGAAGAAAGAATAATGTTCAAAGCTACTTCAGCATATACTAATAAGAAACAACATAAACATTTAAAAGACAATAATACACACGTCAACTGAAAACTGAACAAAAAAATGCAAAAAGGGTAAAAAATACAGGAATGTTTTACAATGCACATTTTAAATACTTATACTGTTTTTATTTCTACTATGTTATTTTATAATCATGATCATTTAGAAAATGGAAGCCAGAACAAAATTCTAAGTAGCCACAGCATGTGCATAAAATAAAAATTAGTATAGGACAATATTTTACTACACATTAACTTTAAACGAAATGACAAATGATAATGAAAAGGAACAAAGGAAAATTTAAATAAATGAGCAGTGATAGCCTAATGGTTAAAACTTGCCCTCTCGATCGGGAGGTCCGAGGTTCAAACCCAGGCACGCACCACTGATTTATGTGCGTATTATACTTTAATTATCACTGCTTTTCAGTGAAGGAAAACATCGTGAGGAAACCTACACACCCGAGAGTTCTTTAAAAAAAAAAAAGTTCTCGGAGGTGTGGGCAGTCCACCAATTCGCACTTGGCCAGCGCGGTGGACTATAACCTAAGCTCTCTCATTCCCAGAGAAGACCCGTGCCCAACAGTGGGACAGTAATGGGTTGACGACGAATTGTGCAATGCACACGATAACAGTGAAATACAAAATGTAAAATTGTTCTAAAAAAAATTTTACATAAAATTGAAGCATACTCTTTGTCTTACTTTAATGAACACATTAACATTCATTGTTGTTACTTATACGTTCACTTGTGTGATTATTTGTTTACAGCTATATTACTTGCATTTTACGTCTTTATCTCGTCAACCCATTATTAGCCTACAGCTGTGCACGGGTCTTCTCTCAGAATGAGAGTTTAGGCCATAGTCCACCGTGCTGGCCAAGTGCGAATTGGTGGACTTATTATTACGTCTTTAAATTAGTCTGCATGTATGTAGACTTAGAACAGATAGACAATTTAATTCATCCGTCTAGGAATCAAATTCAGATGTACGAGTGAGTATCTGATCTGTGCTGATCTGTACAAGACTACTTTTTATATTAATAGGACAAAAAACTCCTTTAAATAAACTTCGTATTAAAAAAATATTTTAAGTCTCGTCCCTAAGTAATCAAAAAATATGGTTGCTCTTATAATGTACAATAAAAATATAATATTTATATTATAATATTTTGGCTATGTTAGCCTAACCCAAAATCTAGTTGTTTTAAATTAATTCGCATTATATTTACTGTTATATTAAACAATAAAATATTAACACAATAATAATGCAAAAAAAATAACAACATCAACGCAACAACGGTACAACATATAATTTACCTTATATTTTCCATTTCATTATTAGATTTTAAATCAAGTTACTGGATAATGCAACGCAATGACGGTTTAAACTAGACCATTTGTAGTTAACGATAACCGTTACTCGTAGTTAGATTCGTAAAAACCGTTTATGGCTAAGTCATGTTCGACAATAGGGAATTTCGCATAAAAACTTCATAATCTATTGTCGAGATTTGTACGCGTGACTTAATATCACTTATGTTAGGGATGCGCCTTATCGCTATCGAAAAGCTAGTAGCGAGTAGAGCGAGGAAACATAACAAAGTATATCATCTATATATTAATATATAAAGTAACTACTTGTACCCCTTTTTAAAAAATTATGCGGACTGAGGAGTATGAAATTAGGCGCGGTTGTAGTTTATTTAGAGAAGGAGTGCAAGATGGTAATATTTTTTCTAAATAATGCATAAAACATTCATAAAATCTATACCAGTATAATTTGACCGGGGAACTACCTCCGCCACGCCTATTTCTAGCGTGAAACAGTTCCTGCATTTCGATGGAAGGGTGTGGTTGCCGACACACTTTTATATGAGGCGACCATCATAGTCCTCGGGAGCAGCAACGCATCTTTGATTGACTTCAGGTAGAACCCATGTTCTATTTGAAGTTGCTAACAGATGTGCATGGGCGGCAGGAATCACTTACCATCAGGTGTACTGCATGCTCGTTTGCAACTTCGATCAAAAAAAAAACGCATTACACATACTACCATGCGTTTGACAAAAACACGTATATATTTAACGAAATAAAAAGTTCATTGTTTTCTTACTATAAAAACACAATGTGAAAAATGTCACAGGTCTTTGTCAAATTGTGCTCTATTGCTTTTAATTTAGGCTTAGTCGATTAAATTCTATTTTTTCCTTACTTGGTATTTAATGTAACTTCAAAAATCATACACAATTAACAATAAATGTATATATTATTTATTTTAAATTTATAACAATAATATTAAATTTAGTTTTTTCAGTTGTATTACGACCAATTTTCGGCCATTTCCAGCATTTCCCACAATGTCTTTTAAGTGATTTTCATTACAACGTAGTGATTGGTATATTGCAAATAGATCATTAAATCAATCAATCACGGTTACGCAGTCTATGTAAAATAAATTGAAATGCAATAATCGATTATGCACCATATTATATTTACAGTTCTTACTAAAAATCGCTTAGTACTCGCTTTAGTTGTACGACAAGTACCTAACAGAGTTCTTTGACCTGGGAACTAATAATCATTGTTTGATTTTGTTGGATTACGTCTGAAAAAGCTACAGCGCTTTATGTTAGCGCAAACAAACTCGCTGCATTTTATCTTGATGTGCTAATTGTGGAAGTGTTACATTTGTTACTTTGAGATAAACAGTGACGTCATCGCTAAGTTTGAGTGATTAATGGCCAATTGAAACAAAAATGGACAATGTTTGCCTTTTGTCTAAATAAGGACTGTTTTTTATTTTGTTTTTCTACGTAACTGTTTTTTACTTTGCGTCATTTAAATTACACACGCTTTCTACGCTCATAGCCCCACACTAGCATTTTCTCCTGTATCGTGGGTACCATGAACTCACACAAGACGAATACACAAACACCCAGACTCAGAACATAAATCTAACTCATAATTCAGATACCTGTCTGGCCGGGAATGCCTGAATAAACCCGGGACCCATTGCATGATAGACCGATATGATAACCGCTCCGCCACGGTCGTCGTCATTTAAATTAAGCTCTAAGAAATGACATAAACCGAATATTTGGATTTTAGGTACGTTGGAAAAAATCATATTTATTAAGGTCTTTCCAATTAAGGTTAATTAAAAATGAATACATATCGCTATGTCATATTTTACTAATATAAATAATAAATTCCTAAACGATGATTTAAAAATATAAAAATACAAAAAAAATTATTCTTCTAAAGTTATCAGCATTGTAATATAGTGTCTAATTGTAAGTCTTTTAATGATAAATACGAGTATGTGAGTGCCATACATTTAGAACGCCTTAACCGGCATATTCAATTTTTGGGGCCTTTTTTTTAAACATCTTATGTAATCAATATTATTGTAACCCAAAAATTTACTAAATAAAGATCTTTCTTTCTTTCTTTAAAAATAAAAAAAACCTAACTTTATTTAAACATGCTTATAGTTAAAACTATGTACATTATTTTTTTATAACTCGTATCTTAATATTACGCCACACGTCTACATTACGATGAATTAAGCATGTATATTTATCATTTCATTTCAATTAGACATTTTTTTGGTTATGTATTTTTTCTAATATCATAATCATCTTGAATATTCTAATTACTTTGTGAATAATGTTTTTAATATTTAAGTATGATAAATAATACAGCTATTATAATCCTCTAATTGTAATTTGTAACTATATATTATAAAAGATATATTATAAAAGAAGGAAAACCGGTTGGAAAAATTTAAGGAAAAATGATACTAAAGGTTAATAATATGTAAATTCTACAAATCCTCACTAACCTATATACGACTGCGTCAGAAGAAGGGTGATGATTTTCTAGTTTTTTTTTTATCTGACTGAAGTAGCAAACGAGCATGCAGTCCACCTGATGGTAAGTGGTCACTGCCGCTCATGGACATCTGTAATCAACTTCAAACAGATTATGGGTTCTATCTGAAGTCAATCACAGATGCGTTGCTACTCCCGAGGACTATGATGGTCGCCTCATTTAAAAGTGTGCCGGCAACCACCCCCTTCATCGAAACGCAAGAAATGCTTCCCGCTAGAAATAAGTGTAGGTGTGGCGGTGGTACTTCCCCGGTCGAACTACACTGGTTCTACCATCTTTTGATGTATGTGTATTTGGCACACTCTACAGCCCGAACAGCTTGATGGATTTCATCATAATGTGATGTCGTTTGTCTCAATTGTAACAACATTTGAAGATAACTTGATTTTAATTAAATTTATAAGGGAAATTGAAGGAAGGCATAATAACTGCTGATAAAAGTAAAAATATTGAAGTCAAAATAAATTAGAATCAGAACTTATTACTTAGTAATATAACATAACTAATTTAACATTCACACTTGGCCAGCGTGGTAGACTATGGCCTTTTTTTTTTTTGTTTTCGAGGGGGAAACCTTCCAAAGGTACCCGACGCCGTGGGAGCGACGCAGGGTTATGTGGGATTTTTGCCGCACTAAAACCCCCCCGGTGGCCGTCCTCGGCGCTGAAAAGGAGGACTCCGGGATCTCGAAACGACTTCAAGCGGAATCCTCGAGCGCGCTGCCCCATCGGGCTCCTCCCAGATGGGCGGCTGGGCCCACCGCTCCGTGTAATCTTTACAACGGTATGCGACCACACATACCGCCGTCCTTCCCGGGATTGCCTGACCGAACGGTTCGAGCTCCCACTCTAGCCGTCTGCAACCCCGGAAGCCCCTTTTAGTCGCCTCTTACGACAGGCAGGGGATACCGTAGCCCTATTCTGACCCCGAGGCTACAGGGACGGGTGGACTATGGCCTAAACCTCTCATTCGGAGAGAAGACCCGTGCCCAGCAGTGGTTGTCCCACAATGGGTTGACGACCAATATAACGCAGATTTTAATACAATTATTGGAAATATTTACAATTTTTTTTAACCGTCAACCATCACAGATAGATATCGCATAATACGTCACAGCATGTCGGTGTCGTCAACCCGTATGTTTTCCCTTTTCCAAATCGTTTAATGTGCCTAAATAAGTTTTTACTTCAAACATCAATGTTATATATAGATTTGAGTTGGTATATGTTATTATTATAATTAGTTATTATTATATTTGTAAGTAGTCCTAAACCATATTTATATAATGAGTTTATTTTTCTATAATTTTCCGTGTACAAAAAACATATAAATAAATATATATTTTTTAATTTTATTCACGAGTATGATGTTGGTATTGGTGCGATTTCCAACATAAAGACACACACACACACACACACACACACACACACACACATAAATTTAAAAAGAAATACATTATTATATCTTAGTAGGAATTATTACTCAATTTTTTTGCGCACACGTATATACGATGTACACACACGACTAGCTTTAATTTTTATTGCATAGACTAAAATCGCTGATATGTCGAACGCGGATGAACATATGAAATGTATATCAAGTCAGTTTGCGCAATCAACACAGCTTTCATGTTAGACCGCAAAGATAAGCACGCGAGATGAACAAGCCCGCCGTACAAGAATTCCAACTATTGTCAATCATTAAAACAAAAAAGTCACACAAAAACTCTAATAACTGTAATAAGCACGTAACGTATGATTATTTTGATTGCGCATTTAAATTTTAATTGTATCTTATTAAATATCTTTAATGTTTACTAAGGTATTAGTTTTTTGGGAAAATTCCTTCATATTACTATTTTTAATGAATATCTGATGTTAGATATGAATTTAAGTGCGCTCGTAAGCTTGTCACACATACAATAACCTTACAATGCAATTTTTAAAAGATACAGATGATTGTTTAATTTAAAATCTGAGTGACAAGTCGATCTAAAATATTATCATAGATACTTTGTGTCATAGGAAATAATAACAACATAACAATTCAATGACACTAAAGAAATGAAATAAAAATAAAAATGAAGCATAAAAAATCTCTCACATTACTTCATACACTTTTTAAATCTTTTAAATCTATTTTTTTTTGCGAATAACTCAATTCTAACAATTAAAAAATATAAGTATATATACTTAGTACAGTTGTAATGGCACAACATCGGCTATGCAACTATGAACACATTTATATGTACTTAATATTACATAATGTTTAAATGTTGTTTAAATGCTCTCATAAAATCAATTAACACATTACCCGCTTATAAAATACGTCAATATCGCAACAATCTGCGCACGCGCCGGTTCATTCAAATTGTGTAAGTAGGGTTAAGGTTAACTCATTGAACTCAAGTTAACGATAGACGTTAGCACATATTTTAAAACAATTTCATACTTTTCCGAAAAAATACTGACCTTAATTCGCTCACTGGAAAAACATTCACAATAATCATACACTTTCCAACTGAATTTTTAATAACCGTTAAATTATGTCCTGTTAAATGTACGAATTAAATTTGGTTTATTGTTTAGTTTTTGGTTACGATCCGCGTGGAACGCGCGTCGGTACTACGAGAAGCACGTCTGTGCTCTCACGCGCCCTCAAGTTAACTACACTAGACAGTACTACCAGTACCACTGAGTGAACCCGACTAACCAACACGACTATTTACTATTGTACCGCTCCTACATGCTCCAAATTCAATACTAATTGTATGTATGTCAATATGTCGTACCTGGACAGTTTTATGCAAAATTTAAATGAAATTGATATGTAGTTATTTTTAACAGTACGATACATAAGCTCTTTAAAATCCAAAAAATATTACTTTTTATGAATGCATCTACAAATTAATGTTTATTATAACCTTTTTATTATTTATTACACGAAATAGTTAAAACATTTAGTAGCTAAACTTCTTATTGTGTGTTTGTTGTGACGATTTACCTGTTACATATAGAGCGTTGTAGCGCTACATTTTTGTTTGGAGAAAATTATACACTTAATGAACCAGTTTTTAGACCTCAAGGGTACCGATCCATCTAATTCAAGCAGAATTTCGGGTTTTATATACTTGATTACAGTTCGCTGCTATGAATGAGTAACCGCAGAATTCAAAATTTGATAATTTTAAGTTGAAGACATAGTTTTATAGTCCTTAGGTATTAATTATTTTAGAACTGAAAACTTTGTATTCTCACTACACTGTGGCTAATGGCCGTTTAGTTTTTATTATTTTATGTTCAATCTTAATGCGAAAACAATATTTAATTTTTGCTTAGCTCTCCTGCAATATTAGCGCTTTTATAATTTGTTAGTCATGCAAAGTAGCGAGTTGTCGATTGACGAAAAAAACACTTATTATGTTAAAAAGGTAATGTCACTTCATTTTTTAAATAAATGTAGCAAAGGAGTTTACAATCCCATGTGGATTGTAAACTTAATAAGTTCTAGTGGCGTTGATAGTATTTTTATAAGATTGAAGTAGGAAAACAAGAATTCAGACCACCTGATTATGCGTTATAACAACAATATGAAAGAGTTACCAGTAACCGTCAAACGAAACGCAGAAACTGCTTCACTGTCGATAATGTGGCGGTGGTTCCACTCCTTACTCATTCTAACACCTATAATGAAACTCTAGAGTCCTACCTGAGGCACCAGTAACACATTCTAACGTACACTAGGTGGTAGAACCCCGGTTGTTGGAAGGTACCACCGCCACACCTATTTTTAGCGTGAAGCATCTCTTGCGTTTCGATGGAAGAGTGTGGTTTCCGGAACACTTTTATATGAGGCGACCATCTCAGTCCTCGGAAGTAGCAACGCATCTGTGATTCAGACTTCAGATAGAACCTATGTTCTATATGAAGTTGCTTGCAGATGTCCATGGGCGGCAGTAACCACTTACCATCAGGTGGACTGCATGCTCGTTTGCTACTTTAAACATACTTATAAAAAGACATTCATTGCTACCCCTGAAGATTAAATTGAAACACATCAAAAAAGTGTGTCTCCTTTACCACACCTATAAAAAAAACACGCTTTCTACACTCGTTAGCCCCACAGTAGGATTTTCTCCTGTGTCGTGAGTACCAAGACGAATACACAAACACCTAGACCTAGAACACTAATCCAAACTCATCATTCAGATACCTGACTGGCCGAGAGTCGAACCCGGGACCCATTGCGCGTCAGACCGGTATGGTAAGGGCCCCGCCACGGGTCGTCACACTAGAACTTTAAGACAAAAACGTGTGGAACGTGTGGAAAACCTCCGAAGCCAACAATTTTACCATCTTCACCACATCTTTCCCGCTACAAACAGTTGATACAACCTAACCAGTCAATTTATTAAACACTAGTTGACTCGGCGAACTTCGTTCCGCCTAAAAGTCAAAAATCTAAAATTATCAGTATTACTCTGCTATATCGTAGTTTTAAAAATCTAAGCATGAATAGGGACAGACAGCGGAAAACAACTTTGTTTTATACTATGTAGTGATAGTAACAGTAGGCGTCGTTTTGAAAAACTCATAAAATTTATGGAAATGACGCTTCCTTTAATACGTCACAATTAGTTGAATGATAACCAAAAGATGATAAAACTAATTGGTTCACACCTCACTACTGTGTTTCCGTATAAATAACACAATAAAAGACGCAAAGAGTTTAATATGATCTAATTAACGTAACACATTGTAAATTATTATGCTCTAAGTTCATGCACCTTTGTTAATATGGAAATTTGATAAAATTGAATTACAAGGTAGACAGACTGTAATTTAACTGATTTCAACTTGTTTTTTGTTGCTCCGAAACAATCTTGATAAGGACTTAAAAGTCCTTATTCTTAAGGACTCTAAGCACTCTTAACACCAAATGTATAGGATAAAAATATACAGGATCCAAGCAAAATAGGAGTCAATCATATTGGTTTCGAGCATATAAGAGCCATCTAAATCCGAGTATACATTGTGTTGTACTGTAATTTACTACAAATGCTACTGTGCAGTTTAAATTTGATTTTATATAGATTTAGCGACCTTTTTTGCCAAGCACTGTAATTCCAAATTCGCAAAACATTCGCACATTTTTTTCTAATGGGAATATTTAAAAAATGCGAATATGCGTTACATCACTAATAAGCATGCATTATCATAACTCTAAACTGAGACAAAAACTTAAGATTCAGCTTAAGCTAAAATACGAGTTAATTTAAAATGACAGTGGTTATATTGTAACGGTCAGAGCTTAAATGAAATGTTTCTTTCTCGATTAACCTAACGGCTGATTATAAATAAAACGTTTTGAGACTAACCAAAAGACCTATTGATATTTTGGTTACTGACTGCAGATGTATGGTGCACTTGTTACAATAAGGTAATAGGAAATTAGAATTTCGATATTTCTTATTATTATTAATATTGGCAAGCAGCATTTTTTATTTAGTAGTTTAGATCATAAACAAGACGCAAATCTTAAAATCAATTACAACTAAGCATACAGTAAAATACTGAAGATGCATATAATTAACGTCACAGATAGACGATAACATTGTAATTACGTAATAGTTGTACCCAACCTTCCCGTATAATAAGGCATTTCCTATCGTACAACAAGTAATTAATTGGCGAAGTTAGTTTAATTAATGTGGGATTGTCCGACAATACATTATAATCACGTTAATAACTCAAGTTCAAGCTTGCATATTAAATTACTTATCAACAAGAGTAAATTGTTATTTAAATGCGGCTTCTTTATTCCAACAGTATTTATGAACATACTAAGTTACTTTGACGAGCCGCGTGGCGCAGCGGTTATCATACTGGTCTGAAGCGCAATGGGTCCCGGGTTCGATTCCCGGCCAGACAGGTATCTGAATGATGAGTTTAGATTCCTGCTCTGGGTCTGGGTGTTTGTGTATTCGTCTTGTGTGTCC
The DNA here is from genome assembly GCA_949699795.1 of Spicauda simplicius. Taxonomy (NCBI): domain Eukaryota; kingdom Metazoa; phylum Arthropoda; class Insecta; order Lepidoptera; family Hesperiidae; genus Spicauda; species Spicauda simplicius. The sequence goes on along the minus strand of OX453071.1, from coordinate 10,635,001 downwards.
ATTGTACCCACGACACAGGAGAAAATCCTAGTGTGGGGCTATGAGTGTAGAAAGCGTGTATGAGTGTAGAAACTTTTGATACATACACGTATCTTCTGTTTCTTTAAGTTTTACGTACCATCACTATTTTGGTTATTATTACTATTATTTTTTATCTGACTGAAGTAGCAAACGAGCATGCAGTCCAGTGGTAAGTGGTAACTGCCGACCATGGACATCGGTGAGCAACTTCAAATAGAACATGTGTTTTATCTGAACTCAATCATAGTTGCGTTGCTACTTCCGAGGACTATAGTGGTCGTCTTATATTAAGGGATGCCGGCAACAAAAGTAGTATGTTAGAAGTACGAGTATTAAAATTAGGATAACTCTACTATAAAATAATGAGCAGTGATAGCCTATTGGTTGAAACTTGCCCTCTCAATCGGGAGGTCCGAGGTTCAAACCCAGGCACGCACCACTGATTTATGTGCGTATTATACATATGTAATTATCACTGCTTTTCGATGAAGGAAAACATCGTGAGGAAACCTACACACCCGAGAGTTCTTTAAAAAAAAAAAAAAGTTCTCAGAGGTGTGTGAAGTCCACCAATTCGCACTTGGCTAGCGTGGTGGACTATGGTCTAAACTCTCTCATTCTGAGAGAAGACCCGTGCCCAGCAGTGGGACAATAATGGGTTGACGACGACGACGACGATGACTATAAATCCGGCTCACTGGTCTTCTCTTAGACTAAGAATGATTTAGGCCATAGTCCATAGCACTGGCCAAGTGCTGATAGATAGGCTTAGTCTTTTAGGTGTGCAAGTTTTCGCGCAATATTTTTGTGTCGCCGTTCAGTCAAGTGATAAATGCCATCGAATACTTTTAAAATATCAGAAATCCCTCTATATACGTGTTAAAGAATAGGAATGGCTGTAAAATCCGAAATTTATCCGGACTATCCGGAATTTCCGAATATCCGGAATAGACTATAACGTATATTGTCATTTGAAAAGGGATCACAGGTTACGTCGTAAAAAGAAGAGAAAAGTAGTAAGTTAGCGTATAACCTATGATCCTAACAGGAATTTTGAGATGCATCAGTTTTTTTTTATTAATGACATGTAGACTGTAGGATTATAGCCTAGATTGTAGACTGTAGGATTATAGCCTAGAGTGGTGGATTATAGTCTAGACTATAATATACCTAGATGAAGTCCAAAAGTGACACAGTACCTAGTGAACTAACCGTGAAAGACGGTAACGTAATAAGTCATTTTTACTTTCCACAAATTATCAGCTACGCACTTTTTGCACGTTTCAATAATTCCATAGAGGCGCCAATTAAAACATTACGCTGTTCAACTGGTCTATCAACTCCAATACAAATCATGCCGACAAGCGGAAGAACTCCCATTGACAGCTTACGCAGCTGTCACCTGCCTTGTCGGGTGACAATCGATGGACACGGCCTACTCGGGTGACGATTTAATCAATGTTATTTCGTGTGACAGAAATGCACAAAAAATCTACTCGTTTGATTCTAAGTGGCAAATGTGGTTCACTTGTTAATTATTGCGTTATGTTACTTCACCAGTGTGAAGTAGTTGGGCGGTTTGCTTTTTCATACATATAATGGAGCAGTGATAGCCTAATGGTTGAAACTTGCCCTCTCGATCGGGAGGTCCGAGGTTTAAACCCAGACACGCAATACTGATTTTTCTAAAATTATGTGCGTTTTAGAAAATAATTATCACTGCTTTTCGGCGAAGAAAAACATCGTGATAAAATCTACACACCAGAGAGGTGTTTAAAAAAAAGTTCTCGGAGATGTGTGAAGTGGACTATGGCCTATAACACTCTCTTTCTGAGAGAAGACCCGTGCTCAGCGGTGGGACAATAATGGGTTGACGACATACATATAATAAGTTTTAAATACCAAACGATTAGGCAGTCTACCTGATGGTTGAAACACTGCTACTCATGGATATAATATGTAATTGACTCCATGTAAAGGAGGGTTTTTCCTTGACGATTACTGATGTGTTCCTACTTCTAAGGATTAAGACTGTCACCTCATGTAACCCAGCCGATATCTACAACATTTCAAAGTGCAACGACTTTTTACTTGATACTAGAAATAAGTTCGAGGGTAGTATCTTCCGGTAGAATTATATAATGCTAACACTTATTTTATAGACTTTATAAATACGAATTTGACAAAATAAATTCCACGTAGCCAAGACATATCCAAATATTTTTTTGTAATAATTTAAAAATCAATAAAGCATGGTCACAGAAGTTCTGCAAGCCCATGAACATCTTTGACCACATCACATTAAGGAGATAAGTCTGTTATTTTATATCTAAGTTTAAAAAAAATGTAAATTTAAAATACTTATGAAATTTTACATTTAAGTTATGTTGTAACTGGTCAAGAATTAGGGGAAATGAATGTTACAAGCAAATCAGAACGCAGAACTTGTATAGAAAAATGTAAAATCACATGTCATCGTTCAATTAATAAATTCAAGTTGAACATTTATGCGATTATGTTTTTGTTATTCAATTAATACCATACAAATCGTATACATGTTTTTGCACCTAATTATTGCCTTTGCTATTTTTTCTTATAGTTTAAATTCCGTTATCATAACTGTTCTAAGCGTGAATTGACAATAGTATCATTGACTAGCTTCTTTCATGGTTTATAACAATAGTACCTTAATTTTTAATCAAAAACTAGGCAAAAGATCGCAAGTTCGCCGCCTTACCGTCCCAGCGTGTAGTTGGTGTCTTAGCTATAGTACATAATCAGACTCCTAAAACATGTTTTTGAGTTCATGATTTTTTATTCCATATAATTTAAACAGATTTTATAACGTAGTTTAACAGTTTTATGTAACACGCTCATCTGTAGCAACAGTCAAGTAAATATAGTCATACATCACATTTTTTAAAGGTATTTTTATTATAATTATCGAATTAAATTAATACGTAATCCATCTAAAGTTAAGTGGCCACTACCTCGCATGAAAATCTATAAGCAAACCTAGATAATATGATTAGCGTGCTACTCCTGAAGTCCGTTTCTTATATGTTATAAGGACTAACTTGGAAAGCCTTGGAAAAGTATTTTTTAAGTGGGTAATCCTCATGGATATCCAGCTGCCCTTTTTCCAGGTAAACCCCCACTGTATTTTCGCCTCGCACTATAGCTCCCTTCCTACACCTAAAATCATAACAGAGCTGTTACAAGACATAAATTATAGTTTTTCTTCAGCAGAAAAATAAATCATGTTTTATTTCTAAACGAAATTTCTACGTATTGTTCGAAAGATAAAGAATTCATCGCGATATTTTACATCTATATTGTAGATAAGCAATGTACCTACATTTACCTACTTACTTTATTTTAGGATTGTCGTTTTTAAAAATTGTACATGGCGTTTAATCTACATGTTAATACGTGAAGCAAAAACTTGTGATTCGTTTTTAAGTACGTAGAGAAGGATTGCGCAATGCTAATATTTTTTTCAAATAATGCATAAAACATTTACACATTACACACTACCTTTCTTTTGTCATAACACTTATATCTACGAAATAGAACTTTCAATGTCTTACTATGAAAACACGTAACGTCAAAAATGTCAGATGTCTTGTCAAAATACCCGCAATTTGCTTTTAAATGCAGCTAAGCTAAATAAACCTCTTTTTACCTTTAACGGATGCGTTCAAAATAACTTGAAAATTATTACAATTTATTTGAATTAGAGAAATATTCGTGCTACCTTGGACAATACGAAGTTTAGTTTTTTAATTTAAAATGCGGTCGAATTTCCACCGTTGCCACGGGTGACTAGTTAATTTAATTAAGGTAAATATATTTTTGTAGTAAATGTAGTACTCAACAGTTCTGTAGGTTTGAAACTAGAGCTCATGTCCAAAGTCGACGTTCTCACGCCGGTAACCCAACACAGCGTATCATTCATCAACTTAATTACCGAATCTCCTTAAGCATTTGCGGCTAACCTTAGTTAGATTTTATGTTTGCATATATTTTGTCCGATTAGCAAACTAGCATGCTATCCATCTGATGATGCATCTGAAGGTCCATCTGAAGTGGTCTCTGCCGCTCATGGACATCTGTAAACAACTTGATGTAGAGTATGGGTTCTATCTGAAGTCAATTACAGATTACAGATACGTTGCTACTCCAGAGATTAACAGTAAGACTTGTAAATTGTACCCGCAATTTTGATCACACTTTATCGTCGTAGAGCCAGTTATTAAACCGGGGAGACCATCGTCACACCTATTTCTAGCGAATAGCGGTTCTTTAGTTTCGGTGCTATTACTTTTATATGTGAGACGACCATTGAAGGATCTGTGTTCGATTTTAGATTAAACTCCTATTCTATATGATGATACTTACAAGGTTTCCATGGCCGATAGTAATCACTTACAAACTAAATAAAAATAACATTGATAACCACATTACGTGTTGATATTACACAGGAAGATACTGATACCCATTTTCTGGATTTTATCCTTTATACGACACTCACGAGAAGAAAGTAGTGGCGCTATTTCCTTACACTTTGTACATGTTGACATCCTGCGATGACGTTGTGTAACCTAAAATACGAAAAATACATTAAACTGAAAGGGTACTTGGATAAAGTAGCGCAGTCAAACAACTAATATCAGTATTATAATATTAGTACAAATTTATTTTTGAGAGAAGATTGACATTTTGTTTTATTTCATGGTTTATTGCTCCTATCCTATGTTATTTTAGCCTCTCGTCAGTTCTTTGCTTTCGTCGACGTTAAAATTTCGTCTTTGATTTGAGGTAAAAACATAGGGATAGAAGTTTGATATCAAAGAAAAATCCTGATAGACAATGTGAATTTTTGCAAACGTATTTCTTGAAAAGATAAGTATGGTGTTTATTTACACAATAGGCACTAAAATCAACGGACGCCTACAAATTCGCCTCAATAAATATAGATAAAGCGAATGATTCAATTGCATCCCCATGCGCGTTGCCAAGATGGTGCATATGCCTCCTTCCTCTACATTATTTGCTATCACCCAAAGAAAAGTTTACCCCCCATATGCATCAACTTAGTCAAAAACTTTAATAAAAGTTTTCTGGTAAAGACTGCATTGCATTGCAATACTCCTATGTTCTTAGTCGTCTAATTAAATATTATATAACAGACGTACGTATCTTACTTTTAAAAACAGTCGTCGTATTTGCAATAGTGATTAATTAATTTGGTGCTATATATTCATTCGCGAATGACACCTATGTAAGCTTCTAATTTTGCATACCATTTATCTCAATGACACAGATTTTTTATTGCGATTTATTGCTTGTTATGTTTGTATTAGTTGATGTACACGCAAGCTAATTGCATTTGCTTTATGAACGTTATGTAGTAATAATTGGCTAGATTTATTTTATTTTTAGAAGAGTTGTAGTAACAATTGTCAAATTTCCATAAAACATTACAAATCGTCACTTGTCACACTTTGAGTTAATGTTATATGTGAATTATCTGATCTTAAAACGATGTAGGTACCAAATGAAATGTAGATTTTTAGGGAAGTTCTAAGTTGCCACCAGTTGTAAGTTGGTGGAACCAGTGGAGTTTAGCCGATTAGGTACCACCGCCACACCTTTTTTTATAATTGGATCTAACAATAATGCAGACAGGCCACCTGATGAAAAGCTGTCACTGTCGCCTATGGATATTTGCAATCGCTGGCTTTGAAGGAGGGCTCTTTCTGAACATTTTTTGAAGACCTACATGTTATAGCGCTCCGGGAATACCTCAGGAGGAAGCTCATTCCACATCTTGCACGTCCGCGGCAGGAACGAGCGCGCAAACTGAACCGTGGAGGACCGCCACGGGTCTAGTTGATGTGGATGGAACTTCATCCGTCGGCGAGTGGTGCGGTAAAGGAAGGGTGATGTGGCACCAGACCAAATATTTCCTCGGAACACTCACCATTATAAACCCGATAGAACACTCAAACACCTATTTCTAGCGTGAAGCAGCTTTTTCGTTTTGATGGAAAGATAAAGTTGAAGGCTCTCAACTTCATTTGAGGCAAGGATGGTCGCTAAAAAGTCCTCGAGAACAGCAACGCATCTGTTATTGACTAAAGATAGAACCCCTGTTCTTTCTGAAGTTGCTTCCAGATGTCCATGAGCAGTAGTAACCTCTTACCAGTAGCCAGACTGCTAAAAGGGAGATATAATTTTTTGAGGTTTGCTCGGATTTTACTGGTACACAGTTTCTTTCGTTCCTGTAGTTCCGGGATCAGAATAGGGCTACGGTATCTCCTGCCTGTCGTAAGAGGCGATTAAAAGGGGCTTCCGGAATAGCGGGCGGCTAGCGTGCGAGCTTAAACCGGCCAGCCAGGCGATCCCGGGAAGAACGGCGGAACGTATGGTCGCATACCGCCGTAAAGACTAGACTGAGCGGTGGGCCCAGCCGCCCATCTGGGAGGAGCCCGATGGGGCAACGCGCTCAGAGGATTCCGGTTGCGATTCGTTTGGAGATCCCTGAGACCTCTCTGAAGCGCCGAAGACGGCCACCGGGAGGGTAAAAAAAAAGACCGTAAGAGAAAAATCTTTATGTACCTTCATTATACGAAATCTGCAGCGGCATTGACTTAAAAATCGTAATAAAATTCCGATTTAACACGACTCCAGCAATCTGATCTCTATATTAATATTTTGAGCATGTACTCATTGAAATGTAATGGTTGCTCTATAAACTAGGCTAATTGTGCAATGTCAGTGGGCAAATATTTTAATTGACGTCAAATCACTACCGAAACAAATCTGTGACACATTTACGATTGACATGGGCTGAGAGAACTTTTAATGGTACAAAGAATAGAACTGGTACTGATTTCTTAATTATTACATTTTATATTAAGTGCTTAGTTAATCCTGCGACTTTGCCTGCTTGAGTATTCTTTTTGGTAATCTTTGTGTGTGCCTCAGCAAAATGCATCCAGTAGTTTTTGCGTGAAATAGGTAGACCGGTAGAACCCGCAAAAGCCTATTTCTAGCGTGAAGCTCTTTCGTTTTGATGGAAGTATAAAGTTTAAGTATCTCTTTCATTTGAGGCAAGGATAGTCGCCAAAAAGTTCTCGAGAGTAGCAACGCATCTGTTATTAACTAAAGATAGAATCCCTGTTCTTTCTGAAGTTGCTAACAGTTGTCCATGGGCGGCGGTGAACGCTTACTATCAGATGGACTGCATGCTCGTTTCCTACTTCAATCAGAGAAAAAATGCATCCAGCAAGTATCCAGCAAGTATAACGAACACACTTTGTATATTAGACTTTTTTATTGTTACGAAATTTGGTGTTTGCATATCCTAATATACGAGCAGTGATAGCCTAATGGTTAAAACTTGCCCTCTCGATGGGGAGGTCCGAGGTTCAAACCCAGGCACGCACCACTGATTTATGTGCGTATTAATTATCACTGCTTTTCGGTGAAGGAAAACATCGCGAGGAAACCTACACACCCGAGAGTTCTTTAAAAAAAAAAACAGTTCTCGGAGGTGTGTGAAGTCCACCAATTCGCACTTGGCCAGCGCGGTGGACTATGGCCTAAACTCTCTCATTCCGAGAGAAGACCCGTGCCCAGCAGTGGGACAGTAATGGGTTGACGATGACGACGATATCCTAATATAGTACTTGATGAAAAGTAGTCACCGTCGCTTACAGAGTTATTATTGTACTAAAAATTATTCACAAGATGTTTCATTTACACTTTATTCCTTGTTTCACTGCTAAAGTTGTCTACATTTGGTTGCTATGAGCATCAAAGGGCCGCAATTTGATACGGTACTATGACCTAAATTCTTCCTGATTATATAGTCCATACAACTTCGCTTGCGATCTTTCATATCAAGGAAAATTCTTATATTTTTGCGAAATCACTTATGAACAATGAAGATATGAAGCTTGTAATATCTCATAGATCCTGCATACATTTAGAATACGTATCCAAATATCAATAGGTAATTAACAAAATTAACTAAGACTAGTCGTAACATTTGTGACATTTATTTTAGCTCTTTTCAGTTAATGTATAGGCCAGGAATAGTTCAACAGAAAGTTTTTTGATCTCAATGAAGTAGGAAAAAAGTACGTTGTCCAGCTGATGGTATGTGGTCACTGTTGCCCATTGCTCCGTAAGCAACTTCATATAGAACAAGGATTATATTTTAAATCAATCACAGGGGCGTTGTTACTCCCGACGACTAAGATGGTCGCGTCATGTAAAAATAAGTGGGCAACCATAATTATATGTATGATACATATCAATCGCAATCAACCGATATATTAAATCATTTTTCCTTATATTAATCATCCTTCCAATAAATTCATAAGTCCTCTCTTGGTACCTGCCATTTACGTCTTTTTTTTAAACGAGCATGCAGTCTACCTGATGGTAACTGGTCACTACCGCTCATGGACATCTGTAATCAACTTCATACAGAATATGGGTTCCACCTGAAGTCAATCACAGATGCGTCGCTCCCGAGGACTATGATGGTCGCCTCATATAAAAGTGTGCCGGCAACCACAGCCTTCTATCGAAACGCAAAAATGAAGACTTGTGTTTAGTACGGTCTTATATTCAAATGATACACTCTTATCATAATGCTGTCAAACACTAATGCAGTAAACATAATATTGGTAGAGGAATTCGCAAGGTACATTTTGCTCTACCCACTGTGCCCTTTTGTTTGGTTGAGTGTCAATGAGCTTTGATGTGGAGAGGACTGACGTGTTTGCTTTCTCTGCTATTTTAAATGTAGGTCGTACACATTCATGTAGAAATACATGTAATAAATTGTATTCGCCAGTGGCAGTTAATCCGTGCATTACTGTTTTTAGTAAGAAAATAATAATTTCCGTAATTTTATTATCAAAAGTAAAACTAGAAGAACCTAAATATAGATTGTGTAAGTTAGCAAAAGTGGAAACATTCGCTATTAGAATCGAATACCACGACATACCATCCAAATCCAACAAATAAAACTGTGTGGTGAAAAGTAGCTTCAGCACCAAATACAGTAACCTAAGTTTCACATTAATTTGAACATGCATTTTTGAGTTGCATTGGCTGCTTTTTTTCATTAACAACTTGAGAAGTATAAATAGAATTTTGCAATGGTCGTAATCTAGACATATATTTGATTACTTTGAATTCTAGTCTAAAATGAAACAACTCTGAAACATTTGAAAATAGAAAAACACTTTATGGAGAACTTGTTGCTTTACTGTCACAAAACAAATTTCTACCTTAAAAAAATTATAACGGCAGTTAAGATTGTTTTATACTTAAAATTGAGGATGCAGTTCAGAGATAGTAAGTGGTCACTGCCAACCTAAGACGTCTGTTATTAACACAAGGTAAGGTCTTGCTTGACTTACTTGATTGGCACAGATTTTCTGCCTGTCCTCAGGACTTTGTTTTTTTTGTTCTCGAGGGGGAAACCTTCAAAAGGTACCCGACGCCGTGGGAGCGACGCAGGGTTATGTGGGATTTTTACCGCACTAAAACCCCCTCGGTGGCCGTCCTCGGCGCTACAAAGAGGACTCCGGGTACTCGGTCCGACCGCAACCGGAATGAGCGCGTTGCCCCATCGGGCTCCTCCCAGATGGGTGGCTGGGCCCACCGCTCCCTCTAGTCTTTACGACGGTATGCGACCACATATACCGCCGTTCTTCCCGGGATCGCCTGACCGAACGGTTCGAGCTCCCACTCTAGCCGCCTGCAACCCCGGAAGCCCCTTTTAGTCGCCTCTTACGACAGGCAGGGGATGCCGTAGCCCTATTCTGATCCCGGAACTACAGGGACGACAGGACTCAGGACTAAGTTATTACCTCGGATAATTATCTCTCTTACATGTCACTTCAAATCAGTCCCCGGTAGCGCTTTAGACTGCTATTGATAACTTTCAAAATTTGTGTTCTGTTCTTTCTTTCTGTCTTTTGAACAATATAGTAATAAAATCTTCCGGTTATCACATACAGCCACAAACATAGCTTCGAAAACTGATCTACTAGTTTTAAATTCTTGCCACATGTAACAAAAGATCACAATAAGCACATCTACAATAATCATGGCATTATAGAATGCCATACAAATTTGAAATTACGGCAATGTCCCGTTGCTTCCAAGATAACTCAGTCATATGAAAGTTAAGGGCACATTCTATTGTCTCTGGCTTGCTTGGGGCGGTCGTGCACATTGTTCATTGTCTATTCGCAGAAAACCTTAGTGTTATAATATACCTTTTTGTTTATAGCTTCGATGATAAAATATTCGTGAAGCCGGGCCTGAAATATGAATAGCGCTAGATATAACTTTGGAAAGTTAAAGGTAATACCTATAATGTATCTGTTCGAAGGGCATGTTACGTTGCCGTAGTTGTTATTATTGGATATTGGATATTGGATTATTATTGGACAGTTGTTTAGAGACCAAGGTGGTAGAACCAGTGTAGTTCGACCGGGGAAGTACCACCGCCACACCTATTTCTAGCGTGAAGTATTTATTGCGTTTCGATAGAAGGGTGTGGTTGCCGGCACACTTTCGCATGAGGCGACCATCATAGTCCTCGGAAGTAGCAACGCATCTGTGATTGACTTCAGATGCAACACATGTTCTGTATGTAGTTGATTACAGATGTCTACGGGCGCCAGTGACCACTTACCATTAGGTGGACTGCATGCTCGTTTGCTAGTTCAGCCATATAAAAAAATGACATCCGACAAGTATCCGACAATATCTTTAATTTGATTACATTTGAGCAACTTGATGAAGTATTCTCTAGAACCGCGCACCTAAAGCTAAGCCTTTGATTTATATAGAGACTTGTGCCCAGCTGTGGGACATAAAAATATTTTAAGGAAATCGCTAATTATTTGCTAAATTAGGATTTGCGTAAGAAACGATATCTGGTTTCCAAATTGTATGATGTCTTTCTTTAACTAGATTTAAAGAACCAACAAAAACGGTGTGAGCATAGAAAACTAAATAATTCTTACGTATCTACTATCAGTTCAGTATTTTTTACTTCAGAATCATTTTAAGCACATCTTTCCACAAAAAATATGCCTAGGAAACAGCAAAATAACATTTTATTCTAAAACTAGCTTCTAAAAAAATATCCTGCGCGTTGCTACGCCATCAAAAATACACCAGAAACATTCGCCGGCTCATGAATAACTTCGCTAAAGATCATCACATGATCAAATGAATAGTTTATCATTCTATGAAGAACATACAGACAAACATTCATTTTTATAAGGAAGATTAGTTGACCCGGCGAACTTCGTTCCACCTGAAAGTCAGAAACTAATATTATCAGTATTCCTCAACTTTATTACGCATGTATTATACATGTATACATCATACATGTATACATAAAATACTTCCTCTTGAATCACTTTATCTATTTTAAAAAACGCATTAAAAGCCGTGGTGTAGTTTTAAAGACCTAAGCCACAATATAAATATCATATTTATATTGTGCCTAAGCGTACACAGAGACAGACAGCGAGAAGCAACTTTGTTTTATTACTACGTAGTGATGAAGATATTTTATCTAAAACTAAGTCACCCTGGTAGCTATATATCAAAGTGAACTACATTAACACTTAATATAAAGGTGCCTATTTAAGATAATGCAAAGTCGCTTACAAAACAATTTCCATACGCACCATGGATAATTTACATTGAAAGGGCCAATAGAGTTATCGGAGTAAATTGCAAAATTGACTGCACTATGCATTTCTATTTTCTTTGCGAGTGACGATTTATAGTGGAACTTAACAGTTCTATCTGAAATCTTAGGGCTTTGTTCCACCGTAGAATAGTAGCAGGTAACTAATTTATGAATACGCTTTGATGTTAAAAATAGGGAAATTAACTATTAAGTATAATGTACTTGCTTATTATGTAATATCTATAAAATGAATATAAAATAATAAGGTTTTTTTTGGATTCCTTTTTAAAATTTTTTGTTTGTAGGTACAAAACAATATGAAGGAAAGTTTTTTACTTTTAAAATTCAATTATTAGTTTTGTCTCGTTCTTGTTTACGAGGTAAACCAATTTTGAAAAGACTAAATGGTGCAATGGAGAGGCCATAGGTTACTTTATCAGTCCGAGAAAATTAAAGTGTCTAAAATTGTAATGGATCCGAATCGGCCAGAAACATACAGGGTTCCGTATTCTATCCCTAGACACTAAAGGCAGCGCTACTGAACCTTTTTGTTATAGGGGCCACAAACATGTTTCAGCGGAGTGATATCCGTTGATCTGTCGCAAGCAATGATGTAGCGTGAGGAATTATGCCACCCGGGCCGGAACAAAATAAAAGGTCTCGAACTCCTACATACTCCAAATTGTCGACCAAAAACAAAGAAAGGTCGCCAAATCTAAACATGCTGCCCTTTCAACACTTTTCATTTTCTCAAAACTTTATTAAGCTCTGACTTGTGCTACGTGATATCTTTATTAAATTCAGTTCGGCCAATTAAAATGGTACGGCGGGCCACACGAGGCCCGCGGGCCGTAGCTTGAGTATAGCTGCATTAAAGCAATTTATTCAGTTTTCTATTGTGGAAATTGGTTTTTAAATGTATATTTTATTTGTATACATGGCATTCACTGGAATTGAGCCACACAGGGAATCCTATGGTTTAACTCCCTTTTATCCCCTTTCCATGTGCACTGAATTCGCCAGTGTTTAAGTATGTACAGGTAGCGTCAGTAATTACGACCCAAAAAGGGTAAAAATATATGATATTTGTCACTAATAACTGATTGTGTGACTTATACCTAAGTCTAATCTGAAATCTTATCTGTGTCTTTGATTTCGCCGCATCATAAACAACCCTAATACAGCCAATCACAATTGTTCGACAACATAAATTAACTATAAGTGGTTACCACAACTTGTCATCCTTTACATGTGTTGTTGGGCCTATAATGTGGAGCTTTGGGTCAAAAATAAGGAAAGTGGGTCAATCCTCACGTAAATCCCGTCGTGCTTAGATTCCTAGGACATCACCATCACATGTTAAATTAACAGCGTTAAACGCTACTATGTGGTGATTTGAAGGATGTGCATCTTAATATGCAAGTAGCAGTCAACATAACTCTCAGCAGATCTTTAGTAGGTCTGTAATCTAACCTTTTTTTTGTTCTCGAGGGGAAAACATTCAAAAGGTACCCGACGCCGTGTGAGCGACGCTGGGTTATGTGGGATTTTTACCGCACTAAAACCCCACCGGTGGCCGTCCTCGGGGGGCTCCTCGTCCGGAAGGTTTTAGTATAGTCATAATGTTCAATGTTATAATGTATAGTCATAATGTGATATTCTCGGGCCATACCATCAGGTAGTACGTACATGATCGATTGCTTCTTCTACATAATAAAAATAACTCTAATTTTATAAGAGTTGTGGTCAATTCTATGTGTTTAATATACAATTGATATAATATGCCATATAAATAAATCAGTGATACTGAGAAAAGAGATGAGATTACTCTTCTAATTTACTAGTAGCATAATAATTGTCACTATGTTTCATACAACATAACTACAATCTCTATAAACACTATTTTCACGCATACTAAATTTCTTCTCAAATGCTCGATGTATGTAAGTTTGTGTGTGTATTTTATATTCACTTGTATGTTTTATTATATTGTGAAACAGTCGAATCAAAAAGCAACATTTTAACCACAGCATTCAGAAGTCCGTGGGCGGTCAGTTTCCTTAAACAATTTATGCGTTCGGCGCCTTTGCCCACTATCATGCGACGTGCTAACCAAATCAGTGATAATAAGTAATGGCCATTGATAATTTACTGCAATCTATATTCGCGAAACGCTATTTGCGACGATGATCTTACCGAGATTCCTTTAATTGGCAAATGGCTGTTCAATCAAAGTAAATTAATTTGACAGGTAAATGGTACTGACATTATGAAAGCGAAAATATGTAAAGAAGGATGTTTGTTACTCACAAACAAAAAACTGTCGATTGAATTTAGATGCCATTACGTAAGCACACCTCTAGTTTTTTCGTTCCTGTAGTCCGGGATTAGAATAGGGCTACGGCATCCTCTGCCTGGCGTAAGAGGCGGCTAGAGTGGGAGCTCGAACCGTTCGGTCAGGCGAACCCGGGAAGGACGGCGGTATGTGTGATCGCATACCGTCGTAAAGACTAGATGGAGCGGTGGGTCCAGCCGCTGGGAGGAGCCCGATGGGGCAATGCGCTCAGAGGATTCTGGTTGTATTCCTTTGGAGATCCCGGGGTCCTCTTTGTAGCGCCGAGGACGGCCACCGAGGGGGTTTTAGTGCGGTAAAAATCCCACATTACACTGCGTCGCTCCCACGGCGGCGTGTACCTTTTAAAGGTTTCCCTTAAAAAAAAATAAAAAATAAAAAGGTACACCTCTAGTTTATGATCTGGATTAATACATATGAATAATACTAATGTGATAAATGTAAACTTTTCTGTAATATTATGTAATGTATATGTAACTTTTCTGTATGTCACTTGCAGCTAGCAATGTTACAAGTTCACATATAGGTAGACACAATTGCTTTGCTCATCGCTGAGGCTAGCAGCACCAAGCAAACGATGGTTGAAGATGTATTGTTGGCATAAGAGTTAGATGCTGACTCGTGCCAAATGGGAGGTGTCTAATAACTAATGTGGGACGCTAGTTGTGTTGATACACTGGCACCATTTCATGCTATCTCTTTCAGGGAAGAAGGTGTCGTGGCCACCGATGCTGAAATCCGCAAGTGTCAGAAGTATGGAGATATAGTTAAAGATATCCTTATTTTTTATATAATTATTGTATATAATTTTTTTTAAAAAATATGGATATCTTTAATTTTTGGCATTTGGCGTGAAAACCATGGGCCCGGGGAATTATTTAGGTTATTCTTTATACTTATATACACGTATAATAATAAAATTAGTTTAATATTTTATGATGTACCTACCTACCTGTTGTTGGTTTGGAAACATTTGGCACAGGTCAGGTAACTCTCATTTACCTGACCTGTGCCAAATGTTTCCAAACCCTTCAAAACGACGCCGCTGTGGTTAAACGATTTCTCCCATGATAACAACTACAAAAGTGCATGATTTTCTACCAGTAGCGGTCACCCATCGGCGTCCGATGTTACTTAACTTCGTATGATTTCAGAGATTTAATTTACGATACTACTAACTAGATATTTATTATTATATTTATATTTATTACCTTTGTAAGGCAACTTTTGAGTTTTTTAAATGACAGATTGTACTCATTGGTTCATTCTGGGCCAGAGTAGTTTATTGTGGACAGTTCTTCTTATTTTGGGTAAAAGCCTATTCCCAACAAGCTAAATACTATTATTATAATTTTATATTTATGTAATACTAGTATAAAATTTGCGAAATCATTAATAAACCCGGAAAAGCATGCATTAAATATTAGTACAAGTTCCAGACATACAAATTAGTTCGTACTCTGTAATAACTCAATTATTTTCAAACAAAACTCGCATCTAATACCGACGTGGAGAGATTGATTCAATTAATATTAACCCTTGATTATTTCGTCGTGATCCTTCACTCTCGGCTCTTGGTAATAATCCATCACGTTTTGTTAGGGTTCCGTACGCAATGGATAAAAACGGAACCTTATTGCTAAGATTCCGCTCTCCCTCAGACCATCTGGCCGTCTGTCTGTTTGTCTGTGTATCTGTCCGTCTGGCCGTATGTCCGTCTGCCCGTCTATCAACTTGTCTGTCTGTCTGTCTGCTGTCTGTCTGTCCGTCTCTGTGCCGTCTCTGTGTGTGTGTGTGTGTGCGTCGGTCTGTGCTATAACAAAAGATACTAAAACAGAATAAAATTAATATTTATTTCAGGCTCCCATACAACACTCGTTTTTTGCAGTTTTGATAAATAATGATACGGAACCCTCCTTGCGGGAGTCCAAACCACACTTAGCCGGTTTTATTTAGATTTATTATCTTCCACGTTTGGGTTCAAAAACAAATAATGACATGAGAATCATAGTTCGAGGAATGATAATGATATTATAATATTAAAATGTAAATAGCCGGCTAACTGCGGGTCGGACTCCTTCACGAAGGGTTCCGTATTTATAAATTACTAGCTCTTATCCGCAGGGTCAAAGGGAATTAACATTAGCATTTGTTAGCATGATTCAGAACTCGCAAATGAATTTTACTTACGCCATCTATTAACAACGTCTGAAACTACTAAATATGTATCAACTAACAAAACATCGATATTCTCATGTGAATGAGAGAGCGCGGTAAAAAGTAGCCTATGTCACTCTCCGTCCTCCTTACTATCTCGCAACATAAAAACCATATCATATAACAGCTGTGTGGTGACGTGAAAGAGACACAAACAAACACTTTTACATTTATAATATGGATGAAGAAAAATCATGTTTATTGTATAGGAGCCCCTGTTTATTTACTTTGTTCTGTTTTAAGTATTTGTTGTTACAACTACGACCGAAAGAAGGTGGTAGAATCAGTGTAGTTTGTCCAGGGAAGTACCTACCATCGCCACACCTATTTCTAGCGTGAAGCATGTCTTGAAGGGTGTAGTTGCTGGCACACTTTTACAGGAGGTGACCAACATAGTTCTCGGGAGTAGCAACGCATTTGTGATTGACTTAAAATGGAACCCATGTTCTGTATGTAGTTGATTACAGATGTCCAAGGGCGGCAGTGACCACTTACTATCAGTTGGATTGCACGCTCGTTTGCTACATCAGTCAGATAAAATAAAACCGAAATACATCATCTGTGAAAATTTCAACTGTCTATCACGGTTCATGATGTACAACTTGGTAACAGACAGACAAACCGACAGCGGAGTTTTCTTAATAGAGTCCCGTTTGTACTCTTAAAAGGATACGGAACCCTAGAAAGGATAGTTGAAATCTTTTTACGGATTAAAAACTGATGCTGCTGCTGAGCACGGGTCTTCTCTTAGAATGAGAGAGTTTTAGGCAATAGTCCACCACGCTGGCCAAGTGCGAATTGGTGGTGTGTTTAATATAATTTAATATAAGTAAAGTGTAAGACATCTTTCTGTCTGTTTATTATTTTGATAATATTCTTTTATTTTAACCGATTTTTATGGATCTAAAATTAATGTTGAGAAATTCACATAGTGAATTTTATTCCAAATATTTTTAGAGTCCTAGGTTAAAAATAGCCTACGTAGATCTATATAACCACAGATTTCGAGCAGTCTGACAGAGCAGGTTCCAAGTCAGACAGATCTAGTCAGTCGTTCCCCAGTCAGACAGATCTAATCCTTTTTTTTGTTCTCGAGGGGGAAACCTTCAAAAAGTACCCGACACCGTGGGAGCGACGCACGGTTATGTGGGATTTTTACCGCACTAAAACCCCCACGGTGGCCGTCCTCGGCGCTAAAAAGGAGGACTCTGGGATCTCGAAACGACTTCAACCGGAATCCTCCGAGCGCGTTGCCCCATCGGGCTCCTCCCAGATGGTCGGCTGGGCCCACCGCTCCGTCTAGTCTTTACGACGGTATGCGACCACACATACCGCCGTGATTCCCGGGATTGCCTGAGCGAACTGTTCGAGCTCCCACTCTAGCCGTCTGCAACCCCGGAAACCCCTTTTAGTTGCCTCTTACCGTTACCTCTTACTGTTGCAGGGGATGCCGTAGCCCTATTCTGATCCGGAACTACAGGGACGAGACAGATCTAATCTAGATTCATACGAACTATGAATTTATGATTCTGCTCTAGGTATGGGTGTGTATTTATCGTTGTGTGCCTAAGAGACTCACGAGACTGGAAAAGATCCTAGTATAGGTCTATGAGTGTAAAATTGTTAAAATACGCTTTCTTCAGTCATAGCTCCACACTAGGATTTTTCCTGTGTCGTGGGTATCATGGACACACACAAAACGAATACACAAACACCCAGACCCAGAACATGAATCTAAACTCATCATTCAGATATCTGTCTGGCCGGGAATCGAACCCGGGACCCATTGCGCGTCAGGCCGGTATGGTTACCTCTCCGCCACGCGGGTCGTGAAGTTGTTTGTTTGTCGTCGTTATTGTTTTTATGTGAAAATTCGGAACATTTACAGCCCATTACACTATGTTAATAGCAGTGATAGCCTAATGGTTAAAACTTGCCCTCTCGATTGCCACTGATTTATGTGCGTATTAGAGATTAATTATCACTGTATTTTGGTGAAGGAAGACATCGTGAGCAAAACCTACACACTCAAGAATTCTTAAAAATAAAAAGTTCTCGGAGGTGTGTGAAGTTCACCAATTCATACCTGGCCAGCGCGGTGGAGTATGGCCTAAACTCTCTCATTCTGAGAGAAGACCCGTGCCCAGCAGTGGGCCAATAATGGGTTGATGAGAGACACTATGTTAACACATTTAATTCTACTACTAGTCATTGTAATGTATATAATCTCTGGTCTGCCCGTCTATTAATCAGAATGACCAGATTGATCGTGCAACCATTAAATTAGCATTCTGATACCAAAATAGCACGAAAGCGGGTGCACAAGAATTATGTAGACGTTAGAAAATTCAATTAACAACTTTCCTTAGGTAACTTGGTCTAGTTTTAAACACGGTGTTTGGATTATTTATACCCTTTATCAAAATAATAATTATAGACAACTCACTGCTATTGAGATCTACAGTTTGAAATGTGGTGTTAGCGTCGTAACTTAGAATTCCCTGGACGGCGCGGCGTACCAATGATCGGTACCAATGTATCAGCTCAGTTTCAAAGATCTTAACATCTTGGATTCCCAAGGTGCTCCAGCATTGGCCTGCACGGTATCCTCAAATATTCAGGTATATTGCCAGAAGTACTCCCGACAATATCGATAAACTAATGGTGATAGACAAAATTGAGAACGAGAGACCCCGAAGCCACAGTCTCAGTAGATGGTTGGATCAGGTATCTAAACACCTGGAGGTAAGGCGCGCCTTTATGTTTTCTGGCGCGTCTTCCTGTTGGAGGGGAGCTTCATGCTCCACGCGGGAGGGGGTTGCGGAAGCGACCAGTCACCGGCGGGTTCGCGGATGAATGTGAAAGCGCGCCCGTGTTCCCGCCAAACGGTGCGGAGGTGAAAACACAGTGGGGGTTTAGCCGGTAAGAGTCCGGCATAACCCAGCTGCTGCCCCGGGCGGCTAGAAAAAAATAAAAAAAAAAAAAGGTATCTAAACACCTGAAGATACCTTACAGTACGGCAATCCACCAAGATGACAATAAGAGACAGCAAATTGAAGTGTAATGAGGCACAACTGAAAAGAGAAAGAGATATTAATACTCACTAGGTACAAACTCATTCATGCCAATATGACAAGTGCGTAGGCGTAAATTTGAATGAAAATAAATCAAATGGTGGTAGAACGAGTGTAGTTCGACAGGGGAGGTACACCTACTTTTAACGTGAAGCATTTCTTGCGTTTTTATGGAAGTGTGTGGTTACCGGCACACTTTCATATGAGGCGACCATCCTAATCCTCGAGTGTAGCAACGCATCTGTGATTGACTTCAGATAAAACCTATGCTCTATATAAAGCTGCTTACCCAGGTTCATGGGCGGCAGTGACCACTTACCATCAGGTGGACTACATGCTCATCTACTACTTCATTATTTTATAAAAAAATACCTTTCTTATATTTTTACTGAACACATTTTGTCGAATACAACTATAACTCACCTGCCGCTGTGTTGCTCTATAACAAGGAACTAATAATTTAATGACCTCAACACTACCACATTGCTATCACAACGCAACTACACTGCATTCATTACCGCTGGCCGAGTGATGCGATTCTGCTACATATGAATGTTCCTATGTAGCAGAATCGCTACATATGAACTAAGATACCTTAATATATTAAAGTTGTTGTGAAGCCAGAATTGCATTTGAGACTAGAGGGGAATAAGGAATAAACATTTATTCCGACATTTATTATAACATTAATATCCGCATTATATATCTGTCAATCATGAATCAACTATTGTATTTCGATATTAGGTCTCAACATTTTAATAATGTAGTAATGTAACATTTTAGTAATATAGCTGTAACTACATATTAAAAATGTAGTTAGACAGAAAACAAACATTTAATTACTCTACATACAAGTTACAATTTTTGCCTACGATATAATAAAACAGGGTAGTTGCAGAAAGCATTAGCAGTATTAAAATGATGTATAGTGCTGCTACAACAACACATCCATAACTCCTATTAAAAACACGGTTGTAATTACAACAATATATTGACTACTCCGCTTTGTATTTGGTTCTTATAAATCACATAAACTAACTAATATTTTATCCACTTATTATGAAACAACAAATTATATTCCGGTACTTCCACTTTGCCCCGTCATCCTCTATTACAATAGACACATCTGCTGCAACGGAAGCAGTTACAATGCATAATAGACAGAAAAATAAAATAAAAGCATTTTCACAGAAACTGCGCAAATCTGCCCCATATATCTTCATTAATAGCACAATTTCATACAGTGATGACAATGTTTATTGTTAGAAGGATAAATAAATGGAATGGGGCCTTCTGCTATCTGTCATACCCAAATATGTTTAAATGTTACTTTAGTCAGTAAATCTTGTTTGGGCATGCTTTATTTCGAATTAAAAGCGGTTGACATTCTTTGCATGTAAAATATCACAGATCTTTGCGTTGTGTATTACGTTTATTTGTTTCTCAAAAGTATCATTTTGAGACATCTTACGAGCTTCATACACTGCGATCCAACAATCGGTCTCAACAATCAGATCCGATTTAAGAAAACTGCAGGCAGTTTAAGCGCATGCTCCAATACAAAAGAGCGGCGAATAAATATAAATCGTACTACAAAAAGTTGTACGAAACTAAAAAAACATACTTTCAAGGAGCATGTAGTCCTGATTTTTAAGTTGTGGACGGCATGCTCGTTACACTGGTGGAAATCTGTAAGCAACTTCATAAAGAACAGAGATCCTATCTACGGAACTACGGAATCATTATATTTCTTTTCAGGCGAACTTCGTTCCGCCTAAAACTCAAAAATCTAAAGTTTATCAGTGTTCCTCCACTATATTATGCATGTATTATACATATAAATTTTCTTTTTTAATCACTCCATCACCATCCTATCACATAATAATATCCATGATATTGTCGATACATCGATTTTTTTTACGCGGGCGATGCTGCGGGGTTCATCTAGTTGGTTTAGATCAAGGCTTACCTTTAGTCAGATCTTCATGTATACCCTAAACGAATTAAAATTGTAGAAGCCTTTGAGTGCGAGGTCGTTAGCGATGGCCCACTGCGCACACGATTAGCTACGCCACTGTAAACAGAGTACCAATATTCAATAACACCTTAACTGTACAGCTGTATTAAATAATATCGATATTGTTCACCGCTCGTAATGCGACACATCAGTAAGACAGATATCGATGACTTGTTCAAGTGATGAACTTAGGATAATGGGTCACAGACAAGCCTGGCTGACACATTCGTGATTTGCATTACGAGAATATTCAAAATGTTTTAATCGAAGCATATCTGCGATTACAAAGCGAGCTCGAGCCTTATGGACGTCGATTGGAGTTCCGATAGCGATTCGGTTTCACGAACTTGACGTACATACCTACGTACCACGCGACAAACCATCGTGACCACCTTGGCCCTTGACCGTTATTTGATATTTGTGAAATGTTCGCGTGTTTGTATCAACTTGTATGGTTGGAAATTTTGAAGCGGTTTAATGAACCTGGTTTAACAATTTTTTTCCGCGTAACTCTTCGATTTTGATCGAAGGAGTAACTCGCATATTTGAATACGGTTAAATTCTAGAAGTGGTCCCCGAATGCGTTTGACCTTCATCAACGTTGATGATAATCATCAATGCTCGTTTGGTGAGCATAACGCATTATAGCTGAAGCCTTTCTCACTTAGAGAGAGAGAAAACATTTCCAACATATAAGATAATGACGGTTTGATTATGTATATTTAATATAAGGCAACAACACGCTGAAATGTCATAATTACGGTCTTCATAGGTATCGCCCTAGTTTTACCCAACGCCAGTCAGTAGGTAGTATCTCTACAAAATTGAATTACAAAATCCAATAGCTTAGATATAGAATAGTTTTGGTAATAAACTTACGTTACACGGGATGATTAGTCTGGAGTGACTTCACATATTGTAAACTGCGGCATAATTGTGTTTGTCATGCGTTCAACACATCTTCATTGCATTGCCCATTACTTACCAATAGGACATGATGATGTTAACTATTGTTCATACCAAATTTCTCGTCCTGCACCCCTATTACCAAAAACAAAAAACGTATCAACACAATAGACTTTAACGTTCGGCATTCGATACAAACAATAACAAAATCTTGAGATAGGATAATGTCGCGACAAGACAGGCGTGGAATAAAGAGCATTGTTCAGTAGATACGCCTAGTTTAGCATCTTCCAATGATAGGGGTGAAGACAGCACAATGAGGGTATCACAACATACTGCGGGATCGTTAATCGATAACTATTCAGCTATTCAGATTTTATCGACGACGACAAGCCATTGTGACTCTATATCTTTGGTTTCTTTAATCTAAGGTATTGTGACAGTTTTAAGCGTAAGGAAATGATCTAAAGAGCCCGTGTCTATGGTCAACATTGTGTGCAGGATACATACGCCAACTAAAGTCTTCATTTTAGAATTGTTCTGCCTTTTAATTCACATTCAATACTATTTATGATATAAATTCACAGGATAAGATTTTTTCGAAGTAATTGGATGTGCAATAAAAGTAGTGTTAATTAAAAACAAAAAAATCTCTATTCATTCCTCTATTACAACACAGAAATGCTAAGATTGATTATATATGTTACGGTCCAACAGCGGCAATTGGTGAAACAAAATCCTTCTAGTTTTAGATATTGTTCTCATAATTTCTATGTTTTTGAGCGTAAGTACCTACTTAGTTCGTGTAACTATCAGTTTATTATCTTTTTTCCACCTGATGGTAAATTGCCAATATCGCGCATGGCATTTTTGGCATGATTCTACATACAAAAAGTGCAGAAAAAATTAACACTAGATAGGTATAACAAATTGCCAGTAAACACGACTATAATAACCAATTCCCTGGCATCCAAACTCGCATTCTTTATTCAATTTCATTTCGCATCATTGAGCTAAGTAGATACAATTCGTGCAGGCAATTTAAGACAATCGACACGTCCGTAATTGTGGGGTAATGACGGGAGCAAACATTTTCATTAACGACGTCCAGAAATTGTCTGAGATGATAACTGCATTGAACGAACGAAGCATAACTCATTCGATTAACCACCTTCAGTATGCCTGCGGGCATTTAATTCTAACTATAGACGGTGCATCAACAACCGCTTTACATCGACCCTTTCTTCTCAAACATACACTTACTTAAGTTTCCAAACCAAGAGCTTTGCATAAAATGGTTGCCCGTGAACTTTTTCAACCGCTAATGCTATCTTAGTAACGGCAAGAACGTATTAATCCTATTTTAATATGACTAATTACAACATTAATTGACGGTGTTCAGTGAAGTTATTCAGTCGTGTGGGTGGTTAAGTGGAAGAAGATTCATTTATTTTTAATAGGTCTTCGTAAACATTACAAGGCAATACGATAGTGTCATAACTTAAAAATAAGTGACATACATAACTATTTTATGGATTCTGATACATTTTTGGCCACGTTATTTGGTAGTATTATAAAATAATTCCAATTAAGCAAATGCCTTTACGGTTGTAGTGTTAATGTATATTTTGGTACTTATTTCTTATTCGTTGCTTGACCAAAAAAAAGTTTGTCAAATCTATACCGACCGGTGGCGACCAAAAATAAAATAAATGGTATTTTGATAGTGCATATTTTGCTTACTTATATTTAACCATTTTAGTGCATATTTCACCCTTTTATAATACATAATTGCATGCATATTTTGACATTATAGTGCATGTAATCCGATGTCTAGTTATAAGTCATAACTAATTTAAATTGATTTAAAACTTCATTATTTAAATGTTAAGTGCAGACAAGGCGCTGACTTTGATGTAGAAACATCGATTCACAGTCGATTAGATAACGTGCTTCAAATTTACCTACCAGTTTTAGCGTTGTTAAAGCGCGCACGCATTGTAGTAATCTACTTTTACACCATACGACATGTAATGCGACAATTATAAAACAAAAAACCGGTTTGCTTATAAATTATTGATTACCTTTACTGTCAGACGATATGTTTCAAACAGTTGATTAATTTGTTTTTCTAATGTTTAATTTAATTTGTCGATTTTTTGGATTTTGTGTCAAAATAGAAACTAATTTATTTTAAAATTATAATACGTAAGGATGTCGTATGGATGATGTAATAATATTCTGAAGAATGATTCTGACGACCCGCGTGGCGCAGCGGTTACCATACTGGTCTGACGCGCAATGGGTCCCAGATTCGACTCCCGGCCAGACAGGTATCGGAACGATGAGCTTAGATTCCTGCTTTGGGTCTAGGTGCTTGTGTATTCGTCTTGTGTGTGTCCATGGTACCCACGACTCAGGAGAAAATCTTACTGTGGGACTAAAGTGTGGAACGCGTGTAATGATTTAATTTCAGTTCAATATGAGTAACTGTCTTGAAATGCATTATATTTCAAGAAATTAGGATATCACATAACTAAATTACTATATTAACTTATAGCATCATCATAATGGTTTATAAATCATAACTAATTTAAATTGATTTAAAGCTTCACCGTTCAATGTTAGGTGCAGACAAGGCGCTGACTTTGATGTAGAGACATCGATTCACAGTCGATTAGATAACGTGCTTCAAATTTACCTACCAGTTCTAGCGTTGTTAAAGCGCGCACGCATTGTAGTAATCTACTTTTACACCGTACGACATGTGATGCGACAATTATAAAACAAAAAACCGGTTTGCTTAGAAATTATTGATTACCTTTACCTACTGTCAGACGATATTTTTCAAAGTTTTTGATCCCCATGAATTTAAATATACACTCATGCTTGAGAAAATACAAAAGAAATTTGGTCGTCACCTATATAAGAAAACGTATGGCTACTATCCATTTATGTATCCATCATTATTTGTGGCAGGTATGGTTGGTATCGAAACATTGGCTTTTAGACGTAAGATTGCCTTATTGATACATTATTACCAACTTTTAAACAATACAATTGATAATCCCACCACTTTGTCTCGCCTCTCGCTGTTTGTCCCGGAGCGGTTGGCTCAGCGGCGCCCGCGGGCCGTGTTCGCGGCGCCACCGGCGCGCACGCTCACGGCGCGGCATGCCCCCACGACTCGAGCTATACGATCGCTCAACATTTCGATTGCTCAGGAACCGGATATCGATGTTTTCCATATGTTATTTAAAGATTTTTGCAGTTCTGTCAGAATTGTATACAGTTTTGCCTAATTTTATATTGTTTTTACTCTAACAAAATATATTTGTTGTTAATCATATTAGCTTGTAGTGCGCATTGGCTTTGCTGTAAGCACAACAAGCGATTGCTTTTAAATAAATAAATAAATAAATAAAGAGTTGATTAATTTGTTTTTCTAATGTTTAATTTAATTTGTCGATTTTTTTGATTTTGTGTCAAAGTAGGAACGTACAAATAAGTATACATGATCAAAAAAAAATTATAATATATTTTAAAATCATAATACGTAAGGATGTTAATAATATTCTGAAGAATGATTTAATTTCAGTTGAATATGAATGCATTTCAAGGAATCAGAATATCACATATCTAAATTACTATATTATTAACTTATAGGATCATCATAACGGTTTATAAATCATAATTAATTTAAATTGATTTAAACCTTCACCGTTCAATGTTAAGTGCAGACAAGGCGCGGACTTTGATGTAGAAACATCGATTCACAGTCGATTAGATAACGTGCTTCAACTTCATCTACCAGCTCCAGCCTTGTTGAAGCGCACGCGCATTTTGGTAATCTAGTTTTACACCGTACGACACGTGATGCGACAGATGACAAGTAATATTTTTAATTTTATTCAAACAAAAAACGTGACTGCTTGTTTATTAATCACCTACAGGTTCAGATAATAGTTTTAGTGCAGTCGGTGAATCTTTTTAGTGTTTAATTTAATTAACGCTTTTTTTGGATTTTGTGTCATAATAGAAAGTACCTGGATGACCGAGCTTTGCTCGGTGTTTTTGTTTACTAAGAGTACATCATGTTTTTTTGGAATTATATTTTTTTATAACTATGCGAATTTCTTACTGATGATCATATGAATAATATATTTTGATCTTATCGACATTTTAATAATAAAAAATAATAACAACAATAAAATAATAATAACATAATAATAATAAAATATAGTAATAGAATAATACAGAACTCTCGATTAAATGGATTAAAAAGCAGCAAATATCTCTAACTACAGAATCGTCAGTATTCGCCATACAGCATCAATCTAATACCTTTAAACGAGCAATTCTTGTATATATATATATATATATATATATCAACGATCTCGGAAACGGCTCCAACGATTTTCTTGAAATTTCGTATATAGGGGGTTTAGGGGGCGATAAATCGATCTAGCAAAGTTTCATTTTCAGAAAATGTCGTTTTGTCCGTGTTTTCATTGCATAAAGATCGAAGAGACCGAATACGAAGAGAAATTTTGTCACCGTTTACGAAGTTAGAATAGCTCAGTTGGGAAATCGGATCGCAGGAAGTCGGGGTTCAAATCTCGGTCCGATCGTTTTTTTTTTTTCTCTTTTTTTCGAGATTTATTTTGTTAGTTTTATTTTTTATTTTTAGTTCTATTTTCTATTTTTTAGTTCTACATTTTTTTCTTTTTAGTTCTTTTTTGGTATTTTTGTTTTATTATTATATTTTATTTTATATTAGTTAATTGTGATTTTCACCTTCACGGCTGCTGTTGCCGGTATTTATAGATACCCCGTCCTGTAACCCACAAGAAAAAGGTATCTATGTCCCCGCTACTAATTAAGTATTATATAGAGTAAATAAACTATAAAAATATACAGGCTAACTTTAATCTACCTCTTCTTCTTACATTTCTCCGGCGGCTCTGTGTTCTGGGTATCTTTTTGTGTGTTGTTTACAAAAAACAGTATCTCCCGTTTTTTTAAGTGGATAATCCTCATGGATACCCAGCCACCCGGGGTGGTAGCTGGGGTATGCCGGACTTATACCGGCTAAACCCCGACTGTGTTTTCTGTTCGCACCGTACGACGGGAACACGGGTAAGCTTTCGCAGTCATCCGCGAACCCGTCGGTGCTCGGCCGCTCCTGCAGCTCCTCCCCGCGTGGAGCCTAAAGCTCCCCTCCAACAGCAAGGCGCGCCAGAAAACACAAAGGCGCGCCTTACCTCCAAAGCTCCCATCCGCAGGGCGACATACCAACCCCGAGACCGCCACCCAGGGGCCGTGGGCATGGCAAGCCGACACCCGCAAGGCATCCCTACAGGCATCGACCTCCCACACCCAGCGGCAGATCCGTTCTTTGGTTCCGCCGCAAACCACCAAACGGCCGCAGAGGACAGGGAGGACGGCAACGACACACCACATCTCCTCTTCTCTGCGGCCCCACCGCCAACGCATCTGACGGTGCGCCCCCGCTCGGTCGCGGGAGACAGGGTGTATGGCAACGACGACTAGGTGGAGATCCCTTCGAGGAGGAAGACAGTATCTCCTAGCACTTTACTGATTATGGTTGATGAATGTATGTATGTATGTACAGTTGCACCAATAATTATTGGGATGGTTGCCGTTTGCGTTTTCCACAAACGGCTACCATCTTTTTTATTAATTTTTCGATTTCTTTAGGTCCTATATTATAATCGGATGGTACAGATACGTCTATTAAGTAGGTTCGGTTATTAGTTTTGTCTATATATATTAAATCTGGTCTATTGTGTGTAATAGTGACATTGGTTTGAACTGGCATCTCGCAAAGAATTTTAGCAGTCTCATTCTCTTTCACTTGGGGCTGTATGATCATTTCCTTCCACCAAAGGCTAGATACTTCTATTTTATGCTTTTTAGCTAAACACCAGTAGACGTACTGCACAAGACTATTGTGCCGCTTTACATAATAATTTCCTGCTAATTTCTTAGATTGCAACATAGACGGGACATATTGGTTCTTTCAATATGTCCCGTCGGTGTTGGCGTGTCATTATACAGTACCTGGATGACCGAGCCAACATCGACGGGACATATTGAAAGAACCAATATGTCCCGTCTATGTTGCAATCTAAGAAATTAGCAGGAAATTATTATGTAAAGCGGCACAATAGTCTTGTGCAGTACGTCTACTGGTGTTTAGCTAAAAAGCATAAAATAGAAGTATCTAGCCTTTGGTGGAAGGAAATGATCATACAGCCCCAAGTGAAAGAGAATGAGACTGCTAAAATTCTTTGCGAGATGCCAGTACAAACCAATGTCACTATTACACACAATAGACCAGATTTAATATATATAGACAAAACTAATAACCGAACCTACTTAATAGACGTATCTGTACCATCCGATTATAATATAGGACCTAAAGAAATCGAAAAATTAATAAAAAAGATGGTAGCCGTTTGTGGAAAACGCAAACGGCAACCATCCCAATAATTATTGGTGCAACTGTACATACATACATACATTCATCAACCATAATCAGTAAAGTGCTAGGAGATACTGTCTTCCTCCTCGAAGGGATCTCCACCTAGTCGTCGTTGCCATACACCCTGTCTCCCGCGACCGAGCGGGGGCGCACCGTCAGATGCGTTGGCGGTGGGGCCGCAGAGAAGAGGAGATGTGGTGTGTCGTTGCCGTCCTCCCTGTCCTCTGCGGCCGTTTGGTGGTTTGCGGCGGAACCAAAGAACGGATCTGCCGCTGGGTGTGGGAGGTCGATGCCTGTAGGGATGCCTTGCGGGTGTCGGCTTGCCATGCCCACGGCCCCTGGGTGGCGGTCTCGGGGTTGGTATGTCGCCCTGCGGATGGGAGCTTTGGAGGTAAGGCGCGCCTTTGTGTTTTCTGGCGCGCCTTGCTGTTGGAGGGGAGCTTTAGGCTCCACGCGGGGAGGAGCTGCAGGAGCGGCCGAGCACCGACGGGTTCGCGGATGACTGCGAAAGCTTACCCGTGTTCCCGTCGTACGGTGCGAACAGAAAACACAGTCGGGGTTTAGCCGGTATAAGTCCGGCATACCCCAGCTACCACCCCGGGTGGCTGGGTATCCATGAGGATTATCCACTTAAAAAAACGGGAGATACTGTTTTTTGTAAACAACACACAAAAAGATACCCAGAACACAGAGCCGCCGGAGAAATGTAAGAAGAAGAGGTAGATTAAAGTTAGCCTGTATATTTTTATAGTTTATTTACTCTATATAATACTTAATTAGTAGCGGGGACATAGATACCTTTTTCTTGTGGGTTACAGGACGGGGTATCTATAAATACCGGCAACAGCAGCCGTGAAGGTGAAAATCACAATTAACTAATATAAAATAAAATATAATAATAAAACAAAAATACCAAAAAAGAACTAAAAAGAAAAAAATGTAGAACTAAAAAATAGAAAATAGAACTAAAAATAAAAAATAAAACTAACAAAATAAATCTCGAAAAAAAGAGAAAAAAAAAAAACGATCGGACCGAGATTTAAACCCCGACTTCCTGCGATCCGATTTCCCAACTGAGCTATTCTAACTTCGTAAACGGTGACAAAATTTCTCTTCGTATTCGGTCTCTTCGATCTTTATGCAATGAAAACACGGACAAAACGACATTTTCTGAAAATGAAACTTTGCTAGATCGATTTATCGCCCCCTAAACCCCCTATATACGAAATTTCAAGAAAATCGTTGGAGCCGTTTCCGAGATCGTTGATATATATATATATATATATATATATATATATATATATATATATATATATATATATATACAAGAATTGTTCGTTTAAAGGTATTAGATAAACAAATGTATACGATAAAAAGCGTCATAATATATTTTAAAAATCATAATACGTAAAGATGCTAATAATATTCTAAAGAATGATTTAATTTCAGCTCAATATGCCTATCGGTAATAATGCATTTTAAGAAATTAAAATATGAATTAAAGAAATCAGTATATTTACTTATAAGAATTTTATTAGGTCCGTCACAGTGAGTTGAACTTATAAGTCATACTTAATTCGTATTGATTTAAAACTTCACCATTTAATATTAGGTGCAGACAAGGCACAGACTTTGACTAAACATCGATTCACAGTCGATTAGATAACGTGCTTCAACTTTACCTACCAGTTCTAGCGTTGTTAAAGCGCGCACGCATTGTAGTAATCTACTTTTACACCGTACGATACCTGATGCAGCAGATGATAAATATTAAATGCACAAAAATAATTGATATTTAAAATGCATTTATTTATTTAGATATATAACATAAAAAGTAATAATTATTTTAAATATCTCAATCAACATCGAATAAATATAAATTTTATTCAAATCAACAAATACATACTTAGAAGACAATCATAACAAATTGAATTAATTACTTATGTCTGGAAATGCCGCCTCGTCTTTTACAACAAAACGTTATAGTTATTCATATAAACATAGGTAGGTAACTAATTACGTGTAAATGATGATAATTTTATTGTACTAGTTGCCGTCTTCTAAAATACTTGTATGAAGTAAAGGACATCGGTCTCCGTCAGATCTTCTAACTCCACAATGAAAGTAAATATTCTTTA
Organism: Spicauda simplicius; assembly: GCA_949699795.1. Taxonomy (NCBI): domain Eukaryota; kingdom Metazoa; phylum Arthropoda; class Insecta; order Lepidoptera; family Hesperiidae; genus Spicauda; species Spicauda simplicius. The sequence goes on along the minus strand of OX453071.1, from coordinate 10,604,021 downwards.
TCTCTAAGATGAGAATAGTTGAAAACATTCAACAAGAAGTCAAAGCAGAGAAACATATGGTTGAATTCATTATATACATATTCATTAGCAGTTCTTAAATATACTAAAGCAGTGTAGGCCGGCCCAGACTACGTACACTTGAGCTGAAGAAGACGGTGGGTAACGCTAGGTAAAGATGGTTCAGAATTGGTCGAATTGGCACACATAATGAAAGGCCTATGTTTATCAGTGGAGTTTCGAGAGCTGATAGATGGATGGATGGAAACAATGGCGGGGCAAGACCTAATCTTAATGTGGGCAAACTACAATTCGCGAAACCCTTTGATTAAAGTCGAACCAGCAAATATATAAAAATTAAAGTTGAACTGCAATTTAACGAACAAAAAAAAACAGGCCAAAAAATATATGTAGACTAAAGTCGATCTGCAATTTGACGGCCATCCGTTAGTGCGGTAAAAATCCCAGATAACCCTGCGTCGCTCCCACGGCGTCGCGTATCTTTTGAAGCATTTCCCTCCGAGAAAAAAAGGCGGAGGCCCATACCACCCATGCCTTATGCCGCCACTGAGTGAAAAAATTTAATAGATTTTAAAAATTGGAAAGAACAGGCACTTTCATATTTTTATTCCTAAATCTGTAAGTATAATCCTACATAACTTACATTAAGTAATGAATGCTCTTTTATGACGCTTCTTCAATTATTTATTTGCAGCATACAAGTCGTGCGTCGTGTCGCAATCGTTCCGTTACGAGTATGTAACATCTCCAAACATTCGCTTGTCGCCCCCCGCTGCGCAGTTGGCATTAACGACTAATAGCAGCATGTTAATCGGCAGGCGATCGTCGAAAGCGGTCACTTTAAACTAAAAAACTGGAGCGTCATACGATATCTATGGAATTGGTGATCCTTTCCGTGTATTAAGTGTCCAAGGATAAATACACGCTTGCGTGGTTCATAGGTTCATTGTTACATGCGTATTCGTTTTTGTATGATTAGTGACAAATTGACAATTTTATTGTCGGTGACTAGTACTTACTTATTTTTTTTATACGATTGAAGTAACAAATATTCCATGTCTTGTTTACGCACTAGTCCACTCTGTCGACGATGTATTTTTGTTGCTACCCACTTTATGTATAAAATCGCAGTAGGTAGGTACTTTATGATTAAGATACTAACTAATGTCTGTAATGTTTAATTTCTCATGTACCTAAGTGAATTCTTAATTCTTTGTGAGAATACAGTTCTTTAACCATAAATGCAGCACCAGTCACAGCAGCAGTCCACCTGTCGTTAATGGGCATATGCTGCCGATGGACAACTGTAAGCAACTTTATAGTAGGTAAACAAAGGTTTTATCTAAAGTCAACCACAGATGCGTTGCTACTCCAGGGGTTTAAGAAGCATAAAAAAGAAACGTAAACCACGCTCTTCCACCGAAATGCAAAAATTGCTTCCCGAAATAGTTATGGCGGTGGTACTCACCCGTTTGAACCATATACCTACATTCTACCACAAGTGGTAAATATAAAATCGATAAATTATAAAATCATTAATTTACTTGAATAAATAATAAATCAATGAACAAACACATAATTTCATTATTTAAACTTACTTTAAATAATTACAAGTTGTCTTATAACACTCGATGTAGGAATAAAAAAAGCATCTTAGGTTGTTTTAAGATTTTGGTATAATTCATGTTATTTAAATAAAGTTAATTAACCTCCTACCTACATTTGTACTACTCACAGAACATAGCAGTAAGAAAAATCTACAGCCGGTAATTTAAACAATAGCACCAAATTATTTTACAAGTAAAATCTGTCGACTCTAGGGACTTGGTAGAGAAAGTAAAATGTCAATTCCGATCTGTATTTTTTTCAAAATTGCGAAGGAAGGTGGACGTGCGACAGCGCGCTCATGCAAAGGTAAGTCAATCGATTGTAATCTTTCGCTAATATTATTAATGATTGGATTTAACATTGGTAACTAATTAAAAGTACAAAATGATGATAAATAGTGTTACTTTAGCAGAAAAATACATCACGACCACATGGTCTTGCTGTCAGTTTTTATGTCCTTTACAAAGAGCAAATGTAGGTAATAAAAGTTTAGATAGTTTGACTCTTATTGTACTTTACATAGCACATTGGTGGATAATTATTTGTGTGTATTTGTTCTAGCAATGACGGACAAAGATAGATTATAATAAATGATTCTGAATTTGACTTTTCGGGTGATGATTCAGATGGCTATACAGAGTTTATCCCTCCAGAAGTTAGCCAAAGAGCTAGAGATTATCATAATATTGAGGCTTTTTTTTTAACGCGGAGAAATCCTCATGGATCCCCTTTCGCCCGGGGGAGCGCAAGAGGTATGTCGGACTTTTACCGACTAAAACTCCGCGGCGTTCCTCTGGACGTTCGGTGCCGGGTCACGAGTAAAGCGTTAGCATTCCATTCGCGGCCCGGCAACGTCGGCCGGCGCTGATGTTAACGCCAGCCACGTCCCGAGAGGGAGGGGCCCCTCTCAGTGGTGTCCCTCATGAGATGTGCATGCAGAACGCACACACGACATCTCGAACCCTTGTGACCAGAGGCAGGATCCCCCGATTCTGCCCCTGTGGGCTCATGGGACTGGAAAAGAGTGGCTGCAAAAGCCACTCTCCGGCGTCCCAAGCGTCTGCGACGAAGCGGCGCGGAAGATGTATTGTCCTCCCTGGCCCGCTCCGCCGCCTCCTTCGCGAGCATCACTGCTTCGCAGAAGGATCGCACCGCCTGCCACGACCTGTCACTTCCAACCATGGCGCGAACCACGGCCGGAAGCGAGAGGTCGGCCCCTAATACAGAGCTGAGCGCGCGGCGCTCCGCATTCCACGCAGGGCATACCTCCAGCGTATGCTGGGACGTCTCTTCGAGGCAACCCTAGCAATGATGGCACCTGACAGGCGGCTCCCGCCCGATCCGACACAGGTAGCTCCCGAAACATGGTTGTCCCGAGAGCACCTGCGTCAGACGGAAGGACAGGATGCCAAATCGCCTGCCACTGCTGAAATATTGGACGGATTGCCTCGATAGTCCTCAAGCCGGCGCTGGGATGCGCCAGCCTGGACATCCACGTTTCGATAGCCCTTTGGCGCAACTCAGCTCTGTGCCCCTCCAATTCCTGCTGTGTGGGCGGGTGGCTCCGAGATTGGTGCGCCTCCTCACGCCACTGACGTAGTGACGCAAGGGCTCTCGCTTCCAAATCCCAGGGCAAAGAATCCGCCAGCACGCAGGCTGCCTCACACGAGATCGTGCGATAGCCCCATATCACCCTGATCGCCATCACTCGCTGCGCTCGCATAGGCACAGCGGCATTTCGGCTGCTCTGGGCGTCAGCCCACACTGGAGCCCCATACAGGGCCATCGACCTCACGATACCCGTGTAGAGACGTCGACACGACGTCTCTGGCCCACCGAGGTTTGGCAACAGACTACCCAAGGCCGGCGGCCGGACGGCAGCGTCCTCAGTAGCCGAGGCACAAGGCATTCGAAGTGGGGACCGAAGTTCCACCGGCTATCCAGAACGAGTCCCAGATACCTCATCGACCGCCTCACGTCGATATGAACTCCGGAGACGACGATATGGGCATCCCGCGGCGGCGCCATCCTAGGGGATAATATTGAGGCTAGCAGTTTAGACAAGGAGCTCGATATTATCGTATTATCAACTCTTTCTCCGGCGTAATCTAAGTTCATATTCAAAAATATTTAATTCATCACGATAGCACACATGAGGCCGTAGAAGAAACGTACCGCATAGAGGTGGACGCGGATGTGGACGTAGTTTAAATCTCGTGGAAGGAACTCAACGTACCTACATTTTTTTTTATTCTCGAGGGAGTAACTCTGGGACCTCCAAAGTACTGCAGCCGGAATCCTCTGAGCGCTCTGCCCCATCGGGCTCCTCTCGGGCCGGCTAGGCCCATCGCTCCGTCCTTCCCGGGATCGCCTGGCTGGACGGTTCAAGCTCCCGCTGTTCACTCTAGGCGCCCAAAAACCCTGGAAGCCCATTTTAGTCGCCTCTTACGACAGGCAGGGAATACCGTAACCCTATTTTGATCCCGAAACTACAGAGACGGTTCATTTTGCCCTATGTGATCATGCTTTTCCAGTTTTCTAAGAAAACTGCTACAAGTTTTTCACTAGCCTCATACAATACCGTTTTAATCTTTTAATCGGTGGAGGCATCGATTATAAATGGGTGTTTGAGGTCCTAAACAAAAAAATGATATTCATTGCAAAAGTAGTGGCTAGTGACATCTAGTGATGAATAGCAACACTACATTGTACTCTGTAATTCTTTAAATAATTAACAGATGGCAGTCATGTAGCATTAACATACAAAATGAGAACAAGCTATTAAAATAACTTTTACGTATTTATTCTATATTACAAAAAATATTAGTAAATATTAAATTGAAAGAAAAATGTAGGATATAACTGAATATCAAGTTAAAATGGATAGAGAGCCCAATAAGTCATTGTCGCCAAATGTCATTTGTAAATAATTATTGACAACTGTCACGACGTCAATGTCAATTTTATTTTATTCTGCAGCAGCACTTGAAATGATAATATTTCTTTTCTTCGAGTGTTAAGAATATCAAAAGTCATCATGTAGTTATTATTTTACTTATTATTTTTTCTAGTCTACCACATTTCTTTTGTAGCAGCATACAGAATTGACTGCTACCATCTTGTATGTCTTTATAATCTTATAACTTGATAACTAACAATGATCCTGTTGAGAATACCTTTAATTTATCAACGTCTCATTGCTAGAAAATTGGTTCAAACGTGCTTATTAGAAGCCAGTTACACAACAGCGGTCACCATAGATGCCATAGACGCCATAACCCACGAGCTGTTACAGCGGCACCAAAACAAGGCGAAAAACAACCTTTTCAGTGTAAACGATTTAAGTTTAAGGCATTTCATGAAGACAGACAGCAATGAACCGAAAAAAGATATTACTACCCTTACTACAGAAGAGCTAGGCAATTGGGTTGTTGAACTATTCGAAAAACAAAAACATAAGCTGCTAAATGAAATTATCACCGATTGCTACGAAAAAAAGATAATCATCAGTGACGGTGCCATGAAAAAGTTGTTTAGAAGCGCAAGTATTTCTGGTAAAGTCGATACAGTATTAATATTACAAAAGTATGCTATGAAAATTGATCCATACTTATATAAACGGAATGGAGAGTTCTTACATTATGTAGCAAAGGCTCAGTGCATGAAAGGCAACTCGGATAAAGGTCTGTTCATATTAAAACAATGCTATGAAAAATTTGAAGGATTAAGAAGCTTCTATAGAATAATTCTGAGAGAACTTATACAAGACACGGTTTTAAACAGATCGGAGGCATCGCTAGTTGTTTTCAAGAAGTATATGTTAGAATTTAGCGAGAAGTATAAAGACCATTATCCACTTGTTTGCTTCTGGTACAATTGTTGGTCCAGTAACTGGTTTTCAGATCAGATGCTGGCAGATGAATTATTGGAATCTTCTAAATATCTTCAGGGTATTGTAAGAGATAAGTAAGTATATTTTGTAGAATTTCTTTGAATAGGAAATGGACTGGTGTTTTTTGAATTAGAGAAGTAGCAAATGGACTGGATTGTACTGCAGTTGAGTAAGAGTGGACTGCGTATCTAGTATATGATAGGTATTATGTGGCATTTATCAATGTATTCAATCCCAGACAGTAGAATGTATGATCCGCATTTTTGTTATTGAATTAAGCAGCCCTTGAATCATTAGAACACCTCTTATAAATGTCTTCTTTACCACAGCTTTCTTGCCAAAATTGCCGGTGCACTTTTATATGAGGCGATCATCCTAGTTTTGGGAGTAGCAATGTGTCTGTAATTGACTTTAGATAAAACCCATGTTCTATTTGAAGTTGCTTACAGGTGTCCATGGGCGGCAGTGACCACTTACCATTAGGTGGACTGCATGCTCGTTTCCTACTTCAAAAAATTCAGCATTGTTTAACAGCTCCATTAATAGGTTATTAGGCTGCTTATCAGTGAATAATTGGTGTTGCAGTAATGTCTCTGACTTAAAGCACTATTACTAATATCGTCTTTACATACTTTAATACATTTCTATCCATCAATCAATCCTGATAAGCCTACTGTTGAGGTTCAACATCAACACATCTGTTTAACTTGGCTTTCATAGAGAAAAGATAATTATGATGAAAAGATGATGATAGATGTTATGACGATGCCACAAGAATTCAGCATTGTTTCTTTTACTCTAGCAGATATAATAAAGTGATAATGACTAATGCTTTTGAAATAAATTCAATTTTATACATGTCATAATGTGATTTAAGTGTTTTGAAATACTGATTCTAATTAAATGTTGTCGCAACAGACAAGTTTACTTAAATAAGTTTTACTAATATAAACTTGTCTATTGCATCCGCAATAGGAAGTTCTTAATTCGAAACAAGTTCAGTAGACAAGACGCTTTCTTATTATTGTAATAATTATTCAGTATTTATTATTTTTTTATTATTATTTGCATTTTAAAAATACAGTGGGCCACCCTAATCAAAAAAACCCACAGATATAGTCGTTAAAAAAAGCATTCTCTGCAGTCGCGCGGCTGACGCGTTGCGGCCGCGCTGCTTGCGACCTAATGTGAAAGTGCTCTGAGAATTACAATCTCTAGTAACATTCTCTAGTCCCATTAAATATATATAAAAAAACTTACTGAATACCCATATTTAGTTAACCAAATTTCCTTTCTATTTTCAGATCAACAGCATTCAGTATAACAATTCTACGAGAGTACAATGAAGATGCAGTGTTGCGGCTTCTACAAAGTCTGATTAAATACAACATGATGGATGAATATGCAAAAGTTTTGCAAGTTCTCTTTGCATATAAGTGTAAGTATAATGTAATTTTGCTACAAACATTCATTTTATATCCAACCTCTGTAGGAAACATTTACATAATCTGCCAATTTAAGCCATTAATTATTCACTTTATCGTCTACTCATGTGGGTAGTGCATCAAATAATAAAGACAATGAAAATTGTACAAAAAATGTCAGTTTAATCTCTCAGCTAGTTTAAAAAACGTCATAATTCAACAAATAATTGTCAACAGATTACGATCCTAATTAATGACTTTTCTCTTAGAAAAAGAAGACTGGCCAATCCGGTTACATCTTGAAGAGCTTCTTTTTATAAAAATATTAGGCATGAGATTGACTGTCTTTGTGAAACTCTCAAGCAAACAATACTAAAGAGTATTGTATTGTATTGGAACAATACTAAACAGTATTGTTTGCTTTGAAGTTAGGATTGAATTTATATGTGCTGATATAGATTCAGTCCTATTAATTAATAGAAATTCAGTCCTATTAATTAATATAATGAATAGGCGACCCGGGAATAGCTGGGCGGTTACCAAACCTGTCTGACGCGTAGTGGGTTCCGGGTTCGATTATCGGCCAAACAGGTATCTGACTGATGATTTTAGATTCTTGTTCTGGGTCTGGGTTTTTGTGTATTCGTCTTTGTGCGTCTATGGCACCCACGACACATGAAAAAATTCTTACTGTGTAGAAAGCGTTTTAAGTTTTAATAAATGTGAAAGTGTGACCATGTCTGTGTGTCTCTTACTCTTCACGCAAAAACTATCAGTTGGATTTCGCTAAAATTTTGCCACAAATAGTTTCTGATCTAGATTAACACCTAAGATACTCTTTATCATATTAGACTTGACTGAAGCAGGTGAAGCCGTGGTTATAATATAGTTAAATACAATTGAGTAGGGATAGACGCCCAAATGGAGTTTGGATTTTCAAAGCAACGTCTAATGCTTATTTAGTGTCAAAGACATTTGACATTTATTTTTATCTGAATGTAGTCAAATATAAATATTTTATTTAGATAGCTGGAAATATATTTCAAAACATGAACAATAGAAAAATTCCCGGAGCGCTATGATATGGGGTTCTTCAAGAAAGGTGCGAATAGAGCTCTCCTACAAAGGCGGCGATGCATTGGCGACTCCTCTGGTATTGCGAATGTCCACAGGCGACGGTGACTACTTTCCATCAGGTAGCCCGTCTGCCTTATCGTTAGGTTAAATTATAAAAAAAAAAAAATACTAAAGAGTATTGTTTACTTTGAAGCTAGGATTGAATTTATATGTGCTAATATAGAGTACACATAAATTCAGTCCTATTAATATAATAAACAGACGACCCGGGTAGCGGGGCGGTTACCATACCTGTCTGACGCGCAGTGGATTCCGGGTTTGATTCCCGGCCAGACAGGTATCTGAATGATGATTTTAGATTCTTGTTCTGGGTCTGGGTGTTTGTGTATTCGTCGTTGTGTGTGTCCATGGCACCCACGACACAGGAAAAAATTCTTACTGTGTAGAAAGCGTTTTAAGTTTTAATAAATGTGAAAGTTTGTGACGACCCGCTTGGCGGAGCGGTTACCATACTGGTCTGACGCGCAATGTGTCCCGGGTTCGATTCCCGGCCAGACAAGTATCTGAATGATGAGTTTAGATTCATGTTCTGGGTCTGGGTATTTTTGTTTCCGTCTTGTGTGTGTCCATGGCTCCCACGACAGGAGAAAATCCTAATGTGGGGCTATGAGTGTAGAAAGCGTGAGCGTGCGTGATGTCTGTGTGTCTCTTACTCTTCACGCAAAAACTACGAGTCGGATTTTGCTGAAATTTGGCTCGCAAATGGTTTCTGATCTAGATTAATACATAAGTAGTAGACGTGACTGAAGTAGGTGAAGCCGTGGGTATAACATAGTTAAATACGATTGAGTAGGGATAGACGCCTAAGTGGGTTTTCAAAGCAACTTCTAATGGTTACTGAGTGTCAAAGCCATTTGACATTTCTTTTTATCCAAATGTAGCCAAATATAAATATTTTATTTAGATAGCTGGGAATATTTTTCCGTTTAAAAATATCTACAATATAAAAATTGCTTTGTCATAACAAAATTCCATGTGTGTAAGTTATTTTTATCTGTTTTTGTTGTAAATAATAACAGTTCGTGTGAATAAACTCGAGTAAAGAGATGATAAATGCCCTGTAACTATAAAAATACCTACAACTCATACAGTATATCCATTATAAAGAATTATGTACTACCATCTTGTATATATGTATACTGGATTGTTGTACATGGCATAATATTGGGCTAATAGCAGTAATTACAACTAATATAAATTTGCAAATATTTTTTTTAATCCTATTAATTAAAAAAGATAAACAGTGGTAAAGAGATTTTAGCATAATAGTTATTTATATATCGACGAATCTCTAGCACAAAATCTTATAGGAAAAGTTACCAATTTACAGTATGAAGCTTTGTTGATATATATATATTTACGTGAAGCAAAAATTTGTGCATTTTTAAGTTATATGCCGCGGACTGATTAGTATAAAATTTTGCACGGTTATAGTAGGCGTAGAGAAGGAGTGCAGAATGTTAATGTTTTTTCAAATAATGCATATAACATACATAAAATCAATTACAAACACATTACACACACTACCGTGCATTTATCACAAACACATACATAATAAACGAAATAATACTTTCAATGTCTTACTATGAAAACACATAACGTCAAAAATGTCACATGCCTTTGTCAAAACACTTGCTATTGCTTTTAAATGCAGCTTAGTTAATAAACCTCTTTTTACCTTTAACGGGTGCGTTTAAAATAACTTGAAAATTATTACAATTTATTTAAATTACAGAAATATTGTTGCTACTTTGGACAATATTTGAAGTTTAGTTTTTTTAATTTAAATTACGGTCGAATCTCGACCATTGCAATGAGTGACTAATTGTAATAGTTGATTGTAATAGCTATTTATGCACTTATGTAATAAGTTCCTAAATAGCTATTACAATGATTTTAATGTTTGTTTTGTTATATCACAGTGTCACAAAATCAAGAGACAATGTACAGCCTTGAAACAGAATTCACGTCAGTTTCTCTTAATGCCCTTTGCATTGATTAATTTTGATATGACATAAATATTGTAAGAATACACAAAAGCATATGAGTAATGCTTAGTGCATGATTTACTTAAATTAAAACAATAGCTGCACATTTAACTTAATTTAATTAAACTGTATTTGTTTCAATTGGATATGCAGGTTCATTATAAATTATTAGGTATATCATGAGGATAATATTTTATCACATTAAATATATGCTTAATAAAGTTGATTAAAAGACTAGACCGCGCTCATTTTTGCATAAGAAATGTTGCAGAATTATTGTCAAAAATCGAGGACCTTTTATGTACAAAGAATCGAGGATGTTTTTATCTACAACGAAATTTGGAACTAATTAAGTAACTTATAAAATGTGGTTTATAAAATACGTAAATAAACAGAATAGAATTAGTAGGACTGTCACTTTAAAGCTTGTGGTTGTAAATATGTTATGGAAGAAGCAAAGTAGTATGGAAACTACACGATGTGTAGTAGTGATTGTCACCCCTGAAATAAAACAGGGGTCCGTTTTTTAGCGTTTCGTACTTCTGAAGATGACCAAGCTATAGCACCAGATATTACAAAATTATCCCCACCAAAATTTTAATTAGAATACAAGAACAAAAAAAAATCTTTGGTAATAGCCAAATTATTTTGGTTCAGCCTTTTATTTACAACTTGAATTTATTGTTACAGTGAGAAATCGAGATTTGCACGGGTGTACCGAAATCATACGAAATTGTGAAGTGTTGGGTTTATCTTTACCTACGTCGCAGCAAGGGAGGTACATTAAGATGCTCATAAATAAGAAAGACCCCGATGAAAAAGGAAGCAACCCAAACTTCAAACTGAAGTTTTAGTGACCATCTCGTAAGAGTTCCTCAAGGCGTGATTTTAGGTCCAATAATATTGTCCCTAAAAGTGTTTATGTTTATCATAGATAGATGGATACCAAAAATAATCTACATTGAGCTAATGGTAGATATGAAAATATAAACTTCATCAAAAAATTGTCGAAAACCAAACAAAACGCTTAATTCAAGTTCTGAATTAGAATCTATTTATAATTAATAGTATCTCTCTGTGGTCATGACAAAAATAGATTATTAAAAGAATTGACCTGTCCTTTTCGCTAATGTAGTTTCACAATTATTGTACATAAGTGAATAGTGTTAATAGTAAAATAAATGGTTGTATACATTGATAGAAATGCGTATTATTTCTTCTAAGAATCATGTAGTGTTAATTATTAGGATCAATAAGCAGCTTTGATTCTATAGGGAAATGTGAATTAATGTTTGTGTCTTCCACTATGAATTAGTGGATCATTCACTGCTCCAGTGATCGGAACATAGGTTACCTTTGTGTGTTCTACCGGCTTTACAATGGTGAGTGTTCCGAGGATCTTTTTGACCTGGTGCCTACGTCACCCTTCCTCCATCGTACCACTCGCCGAAGGATGAAGTTCCATCCGCATCAACTGGACCCGTGGCGGTCCTCCACGGTTTGGTTTGCACGGTATTTCCTACCACGAACGTGCAAGATGTGGAATGAGCTTCCTCCTGAGATATTCCCGGAGCGCTATGACATGAGGCTCTTCAAGAAAGGTGCATAAAGAGTTCTCCTTCAAAGCCTTCAAAGCGACGGTAACCACTTTCCATCAGGTGGCTCGTCTGCCTTATCGTCAGGTACAAATCTCTTACTGCCAATGTTTCATTACTAGCCACGCAGTTCCTCTCAAAATGAAAAGAAACTAAATCTTTGAAAAACATTGAGAACTGTACTGACAAAAATGAAGAAATAAAGACGAAACAGTCTCTTGTTCTTTCTCAGTTGTTGTTAGATGTGTACGAAAAAATATTATAGTGACTCTTAAGACTATAAAAAAATCAAACACTTAATCTCATTCCGAACTTCTTGAGCATTCCTATGGATTTCCTCGTTATATTTTCCTCCACTGTTAAATCAAATGATAATCTCGTTAATTTATAAAAATTGGAGATCCAGTTGCAACTATTAAATCCTATTATTTCTAGGGCTAAAACGTTGTATATCTAATATAACAAGCCATATCCTAATAGTCATAATATTATTATCCTCATAAAATGCCTGGCAACGGTCTAGTGATCTAAAAGGTTATCGTATGTATAAAAATAAAAGCACACTGCTAATAATGTATTGTTTATTATCATACTACATTCATTAACGGTTCCGCGTTTAATAATAACAACGTTTTTTTTGTTCTCGAGGGGGAAACCTTTAAAAAGTGGCCCGATGCCTTGGGAGCGGCACAGGGTTATGTGGGATTTTTACCGCACTAAGATCCCCTCGGTGGCCGTCCTCGGCCCTACAAAGAAGACTCCGGGATCTCCAAAGAAACGCAACCGGGATCCTCTTAGCGCGTTGCCTCATCGGGCTCCTCTCAGATGGGCGGCTGGGCCCACCCCTCCGTCTAGTCTTTACCACGATATGCGACCACATATACCGCCGTCCTTTCCGGGATTGCCTTGCCGGTGTAAGCACTCTAGCCGCCCGCGAACCCGGAAGTCCCTTTTAGTCGCCTCTTACGACAGGCAGGGGATACCGTAGGCCTATTCTGATCCCGGAACTACAGGGACGAACGGTCGAGTGTATCTACCGCCTGACTTACATACCGCTGTAAAGACTAGATTGGGTGGTGGGCCAATCCGCCCATCTGGGAAGAGCCCGATGGGGCAACACGCGCAGAGGATTTCGGCTGCGTTCGTTAGGAGGTCCCGGAGTCCTCTTAGCAGGGGGGGGGGGGGGGGCAGTTTGGCAGGATAGCGTCAACCACTCGTTGGCAAATGCTGTGTGGCTCGAACTCGTGTGTCGAATAACAACGCCTAATTAATTAATAGCAGCAATGTGTAGGTATATAATCATGATAATCTAATCATCTTATTACTTTGTACTTTCTTGTTTTCTGTCTTTGTTATAGCCCTAATATCTATAGGTTGTATACGACAATTTATGATCGTATCTTACTCCGCCACCCCCCTAAAATAAATATGTGATTAAAATTCCACATCCATCAAAATTACAATCGCACAGAACATTAACTTTTTACATACTTGCTATTAATATTTGCCACTACTTTTATATTTATTGGTGGGAATAACGTTATCTTATCGCCAGGTAAGTGCTAAATATTATTTAATTATAAATCTATTTGACCCATAAACGAATTTAACCCAACAATCATTTATAATTCAGGTTATACCGGTTTTTTCATAATAGGTTAACAGCAATAATCATTACAATACATTATTGGTAGATAAAATAATTTAATGTAAATGTTTTTACTATTATTAAGCATCCTACTATTTAGCACTAAGTGGCATGGAATGGATTAGTTAATGAAAGAACAGAATGGAAAAAGGTTGGAAGAGGCCTTTGCCGATTGGCAGGCAGATCTTCGGAAAATGAGGAAACAAGAAACACTGGGTACAATAAGTGCAACTTGTTATATTTATCTGAGTATATCTGAAAGGTGGTAGAACCAGCGTAGTTCGACCGGGGAAGTACCACCGCCACACCTATTTCTAGCGTGAAGCATTTCTTGCGTTTCGATAGAAGGGTGTGGTTGCCGGCACACTTTCACACGAGGCGACCATCATAGTCCTCGGGAGTAGCAACGCATCTGTGAGTGACCCATGTTTTGTATGTAGTTGATTACAGATGTCCATGGGCGGCAGTGACCACTTACATCAGGTGGACTGCATGCAGATAATAATGACCATTTTAGCCCAAGGGCAACCTCTTCATATAGAGGTTCTGTCTGTAGTCGTAGTTGAAATGCGTTGATAAATTCGAAGACTAAGATGGCCGCCTCATATTAAAATGAGCCGGCAACGATAAAACAAATGTTTTAACAAACAATTGAAATAGAAATATAAGTTATTCAGGCTTATCATACAGCATACAACAAACATAGAAAAGCAAATATCTACATAAGTCATGGTGCTATCTTCTGAATACGTTATTTTTCTAGGAGGTGTTCTAAAGCTGTCGTAATATGTGATAGATAATTTAGGAGAACTAAACCCTTAGATGGATGATTGCGAATTTGGTAGAAATAAACACGTGTTCTAAGCAACAGCCCATCTGCGATAACTCCTTAGTAGTGATGTTTCTTTGTTGTATCAATGACATCCTTTTTGGGAAAGTAAAACAGCACTTAAATAATTACAAACCTTAATTTTATTGAGATTTTGCTGTAGGTACATAATAGGTAACATTTAAACTTAACAATAAATACATTATATAATACAAATTCATTTAAAATCGAGTAACTTCGTTTTCCTTAGGCTTAGTCGGGGTGGCAGCATTCATAGCTTCTTTCCGTCGTAGAACTGTAATAGTCCTGTAAAAAAGATAATTTTAATTTTAAAAGATATTACTAAAAGGGTACACTTACTAAGTTATATTGTTCTTTAGTAATTTTACCAAAGTAATTGTTGTCGATAAAATATTTTCATGAGCATATTCTATCGTATTAGGCCATAACAAAATATGTTTGTAAAAATATGTGTGTATTTAAAAAGGTATGTAAATAATTTGAAATATTATGTATTATAAAAACAACGATCTTTGGCTGTATAAAGAGATTTTATAATCTGTTAAGTGGGCATTGCCGCTCAAGACACCTTTTATCCACATCAGATAAGCTATCGAAGCTGAGGTGGGTCATGGATGTAATGCTGCCCCTGAAGACTAAGCTAGAATGCCTCGGATACCACACCCTACAAATCATAAGCAGCGCTTAACACTAGCGTTATTATCCAGTCCTCAAAGCCAAAGTCCTCAAACCATTAAGAGTTTACCTTCAAGATCATAAATAAATACGCTTAGAATTTGAAAGTTTCATCAAATAACAAAATTTTGTTAAAACTGGTAGGTACCTATTTAAACTTCATGAACTGATAACAACCTAATCCTAAAATCTTAGAAAGATGCTTATGTTTTAATCGGTCAAATAGGTGTTACAAAATAAAAATAGGTACCACTAAAGCTAAGCGTAGCTAATTAAAATTGAAGAATCAAAAATTAATCAAGTAAAAATCAAGAAAACAAAATAGGTCTTAAATTTGCAAATGTGAACTTTCTACTTTGTTTAATATGAAGTTAACTCAGACGTTTAGGTACGTAAATAGGTTCTTACGATATCTATTATTTCAGTCCTATTACCTACCTATTGTTTGTCTAATAAGTCATATTAATTTCACAATAATAATTGCAATCTTGAACACGTTTCGTAAATAAAGACATTAGGAACTTATCCACACGTGTTCGTCCGATAAACTGTATTTGTGTACCTACATACCCTATATTACAAAGTAGGTGACAAGGAATACAATAGTACGCAATTTTACTATACTTCTGATTAATAACAATAACAATAATATTGATCGCTTTATTATGAAATTTATATAAAACTACACAGAACACTGAATGTCAAAGTATAGTCATATCACATAAATAGTTGTTAGCCGACCTTGCGAATATTCGGCCTAATATGAAATACATTTTAGTCGAATAATTGATAAAAACATTAAATGTAATAATATTTAATGATCAAGAATTTAGTAGATTTGGTGCTATTGTTGATGCAGGAAGGACGATGGTATGAGTGGCCACATAAAAACGTAAACCCATAAAAGCTATGTTAGAGCACAATTACTCTCCCGGGCAATCCCATACACGGGCGATACGTTAAAGAAAATCGATTGCGTTTCGTTGGATATCCCGGTGTCCTCTATGTAGCTTTAAGCCATTGTGTTTTAAATCATAGGGGAAAGACGCCACACTTCGTACACTTTTTACTTTTTTATTATTTAATTTACCAATATTCGACTAAATTATGTAGTTCTCGCACCAAAGCGTAATAAATACCTATATCGTAAATTGGTACAAAAACCTGAATCTATTATTATAAAAACTTAAAAAGATAATGTTTTTTGGGAAAATATGTTTGTACGAATGCTCCCCACGTGTGGAGCAAATTCGTACAGCCGACGGGGCACTTGCGTATACTACCACCAAAAGGCAAATAAAGTTGCTAACTTCTATTTAATCATAAATAATATGTAATTATCTTAAAACTCACTTATTACTACGCAACTTTGCTAACAATTTCCACAAATTGTTTCGGTAGAAAAAACAAAAATAAAATTGTAATCTAAAATTCACTTGAGGTAAACCGATTTTTTATTCATAATAAAACTATGAAATTTATAATAACAAAATTTTTCAACCGATTTAACATAATCGATAGGTAGTTAGTTTTAACTATAGTATTTTTATGTGGAATTTGGTAACAACTTTTAAACAAATATTAAAGTTTAATATTTTTGCAGTAATTTATGTACTAATATGCCCCCTGAAGCACAGTACGAATGTACACCACGCTTGAAAATTAAGTTACAGCTTTGTGTACCTACTAATTTCAAAGCAGGCAAATTGACCAAAAAAAGTTCCCCTATATACCTTTATAAGGGACTTTTTTTTGGTCAATTTGCAGAGACAAGGTGTAAGTAGGATTTGCGACCTTTAATTCCTGGATAGGCGGTAAATCTAACAGTACGTAACTACTAATTACTACCACTAATTGAAGAAAAAACATATATGAGCACGGGCGATGGCTAATGTAAGCAAGTGAGGAATAAACGCATAAGAAGCTGTCGTAAAATCGCAAGAACGTCAGCATGTCTCCCACTTACCCACTACGTTTTTTGAAGTGAAACTTCTTTGCGCACATAAGGTTATAATATTGCTACGGATAAAACGCCATACGAAAATTTGGCACGTAAGTATACTAATACAAACGGTATTTAAAAATTACACATTTCAGAAGTTTCACTTCTGATATGTGCGCTTTTTGTTTTTTTTTCTCATAATAACGTTGATTACTTGCATAACTATACCATATTATGTAACCGACAGCGCTAACGAGTATCTAAAGTACCTACGTTTTTGCCTCATCGACAATTTTCTAATAAGTTAATATAATAGCAAATAGTACATAACTATGTCTTATTATGAGTTGTCTACAAACTATAGATCTAGTATTAAAAAACGTTCGATATTTCACGAAGTTTTGTTTTTTAATAAAAATAATATAAGAAACGGGCGTTTTTTTTAAATATAAGAT
The DNA here is from genome assembly GCA_949699795.1 of Spicauda simplicius. NCBI lineage: Eukaryota > Metazoa > Arthropoda > Insecta > Lepidoptera > Hesperiidae > Spicauda > Spicauda simplicius. The sequence continues at coordinate 10,586,789 of OX453071.1, read as the reverse complement.
TGACGTGGCAAAGATATACAAGTGAGTTAGATATTTCAATATTAAAATCTCTTTATAATGTTAACAGTTACTACACTTCAAATGCAGGCGGAACTGCGGTTGACATCTATGTATGATATAGGTAGGTACGAGTGATTTTTACATTTTTACAGAAACAAAAAATCCGACTGCTAAAACTTAGTCTTCTTAGTCTTAGTCGGGTATTTTGTTTATCACATTTATATTTTTGTGATGATCTATTCTTCTTCGTCGTCTCGTCAATGTCTTCCAGCTTTCATTATGGTTCCCATATTGTTATAATAATAAAAGAAAACGTCCCTCTACCTCCCTTTTTCTGTAAACACAGGCGCCATATTGCAAAATTATATAGACAATGTATTTATATACGTACCTATTTATACATACATATACGGTCGCGAAAACATTACCCTTCTTCTGGCGGGTAAAATGGACGATCTTCTCTTTACGTAATAAATGTATAGTACCTAAGTACATTAAGTACATAAGTAGTAATATAAACTAAATTATGAGAAAATACAATAAACTGGGTTCATATTGCACGTACCCGAGTGTATTAATAGTGGGTAATTCAAGGTAATAAATGGAGATTTTATTAACGGTATATTTTGCTTAATATTATTATCGTACTCAATAATAGCTAATTAATTGCATCAAATTAAACAATATATAATTAATCGAATGTTATCGTATAATGTGCTTGTATGTTATTTTATTGAACAATATTTTATTCAGATTAGATCATCAACGATATTGCCATCAGAAATAGGTACATAGTTTTATATTTACAAGGAATCTAGTCGCTTAGCAGCCAGAATTACACCCATACTTGTTTATAGTAAATCCGGTTAATATATTTAAATTAAGCTATTAAATACACTTTGAGGTAACTTGTTTTTTCATACCTCTTTGAAATTATGCAGTTTCTTGTTGATACTTGTAATTTATTCACCATAATGCATTTTATGTGTCATCTCTAAATTATCTATATACGGGAAGCGAACATGACAGATACCTTTTTACGAATTATGTGCGCACGGTGAGAGATGCATAGTTAAAGTTCATGTAAAGAAGGAGTGCAGAAGATAACTTTTTTATATACATTTATATCTATTCTACATGTGTCTTCCCGTCCATTTTATTTTTAAGATTTTTTTATCTGAATGCTCGTTGGCGGCAGTGGCCACTTACTGTGATTTATGATATTCTCTCGCGTTTCTATTTTAAATGTAGATCGCAGTACAAGGCGAGGAGGCTGCACCAAATATATCGTTGCTCATACAATATTCTGAAGGTCTTTCTCGTCGGTTTTCCCTCTACAGGAAACGCAAGGCATCTCAGTCATCCTCGCGCATGCTTATACGGAGACTTATCATATCTTTAATATTTGCCGTTACTGCTACTCGTCGTTGTTGGAAACGCATTAAGACTCCAGGAAAGGATTTCAAGAGGACAAGACGGCTAAGTAAAGTGTCATTTAAACAAGTTACGTGTGTTTTAGCGGCAGTGTCCAACACAATGCGTGCTTCTGCTTCGATGGATTCACCACGGGAAAATGTGGCAAGTACCACGTGCGACCGTGACGTGATGAGGTTATAGCCAACTGAGAATAACCATTCACAAGTAGGTGTGACATCTTCTGCTCATTATACTGCTTTTTAAGATCTGTGTCTCTGTCTTATTTTCTTTCTATGCTCTCGAGGCGTCTCGTCGCAGTTTTTATTTTTTGGGAGTACCATTTCATCGCTTCGCCACAACAAACCAGTTTCAAATTGTCCGTTCTAGTATGTACATTGCGAGTTTATCTTTTTTCGGGACTTTGGGCTCGATCCCTATAACATCAAGGTCGAAGAAGTTTTTCATGAGATTTTACATTTTTGTTCCTCATCATTATTTATTTATTTATTTATTTATTTATTTATTTATTTAAAACGTTACGCCAACAAGGAAAACACTAACAATAATTATAGTTACAAAACCTCATATGACATAAAACAAGTGTTACCTTAATTATAGGCGCAAACAACAATGCAATTAGGACAACAACATAAAATTAAAATTAACAATAAAAAAAAATGAACATAATATTGGTTGAGATGGTTGACTATTAATATAATTATAAATTTGATAAAACAATTAAAATGATTCAAAAGTAAAAAATAATAAGAATTATATATAATTTGACATTGAAATTTGAACTTTGATATAAGTCAAAGTAATATTCAATATAATTAATTAAGTTAAAAAATTACTGACATTATTTTTAAAGGAATAAATGCTATTAGAGAAAATATCAATGCTGCTTCGAGGCTTTGACACCATTCTTTCTGACAAATTACTTGGAGCGATAATAGTGTGGATATTGTGAAGTATATTATAGTTTGTGACTAATCTATTTAAGGGGGAATTCTGGCCTAAATTAGATTTAGCAGATTTTGCTACAAAAGGTGTGTACTTCATATGCCTGGGCAAATTTCTGGGTACAGATATTTTAATTTGAGAGAGCAGGTGAGAATCATCGATATGTCCGTTAATTAGTTTGTACAGAAACATGTTATCCAGCAGCTTTCTACGGTGAAAAAGAGATGCTAAATCGAAATAACGTAACCGGTCTTCGTAGTTATATAGTACTTTGGCTAAGTTACAACTGTAGACTAAGTGCCATGTTGTAACCCCCCATAACTACTATAGATCTTCGATTTTGTAAGTATGATCTGCACCATTGAAGCAAAATACCAGTTATTCCGCACGATGAAAGCTTTCTCAGCAAGATATTGTGGTTTACTTTGTCGAAAGCCTTGCTGAAGTCAGTGTAAATTACATCGATAGACTGTCCGCGGTCAACTGCCTCAGCAAGGTCCTCAACAAAGGATACTAAGTTTGTCGTAGTAGATCTTGCTTTTACGAATCCATGCTGTTCTGGCATAAGAAGCCTTTTAAGATGCCAAGCAAGAACAGGATATACTAATGTTTCAAACACTTTAGAAAATACATTTATAATGGAAATTGGCCTATAACTTTGAACAATATTTGTATATTGTACCAGTGAATCCTTCCACACGCTAGGAAATATGCCAGAGCATAATGATTTATTTATGATCATCCATAAGGGTGTAGTGAGTTCACTAGCGCATTTCACAGCGAATATGGAAGGTATACCATCTGAGCCGGCTCCCTTTGTAGAATCAAGTCTTTTTAAAACTCTAAATACTTGTTCCTTAGTAACACTCAAAGTTGTCAAATAGATGGCAGAAGGAACTTTAGACAAATGTGGGATGAAAGTAGAATCAGTGTTATAAACTGAGGAAAATTGATACGCAAAAAGTTTACAAATATCTGGTCCGGTGGTAGCAACCTTTGAACCAGAGGACATTTTTGCGGGGTACGAGGCTTTGCCGCAACGCTTATGTTTAATAAATGACCAGATTAATTTTGGATTGGATGACATTGACGACTCTAATCTTTCCAAGTAACGCTTATACATAGAATTGTGTAGTTTGAGGCTTCTATCCTTAAGTAATTTAAATGAGAGTAAGTCGCGAGGATTGCCGTATTTACGGTGTTTATTTCTGTATTTAAGCTTTTCCCTTAATAAACGGATCAAAGTTCCCGAAAACCAAATAGGGTACTTGTGATTCCCTCGAGGTTTCGATTTAGGCACATGTTTAGAAATGAGGGAGTTAAGAGTTTGGTAGAAAATCGTTGTCATTTCGTCAACATTCTCGCAATCAGCCAGCAGGGATGACCAAGAAATCCTATTTAAATCGTCTGTGATTTTCGTGTAATCTGCGCGGTGAAAATAAAATTTGGCATCACAATTTGATTTAAGGTACTCAGGCAATTTAAGTGCAATGGTCATGTCTAAAGGCGGATGTAGAGGATCTATTATCGTTAGAGGGCTGGAACATGTATCTATTTGAGGGATAGTCAAGGTGCTTAAAATGAGATCTAAAATTTTGTGCATGTTGTTAACAATGGAGTTGTATTGAAGTAAATTATTCACTGCCATGAAATCAATTATCATATTGTTTAGTATACTGTTCGATGTACCTGCAGTAAGAACAGAATCGCCTGATTTAAGCCATGACAAGCTACTCAAATTGAAATCGCCGTAGATGACTGTACTGCCGTTATGTTTTTCAAGAATTCGATTAGAGTTATTAATAAAATGTTCCAATATATGTCTTTGGACTGGAGGCGGAATATATACTGCGCATATATACAGGTAGTTTATCTTATTATTTTCATCACGCATCTCAAGTTTCACCCAAAGATCCTCACAATCAGATTCATGTCCAGTTAGTCGAATTGAGTTTAGACGCTTTGAAACTGCGATGAGTACGCCTCCCCCCTCTTTCTTACTGTGAAATCCGCTACTTTCACGGTTATGGACTGTAATTTTAGATACGACATGAACTAGGTCCGTTTTATTGCCACAAGGGCCATGCAACACCCATCCAAGCTCAGTGAACGAACTCGAAACGATAAGATGCCAATTATCCTGGCCGATCAGAAGTGTTAGCGTACCACGATTATATACAAAGTGTATATTTCAAATGTTCGATTTTGCCCAAATTACTTTCATCTATAGTTTGTGGTGACAGGTGAAGGTTATTGATTGTACGTGCTGTAATCTCATGCTCTTTATGTACGGTCTTTCCTACGATGATTAGGGGGACCAGTCTTTATGAATTTGCGTTGATTTGAGCTCCAGCAACACCCTCGATACCCTCGATGTCAAATGGTTCTGTTGGCCCAATTGCGCTAATGGTATTAGCTGTATTTTCTTCTATTAAAGTTACAGTAGAACCTTCACCAAAGAATGCAAATGTCTAAAGTTCCTATGGGGCCTTTTATGGTTACGGGAATAATTTTTAAGAGTGTATTTCCCAAAGTCGTTGGTCGAGTCGAAGTTACCACAGCTAAATCGTTATCGCTCTTTGTGTTCATTGCAGTTAACTTAGTATTGTGTAGAAGAAAGTAGTCCGATCCTTTACTCTGGTGTATTCGGTAGTTTTCGAGTGGTCGGGCGTACCATTGGTTCTGAAGGCGTGATAGCGTAAGGGCTGTATGGTTTCTTGTAAAATTATGGTGAGCGTTCCTTAACCTCTGCTGACCTGATTTCTCTGCTGGCGCATATCGGTTACTGTTCTGCTCCTCTTTTTTAATAAGATCAGGTTCGTCTTCTGGTCTTCCTGACGCATAGTAGTAACATCGGTATTTTATAGACGGTGTTAATATATCCACGACTGCTCTTACTGCTTCAGGATTGTACAAGTATTAAGTTTTCTTAAGAGTATCACGGCTACGATGTTATTGATGCGACTAGCAAAGACATAGAGGTATGTCTCGAGGACCGTCTATTAGTCTAGCTATAGTTTTTATCTTCTCCGTCTCTGCTATGACCAATGCATCCGGACGTCCAAATTTTAACTCAAGGAGGCTCATCACTTCATCTGGTTCAGTCTCGGCAATAAAGAGTGATATCGCGGCCACTCTAGCCGGTCCTCGTAAACATTTTCTCAGTCGTATCAAGTTCTCGGTTTTTATAAAATGACGATTGGAATCTTGCTAAGCAGCTCGGAATGCGAGCCATTCATTACTCCCCCCACTAAATGATGGCAAGTCATGCCATCATTTAGGTTATCATCATGCTGAATATATTTTGACAATGGATGCCATGATGTAGCTCGCGCGACTTCATGAAAGCGGTGGCGAAAGTTTCCTCGTGTATCATCAGTGGCGCCTGGGATGGTACACGTTGATCAGTAAATTCTGCAGGATTCAACGTATTATTGTTTGTCTGTGGACACGAAACTGCACACGAAACACTTTCACCGTCGTCCGCCACTGCGCTTCTGGCTACCTCAGCTTCTGTCAGGGCTGTGGCCGCCCGCCTTCAATTTTGCCTTGGCGAGTCGTTCCAGTGCCTTAGCGCGCTGGATACTTTATATTCATATTAACCTCTTTTATGACAGTAAGTTACCTTGTATCTTGTTCAATACTTTTTAGTTTTTTCGCAATTAATTTAACTAATAACCAATATAGGTATAAGTGGCTATGTTTGAAGATTATTTAAGATACAATTAGTATCTTAAAAATTGTGTTGTTTATATTTTAGGTTACGTGGTTTTTATTTTATCCTGGTTTTTCAAACTGCCCTAGGGGCTTCAAATGTGCCCCGTGATGGGGCAGATTTGAAAAAAAGTATGGGTTTTAAAAAAAAAAATATTGCCCTTGTTTGATAAGTCAAAATAAATACATACTATGTTTATTATTTAAGGTAAGGTATATTTATTAAATATAATAAGAGTACAACTTGTATTATAAAATCATATGAAAAATATAATCTAATATCTAAAATGTGTGCAAAGCCCCCCCCCCCCCTCTCCTACCTATACTTACAGTTTGCATACCTACACTGTAGTTATCATTAAAAACTATTTTTTCTTTTACGTTCAATACACGAACTCACGACGAAGAAACTTTTTTAAACGTGAAACAAATACATGTGTGTTAAATACGCCGAAATAACTCAGTAAGCACTATTGTTAAGACTTTATTACACTAACTCGCGATATTACAAAATAACTATTTGTAACAAAAGTAAAAGGTGTTTATTTACGACGAAAAGTATAATTTTTTACTAAGTATTTTTTAAAATAGCTCACTACACGGTTAGGTAGACACTTAAATAGGTAAATAAACTCGTATAACTCGCACGTGCCTGTATTATTAGGGTTGAAAAGTTACATATCAAATTGAACATTGTATGTTGGACAACTGAAGGTACATTCTATATGTTTGCTTAGTAGGTAATCTCATTACATATCCTTAAGGTCAACTGCAATGAGTTAGATTTGCAGTGCCCTGCATCATCAGGGTTCAAGAATTGAACGGTATTTTTTCTTCGTCTCTGCATATGAATCCAATAGGATTAACCATGATAGCCTAAACCATAGTACCTAAGTAATAACTTAGGTACCTACCATAGTACCATAGTAGTAAACCATAGTTTAGGCTTCATATACCCCTGGCATCATCAGCGTTGGGGAGTTGTAGGTTATTTTTTTCACAACATCATGGCATTCTAGTTACCCGATGTACTGTAAGTTTCAAGAGAATCGAATCGGCAGAAGCTAAGCGATCCTAAAGAATTTAAAAAACAGAAGGAGTGTTGGTGGTTTCCATCCCATAACTCAAAGATTTAAATAATCCACCACATCCATTTCCAAAATAGAAAATTCCGTAATGAAATTTCCTATTAATTAAAAAAAAATCATGTAATAGCTAATAAATGTTATTTGTTTATGTTAACACTTATTATCCTATTCCTCACGAATATAAATTAAACACACAACAATAATAAAAAATAATCCAGGCCTTCTTAAGTTATAAATGGTTTAACTAACACGACTTTCCTTTATATATCATTTATAGATTGATAATTACAAGAAAATAATAAGACGATAAATAATAATAATGGCCGAAATTTTCCCTCAAAACAGTATGAAATAAGATATAGTTTATTGCAAGAGAGAGGAGAACACTCCTATCCCTACCTCGTACAGTTTACGGAATGAACTCCTATCTTCTATCCTCGCTAGGGTTCTACCGGTGTTACGTACACCGGTAGACCCCTAGCGGGGATAGAAGGGGGAGAAATTTGATAACACGGGACCGCATTGATCAGCTATTATTTTAGCATTGACCGGGGTTAAAAAATATAAAATGTTACTAAAATACTAGTTGGCAATAGGAGAGTAAAAATTTAGGACTAAATGTACTTTTTAATTCCACACCGTAAAAAATAAAATAAATCCCAAACTGAATTTAGAGTGTACCACCCTATTACTTAGGGCTCATACCTGCTGAATATATATATAAAAGTTCGTCAAAGTCGATCAAGCCGAATCGGAGGAGTTTAAAGTTTAAAACAGTGACACATGAATTTTAAATTATTTTAGATAGATAATTATAGTTCAAGGTATTGCATTTATAAAATAGGTTGATAAACAAACATATGTACCTGTAGCTTGCTTAACATGTTAGTAAATCGTTAATACAAATGTTTAACGGGAATATTTCTTAACGTATTAGGTATTAAATTTCTGACTAAAAATTATTACGTTGCATAGAAATTTTATTACCTTCTACTTGATAATTAAAAAAATTCTTTACTATTTCAAAATATGGTAATTGTCAATAATCACTCACTCACATATTCATAGAGGTTTCATGGTATCATAATATAGTATTCAGATTTCGATTTCATCTCTTGGGTTTAAATTAATTATTGTCGTTAAAAATTGATTTAGACATAACGTAATTCACTATTTCAAATAGTCAATTTAGTAAGCCTATTTTATTACACTTTAATGTATCTAGTTACGTATGAGTGTTTTCAGCCTGGCATTTATTTTGTCGTGGACACGATGAACCGTCTGATAATTAATATACAGCTGGGTCAGGATGAGAAAAAAGAAGTCCTCCTTTCCATTTTTAATAAAACTAGTTGACCCGGCGAACTTCGGTCCGCCTAAAAGTCAAAAATCTAAATTATCAGTTTACATTATACATAAAAACCTTTACATTGCCCTATTTATTAAAAAGACTGCATTGAAATCCGTATGGTGGTTTTAAAGATCTAAGCATAGGTACATAGGGACAGACAGCGAGAGGCGACTTTGTTTTATACTATGTAGTGATAAAACAATATTCTTTAACGTATTTTTTCTATTATATAGAAGCTGAATGGGGGTAGAATATATATATTCTGAGTGGTACCTAATCACCCGAGATAAGAATAGTGTTACCTGCGATTAGCCACAGAGGCGTTCCTCAAAGAACTAAGTTAAATTGAAACGCCTTATACCTATATTATTTCAAATACAATTACGCCTCGTTTACCACAAGCTTATAGCAAAATAAAACGGTGTCCCTTTCGTTCCTTCCAGACGATTCCGTAGATTATCTACATATTACGGATATAGTACTATAAATAACAAAGCATAGGTAACATTACTTCTTTATGACGTACAGTTGTCATACACGTAACTTCAATTATCAGTACGTAGCAGAAGATAAAATGAATCATTCATATGACGTATTCACATGCGCTTGTTACGTGATAAGATGCACGTTGTAATACTCTTTAGACCGATCACATGTCAATTTAATGATGAGATAACCCTATTTGTAAACGAAGGTCGGCCTTTAACAATGTTATTTCAAATATAACACTACCATAGCTATACTGCTTTCCGTTAGTGTGACGTACCTACAAATCCTACAATTGTCACAAATGTAACATCTATTATCAGTTTGTAACAGAAGATAAAATTAATCATTCGTGTGACGTATTCACATGCGCTTGTTATCTGAAAAGATGCACGTCGTCACACTCTTTAGACCGATCACATGTGAATTTGATTTCGAGATTATCCTATACACAAAATTCGATGTAACTATAACTTTATCGATGTTATTTTAAATAGAACCTGACCTACTTTTACCGCTCCTGACAGTTCAGAAAGCAAGATGTTAAAGCGAAGAATAAAATGTTTATATGAATTAAAAGGAAAATTAGGGATTATTCTTTTAATTCATATAAACATTTCTTTTATAAGCAGTTCTTAAGCAAACTAAAATACTAACTGATAAAAAAATGAAAATAAAATTCATCACAATTCTCTTTCTATTTTATTTAACGACAATATTTTAAACGATTAAAAGATAAAAGTCTCGTCTTAGAAAAAAAAATGTTAAAAGGTACATTAATTCTGTCTATTAGGACAGAATTAATATTTAATGAGTTACTTATGTTTAAATTTTTGTCTTTTAATTTAAATGCGCAAATCTCGAAATAGACCTACCTTACTGAGATTTTGGAAAACTGTAAGATTATTTAGTTAAATAGCGAGGGCAGCATACTTTATATGATTCGTCGTAAATCGTAATGTTTATTCCAAATATTACGATTGTAATCACTTACATTTGATTAAATATTTATAATAATAAACTTTGAATTTAGTACAAGAATAAAAACTAGAATATAAAACACACTTTAAAATAAGTTAAACCTCGTACAATTTATTAGTTATATTTGAAAAACGTTACAAATTATTATCATAAAAACTAAACAGTGTCTGGGTCGCAGATTAAAGATTGAACCTATGCATGTTAGATGGATAGGTATACGATTAATTAATCGGTAAGTACAAAATGATTACGGCATCAATAAGAGACACGGGTAGAACAATAACGTAGTGTGAAGTTAGAGGAAGAAATAACAAAATAATTGTAACTTGAGCTATTAATGAGAGTTAGAGATATGCCTTAGAGAGTTTTTTAAATATGTTTTTGAAGCATGGTGAACTAAGGCCTCTTTTTGCGTGGTGCTTTTCGCGAATTACAAAATATATCGCGACAATTTGCAGATATTTTTTTGGCCTAAAAGGAACGAAAACAGCCATTCAATTTTAACGGTCAAAACTTTGACGATTTTGACGCTTGCAGCGCAAAGCGAAATACTCTAGAAATGTTTCTTGGCTCTCAAGAAAGAGGAGATCCATCCGTAACGATGGAACTCTATGCTAGAAATCTATATATTAATACGTGAAACAAAAAATTAGGATTCGTTTTTAAGATACTTGCTGCGGTCGGAGGAGTATGAAATTACCTACGCACGATTATAGTTAATAAAGTGAAGGATTACCAAATGCTAATATTTCTTTCAAATAAAGCATAAAACACACATAAAATCAACTAAAAACACATTACACACCTTGCATTTGATACAAACACTTACATAACAAACGAAATAAAACATTCAATGTCTTACTATGAAAACAACGCCAAAAATGTCAGATGTCATAAAGCGGATTCATTCAACATTTTTTATAATGTATGTTGTTTTAACTTTCTATTTATTGGGGTTTTAAGGTCGATTAAGGTTTATTGTTCACAGATTTATACACAAATAGAAAATGCGGTTCAAGGTTAGAGATTAGAAATCGATCATTGACAGAATTAAGGGCGAACTGAGTCGACCGCAAGGTCTCTTTTTGCAAGGATTTCGAAATGCAGTGATTACTACAATTGCAGAGATTTACACTTTGTTACGTTTCTTCGGTAGGAAAAAATACCTATCATAACCTATTTTTAGGTATACTTATACAAATAAAGCCTAAGTGTTTGTCTATTTTCAAGTTAACTTCCATTTCCTAGGGACATAGTTTATTTAATTTAATCCATCCATATATACTAAGTTCTAATAAAAACGCGTGCGTAATAAAAATGTTTTAGGGTCTATAATAATAATGGAATTAAAGTTCTTAGGGGACTGAGAAAAAAATAATAATAATTTTCTATGTATATTTTTAAAAATCGGTGTGTTTGTCTCTGTTTGAAATTTACCATCCGATTGTTATGCCTGTTATTTCAATATTTCACCGTGTGGGGGTCGTCATAAATAACTTTCAAATAATAATCTACATACAGGGACCTCTCGAACATTGATCGTTAAAGTTTGTGGATCGAAGGCGAAAAAGGTGACAAACGTGTTTTACAACAAAATATTTGTTGTTTTAGCATCGCTTTACTATATTTTAGAATCACCCAAGATAATTTGGTATTTGCCTCACAATAGCACCACAGTCACATCTATTTTGTCTCCTAACAACAGTGTTAAGCGCTGTAGTTCTGGTTTGAAGAGTGAAGTAAGTTAGTTAGTAAGTTAGTTAGACTGAAGGTAGTAATAAAGCATTATTGCCTGACCTGAGGTCTCCGATATGACCCCATTAATGCCACCCATGGACATCTATAAATCAATGCCGGTGTAGTTTAAAGTCTTATCTGAGTTCATTCCCACATGCATGACTACCATTGAAAACTAAGTTGATTTGAATACAATAAATATATATTACTTAACAAACGAAGAAGGCACAGGACCGGTTGGATTGGCGTCATTTAGAGGAAACCTATGTCCAGCAGTGGACCTCAAAGGGCTGATGGATGGATGGATGATTTAAGAAACTTATAAATTACACAATACTTACATTAATATAATTATAGCTGGGACGGCTAGCGAGGCGCTGATTAGGTAGAAAGCACCCGGGAACGAGGATAGAGTAGACAGGTACACTTTACTGTAGACCGGCGAGTACACCACCGGAACCAGAGCCTCTGATATGCTTATTAGAGAGCTTGTTTTACCTGTGGACAAAGGTACAAGAACTTATTAACAAGACATCTTACTTAAGAACAACACAATGAATAGAGTAGTGATGGGAGACGACCTCGTCGTAGAAAAAAATCGTGGTTAAGAAACATTCGGGAATGGACGGGGATTAAGAGCTCTGCCGAACGTTTTTGACTCGCTATCAGCAAAAAGAAATACGCTGAGATAGTTGGAGAGGCACTAGAATAAGAAGAAGTGCTGTGACGAACAGTCGTAATTGCTTTAGAATCGTGCGAATGTTTGCGAATATTCAATTGCAGTGTTTCCAAAAAAAGTTTCCAAATCTATCCAAATTGAAATCGTACTGCACAACCAAAAATATAACGAAAAGGTCGCCAATTGGAGAACCTTCTGTCGAAAACTGAAAAATAAAACAACATTCGGATTTGCAAATATCGGTATGAGATATTCGCATTCGCATTGGCGAATGTTAAAAAAATAACATTTGTTACAACACTAGAATAGACTTAGGGCCCATTAACATTAAGTCGGTCTGACAGTTATACCGAGTGATACGTGTGATGGCCACGATATAATGACAATCAATCTGTTTGTCTTGTGTGCACTACACTAAACAGCAATATTTGTCAGTCGGCGACCCGTTAAAGTGTCGGTCTGAACTAATGTGAGTAGGTAAAAGTGACCCTTTTATGTTAGGTCGGCCTAAGTATTGTATTCTTTATAAAATTTATGATTAAAAATAATATAATATTAGGCGTACTATACTTTTAGCCCTACCTAGGGCTACCTTTAGATTTTCTACTGTATCGCTTAGATATACACACTTAGACCTAGAAAAGAAACCTAAATTAATGATTCTGATTCGAGGTCTGAGACTGATACAACTTATGCAATTTCTGCTGTGGATTAGCCGTCAATATAGTACCTACGTTTATTAAAGTCTGAAATATAATGTTTCACAATTTTCAAAATACCTTCAAATAGGTTGAAATTAAGAATCTCCACTGTTATTCTTATACAACGGCTTATAGCTTATTAAGTCCGTAAAATTTTGATCGAATATTTGTACTTTTATTTTTACTTTTACGCTAAATAAAAGTAAAAATAAAGTTACTTTCCACTAAATTATTCCTAAACGATGTTTCATGGCAATTTCTATTGTATTACCAATAATAACGTGTATGCAATATTTTTTTTGTAATTTAAATTTCTACTGTATTGTTTCTTAACGACTTCCGTAATGATTACTAAGTACGTATGGAATTTAACTGCAAGATTTTTTTATAATATGGATGCAACAAACGAGCGTGCAATCCACGTGATGGTAAGTAATCACCATCGCCCATGAACATCTGTATGCGACACCCGATAAGATCAAGGTGGTAGAACCAGTGTAGTTCGACCGGGGAAGTACCACCGCCACACCTACATATTTCTAGCGTGAAGCATTTCTTGTGTTTCGATAGAAGGGTGTGGTGCCGGCACACTTTTATATGAGGTGACCATCATAGTCCTCAGGAGTAGCAACGCATCTGTGTTTGACTTCAGATAGAACCCATGTTCTGTATGAAGTTGATTACAGATTTCCATGGGCGGCACTGAGCACTTACCATCAGGTGGACTGCATGCTCGTTTGCTACTTCAGTCGGATAAATTAAAAAAAAAAACAGTCATACTTTTAGCTAGCTACAAATGCGTTGCTTCCTTTAACACAAAGTTGGAACACGTACGATAAATACTTCTATCACATTTGAAATATAGGAGTTGTAGTGTGGTGTCAAAGGATGTGTGGAGAAATGCCAAAAGGTGAGCTGAGGGAGAGTTGTAAAGGAGCCTTTTTTGTACATTGAAGTAGTAAACGAGCATTTAGTCCACCTGATGGTAAGTGGCCACTGCCGCCTATGGGCATGGAATATGGGTTCAATTTGAAGTCAATCACAGGTGCGTTGCGAAACCCGAGGACTATGGTGGTCGCCTCATATAAATTAGTGCCGGGTTGCCGGCACTTTCAGTATAGGAAAAGAATAAGAAATAAATAATTGTTCAAAAGTATTTTTCTGGTGTCTCATTTTATAGCATTGTAACATATTATATCGGTTTTGTCTCAAAAACGCTGAAACTGTTATGTAGATATTTAAGTGCGAGTTGACCTAGTTATTAAATTACTGATAGTTATTTGTATAATTAACATTGTCTCGTTATACGTAGACACTATTGAACGTTACATTGTAATGGTTTTTGTTTCAATTTAACCTAATTACCAGTACTTCAAAATTTAGGAGACAAGAAGTGCCTATTTTTGCGCCAAGTCCCATTCAAAATGGCATAGTCTTTTCAATAAATGAAACATGTTACACATCAGCTAAAGATATGTATTTTTTTCTCTTACGATATTTTTGAATACATGAACTTTACGTAGATAAGTATGGAGGCTCATTTAAATCTTTCCGTATGTTCATGAAACAACATATGTACCTACATATAACTTTAAAATTTCTTTTATTAGTCATTGTGTAACCGTTTCATGTTCGATTTATTAGTATAAAATGTCAAGAATAAATTCTTTGTACAATTCGATAGGGTATTAATTGCATTTTATAATTTTTTACGCTACTATAATAGGCGGTTGAAATACCTACCATACCACCTAGGAAGTATTAATTATGCATGTAAACAAAAATATTTATATTTGATAGTGACCTTTTTTATAGTTCTTCCGCAATATGTCTTCACGACTTTGTTCTGATTATGATGGTGTCCGAATATACCTATGCTGCTCGTCATATTATATTAAACGTTTAATGAAATATACCTGTAAGTTACACAGGCTTGTGTTCTTCAACTCTTACAACTGGTTTAGCATATATAAATACAAACGCACATCCATACATACGCTCAAAAATATTCCTTCCCTTTTGACGTGGTCGGGTAAAGAGAACTCCTTTTTATTGTGATGTTAAAAACAGACACTTTCAATTATCTATTTGTATAGATAACACCATATTTTTTTTATCCGACTGAAGTAGATAATGAGCATGCAGTCCACCTGGTGTTAACTGGTCACTGCCGCCCATGGACATCTGTAATCAACTTCATACAGAACATGGGTTCGATCTGAAGTCAATCACAGATGCGTTGCTCCCGATTACTATGATGGTCGCCTCAACATAAATATCATTATTTGACCATTTTTTTGGAAGAACGCGTTATGGATTTATAAAAATAGTTTTATGTATAACTCATTATTTTTCGTTAAATTCGTACTAATTTAACACTACATTTCAAATAATCAAATAGAAAAGAACTTTAGTTATTTATTTAAGTTGTCGGATAAAATAGCGTACATAAGCCGTGTTATAATTTTTGAAAAGAAGAGATATAAAAAAAAAATTTTAAACAAAAAATACAACCGACTTCCATGCCACATAAAAGTAAAAAATAATTTAAATACATGTTGGTTTAGAGCAAACACAGTTCTTAGTACATAGTCCCGAAGTCGGCGCTCACCATATTTTGCTGGATCATGACGAAACTACATGTATCTTATATGAGCGCCGACTTCGGGACTATGTACTAAGAACTGTGTTTGCTCTAAACCAACATGTATTTAAATTATTTTTTACTTTTATGTGGCATGGAAGTCAGTTGTATTTTTTGTTTAAAATTTTTTTTTTTCACGCTTTTCAGTCACGATAAAATCAGTTATGGCTGTTGCTAGTCGTCCGCTAATCGGATGAATAAAATTAATTATTCGTCCGATTTTCGGATGAATAAAATTATGTGCTGACGTCATCATATAAAAATAGACTTCTTTGACACAATCGGTCGGGGGCGCTACCGCGCCCCTTCCCTTAGATTCTGAATTGGAAAAATCTGTTCGAACCTAACCTAACCGAATAAAACAACTTTTTCTGAGTAAACATTTATTTAAAGAATAGACCTATAATTATCAATATTTAAAGTAGAAAAAGTAATATAAACCTTATAACTAAGAGTATAATTCAACTGATACTGATAAAAATAACCCATCCAATTTAAAAAGGTTGGTGGTACTCTTGCATCTTTCAGGTAAATGTATTCAAAGTGGATTTTTTGATCATAATTATATCCTCTCCGAAACTCATTGTTGGTATTGTGAACAACAACATTATGTATACGTAAGCACAATATGGCCGATGCCTACGGTTTAAACTTGAAGGACCCCAGCATTATCAGGGTTGAGGAGTTGAAGGTCAAAATTATCATGTCATATCTTTGCTTAGTAATCTCATTACATATACGTAAGCACCATATGGCCGATGCTTATGGTTTAAACTTGCAGTATCCTGCATCATCAGGGTTGAGGAGTTGAAGGTCAATTTTCTTATCATACGTCTTTGCTTTGTAAATATATTACATATCCATAAGTATCAAATGGCCAACGCCTATGGTTTAAGCCTGAAGTACCCCTGCATCATCAGGGCCGAAGAGTTGAAGGTCAAAATTATCATGTCATATCTTTTCTATGTAATCTCATCGCATGCACGTAAGCAACAGATCCCCAACTTCTATGGCTTGGGCTTACAGTACCCTGCATCATCAGGGTTGAGGAGTTGAAGGTCAACTTTTTTATCATACGTCTTCGCTTTGTAAATATATTACATACCCATAAGCTTCAAATGGCCAACGCCTATAGTTTAAGCCTGAAGTACCCCTGCATCATCAGAGTTGAGGAGTCGAAGGTCCAATTTTCCACCGTATACAACCATTTTTCTAATGTTTTACCTTACATTTTTTTAAATATCATTTTGAATGCGTAAGATCGAAATAGCTAAGTTTTATGGCTTAGACATTCAATACCCCTGCATCATCAGGATTGAGGAGTTGAAGGTCCAATTTTTCGTCGTATACCTTTGCTTAGCAATGTTATTACAAATCCGTGAGCAACAAATGTCTAACGTTTATGGTTTAAGCCTGCAGTACCCCTGCATCATCAGGGTTGAGGAGTTGAAGGTCAAATTTGTCATCGTACATCTTTGCCTTGCTATCTTATTATATATCCGTAAGCACTAAATGGCCATCACCTACGGCTTGGGCTTACAGCACCCTGCATCATCAGGGTTGAGGAGTTGAAGGTCATTTTTTTTATAATATGTCTTTGCTTAGTATTGTTATAACATACCCATAAGCACCAAATGGTCAACCCCAATGGTTTAGGCTTGAGGCACCCCTGCATCATCAGGATTGAGGAGTTGAAGGTCAAATTTTTCATCACATGTCTTTGTTTAGTAGTCTTGTTATATATATGTAAGCACCAAATAGCTAATGTTATAGTTTAGGATAGCTGTAATCCTGCATCATCAGGATCGAAGAGTTGAAGGTCAAATTTTTCGTCAACCTATATAAGCATAGATATATAATACATATTCCAAGTTTCATAAGAATCGATTAGGCAGAAGCCGAGTTATCTCAAATTATCTAAAAAACTTGAGGAGTGGTGGTGGTTTCCACCCCATAACTCAAAGAGTTAAGCATCACAGCGTACCCATGTCCAAGAGAAAAAGTTGCGTGACGAAATTTCCTATCAAATGAAAGAAAGAAAATGGAAATCGGTTTATAAACACCCAAGTTATTCAAGATTTTAAGAAACCGACATTTTCCAATTTTCCGGGAAAACCGCTGGAAGGTTTTCATTTTCCTCAATATGGGACTGCCTGTGAAACTAGTCGCATACAATGTCATATGAATCGTGTCGGTAGGTCGACGATTTCTAGCCATTTCGCCCGAACATACATAAAAAAAAAAAAAAAAAAAAAAAAAAAAAAAAAAAAAAAAAAAAAAATATACGTGACGAATAGATAACCTCTTTCCTTTGGGAAGTCGGTTAAAAAGTGTAATATATAAAATTTAATTATTTAAATTACACAAATCTTTGAATTCGTATAAATAATTTAAAAAAATCATTTTATTATTTTTTTGTCCACACTTTTTATTCTTTTGCAATTTTTGGAGTTAGTGTATAATTTTGGAAACCATTTATTAGCGTTTCGTATCAGAAGGGTAAAACATGACTTAATAAGACTCCGCTGTCCGTCTGCCCCTCTGTTTGTTCCCAAGCTGCATCGCATAAACTGTGATAGTTTGGCGGTTTAAATTTTCACAGATGATATATTTTTGTTGCCGCTACAACACATTCTAAGAATAGAATAAAATGTATATATAAGGGGGCTGCCATACACCGAACGTAATTTTTTGTTACGTAAAAAGCAAAAGACAGTCAAACAGCAACAGACAGACGCTTGAAATATTCACGACATATTTAGTTATATATTCACTTTTAAAAAAATGAAATTAAAATAATATACGTAAATATTTAATATTTAAGGCACCATTACAACAAACGCGTTTTTTGCGGTTTTTTTTCAGATAATGGTACCTACAGAACCTTTCATGCGTAAGTCTGACTTGCATTTGTCCCATATTTGACGTCAACCCATTATTGTCCCACTGCTGGGCACGGGTCTTCTCACAGGAATGAGAGAGTTATAGGCCATAGTCCACCGCGTTGGCCAAGTGTGAATTAGTGGACTTCACACATCTCCAAGAACTTTTTTTTTACTCCTGGTTGTGCAGGTTTCCTAACGATGTTTTCCTTCACCGAAAAACAGTGATAATTAATTTCTAAAACGCACATTGTTTCAGAAAAATCAGTGGTTAGGGGCAAGTTACAACCATTAGGCTACTCTAGTGGTATTTAAGTATGATTATTATGAATATGGCCCAATTTAAACCTTTGAGCAATCATTACCACAATTAAATATGTTATGGAAAAATAACCTCTACATTTGGTCTCTACAATGCTATTATCGTTATTAAAATCTGTAGCGTGAATACCGGCACACTACATACCTTGTGAAAATAACTGCATTCAGCATAATGTCATTATATTTTTAACTTATCGGAATGTATAACATTTTTGTTGTACTATCAGTCTGGCTGAACTTCAGTGTTTTCTTCCATCGACTTTTTTAACATAATATTATAGGAGTAATTTGTGTTATTTACTCTTGAGTAGTAGAGTAACATTAAAAAAATCTAATATGTTAACTTTAATTAAGAACTGATAAATAACAAATCAAGCCTACTGGCTCGAACCTAAAAGTCACCACCGCCAATTTCTTTTTTATTATTTATCAGGTGCTCCCGATCTGCGATTTTAGATTTTTTTTTGCCGATATTTCGACCCAGTTTGCATGGATCATGGTCGCGGCTTAACTATGTATTTCTGCCGAATAACAACAATGATACTTCCAACTTTGTTGGCTTGGAGTAGCAATGTATCTGAGGCTAATCATATATTGAGTTAATTCATCCATCAGCCTTTTGATGTCAACTGCTGAACACAGGCCTCCCCTAAATGGCGCCACTCCAACCGGTCCTGTGCCCTCTGAATCCAACGGTTTCCCGCTGTCTTCTTCAGGTCATCGGTCCACCTGGTAGGGGGCGACCTGTACTCCTTTTGCCTAAACGAGTTAATTATAGATACATAACTAGATTTCCAAAAGCAAAAGTCTACCATTTGGTTGACTTTGCTGATTGCTGTCACTTGCTAGCTTTATAATATACAAATATAGAATTATAGTTATTTAACACTTTTCAGCACTCTGAAATCTGAGAGTGTGGTAAAGACGAGCTGGAAACTGTAAAACGTGTCTAAATATGGCACCGGAATAAATATAAGGTAACTACGTTTAGCTATCTGTTGTGTAAAGCAAGCGTTACTGCGTTGTTCACATCAAGGATACTTTGCTTAATGACATAGTGAACAAATAAACGTAGATTTAAAAATACCGTAAGATACTGTTACGATGAAAATGTTTTAAACTAACAAACACATACGATAACTTCATAAAATATAGAGGCTAGTTGCCGTATTTCAGTGGATGTACTGTGACCATGCAGTTGAAGAAGATTACGGATTTTTTCTTTCCTACGAAACAGTATATCAGGCGGTAGAACTAGTGTAGTTCGACCGGGACGATATCATTATCAAACTAACCTTGCATGACATTATTATAGACCGTTAATAATAATTAATAATTTAGAATTAATTGAATAGTTGTCACATATTTGTAAAATAATTGTAATAATATTATTGCAATAGTATTGTAATAATAATATCATGGTAATAATAGTAAACATTATAGGTATATCTACCTAACCAAAAATTTGCACACCATCACTATGGTAAATTGTGAGCATTGTAATAATTATAGCAGTTAGATCTTTTGTTACCACAATTTTGGCAAGTAAATATTCATTCATTCATTGTTCGCCACACTTACTTCAAGCGTGAAGCAAATCTTGCGATGGAAGGGTACAGTTACCAGCTCACTTATATATGTTTAAGGCGACCATCTTCTTCCTCGAAGATAGCAACGCATCTGGAATTGACTTGACATAGAACCCCTGTTCTATATGAAGTTAATACACCTTATCCATGGGCGGCAGTGATCACTTACCATCAGGTAAGCTGCTCGTATGCAGCTTTAATCAGATATAAAAAATGAACGTTGTTTTATAGAAAAACATAAATATTACATTTATGTGTATGGGTTTATATCGGAAACTAATTGGATATTTCGATTTAAAATATTTTAAACCGTAACATATTTTTTGTAAAATTATATACAGTTCAAACCAAATGTTTTCTGATAAGAATTATTAAAAGAAAAAAACTTGAAGTAGTTGAAGGCAATGGTTTTATTTAACTGTATATTACCTGGGTAAGTATGGTGAGAGAAAAAACTAGTAGGTTTTAAGACACCCGCAAATTTCCAAGTATTTTTATATAGCTACTTAACAGACTCACATATATTGCCAACACCCAGGTTTGACTGACAAAGAATGCCATTAGACATTAAGTTCACCCGTGTAACCTTTTGTTTAAAATGTTTTAAAAGGAAAAGTCAGTGCCGCTCATGGACATCTGTAATCAACTTCATACAGAACAAGGGTTCTAACTGAAGTCAATCACAGATACGTTGCCACTCCCGAAGACTATGATGATCGCCTCATAAAAAAGTGTGTCGGCAACCACACCCTTCCATCGAAACGTAAGAAATGCTTCACGCTAGAAATAGGTGTGGCGGTGGTACTTCCCTGCTCGAACCACACTGGTTCTACCACCTTCAATAGGTGGTAATAGGTTATATATCAATTGTATAAATCTTTCCACATAATAAAATAATATATTAAGAAACTCTTTTAAAAGTAATCATTGAAAAATAAATGTGTTGTTATATTAATTACTATCCTTTATAACGTTCGTTACATATTTATGATAATAAATTACTATTTTAATAAATTCAAGACATAGTTAATAAACCACACTGTCGTACCTAATCCTAAAATCCTGGTAAACCTACAAAACCGTCGCCCGTTATTTATATAAAATATTGGAAAGATATTATTGGCAGATCTTGGAGATTGCTGGCGAATAAGTGTAAACATTTTATGGACTTTGTTTTATCGATCTATCGAAAAATCTGTTCTAAGTATTGTAACTCCAAATCTTACGGGCCCTAGAATATCACGGTTTTCTTTACAAAAACGTGAATATTAAGCGTACCTACTAGAAAAGGAGCCTCAATATTAACGGCAAAAAGTAAAACATTTTTATTTTCTTTTTTGTTTAGTATAATATACTTTTACAATACAAATTTCTTTATTGTACACCAACACATAGGTAACAAGAACAAAAGATACAATGGAAAGTACAACAGGCGGTCTTATCACTAAAATAGCGATCTCTTCCAGACAACCTTAGTGGTTGAAGGAAAACATTAAGGGTGCAAGAGAGGGCAGGGGTGTACAAAAGTATGACATACCGACTTAATAAAATGTGAATATATATGTATATGTATATTTGTATATGTATATGTATATATGTATATGTATCAGCAGCTAATTTAGACATTACAGAGCTTAAATAGAAATAAAAAGAGAAATGCTAGGACAACTAATATAATTACTTTTTTGTATTTTAAACAAGTTATTCAACATAACGATGACAAAATTTTCATATTTCCTAAGCCGTATATAATTAGCTTTAGTGTAAACATTACATATTTGTGTTTTGGCGTGAGAACATTTTTGCGCATATCTTTTTACCTAATATAATAAGTAGAGGTAATTAAAATATTAAGATAACATGATGTCTTCCGATAATTTGAGTCTAAATAAATAGAAGAATGTGGTGAGTAAAACATTGTTTACATAATGTAAAGTTTTGGAGTTCTCATAATATTTAAACGACTTGAGAATATTATTGTCTTTTTAAATTACAGTGCCATAGTTTCTATAGTGTTAGTGCCTCTAGACAATAATTGCTCATTTTGCCCATACTTGGCGAGTTTACATTTTGGTTTTTGGAAAACATTGCAAAGTAGCTACTTTGCAAGTTTCGTTTTCGGCTAATTGTTTCAATGTATACGTGCCATGTACATTGGAACAATTGGCCGAATTCGAAACGTGCAAAGTAGGTACTTTGCAAAGTTTGCCAAAAACTAAAATGTAAACCCGCAAAATATGGGCAAAATGAGCAATTATTGTTTAGAGGCACTAACACTATAGAAACTATGGCACTGTAATTTAGAAAGAAAATAATATAGAGTGTTTACATTTTCATTTCCGGTCAAACTTTGCAATGGGCATTGCCAGATTCATTTTTCATTTTCGGCAAATCTTTGCAATGTACTCTGCACGTTTACATTTTCCTTTTCGGCTCTAATTAAAACGTAAGCAATATTTTTTGAGGAGACGTAATCAGCTCGTATTAAGTCATAAAGACAGTAAACGGATATGCAACGTCTTTGTAATAAAATTAAATTTGTTCTACGCCAATCTGATATGGCATTTAAATAGTATGTACATATATAGCGCTACTGAGTGATATACACTCAGTAGCGCTATATATGTACATACATATAGTAACATTATGTGTCTCTGACGTAACAATATGCACGGCACAGTCTATTAATTCTCACTTCATGTAGACCATGCGTACTTACATCATAATAAAGTATAATTATTTGAACTATGTATATAATTCCAAGCTACAATTACTTGAACATCGCGGCATGCTACGATATGGCTTACACATTTATATATTTTTATTAGCTTTTTATTAGCTTCACCTGTATGTTTGTTTGTAACCGACTTCTTTGGGCGCGATTTTGACCCACTTTAAACGGTCAGATTTCGTTCAAACTTTGTTGATTTATTGAGGACCGATGACAATACACTAATTTGATAAAATTATTCCATTTTTTAATTTGACTAAAAAGTAGAAAATACACGCTTTTTTTTTAAATAAAATATATTTTTTTTTTATTCACACTATTATTAATTTATATTCACTGAAATTTATAACACTATTTTCTTAATTTAAATTCATTTAAATTTAGTTTCTATTTTTTAGTTCGGTTTTCTATAAAAAGCGTGTTTTTTAGTTCTTTTAAACTATTATTTATTACTCAATAAATCTCATTAAAAAAACTGTAACACTTTGAGATTACACAATACTTGCGTAAATAAACTTCCCTGTTTTGCATTTTTACGTAGGAATTCTACGTAATAACTACTTAACAATAGTCTAATACTTTTCAGAAGACGTTGAATTTGTAAATGATTAACTGGTTCCTCTTTTTATACTTTAAAGCGTGAGTTGCTTCATTTTTTTATCTGAATGAAGTAGCAAACGAGCATGCAGTCCACTTGATGGTATTTGATCACTGCTGCCCATAAACATCTGTGAGCAACTTCAAATAGAACATGGTTTCTATTTGAAGTCAATCACAGATGCGCTAAGTTAAGTTTTTTAGTATAATACATAAATACTAATTTTTTAAACATAAAAACCTTGAATCACTGCATCTATTTAAAAAAACTGCATTAAAATCCGTGGCGTAGTATTAAAGATCTAAGCATACCTATGGACAGACAGCGGAAAGCACCTTTGTTTTATACTATGTAGTGATATGGAAATAGGGATATCAAAATGTGAACTCACCAACTTCGTCTCCGCTGACCAGCTTAGTGGCAATAGATCGCAGGGAGGTCGCTCCCGCCGAGCTGAACATATCCAGCACTGGTCCCAGGAAGTAGATGGTCCTGTTCGGTGCCAGCGCGTACACCACGCTGGCAGCTATCCTGCTCACACACGCCACTACGCCAATCACGCTGTCTTCTATCTTCCATCTCTTGCTGAACAAATATATTGTTATGAAGGAACCTGCGCAGAAATTGGTACAATGTACTCTCAGTTGTAGGAAAGAAATTATACAAAACTTTAACACTTGTAATGTTTAACGAAATGGGTGAAATATCAACGAATATAGTTAATGTCATAAGTTATATTAAACTAGCCTTTTACCGTGGCTTCGCCCGCTTCAGCCACGTATACTACAATAATGAATATCTTATGTATTAGTCTAGCAAAAACTAACTTGCAGTTTCTGTGTGTCAGAGTTACAAGCACACTTCCTTACAAACTTGTGCATTTATTTTTACTTGTTGGCTTAATTTTTATTCGTTGATATATTTAGATTATTGCTTAAAAATTTAAATAAAGTACAGGCTTTCTACACTCATAGTCTCACTGTAGGATTTTCTTCTGTGTCGTGGGTACCATGGACATACACAAGACGAATACACAAACACCCAGACCCAGAACATGAATCTAAACTCATCATTCAGATACCTGTTTGGCCGGGAATCGAACCCGGGACCCATTGCACGTCAAACCGGTATGGTAACCGCTCCGCCACGCGGGTCGTCAAAGTATAACATTCAATTTTAAAAGTAATTCATTACGTCAATAATATATTGAATTGACACGCTAAATTCAATACCTAAAAATACGTTAAAAGTTTATATGTATAAACCTTGTATAGGACATTATTTATTCAACAGTATTGACAGAGTCCACAATCTAACATAAATCTAATCTGAAAAGGCCAATTTGTAAAATCTATATTAGATTTAAAAGCAATCAGTCAAATTCAGCTTCAAGCGTTCAATTGAATTTCATGATTTAACGTAACATTTTCTTTACGTTTGCCTGCATTTTTCTCTTTGATATATTCGCTTGTTTAGTATTTCAGT
Organism: Spicauda simplicius; assembly: GCA_949699795.1. Lineage (NCBI taxonomy): Eukaryota > Metazoa > Arthropoda > Insecta > Lepidoptera > Hesperiidae > Spicauda > Spicauda simplicius. The sequence goes on along the minus strand of OX453071.1, from coordinate 10,561,423 downwards.
ATTCGCTCAAATAGAAAGGCTTAAACGTTAAAACGAACGTTGTGTAAAAACCTATATTAACAAGCAATTATTTGAACTAGTCACCCGTTACAAGGGCCGAAATTCGACCGTAATTCAACTCAAAAAAAACCAAATTTGATATTGTCCAACGGATATCCTAAATTAAATTTTCATTAATTTTCAACTTATTTTAGTACATTCGAAAGGTAAAAAGAGGTTGTTCTTGAAAGGTAAAGAGAGGTTGTGACGTTATGTGTTTTCATATGTTGAATGTTTAGTTTCCTTATTTATTTATGTGTTCGTGACAAATGCACGGTAGTGTGTGTAATTTGTTTTTAGTTCACTTTTTGTATGTTATATGCATTATTTGAAAAAATATTAACACTCTGCACTCCTTCTCTACGTCTTATATAACCGTGCAAAATTACATACTAATACGTCCACGGCATATTACTTAAAAATGCACCACAAATTTTTGCTTCACGTATTAATATATTTACGATGAAACTATGTTAACCGACGTAACTACAGCATTCATGATCCATTAAAGTAAGACAATCACTGTACAACAAAAGTTAATAAAAAAAACATGCGTGCGTACAAAGTACACATGTCAGAAGTGAAACTTCTTTGGCGAACTAATTTATAAATCTTGTTTATATTTATACAAATCTAAAACTTTAAATTTCCAAGATTAAGAGGAAGGGAAAAAGGCGTGATACGACGTTCGCTCTGTCCACTTTTTCTCTCAATCTTTCTCACTCGCTTGCTCCCTACTCTCACTCCACGGCTAGTTGCTCATGCTACGTTCGCCCTGTCTTACTCTCTCTCAATCGGTCTCGATCACTCTCTCTCTCTTTTCCGACACTTCCGTTGCATACCGGCGTGACGTTTCATCTGTAAAAATTTTACCCTCATGCGCCTAAAGAAGTTTCTCTTCAAAAATGTTGTGCTCAAAATTTTGTTGGATTTTAAAGAAACACTTTGCGGAGAGGTGGTAATTTATTGACGTCCAAAGTGGTCATTCAGGAATCAACATTGAATAAAATATTTTGTTCTTTTAACATAATCAAAAGGTTTTATGACCAATTCGTTTAGTATGGTTTGGCCAAGGATGTACCACCGTCAAGCCTATTTCTAGTGCGAACTATGGCCGTCAACGTCGGTAAGACGGTCGCGACACTTTTCAGCCGCAAACGCAGCATGCCGCCGCCGCTACGTCTTCGTGATCGGGAGGTAGCTTGGCAGCCCACAGTTAGGTACTTGGGATGTAACATCGATCGCACGTTGCACATGGTGCCTCAGGTGGACCACGTGATCCGACAGGCCCGTGTTGCACGTGCGATGCTCCGACCGGTGCTTGCATCTCATCTGCCGCTCCGAACAAAACTAAAGGTGTACAAGCTGTACGTCCGATCCCGTTTGACCTACGCGGCGCCGGCGTGGTACGCGTTGGTGTCAGAGTCCAACAGGAAACGCCTCCGCGCGCAGCAGAGCCAGTCCCTCCGGGCGATCGTCGGGGCGGGTCGCTTCGTTCGGAACGACGTGTTGGAGCGCGACCTTAAGGTGCAAACCTTGGACAGGTTTGTGGCTCAGTTGGCGCGTCGTATGTACGAACGCGCTGACAGTGGGCCACATGCCCATCTACGAGGTTTCGCGCCCCTTCACGCTCGACCCCCCGAGGGGCGTCCGCTCCCTCGTGAACTCGAGGGCCAGGTATCCTCCGACCATCTGGAGGATTAAATCTGCGTAGCAGCATAGCGCGGTCACAGAAGGCCGAAGGCTGCAACACTGCCTGACGGCAGCACACATCACCGGTGGACAGTGCTTCCACTGAGGGAATTGCCCGGGTAAGGAGGGGATCCTCGAGGCCCGCAGACCTTACGCCAAGCGGCGACGCCACGCCGCGGCATAGGACGACTTTCAAAGTCAAAAAAGTCTAGTGCGAAGCAGTTTGTGATTAGTTGCAAGAGATACTGGGTTAATTAAATACAAAGTGACCATCTCAGTCGTCTGGAGTGGCATCTGCGATCGCCTTAAGCAACCCCTCTTCTGTATACAGTAACAGATGTTAATACCAGCAGTAACCACTTACTACTTAGCAGCACTGCTGGCTTATTTATTCTTCAATTTTATAAAAAAAAACAGTCACCAAGTAATTCCCAGTACCTCTCATACACCCATTATTGGCCCACTGCTGGGCAGTTGGGCACGGGTCTTCTCTCAGAATGAGAGAGTTTAGGCCATAGTCCACCGCGCTGGCCAAGTGCGAATTGGTGGACTTCACACATCTCCGAGAACTTTTTTTTAAGTACGCTCGGGTGTGTAAGTTTCCTCGCGATGTTTTCCTTCACCGAAAAGCGGTGATAATTAATTTCTAATACGCAAATAAATAAGTGGTGCGTGCCTGGGTTTGAACCTCGGACCTCCCGATCGAAAGGGCAAGTTTCAACCATAAGGCTATCACTGCTCCCAGTACCTACATAAGCAAAATTTCGCACGCTGTCCAAAATATTTACTTTAGCCTTATGTATCTTGACGCTCCGCGTTTAGACTAAGATCTCTTTCCGGTTGCTATTATCATGGTGTACATACTCGTAAGTGGTTAGTAGTGTCGTAAAACAAACATTAGTTTCAGCGGAAAATTTAGTGTACATTTTGTCACGGGCAATGCCGTAATTCAGTTTTATTAATATCAGATATTCACAATTTTGGATACGTAATTAGTAATTTTGCGGTTGTTAAGTAATAGTATTTTAATATAAGTGTTGTTTATTAATGGTTATCTATTTAAATCACCGACTTTTTAGTAACAAATAAGTTTAATTTACGATATATTTATAATTAAAATTGAAGTTTTTCTTTGTTTTACCTGCTTTTGGTAGAATACATTATATTTTTGCATGTTTGTATGTAAAAAAATAAAAAAATGTCTAGCTATCACGGTTCATGAAATGCAGACTGGTGACAGACAGACACACAGACGGACAACGAAGTCTCAGTAATAGAGTTTTGTTTTTATATTTTAGGTACGGAATTCTAAAAATAATAAGACATAATTATACACCATCATTGATTTATGTGTATGTACTAAAAATTCCTAATTGTAATAATATCGACAATTATCGTGACAACAAAATCAGAACTATTTATTTAAAATGTCCACAGATGATTCTCGGAAGATATCACTAATACAATTATTATCAACAATTACAATTAGATGCAATAATTTCAAAAATCTGTCTGCAAATATAAATCTATCTGCAATATTGACAATATCAAGAACATACATCCGCTTACAACATTACAATGTTTGTAGAATTTACATAACCGCGTAATACTTAGCTGCAATATAGAGCAATGACACTACAGTAGAAATAGTGGTTTTGGAAATTATTATTATTATTTTATTTATTTATTAATTCAATAATCTTCACTATATTACAAGAATGCCTAATTCGTTAGTAAATGCAAAGTGTGTTAGTATACATATATAAATTACTTTTAATGTTCATTAATTATCATTTTAAAGTTCAATTATTTGACATTTATCAATATTTAGGCATTAAAATTATCAAATTATTAGTAGAAATATTATTAACGAGTAACAGTCCAAATATAATGTCAAATTATCAAATTATGTCAAACAATAATACAGAGAACATTACTTAAAAAAAAATACATTAAAATAAAAAAAATATTCAAATTAAAATTATAATCCAAATTGAAGGCAAAAAATTAAAGTAGGTACCCAACATTTTAGGTACAAAGTTTTGTATTATTTCACATATCAATTCAGGAATGAGTTTGTCGTATCAATAATGCCACTTTACACCAGAGCCAAAAAACAAAACGGTCTAACAATATCTTACAGTGTAATATATAAGTACCTGGATGACCGAGCTTTGCTCGGTGTTTCTGTTTACTAAGAGTACATCATGTTTTTTTGGAATTATATTTTTTTATAACTATGCAAATTTCTTACTGATGATCATATGAATAATATATTTTGATCTTATCGACATTATAATACTAAAAGATAATAACAACAATAAAATAATATAATAATAATAATAATAAAATATAGTAATAAAATAATACAGAACTCTCGTTTAAATGGATTACAAAGCAGTAAATATCTCCAACTATAGAATCGTCAGTATTCGCCATACAGCATCAATGTATAATGACATTCCAACATAGACGGGACATATTGAAAGAACCAATATGTCCCGTCTATGTTGCAATCTAAGAAATTAGCAGGAAATTATTATGTAAAGCGGCACAATAATCTTGTGCAGTACGTCTACTGGTGTTTAGCTAGAAAGCATAAGATAGAAGTATCTAGCCTTTGGTGGAAGGAAATGATCACACAGCCCCAAGTGAAAGAGAATGAGACTGCTAAAAGTCTTTGCGAGATGCCAGTTCAAACCAATGTCACTATTACACACAATAGACCAGATTTAATATATATAGACAAAATTAATAACCGAACCTACTTAATAGACGTATATGTACCATTCGATTATAATATAGGACCTAAAGAAATTGAAAAATTAAGTAAATACCACGTTCTCAAAAATGAAATTAGCGTTCGTGGAAAACGCAAACGGCAATCATCCCAATAATTATTGGTGCAACTGTATATACATACATAGATTCATCAACCATAATCAGTAAAGTGCTAGGATATACTGTCTTCCCCCTCGAAGGGATCTCCACCTTGTCGTCGCTCTGGATGCATCCGAGAGGGCTGTGGAGGTCGGTGTCGGCCTCTGCAGCCAGGAGGGGTCGCGGGAGGAGAGGTGTCGTTGCCGTACATCCTGTCTCCCGCGACCGAGCGGGGGCGCACCGTCAGATGCGTTGGCGGTGGGGCCGCAGAGGAAGAGGAGATGTGGTGTGTCGTTGCCGTCCTCCCTGTCCTCTGCGGCCGTTTGGTGGTTTGCGGCGGAACCAAAGAACGGATCTGCCGCTGGGTATGGGAGGTCGATGCCTGTAGGGATGGCAAGGCATAGGGTGTCGGCTTGCCACGCCCACGGCCCTGGGTGCTGGTCTCGGGGTTGGACCGTCGCCCTGCGGATGGGGGCTTTGGAGGTAAGGCGCGCCTTTCTGTTTTCTGGCGCGCCTTGTTGTTGGAGGGGAGCTTTATGCTCCACGCGGTTAGGGGCTGCAGGAGCGGCCGAGCACCGGCGGGTTCGCGGATGACTGCGAAAGCTTACCCGTGTTCCCACCGTACGGTGCGAGCAGGAAGCACAGTCGGGATTTAGCCGGTATGGGTCCGGCATAACCCAGCTGCCACCCCGGGTGGCTGGGTATCCATGAGGATTACCCACTTAAAAAAAAAAACGGGAAATACTGTCTTTGTAAACAACACACAAAAAGATACCCAGAACACAGAGCAACTAACACATACAGGGCAAGAAACAAACATACAGAATAAATCAGAACAATTATTTACAAGCACAACAGATTCAATCATTCCACATCCAACAAATACAGGAGAATTTAATTGCAATGCGCCGCCGGAGAAATGTAAGAAGAAGAGGTACATTAAAGTTAGCCTGTATATTATTATATATTACATCCTATAGTTTTATAGTTTATTTACTCTATATAATACTTAATAAATAGCGGGGACATAGATACCTTTTTTCTTGTGGGTTACAGGACGGGGTATCTATAAATACCGGCAACAGCAGCCGTGAAGGTGAAAATCACCATTTACTAATATAAAATAAAATATAATAATAAAACAAAAATACCAAAAAAGAACTAAAAAGAAAAAAAATGTAAAGCTAAAAAAATTAACAAAATAAAACTCGAAAAAAAGGGAAAAAATAAAAGAAAAAAACATTCGGACCGAGATTTGAATCCCGACTTCCTGCGGTCCGATTTCCCAACCGAGCTATTGTAACTTCGTAAATGGTGACATAATTTCTCTTCGTATTCGGTCTCTTCGATCTTTATGCAATGAAAACACGGACAAAACGACATTTTCTGAAAATGAAACTTTGCTAGATCGATTTATCGCCCCCTAAACCCCCTAAATACGAAATTTCAAGAAAATCGTTGGAGCCGTTTCCGAGATCGTTGATATATATATATATACAAGAATTGCTCGTTTAAAGGTATTAGATTTATTTATTTATTTTAAATAGTTACAAAATACAATCATACATTTCTAAAAATAGAAGAATATTAGATGGTTTATTTTATTTATAATTTTAAGTTTCTATTAATGTTTTGTATAGGCTAGTTTGGAAATGTATGATTATATATTGTGTAATATATTGTTTTTCTTTAACTTTAAAATATGTGTTATATATGAGTACTTCATGAAAGCGTAATTGATTTTATGCATACATGTAAGTTTAACTCATACACATATATGACAAGTTCGCATTCCTCATTCGATATACTTATGTATAGAAATCGAAGTAGCAACCAACTCTACATTAAATAAGGGTTCTATCTGAATTCGAACCTGGATACGTTGCCTCTAATGAGTACCAAGGACCCGTAGAAACAAATTGACAAAAATACTTCACGGCAGAAATGCTTGTGGTGGTTTTAAATCCTTTGGCATTTTCTATAATACAACTCCTGTGTCCTTATATTATACTTCCTCTTATTTTCGTTAAGTTTTGTCAAAATAATTGAATAAACTGTCAATTATATTGAAAAACCTAACGAAACTAAGTATGTGTTTTTATTATTTCCATATGTTCTAACCGATTTTTTACATACATTTAATAAAATACACACGGAGCGAGTATTACCTTTGTTTTAGAAACTCTTTGTGAGATGTGGGTTTCATGACTTTTATGTTCGTTGTTCTTTCAAAACCAACATTCAGTAACGTACAGTTTTTATGTTTAGTCGTTTATACAATTATATCATCACGCTTTACGTTGACAAAAGAGGTGTTACAATAACCAGCAAAAACTCTGATTGCAAAAACCCTCGTCTGTTGATCGAGGTGAAAGTGAGGACACTGAGATAAATATAGCTTAATTCAGAAGTAGAACTGACCTATTCAATGTCGATTTAGAATTGGAGTTAATGATTCTAATTTTGTTTGTTGTTGTTGAAATCATAATAACTAGTTCTGATGGCAGAGCTTTAGAATGTACATTACGTTGTCTGGATTAAAATTCGGTAGAAAGTTTTTAAAGCAGATATATTAATACGCAGTGTTAATAAAATAATATTAAATATATGTTTTGAAAGACAAACTTTATTTCAATTCACTGAAAAGCAAATAAACGTTTAATAGTTAAGTCTAACATTTTGATGCGTTGTAGGTACATTTTTTCGGGTTCGCGGATGACTGCGAAAGCTTACCCGTGTTCCCGCCGTACGGTGCGAGGAGAAAACACAGTGGGGGTTTAGCCGGTAAGAGTCCGGCATAACCCAGCTGCCACCCCGGGTAGCTGGGTATCCATGAGGATTACCCAGTTAAAAAAGGTAGGTACATTTTTTAGACTAAGTCTGTAATTTCCAGATTACTACTCGCGACAAGCTTTTACATTATTGCATTATTATCAGAACTAAGGGTGTACTCCCGATTTTATATCAATCTGGTATTAAAAGGTGGGTTAAGTTTAAGTTGCAAATTTGACCTAAACATACATATCAATATTGTAAGTTAATATAAAGTTTGTTATATGCGTGGGTTTGGAGGTCAGCTCGCAAATTTATTATTTGTACGAAAACCCCGTAATTTTCTCAACAAGTCTTTTTATATTATAACGGTGGACACAAAAATATTTTGTACTTAAAATATTCGGGACACACAAGGAAGAAACATTTTTTATGTTCAATATAAATCGGTTAGTTTGAAATCGAACTGTAGCTGATCAAATATCATTTAGCTGAGTTATAGGCGTCTACATGCTAATATATGCTATACTTCACTATACTACATGATATAACTAGCGTGGACTTGGATTAAATGGACTATGGTTCCCAATACGATCGATCGATTTCAATGGTCAACCTCAACGTATTTCAGATATTTTAAAAAAATTAAAAAATAAGAATGCACTTTATCTAATTGTAGCTAGTCAGTACTGCTAACAGACATCTGTAAACAAATTTTATATAAAAAGACGCTTCTATAATATGACGATCCGCATGGCAGAGCGGTTACTATACCGGTCTGACGCGTAATGGGTCCCAGGTTCGAATCCCGGCCGGACAGGTATCTGAATGATGAGTTTAGATTCATGTTCTGGGTCTGGGTGTTTGAGTATTCGTCTTGTGTGTGTCCATGGTACCCATGACACAGGGGAAAATCCTGGTGTAGGGCTATGAGTATATAAAGCGTGTTTTTATATGAAGTAAAGTACATATGCGTGGCTATCTTCTCCCGTTGCTACCTCGTTGCGATCCCCGAGGAATAAAATCTTAGCCTCATAGAATAGTGAGCCAGCCGTCCACCAAGACCCAAGAACTACTTCAAATGGGCCTGGCAGTGGTCTCTTCAGTCGAACTACATTTGTTTGATTCATATTGCCTTTGCTATAACGTAATGATCCTTGATAACAGCTACTTCAGTACATAGTATAAAACAAAGTCGCTTCTCGCTGTCTGTCCCTATGTAGGTATGGTTAGATCTTTAAAACTACGCTACGGATTTTAATGCAGTTTTTTAATAGACAGAGTGATTCAAGAGGAACGTTTTTATGTATAATACATGTAAAATATGATAGAGAATTATACGAGTATAAAGTACATTGAATATTAGGCACATTTACTCAAATCTATTTTATTGTAAATGTGTATAGATTCGAATATTTATTTATTGCAGAACGCTCCTAGACAATGCTATTAGTCATTATTTCACAATTGCACTAGCGTTCAGTTTTACTCATGCCTTATAATACCGTTAAATTGCACACACCATGACAAAGCCTCAATGAATCCGGAAGAGGGGCAACGCTACAAGCACTATTTGATATATTTACTTACTGGTTTTGATTCTTGCTTAGAAAAAAATCTTTTATATTTCGTTTATTTGAGAAATATAATACTGGTGAAAATGGAGTATGTAGTCCACCTGATATGTAGCTACATCCCAAATGTAATACCATTATCCCTTATCTTATTTTAGCCTCTGATGCCTGGTTATCCCTGAAGATTAGGTGATGCTTCGGATTCGTCCCTGTAGCTCCGGGGTCAGAATAGGGCTACGGTATCCACTGCTTATCGGAATAGGCGACTAAAAGGGGGCTTCCGCGGTTTCGGGCGGCTAGTGTGGGAGCTCAAACAATCCAGCCAAGCGATCGGTACGACGGCGAAGGACGGCAGTATACGTGGTTGCATATTATCCCAGCCGCTCACCTGGGAGGAGCCCGACGGGTTAACGCGCTTAGAGGACTCCGGTTGCGGTCCTTTTGAGATCCCGGAGTCCTCTTTGTAACGCCGAGGAGGGCATCGGGGGGGGGGGAGTTAGTGCGGTAAGAACCCCACATACCTTTGAAGGTTTCCCTTACTGCTGTCGTTAGTAAGTAAAGTAATGCTGGATTCTCTGAAGTCAAACCACGCAGGGTTATAGCACTTTCAAACACTGTTAATCATAATCGAATTTTAAAGACTACAAGAAAACTAGTTCAATGAAATCACATAGCATTACAAGAAGTATAAAAACAAAATATATTTGTGCGAAAAACTTTATTGATGATACCTATGTTAATAAATTTGGGCAGATGCTGTATGGGTGAAGTTATGGCCCATAATATTATCAGCATGTAACAATTTATAAACCGGTCACATATGTTATACAATAACAATAATAAGGAATAAGAAAAAATGTGTTTATTTACTTATACCTCAATTTTGAAACGCCTAAAATAATTTATAACGTTTGAATTGAATTGAATATATGACATCATTTTCTAGGTACTATTTTTTTTTCTTTTCTCTAGGGAGAAAAAGGTACCCGACGCCGTGGGAGCGACGCAGGGTTATGTGGGATTTTTACCGCACTGAAACCCCCCGGTGACCGTCCTCGGCACTACAAAGAGGACTCGAGGATCTCCAAAGGAACGCAACCGGAGCCCTCCAAGCGCATTGCCCTATCGTGCTCCTCATAGATGGGCGGCTGGGCCCACCGCTCCGTCTGGTCTTTACGACGATATGCGACCACATATACCGCCGTCCTTCGCGAGGTCGCCTGACGGAACAGTTCGAGCTCCCACTCTAGCCGCTCGCAACCCCGGAATATTTAGTCACCTCTTACAACAGGCATTAGATACCGTAGCCCTATTCTAATTCCGGAACTACAGGGACGATATGTACCTAGTAGTAATGTAACAAATATTAGCATTCGCAAGAGTGTGAAAAGAGTGAATTTTAGTTAGTGTGTTGCGAATATTGAATTGCAGTGCTTTGCAAAAAAGGTCGCCAAATTTATACAAATGTAATTCGACTGTAGTTTGTCGACAGAAAAAGGTTGCGAAAATTTATATCCTCCGACAGGACGCCGACATCAAAAACTGGAAAAAACCAACATTCGCAATTCCGATATAAGGAATATTCCAAATCGCATTTCCAAATTTTCAAAGAAAAACATTCGTTACATTACTAAAATGACGTATTACTAATTTGACGACCCGCGTGGCTAAGCGGTAACCACACCTGTCTGACGCGCAATGGGTCCCGGGTTCGATTTCCGGCCATACAGGTATCTGGATGATGTGTTTAGATTCACGTTCTGGGTCTGGGTGTTTGTGTATTCGTCTTGTTTGTGTCCATGGTAGCCACGACACAGGAGAAAATTCTAGTGTGGGGCTATGAGTGTAGATAGCGTGAAATTTATTGAACTCGGAAGCTTAGATTACATAGATATTCAGATAAATAAGCAGAAAAAGGCTCAAGCTCACGGGACTTTTTAGACTGAAAGCGAATATTCGTAGTCGTAAATAGTTGTTATCTCAACGCTGCAGATATTGACTTTCAAAGGTTTAGAATTCAAATCGACTTCAAAAAAAGGATTTTGAACTCGATTAAATTTTTGTAAACTCGATTAATCTAGATCGTTTTTGAATCAATTTGAGTAATTCTGTTTTCTTTCAAATGGTATGGTTACACGTGTCAACAAAAAATACAACCCCTAAGGACGAGAAAATAGCCAATGAAACGTTGAAGGTATTTAGACTAAACCTTACATTTTTAATATTTAGAGTACTATAAAAACTCATTTGTTTTTGAATAATCTACAATTGTTCGTGTCGCAGATCACACGAGGATTTATAATAGAAATTATATTCGTATCTTATGAATCATTTATCTACGTAAAACACTTATTAGTAAAAAAAGCAAATAGCTTATAGGTCACCCAATAGTACCTGTGGTCTGTCGTAAATTGCAAATCCCAAATTTTAACTAAATAAAGCAAACTGCGATTGCAGGTCTTTTTATTAGTGTTTATAATTCACCTTACATCTCCTGCTACAGAATAAGAGTTTTGCACTCTTATCACATTCATAATCACATCCTTTCATAATCATTCTTTATTGCATCATGCGTCATATTACATTTGATGTTCGTATATCTAATAGCCCAGCATGAGACCCTGTGAGGGCGCAGCAATGTCATATAGTCATACAATTATTATATTAACACTAGTATTAAAGATTTAAATTGTAAATTAATTTAAAACAATATGTCATAAGGCATGCGTAAGGAGGGTGTCCAGAGTTCTACCTAATTATAAAGGTCATAATCTAACTAACCTAACCTAACTTTTTATGTGGTTAATAGTGATTAGAACTCCACTACTGGGCAGTGCTTTCATTTAATATTACTGTATTGAAAATTAATAATGGAGAATTACTTACCAACACTTCCAACAAGGACGGAGTAGGTCAAAAACAAGCTGTAGTCGACTTCGGTGAATTTGTACTTGTATCTCGTGAACCAGTAGGTCATCTGCGCCTCACCTTTATGACAAACGAAAAAATATATTAGAGCAGCGTTTGAGATTTTTTTCTGATTGAAGTTGCAACCGAGCATGCAGTCCACCTCATGGTAAGTGGAACCGATGTTCTATATAAAGTTACATCTGTAACTTTATATAGAACATCGGTTCTAAGTAAAGTCAATCACAGTTGCGTTGCTACTCCCGAGGACTAAGATGATACCCTCTAAATGGATGCCAAGAACCACATCCTTCCACCCAAACACAAGAACTGCTTCACGCTAGAAGCAGGTATAGCGGTGGAACCTCCCCGCTTGAACTAAACGGGTTCTACCACCTAGTAAAAATGGTGCCATTGCGACCCAAAACTGGGTACGAAAATTATGTACCAGGGAAAATATATATTATATACGATTATTACGAACCCAGCATCGGGTCATAATATTAAATACCGGATGCCTTAACATTAACAGGTGTACTTATTTAATTTTGTCGACCCGGTATTGCGTCTTAAAAGTTAAATACCGGGTTGCATTTTGTTGATAATTTACAGATTAGAAAACTTACATTTATCACAGAGAGAAAAAATGAAAATAACCGGGCTATGACATTAGATTCAAAGAACCATTCGTTTGACGACTTCGTGAAGACACAAGCTTTGCTAAAGAGCAATATTTTTTTCTATTTTATTGCTTATTCAGTTATTAACGAGTTACAGTGTGGCTTTACTTTGTTTTTTTTTGTTAAAATTGGAAGTAATGTCATACATAGTACTGGATATTAATAAAAGTATGTCAAATAAACTACAATAAACAAAAAGTAATTCCGAGTATAGTGCAAGAACAAGCGTGCAAAATCACCAAATTATTTTAATGTTACTGAAACTTTTAAAATAAATGCTGTGTGTGTATGACTGTATGGAAAAAAAAGATTTATTTTAACAAAGAAAGGAGTCAATGAGACTAAACTTATTTTTCATTCAGTACGAGTTTATAGACGTCATGTACTATCGACCAAATTGATTCATGACCCACCATATGCTTATTTTCCTCCAGCCATTCAAACGCAATTAGGTCGAAATTTGCCTCCACATTTGTTGTCTTGGAAACCGACTTGTTATTATTTTATATGACTCTGACAGTTACTGATTTCACTGTCCGTGCTTTCTTTAAAAATATCTTTAGTGTTTTGTATTGATATGTCACCGTTAAAATGAAAAAATAGTTAATATTGCCAATACCCAATAATAATTATCTTTCTAATTATGTAACTTACTGTTGGAAACATTTCCCAAGTCATTTTCAATTGTGAAATCCTTACCTATTATTAAAATATCCGTAATTTTTGTTCTTTATTCCATTAATCATATTTTGCCGTATTGTATTAATAATAATATTTAGGTTAATAATATTTACAAAATTTTGGTAATTTCCTAAAATGTCTTATGCCGGGTTTGTCGCTAACCTTGCATTCAAAAATTAAATGAATATCCGTACTCTAAAGTCGCTCCCTCACAGGGAGCATTCACGTGGAATGTAACGTTACAGATTCGAACATTACATTAATGAAGAAGGAGAGCATAATATTGTAATGTTCCAATATAAAAAAAAAATTAAACAAAAAATACCACCCACTTCCATGCCACATAAAAGTAAAAAATAATTTAAATACATGTTGGTTTAGAGCAAACACAGTACTTAGTACATAGTTCCGAAGTCGGCGCTCATATAAGATAAATGTAGTTTCGTCATGATCCAGCAAAATATGGTGAGCGCCGACTTCGGGACTATGTACTAAGTACTGTGTTGGTGAGGTGTAATGTAATGCTCAAAGCCGAATCTATTGTAACATTACAGGCAAATGCTCCCGGTGAGGGAGCGCCTTAATGTTCTTAAAAAGTCATTCTGAGTGATGTTTCTGTAGTTTAATAATATTTAAAACGTCATAAGTGCAACGCCACGCCCGACAAGAAAACGAATTTGTCTTTTTCAAAATTACAAACGAACTGTCAGCAAGGTGGGTCATGATTCAATTTGGTCGATAGTACTTTAACAGATTTTTTTTTATTATGAAGTCTTTTGTTTTTTTCTTTGGTTTGCATTGAGAAGCTGTTTTATTGACATTCGATAACGATTTGCTAGAACCGTATTTTGTGCTGTATGAACATGGATATCTGATGCTTAAAGACTCCTCTTATAACACTTTGCAGACATATGAACGTCTTGTAGAAAGTACAGGTAAGCAGTTGATACCATTAGGCGGTATTCGACCACCTATAATTATCAAATAAAATAAAATATATAAAAAACTCAACTGCATAAAAATAACTAACTGAAAATGGACGAAAAGTGTATGTACCACAATTATTAAACTATTGTAATGGACTTAAAATCAAATAAGGTGAAGCATATTGTTTTAAAAGTATTTTTAATAGTTTATTTTGTAGTATTTTGTAATTATGTTTAAAGTAAAGTGTATAAAGCATACCACTAACTCATTAAATCACAAGTACTGAATATATTTTAAAGATTTCATCTACAGTTTTAGTAAAGATATATCTTAAAGTAACATTTAGTCTCAATTACAATAAAATCCCTCTGCGCTATTAAAAATAATTAAACTTAAAAGTTACGTTACATATTTAAACGTGGATGAAATCACGGGAAATTGCTAGTAATTAAATTATCGGTACACAAAGGCGGTGGTTGTGTTGCTTAATTTGCGTTATCGGTTTTAATTCGCAGGTGTCGCTGCGCTATCAACGGTTTAAACCGAGCAAAAAAGGGTATTCTAGATAGACATGGAGTGACAGGTGTTACATTGCAAAATTCTAATGCGGAAATTCTGTTATGATCAATTCTATTGTGATTTCCATTTTCTTCCTTCTCTATATCCATACGAAATATCTATCAAACAAATGAAATTAAAATTTTCTATTGAAAAATGCATTCCATCAGTTTTTTTGTTGTCACTTAACTGATCAACTTTCGTCGGTAGACCGACTTTACAGACAAACGATTTGTTTTTCACATTATGGAACTGAAGATAAATTTATCTTCTTGAAGCTTACCTAAGCTAACCTTCTTAGGGTTTGTGTAAAATCTATATTTATAAAAAAACGCTTGTAATTTATAAGTTCGTTTAGATTATTATAATGGTCATGAAGCGTTTAAATCTATTTGCATGTTCATTCCAAGAAAGAGAGAAGCTGTTGATTTTGATATTTACTGGAGGAAAAGTGAACGTTTTCAGCTAGTATACAATTTATCTGTGTGAAAATCTATGCCTTTTTCAAAAATCATTAACATACAGACAACCCGATAAAATCAAAGAACAAAGACATGCACGTAGAATTTCAAATAATCTTGTAAAATGTAATAGGTCAGTTAAATAAACAGTTAATTAGAAATTACCGATAGTTTACTCTGTTTCTCGGCATAATACTAATATTTAAGAGTCAATGATGACGCGTGAACGCTAATGATTTTAGATCATCGAACTCTACACGCTCTACCTAAAATTAGAGCAGTGTATCAAGGAACTCCATGTTGACCAGCGCTAATTTTTGGCCACTGTATCCAGATAAGTTGCTTGCTCCACTTCCTTATCTGTAACCCACACGTATAGCTCACCAATCTAATGTTAAATTAACGAGCGAAATCTAATGTTATAATTTTTAGCAACAAAGTACTGATAAATTGCTTAATGGAAAAATACCGCAGTAGGTAATATGATTTACTTTCATACTATTGCAACTAGCATTTCTTGATTCATAATATACAGAAATGATTCAACGTGATTTAAGTAAGTTAAAACATTTATATTAATTAATCTTTTTGTTTTATTTGATAAAAAAATTAGAAACTAAAAAGTAATGATAACACCTAAACATAAGAAAACTAGATTATTTCAAAAAAACAATTCACTGATAAATATTGAAAGACGATTGATTGATCTTTTGTTAAAAATAATGAATGATATTACTTTAATTAATATTAATAAAAATGCAAACATCCTAAATTTATCTAAATATTAATGGTATCAATTAATAAAATGAAAATATGTAATTGCTGAATTGATTCACATCACAGAAAAACTACTAGACAACCTGTGTGTGGACCTACGCCTACGGCTTCGCGGTGCGAAGGGCCGCGCTCCTCACAAAGACAAGGTCCCCCAGGACTTGGGGCTAGGGGCCGGAGGATCTAGATTTGGCACCCTTTTTTTCCCAACAAATTGCAGATCGATTTTAATTTGTATATTTTTTTTATTATATTCAACTAGCAAACGAGCATGCAGTCCACCAGATGGTAAGTGGTCACTGCCGCCCATGGAAATCTGTAATCAACTTCATAGAGAACATAGGTTGCGTTGCTACTCAGGAGAACAGAGATGGTTGCCTCATGTAAAAGTGTGCCGGCAACCACTCCCTTCTATCGATACTCAAGAAATGCCTCACGCTAGAAATAGGTACGGGGGTTGTACTTTCCCGGTTGAACTACACTTGTTCTACCACCTATAAATTTGGCAAAAATTGTTTTTATTGGTCGTCAAATTGCAGATCGACTAACTAGAGGGTCTCTCGAGTTGTAGCTTGGCCACATTAAGTTTAGGTCTTGTGCCGCCACTGACAACGGGTATATATGTCGTCGTCAACCCATTATCGTCCCACTGCTGGGCACGGGTCTTCTCTCAGAATGAGAGAGTTTAGGCCATAGTCCACCGCGCTGGCCAAGTGCGGATTGGTGGACATATGTATTTGTCTTCAAATTATCTAACATTACCTTTATCTCTTTCAATTAAATAGACCCTTTATGCGGGTAACCCGTATTTCGTTAGGATTATTATAATTTTAACAATATTACGATCAAAAGCTCAATTAAGCTTCAGCAATGTTAAGATTAAACAATCTGTTTATTAATAACCAATATCTAAAAATAAATGTTATATGTATTGCAGAATAAATCCTTAGTTATGAGAAATTCTTCTGAGAAACATATTCATGTACATACTTTCTTATCGATGTAAATAAAATTGTTAAACCACTATGCGGTTTATTCAATTTCATAGTAGGAATTTGTTGTTAATTGCTTTTTTCATAATATTATAGGTATTTGAAACTGACGAAATGACCTTCAACTTGGTAATCTCAACCCATGCAACCCACCCACGCAAAGTTGTTTTTATATTTTGACAAAGACACTGACATTTCTGACGTTGTGTTTTTATAGATAAGACATTGAATGTTCTATTTCGTTTATTATTTATATGTTTGTGACAAACGCATGGTAGTGTGTGTAATGAATTTTTAGTTGATTTTATGTATGCTATATGCATTATTTGAAAAAAATATTAACATTCTGCACTGCTTCTTTATGTCCGTGCAAAATTTCATACTAATCCGTCCTCGGCATATTACTTTAAAATGCACCACAAGATTTTGCTTCGCGTATTAATATATAGATTCAATTTTAATACATTGCAAAGTATACATGTTTACTATTACCAACCATATCACACGGTAACGTACTTAATTGATATAACGTAACATTACAAAATTGATTTCTTTCAAGGTACAACAGAAGTAATTTATTTAGCAACTAGTTGATCCCCGCAGCTTCGCCCGCGTTCTTAAAATCGATGTATCGATTGTCCCTTGGGAATGAGATATTTTCCTATAGTAAAAAGTAGCCTATTTATGTTAATCCAGAGTGTTAGCTAACTCCCTACCACATTTTATGAAACTCGCTCTAACCGTTTAGACATGAAGAAGTAACAAACATACACACTCACAAACTTTCGTCTTTATAATATTAGTAGGAAGTAGGATATGGAATTATTTCATAGTAGTATTTTAAGTAGATCTATATTGCGAGGCGGTAGAACAATATGGTTCGATGAGGGACCAGTACCACCGTCACACATTTTTCTACGGTGGGAAGGTGTGGTTTCAGATTCACTTCACTTGAGGTGATCTTTTAGTCCTCGGAAGCATCAACGCACCTGTAATTGACTTCAGATAGAATTCCAGTTCTGAATGAAACCGTTTAAAGATATCAGGATATCGATGTTTTCCATATGTTATTTAAAGATTTATGCAGTTCTGTCAGAATTGTATACAGTTTTGCCTAATTTTATATTGTTTTTACTATAACAAAAAGATATTTTGTTGTTAATCATATTAGCTTGCAGTGCGCATTGGCTTTGGTGTAAGCACAACAAGCGATTGCTTTAAAATAAAGAAAAAATAAAGAAAATAAAGATGTACTTGGGTGGCCGTGATCACTTACCAAAAGGTGGACTGCATGCACCTATTACTATTTGGCTACTGGCATTTAGTGGCAATCCATTGTTGTCCCACTGCTGGGCACAGGTCGTCTCTCAGAATGAGAGAGTTTAAGGCCACATTCCACCAACCACCGCGCTGGCCAAGTGGGAATAGCTGGACTTCACACACCTCCGAGAACTTTTTTTAAAATAACTCTCGGGTGTGTAGGTTTCCTCATGATGTTTTCCTTCGCCGAAAAGCAGTGTTAATTAATTTCTAATACGCACATAATTTAGAAAAATCAGTGATGAGTGCCTGGGTTTGAACCTCGGACCTCCCGATCCAGAGGGCAAGTTTCTACCATTAGGCTGTCACTGCTCTATTGCATTTAATATTGCAAAATATAAACAAAATAAAAAAAAATAAACACATGTCCATGTGCGGCGGAAACCACTCACAATCAGGTGGACTGCATGCCCGTTTCCTATTTCATTTTGTAAACAAAAAATAAAAAAGAAATTGGCAAATACAATTCTGGTATTATGTAATTCAAACCACCGCAAAGCAATATGAGTGCGCATAGGTTGCGTCTAGTTTATTGAACTTGACATTAACATTGTGACCTCAACCTCCGAGCAATATAATGTAACGTCTAGTGAGAACTAGATTTCCGATATATTGCGTTCAAAACGTACATAGGTTAGTGGTGCAAGAGTTGGAAATTTCTTTTGTTAAGAAATACTGAGTGTTGTCCTTACGGGCCGTATCCGAACCACGTGACCCATTTCTGACAAGTTTTGGTCTGGTCCTTAGTGACCATCCGTAGTGTATAAATAGACCCACCCACCCCTGTAGATTTCAAGTAGTATTTTTTTTAATCTGACTAAAGCAACAAAGGAGCATGCAGTCCACCTGATGGTAAGGTCACTGTCGCTTATGGACATCTGTAAGCAACCAAACAGAACATGGGTTCTATCTGAAGTCATCACAGATGCGCTGCCACTCCCGAGGACTATGATGGTCGCCTCATGTAAAAGTGTGCCGGCAACCACACCCTTCAATCGGAACGCAAGAAATACTTCACGCTAGAAATAGGTGTGGGTTTAGTAATTCATAAATACAGTTTTCAATCATTTCTTGCAATCATAAGGTTGAAAAATAATAATGCATCTCATATTTTTCTTTTTAACACCGTGTTTATCGTGTTGGTCATCAAAAGTGTACGCGTAACTATAGTTATAAATGTAATGTTTGAATATTCTATAAAAAAGCATGAGATTTCCGTTATTGACGTACTATACTGCCGTGACTAAAACCATTTTTTATCTGACTGAAGTAGCAAACGAGCATGCAGTCCACCTGATGGTAAGTGGTCACTGCCGCCCATGGACATCTGTAATCAACTTCATACAGAACATGGGTTCCATCTGAAGTCAATCACAGATGCGTTGCTACTCTCGAGGATTATGATGGTCGCCTCACGCGAAAGTGTGCCGAATGTGCATCCTAAACCCCATCCCTCCTCCTGTGACCAAGCGTGTTTTTTTAATATCTCCCCCCCTAAAATGCTCACGTGGTTTGTGTACGTTCTTTTAGGTAGGTGACGACTACATTTTATTTAGATTGCTAAGTAATGCGCCTATGCGGATTACAAATAGGAAGTGGTTTCTAAAAATAATGCTATAAAAATAGTTCGAAGGACTGCCAATCGACAGGAAAGAAAGGTCTCTGAGTGGCGACTGGGTAAAAGGAGTACCTACAGGGTGTGCTCCGGTCAGTGTCCTTGGTACGTTACGTTTCCTTAAAACGAGCACCGATTACGTTTTAACTTAATTCAGTCATACAATTCATGGGCGAAAACATACGATCATGATTTAGAGCAAACGGAAAAAGCTCGTAATCAAGGATAAATATACTTTTTTTAACTGACTGCAAACGAGCATGCAGTCCACCTGATGCTAAGTGGTCACTGCCGCCCATGGACATCTGTAATCAACTACATACAGAACATGGGTTCCATCTGAAGTCAATCACAGATGCGTTGCTACTCCCGAGGACTATGATGGTCGCCTTATATGAAAGTGTGCCAGCAACCACATCCTTCTATCGAAACGCAAGAAATGCCTCGGTGAAACACTGGTTCTACCACCTTGTAGACACTGATTCTACCACCTTGTACTTAGACTGGTGCTCGAATTATACCGAAACCATAACACATGTCTGAGGAAGTCATAGTCAGATGAAATGAAAGCGAGCTGTGTTCCTAGTATGAATTCATTACGTTTCCTCGAATTATCGTTATATCTTACATATACATTGCTATGGACATTGAGTTTTAGGGGTTCGCCAACCAAGGAAGACATCTATCGTCAAACCGCTGACAAGAAGTCCATACATAAAGCTTTAACCAATCCTACCAATCAATTACAAATGGGACCAAAGTCTACCTGATGGTTGCGAGATTTATTTTGCAAACGTTAGCGTCGAGGTTTACGAACAAGTATGCGAATAAATTTATAAAGCTACGGAATTTCGGTGCAAATTGTAGCGAAATTTGCTAAAAGCTGACGCTTCCAGCGCCAAGTCAATTTTTCGCCGGGTTAATACTGTAAATCGATTACGATCCAAACAAGTAGCAGGGCAGTTTAAACTGAAAAATAAAGCTCCATCGAAGTTTTTTGAACTAAACTGTTTCAGAAATATAATTTATAGTTATTTACTTTCTCGAATCGATACTCGAATTTGTCGACGAAAATTCGTCTTCTTACCGCATCGGTCTGACACGCAGTGGGTCCCGGGTTCGATTTCCGGCCAGACAGGTATCTGAATGATGAGTTTAGATTCTTGTTCTGGGTCTGGGTGTTTGTGTATTCGTCTTTGTGTGGGGCTATGAGTCTAGAAAGCGTTTTAAGTTTTTTTTTTTAAGTTTGTGGTCTAGCGTAGTACGGAACATATAAAAGTAAATGCAAGATGTACTATTTTCAACAAAAACAAGTAAAATCAATAAATATACTCTCTTCGCTAAACCGCTTGTGAACAATGCAGAACACAAGTGCGTATCAATCAGAGACAATATCACAATATCGTCAAAGACGCTACAAAATTAAATTCTTCGAGTAATTATTTCCCTATCTAACTATTAACAACACGTTTTATAAAATCTTATGTATTGCATTTAATTGTTGAACTTGACCTTAACATTCTGACCCGCACTGTAAGTCTGGTGAAAAGTAGATTTCAATCTGTATCATTGTACTCGCGCTCATAGTATTGTGGCGCAAGCGTATCGAAAACGATATTTCCGGTTAGGCAATCGATTGCGGTTAACATTGGATTGGTGACCGTCAATAACAAATTTTTAAAATATTCTTTTCAGATTACAGTTTTAGTGGTTTTATCTAATCTTGCTAGAGGCTGTTCGGTGGTGGCTTGTAATTTACATAGAAATTAAAGCTGGTGCAGTAATTCCCAAACTATTTTGAACAGAAAACACGCTTTCTACGCTCATAGCCCCACGCTAGAATTTTCCCCTGTGTCGTGGGTACCATGGACATACAAGACGAATACACAAACACCTAGACCCATAACATTTAACTAAACTTCTCATTCAGATACCTTCCTGGCCGGGAATCGAATCCGGAACCCATTGCGCGTCAGACCGATATGGTAACCACTCCGCAACACAAGTCGTCAAATTAATAATATGAATTATTACTCAAATTATTAATTATAAATCACTTTCTTCAAAATTAACTGATATCTCAAATGTCACAGCTAAGTCAGCTAAATGTGTTACAAATGAACAATACAATTTTTTCTTTATTTTCGTATTAATAAAAATAAACCTGCGTGTCCGGTTGTTTGTTCTCAAAGAGAAAGATATCGAGTCAGATGGGTACATGCCTTACACTGGGAATCCTTTCAAGACCTTTATGTTGGAACGCACCAAACGATTAATTTCCTAATTAAGGCTTTCATTACAGTAGCTAGTGGCATTCCCGTTTAACCAAATGCAATATGACACAATTTAATCGATTATAGTTACTATACTTTTTACATTTGGTACGAATCTAGATCATTCTAAATGAAACCTAGGTTTTTATTTAAATTTCGTCACTTTCATTTCAATATTACTCTATTAATATCTATTCGCGTTCTTGAAAACTCATATAATTCAAGATCAACCGGTTTTACAGACGATGCACCAATGTTATGTTCTATCATATTTGTATATATGTAGGTTGTTAGTGTTGCTACATATATTGGATTCATTAAACTGTGTTAATTTTAGTATAAACACATAACCCCGTACTAGGATTTTTTAGTCCATACAGAGACCAATGCACAGACACGCACCCCTAGAATAGAAATATTAATTCATCATTTAGATACGTCTGGCCGGGGATTGAACCCGGAATCCACTGTGTGTCAGAACTGTAAGATAATGCGCCACGCGAGTCGCAACTATGATAAGTGATATGCGTAGTTGCTAGTTTTTTATCTTGTAGTAGCAAACAGCAGGCAGTCCACCTGATGGTAAGTGGACACTGCCACCCATGTACATCTGTAGGCAACTTCATATAGAACACGGATCCTATCTGAAATCAATCTTAGATGCGTTGCTACTTTTCAGGACTAAGACGGTCGTCGCATATAAAAGTGTGCCGGCAACCACAATAATCGGGAAATAAGAGTGGTGGTGGTACCTCCCGGTTAAAATACACTGGTTCTACAACCTTGTAAAGTATTGCTAGAAAGTTGTGTTTAACTATGCTAAGATGATAACAGTTAAACGCAAGATTTAGGTTGCCAGTGTTGCTACCAATATTGCGTTCGGATAATTGTCACAATCCAAAAACCCGATATCTAAGTTTATGTAATATCTCTTTTGTCACGTCTTTGTCGTTATGGCGTGATAGCACATAAGGTAATTGATTGAAAATCGTGTGAATTCCACTCTTTAAATTGATAGGTCACGTACGAACGCCCTCACTTTGATCGATATCAGCTATCGTCTCAACTCTTCCGATGTTCGATAGTAACCATATGTATAGTATAAATGTAAATTCGGCGTGTTGTATATTGCATATATAATACTAATATTATAAAGGCGAAAGTTTGTGAGTGTGTATGTTTGTTACTCCTTCACGTCTAAACGGCTGGAGAGATTTTTATAAAGCTTGGTAGAGAGTTAGCTGATACTCTGGATTAACATATAGGCTACTTTTTAAAGTGGAAAAATATCTTATTGTCACGGGACAGATACATCGATTTTTTAACGCGGGCGAAGCTGCGGGATTCTTCTAGTTTAAAATAAAAATGTTTTGGGAAACTGATAATAGAAATTTCTATATTTTCGCAATTATTGTTTATCAGTGTTTGATTTGTTGGTGTGTTTTAAGGTGGTGTTCTAGTGTAGAAGTCCGAATTTCAAGCATCGAATCGTTTTTGGAAATATAAAAGAAGCGTTTAATATTTTTAGCATCCAATTTCTTATCATTTGTTTATTGATATTTCAAGAATACAAAAAATAAATTACAAGAATTTTTTTTTTTTTCAAATAGATATAAGTCCTTGAAGTAGAGGGAAAACGAAAAAGGCCGCGTCCTCGTAACAAGGATTTCTACTCTTGTATCAATTTGAAAAATTAAACAATGACATGATCAGTATAAATTTCGTTCGATAATGAAATTTATAGTAATCATTAATAGTGCGATCACAAACCAACAAAACTTAAAGAATTTTTTTCACCAAATGGTGGCTGTTTAAAAATAGAAGTCGATTTTTTCAACTTTCTCCATTTTTTTTAATATTATAAATTTGGAATTTTCAATTTTTGTTGATTATTGCAAAAACGAGATAATTGAAGAATATTCAAGCCAAATTTCAAGTAAATCGGCTGATTAGAACCTGACATATCTGTATAAAAAAAGTAGTTTCGAGAAAAACGCGTTTAAAGTTTAACTTTCTGTATCAGGCAGGGTACCTCATAAAATTGTGACCTTCATACCTTCGAACTATTGATGTAGTAAAACTAAAAGTATAATAAAGATAATAAAAATAAAGAGAGAAAACTATTCGTCCTCAGGCAGCCCGAACCTCCAGTAGCTATTATTATTATATTAAATACTTATTAATTAAAGCCTATTGCAGTCGTCCGTTTGAACCGGTCTATTTGCCACAGATTTGAATTTTGTAAAATCCTTTAAGAGATATATTTTTGAATATTATTTAAAAATATATCTCTTAAAGGATTTTATCGAATTATGAAAAAAAAAATCGTTTTTTATTTAATTTCTAGACTAGAATAGCCCCTCAAATTGTAGAAAATAAGGCTACTGAATTTAAGTTACAAGATTGAATATATTTGTATACCATATCTTGATTAACCATTTAGTTTTTGTATCACTAAATAAATCTAATAAAAAAAAATGTTATTAAATTTAAAGTTATGTTATATTTTTTAAACCTAGGTAAAACCACGGAACAAATTGAGCCTTTGACTAGTATCATGTAGTAGGTAAGTATTATATTACATGTAGTACAGTTTACAACTTGATTTAATACACCGTTTTATTAATTATACTTGTTAACAGTCTTTTTGCATTAGAGTTTCTTAAAATTGTAAGCAGCATTATTTGATCTTAGGATTTTAATTTTTATCGACCTAAGAACACAAACTTACCAAAAATTTTGTATATTGTTGTATTTGTATGTACGTGTTGGAAAGAATTTGATAATAATCAAAGTCTGTCGGTATATTTATCAGAAAGTTAGGCAAACAGATAGAGCTTGATTCGTGAAATTTTATATATTAGTAAAAAACTGTTTAAGCGTAATTAGCTGAAATGGGAAAATCAATTACTACATTAATAAAATGCATTAAAATATTATATAAATTTTATGTTGCAAGCGGTGACTAATTTGAACATTGAATTAATTTGTTAAAGGTAAAAAGAGGTTTAATTAACTAAGCTGCATTTAAAAGCAATAGCGGGTATTTTGATAAAGACATCTGACAATTTTGACGTTATGTGATTACATAGTAAGACATTGAATGTTCTATTTATTATGTTTATTATGTTTATTATTTTTATTATGTATTTAGTACGTTTATTTAGTACGTTTATTATGTATGTGTTTGTGTCAATTGCAAGGTAGTTTGTTTAATGTATTTTAGTTGATTTAAGGTATGTTTTATGCATTATATGAAAAAAAATTAAGCATAGCATAATCCTTCTCTACATCAACTATAACCGTGCGTAATTTCATAGACCTCCGCCTGCGGCAAGTATCGTAAAAACGAATCACAAATTTTTGCTTCACGTATTAATACATATTCTAACTGATTTTAATTCTAATATTGTAGATTAAAACAAAATATTTACTACATCTATGCCACTTTGATTTTGTTAGTACTGTTCTGTCTGATTGGTTACATAAACAATTTATTTTAACTTCTGCATATTGTAATCATTTAAAGCAAATTTACATAAATTTATTCAAAAAAACAAGAAGATATGACAGTGGTTGATACTAAAATTGACCTATCAAATGGTGGGTATCTATTTGAGAACATCTGGTTAAATGTCTTAAATATGTCATTGTCATGTGCTATTATTTATATATCTTTTGTATGTTTTTGTAACCCGTTTTATTTTTATTTTGTAACAAGTGTTTAAAGATATTGATCACTGTCTTAATCGTAAATCATTTCTCAATGAGCATTAGTACCTAACATCTCTTGGAAGGATTTGCAGTCTTTAGATAAATTACGAAGAACTCTTTGATAGATACCACAGCAATACTTCTATTTTATGGTTCAAAAAAGTATTAAAATACTTTTGAATGAGACGCTGAATTCTGAATATTTCATTAAAATGTTTTTCGCTAATATTAAACAAAAATAAATAAATAAAAACCTTTAAACAAAGTCTAACTTACAAATGTCACTACATAACACACACACGCTTACTACATTCATAGCCCACACTAGGATTAGTAGGATTTTCTCCTGTGTCGTGGGTACCATGGACACACACAGACGAATACACAAACACCCAGACCCAGAACACGTCAACTCATCATTCAGATACCTGTCTAGTCGGAAATCGAACCCAAAATCCATTGCGCATCAGACCGATATAGTAACCGCTCGGCCACGCGTGTCGTCTAACATCTACATTGTCTCTTATTCATAAGAAAACCATATAACACGTAGTAATTACTACGAATTGCAATTATAATAAACGATTGCGACCTTTTGTTATGTCATCAGTACAGACTGTTTGTAAACACGTCTAATTCAGCACACTAAGCTACTCATTCCTTCCTCGTACACGTGGTGGTTATCGAACTCCCACTATGTTGACAATATTTTGATGTAGACAATTTATTAGATAGGTACTTCCGTTTGTGGTTACGCTAATGTTTATTTATAACACCTTCACGTTTAAGTCATAATACTTCGGAATTTCGGGATTAAAAGTTAAAAAATTTAAAACGGGAAGGCTTCGTGTCCGGATATATTCTGAAGTATTCAGACATACATAGATCGCTCCATTTAATTTCTTATATACATTATAAATGGGAATTTTTGTGAGGATGTAATTGTATTTGTTACTCTTTCAGGTTATTTTTTATCTAAAAGAATAACGAACACACTGATCGTATTTCGCTAAAATTAGGTACAAAGTTTATGGCCTACATAGGTATAAGATACTTGGTAGATAAAGTTTATGGCCTACATTAACGTAAGATATAAGATACATGGTAGATGTCACCAAAGCATGCGAAGCCACGGAAATATACTAGTCATGTATAAATTACATTTCGAATTTTAATGTGTGACCATAATCGAATGTATAAGCTAGTTTTAATGCTTTTAAAATGAAAATTTATTTTACGGGAACGCATTTTTTATTCAAAAGCAGAGATTAAATGTATTTTCGTTCTTGTTCAATACTATTTCACCAGAATTCGCGAAATATGGAAGATTTAAAGATTTACTATCAAAGCAATAACCGCTTGACCTCTAAATATCTTAGGTTGAAAACATCATTTGTTGCGGTGTCAAATGCATTATAATCTTACTAATAATAAAAAGGGGAAAGTTCGCGAGGAAAGATGGATGGACTTTTGTTATATTTCACACAAAAAACTTTTGATAGCATTTAGATTAAATTTGGGAAACCAATCGTTTATGGCCTGGATGAACAGAGGATACTTATTAATCTGGTAGACTTGATCCGAGTGGGCGGAGACGAGGAAAATCTATTTCGATATAAAGTAAGACTAATTGAAATTAAAGAAATGAGTACGCAGTCCACCTGATGGTAAGTGGTCCCTGCCACCCATGGACATCTGTAATAAATTTCATACAGAACATGGGTTCCATCTGAAGTTAATCACAGATGCGTTGCTACTCCCGAGGACTATGGTGGTCGCCACATATAAAAGTGTGCCGGCAACCACACCCTTCCATCGAAGCGAAAGAAATGCTTCACGCTAGAAATACGTGTGGCGGTGGTACTTCCGCGGTCAAACTACACTGGTTCTACTACCTTCAAAAACCTTATTTAAACTCGATTATAATTATGCTATCAATCCAGCGAAATTTACTTCTTTTTCCACGACCTATGTATTTCGGGAACAGGCTCCTAAAGAAATAATAGTTGCTGACTATCGAAGATGGACAATTTAGTTCCGGGATTTAAGCAGCAATGTCGAATATATGTGCTGCAGTAAGTTTTCGGAAAACGAGTCCCGGGGTAGTCGTAGTCCAGATTTATGCCTTTCCAAACAAGCCTCTTATTTAGCCAAATCTAACGCAACTTACTGGTACTAGCTTTTATTTTCCATGAAAAAGACAAAGAAAACCAAAACTTGAATTTACTTATATTTTATTTTTTTTATTTCACTGAAGTAGCAAATGAGCATGCAGTCCACCTGATGGTAAGTGGTCACTGCCGCCCATGGACATCTGTAATCAACTTCATACAGAACATGGGTTCTATCTGAAGTCAATCACAGATGTGTTGCTACTCCCGAGGACTAAGATGGTCGCCTCATATAAAAGTGTACCGGCAACCACACCCTTCCATCGAAACGCAAAAAATGCTTCACGCTAGAAGTAGTGTGGCGGTGGTACTACCGCGGTCGAACTACACTGGTTCTACTACCTTCAAAAACCCTTTTTAAACTCGATTATAATTATACTATCAATCCAGCGGAGTTTACTTCTTTTTCCACGATCTATGTATTTCGGGAACAGGCTCCTAAAGAAATAATAGTTGCTGACTATCGAAGATGGACAATTTAGTTCCGGGATTTAAGCAGCAATGTTGAATATATGTGCTGCAGTAAGTTACTTCGGGAAACGAGTCCCGGGGTAGTCGTAGTCCAGATTTATGCCTTTCCAAACAAGCCTCTTATTTAGCCAAATCTAACGCAACTTACTGGTACTAGCTTTTATTTTCCATGTGGGAGACAAAGAAAACCAAAACTTGAATTTACTTATATTTTATTTTTTATTTTTTTTATTTCTCTGAAGTAGCAAATGAGCATGCAGTCCACCTGATGGTCACTGCCGCCCGTGGACATTTGTAATCAACTTCATACAGAACATGGGTTCTATCTGAAGTCAATCACAGATGTGTTGCTACTCCCGAGGACTAAGATGGTCGCCTCATATAAAAGTGTACCGGCAACCACACCCTTCCATCGAAACGCCAAAAATGCTTCACGCTAGAAATAGGTGTAGGTACTTTCTGGTCGAACTACACTGGTTCTACCATCCGTTATATGTATGAAATAATACCAATAAATGCAAAACCGTTGAGTTTTTGGCCTGATTTAGTTGAGATTGTGTTCCGATCGGGTGGTAGTGTAAGAAAAAATATTACAAGTTTATGTGCCTGCAGAAAATAAAGTCATTTCATTAATTTCATTTCAGAGCGATGGTAGCAATGTGTTAATTAAGTAACACCAAGTGCCATCTATCCACCAATTCGCACTTGGCCAGCGCGGTGGACTATGGCCTATAACTTTCTCATTCAGAGACTTCTCTCGGGTCTTCACCCGTGCCCAGCAGTGGGACCATAATGGACTAGCGACAAGTGCGATCTATGCTGGGAGTAAAATTTTAATGTTACTAGTCACGACTTGACACGTAAACTCGCGGGGCGGAGCGGTCTGTTCACCGGTCTGATTTGCAGAGGACTCCGGGTTTGATTCTCGGCCGGAGAGATTGAGATTTCTGTCCTTGGTCTAGATTTTGTGTATTCATCTTTGTGGGTCCATGACACCCAGGACTCAGGAAAAATAATTTATCTAGAGTGAAGTTATGAGTGCAAAAAGTAAATGCTTTATTTATTGGATATCGGAGCATCATGCACTTGGTCCCGTAGTTAAAATTAGGTAACAAATATCAACGGCTAACTCACTCAGGTGACGAAACCTTCACAGGCTTTAAGACAGATTGCATACGTAAGTTTTGACATAATAATTTCGTTATCCTGATAATTTCTTACGAAAACATGAAATTAGGTCAGGAGAAATATTTAACAGAAATCTTTTAAACATGAAGATATTACGTATTTTTTATGAATATGTAGTGAATTTTCAGCAAAATATGAAAAAGAAGTGGTATGTATATATATGACAAAATAACCTTTTGATAAATGATTATGTACACACCTACATTATTTTTCACTACTGCAGATTATATGTGGAAGGATTGGATATTATTATAATAATATTAGTCAATTCAATATAAAGACTTATTTGAGACAGTTAATCTTACTATTTGTATCAGTTCCATTTAATTAAATTTGCATAGAAACTACATAGAAAATAATATGTCATCGATAAGAATTAGAAGTAACATTTACTTTAATCCGGCCGTAATTAATTGTACATGAGGTAATTGATTGAGAGGTAAATTTAAAATGGACAAGTCATGTTGGCAGTAATTAAAAATAGGTATAGTTTATTTCAGTACAAGTTATTTTTGAGCAGTAAAATAGTAAAGTCACAACAGTTTCAAATCGACATATCTAAGCATTTAACTGTTTTAGGAAACATTAGGAATTTAGTTAAAAACTTAATTTGAGTGAGCATAAATAATAATAAAGTTTTTAAGTTTAGTTCTTAAATTCTTATATATTTTAGTTTTTAAATTCTACCTCAAAACCAAATATTATTATTTGCATACTTTAATAATTGTTCTAAACAAAAATGCATTGACATAGATGGAATGGATATTTTTTTTATCTTACTTTACCTAAACTTTAGTCGAGCAATATTAGATTAATGGTTGAAATTCGCACTTGGCCAGTGCGGTGGACTATGGCCTAGAACTCTCATTCTGAGAGAAGACCCGTGCCCAGCAGTGGGACAATAATGGCTTGGCACCAATTGAAATTCGACGAGACGAGAGGACGAGGTTGGAATCCGAGACACGAAGCACTGATTTTTTGTTTATTAAAAAAGAGTTTTAGAAGGTGTGTGAATTATATCAATGGTCTAAAACTCATTCTGAGAGATGTCCCGTGCCCAGCAGTGGAACAAATAGGTTGACGACTCCGATAAAAATTGATGAATCGCTAGACAAAGGCGAATAGATATATACATTAAATACGTTCATATTATACATTATTAATACAAAGGGCAGATCAAAGTGTATGCGGGCCAAGTGTTATCAATTGTTCTACAGTACTGCACACTCAAATTCCTTTAGGTTATGTACGAGACGTGTTTACATGTAAGCTTTTCAATGAATTAAGCCTCCGTTCCCCGAAATTGCAGATTTGCAGATTTGTTCCCAGTAGTGACAATCAGAGGTTAAAATACAGAAAGATCTGCATAATGCAAAGCTCGCGTAAAGATTACCTGTTATTGTTATAAACACAAAGATAAAACAAAACAAGAACCCCAGAAATATTAGATATCTTCAAACTAAAAATTGATGATTGTTTAAAAAGTATACATGGTATTTTTATAATTTCCGTATATGCAAATGCATGTATCATATTGGGTAGAAAAAATAAATTTAAATAAAATCACGGTCCTAAAAAGAAAAGTTATTTACGTTTATTTCATTCAATCGCTTAATAAGCGCGCTATTTATATACCCGTTTGTTGTTATCATTAAGCAACTGGATGTATCTAATGTTTCTATTAATAACTCCATCAAGTCTCAATATGAACTACGTGAGAAAGGAATTTAATGCACCTAACTATTTTATGTGTTTGTGGTTTATGCATAACTCGATATCAAATTCGCCAAAACAAATTTACATTTGGTCATAAAATGAAAATAAAACCAGCCGATCTGCACACAAGCGCAAAACCTCCATTTTACGATCATAATAACATTGCCACAACGCAACTCGTTACTAACAAAGATACTTTGAAATTGAATGATAACACGAAGGAACAAATAGTTCAGTATGTTTGTGCTGTTATCAATAATAATAAATATACTTTACCTAAAACTGGTCCAACGATGAACATGTAGGCAAACATGATTAGAAATATTTGAAGTCGACACGAGCCCTCGCGAGATTTGAATGCTACGTTCACCGTAGCGACGAGGTCTTGCACAGAGAACAATGAACATATGGTCTCCGACTGGTCACCGTCAACTGTTTTCTTCTTCCTTTCTTTTAACCTTAGGATAATGTAAACAAAACCGGCCATGTAGAAAACGCACGCAACGATAAACACACCATAATAACCGAAACGCTTAGTCATTATTCCACTAAGGGCAAGCCCTATAGGCCTGCTGAGCGTCAGTATCGCGGTGATGATACCTAAACGAAAAGTCCGTTCGGATTCACTAGTGATGTCTGTGACGTAACTATAAACCGCTGTGGTCATCGCAACACGGCCGCCAGCAAGAGCTGGAGGTAAACCTTCGATCAACGCAGTTTCGTTTAAACCCACTTGAAGAAAAAACACCGTGCTCAGTATCATGCCTAAGACTGAAATCAGTTTTCCAAGAATGGGAAACACCATAAATGCTTTCCGGTTTCCAGTGCGATCGCTCCATGCTCCTATGAAGAGAGTGAGGAGTCCAGGCAAAGCTGTTTGGAGAGGGAAACTCCAAGCGGTCATGCCCGCCACCATCGTTTGTACATTCTTTTCCTGTTCTGTATAATTGTGGGTCCGGCCCTGCATTATATGTGTGCAAGTTTTTTCGTCGTATTGCAGATTCACAAGACATGATTTTTCTAAACACAAATTCTGTACAGCTAAACCCGCTAATACACTCGGCAATACGTAGCAAATAACATAGGGTTCCACAGTAATTTTCAATCTAAATGCCCATGAGTCTTTGATAAACTCTTTTAATCTCAAGCTCAGTTTGGCCTCCTTCTTTTTGACGTCGGTGTACGATTTATTGCACTTGCATGAATCCACAGTCACAATTTTATCCCCGGGTACTTCGACCCGCAACGTCATTTTGACAAAGAACTACCACTTTAAAGTTCATTTGTTTGTTAGCATACCATATAAAACTGATTTTGTAATTTTATTTATTGCGAAATTATTTTTATTTTGTATTTTTTTTTTATTTAAGGCACAACTCGTTTAGATCGATCCCAGGCTTGCGTTCGAATGCGCGTGCGCAGCCGTATTGTTCGCTAAGTGTGCGCCGCGAGTGTTTTGATCGGCTCCGAGTCGGCTACTGCCTCAGCTGGCTGCTGTTAGTGTTTAATTTGTACTTTATCATGTTATCACGTGGCTCCACAAAACGCTGCTATGTGAGTAAACTTCAATTATAACGCAGGCGTGCTCGAACGTGCCACCATGTAACCTTCCCATACATCTCTTGATAAATTCGCGATATCAAACGCCCGTTAAATTATCTATTGATCTAAAAAAATCTTGACATTATTTTAAATTATTTTAAGTAATTAGTTCTTATTTTAGGCCTTTATGATCTATAAATTTCGCGACAAAGAATCTAGAATTTTGATCTGGTTCATAAATCGACTTACACACTTTTGTCATGTTTCGATTATGAAATATAATCACTTTATACAAATAGAATGCGTATGATTGGTTACTGTAATATTATTTTGATTAAAAAAATATATTTAATGTGCAAATCACCAACTAAATTTTCAATTAACCAGAAAAGGGGTACAATGAAAAAGGTGTGAACATTATTATTTTTAAACTACCGCATTTTTTTTTATAAAATTTTAGAATGCGTGACTTTTATAAAACTAGGACATACTATTGTACTCGTGCGTATGTATTCGTGTACATAAAAATATATATACAACACGTGGTTTGTTCGAAAACAGGGCAGTGCGTTGACTTGACGACTGAAAATAGCACATTTTTCATTTCTGTTCCCACTTACACATATCTTTATAAGAGTTCAATATTCTTTTGAATAATAATATTACGCGTTGTTAACTAGAGCAGCATTTTTAGACAGTTTTAAAAGATTTAATACATTTTTTCCTTACAAATTAATATCGTCGGTTCTTTAAAGTCTATATATTTTTCTGGATCTTTCTATAATATTGACAGACATTAGATTGTGATATATTTACATGAAACATTATGAAGTACCGTTTTACATTTTTTCAAAACTATTTCGTATTTATTGTAACAAGCCTTGAGGTGGTAATGTACCATGTACTCGTCTGCTTAGATCTTCGCTAAAGCAAAAGGATACCTTACCAGATTAAAAGAAAATATTACTCTATTATTTTTGCTATTTTATGATTTATATCAGGTATATGATACATTAAAATGTAAAGGGGTTATAAATTTATTATAATTATTTAATATTTTTCAAGTAAGAAATATTTTATTCAATACTTACTGCTCCAGTTTTGTACATACAATAAATAATATAATTAATAAACAGCTGAAATTTGTGTCATGTTTAAAAACCAGCTTGTACTTAGTCACCGATTGTTATTTAAATGTATTATTTTAAGATCTAAATAGAATAGGTACTCATAGAACATTACTATAAAAAGTATTATCAAATTATTTGTCGTAGAATGCGCTCATTTTTTATTGCAATTAATGAATAATTGAATATGTATAACGCGTTTCTACCCTTAAGTATTCCGGATTCTGTTGATTGTAAAAAATACAAAATAAAGATAGCTTCTCTGTTACTTTCTGCTTGGCCAAGGATCGAATGTTGAACCTTAAAGTATAGTCATATAATAGTGTAACCAGAATGAATAGAAATATTAATGGTATCTGCATATTATGAACAACCAAGAAGATTCGTATTACGTTTTCGAAAAAAATAGTATTTAAAAACTAGACGCAGACAGAGCCACGCGGCAAAGTATTAGTTAATTAGGTATCATTATTCAATGATACCGTTACAGAACCTCACGTAATACAACGCCCTAATTTTTCCCATAAAGTCGGTCAAGATGAATATTGTGTAATATGTAATTGGATGCTGTTGACAATGATCATACCTACTTATGAATGAGCCCGCAATCAAAAAGCAATTTTTGTTCCAAGGTTTCTAATCGAAGTCGCTCACTTTTCATAAATTGGATTTAATACTGAAATGGGCGAAGTTTGATATAGGCTTCTCACGGTCCGTGATTCTCCGGATTTATGCGTGGGCTTACGACCAGAGATGCTACGGACCGCATCAAGGCTCTTCCAATGATATCCGTCTAGTCGGTCGGTTATTTGGTAATTTAAATATGTAAAATGGAAAATTTAAAAAGTAATAGGTGGAAACATATCCTTGAAGTAGGAGCCATAAGAGTATCATGACGAGTATCCTAGCATAGACGATATTCATTCCTCGATGCGAGTCGTAATATCACAAACCGTGGGAAGCCACTCTAATAATGACGTTAACTTTTGTTTCGGAATGAACACGCAATTCTCATTAGGCTAAAAGGAAGTTCATTTCCTTATTTTCTTCTCAATTGTCTTGATTTACTGCATTAAATTTTATATCAAATTTTAAAATGCTGAACTTAGTGATTGGTGGCACGCAAGGGAGGCTACGGGGTTAGGTGATTGAAAAGTTTCTTTATTCCTACTGTTTACGAATGAATATCTCACACAATGCTATTGTTAGACAAAACCTTAAATACCTGTTTAAGATTTTTCTGTAGATGATAAAAGAGTAACTGGTAGTGTGTATCTGTACAGTATTCAGACAAATAGGAAAGGACAGCTAAAAGTTGTGTAATTCTACAACAAAAACTGTGGG
Organism: Spicauda simplicius; assembly: GCA_949699795.1. Lineage (NCBI taxonomy): Eukaryota > Metazoa > Arthropoda > Insecta > Lepidoptera > Hesperiidae > Spicauda > Spicauda simplicius. The sequence goes on along the minus strand of OX453071.1, from coordinate 10,526,005 downwards.
TTCAGACAAAAATAAAAGAGGGCTTGGATTCCCATAATCATGGACGAGAAAAGAAATATTTTTCAAATACGAGGATTTCCTCGACACGTTCTGTGTCTATATAGGACAGTATAAGGCGAGGAACAAAGATAAACCCATATTTTTTGCGCCGATCGCCTACCCCTCTCGCTAAACAAAACTGTAGTTCACTGTAGTAACAAAGTTGTTAGTTTAAGAAACAGAAAAGAAACAATAATTGTATAATTTAGGGTAAGGTACCTCATAGAAAGAGAAAATGAAAATTATTTATTGCATTAAAAGTAGGACATAGTTTTACAATATTTTTGGGTACCCCCTTTTAAGTATGTTTATACCTGTAGTAGGGGGCCCCGCTCTCCCCTTATACAATTTTTGAGTACTAAAAATTACATACATTACATACCAAATACATTATATAATAATTGGAAAGAAGAATAAGAAAATTAAATTAATAACAACAATTTCTAGTATATGTATACAAATACAAATTTGTAGTAATGTAAAAGACTTGATTATTTGCATTTAATTGACAGTTACGTCAATAGATCAAGTTATATAATATTTATATGAATTTTAATGCTTGCAAATGTAAATCTTGTTTGTATTAAATGCTACATTTAATACAAATGGTCTTACAACCAGTTATGTAAAACGATGAGACACGATGCAGACAATCTGTAATTAATTAAAATATTTGCTTAGTTTTTGAGGTCTTAAAATTGATTACAGACGATCTAAGTGATTTCTAAATGATGATGAAATGTAATCAATAGTGGTAGGGTCCATAAGTCTGAACAAAGTTAAAACAATAAAAGATTAGTCTAAATTCAAATTATTTTAAGAGCTCTTTTTATGTCGAAGCTGAGGTCAAGAAAGTTGTCACTACAGTAGAATATTTTAAAGTTAAACTGTACATAAAAATACTATGGTTTTCGATGATTCTAGTAAGCAACTACATAAATTATTAGAACTCAATATTTTTCATGCAATAAATAAGTTAATTGGAATTTGTTTGTATACAAAATCATAATCTGTGGCTAAATGTTTCAAGGTAAAGAGTAGGTACCTAAAGGCGCATATGGGTTATAGTATGGTTTCATTTATTTTATCAGTTTCATTTATTTTAACCAACTATTAGATATCAAAAAACAATTTAAGAACCTTAAAAAAAATTCAAATTATTTATTTGGAATATCTAACTGGCCACTTAGTTAAGTGGCCGTATTCTTTTCATTTAAAAGAAAAATAAATGGCGGGAAATCCAATGAAGCTGACAGTGTTTTGTTTTGTTTGGGAGAAATTATTTAGTTTAATTTTCGACACATAGTATGTAAATGTTTTGCGTTGAAAAACATTAAATAAATTTTATAACAATGGAATATTTTAGAAAGCCAGCCTATGTAGGTAAGTACATGGAAATAAAAAATATAATAAATGCACCATAACAAGACTATTTCAAAATTAATTGTCGAACAGGTTATACGTGTTTTGGGCGAATTTTAAAGATCTTTACCCATGTTCTTATTGACACCGAGCATTGTGGGTGTTTGTTTTGTGATACCTATAACCTAAAGACGTGAATAAAACGAAGCCTCGGTAATATTTGTCACACAATTTATTATATCTCCAATGAAGTTTAAAAATATCAGTTTGGAACTTTGGATGCATTGGGTTCTAATGCATATTAGTTATATTATTTTTTTGGTTTTTGTTTGTAACTATAAATTTAGTATGCGACATGTCAATTTATCATAAGTATAAGATGTAAGATGTGGACCGCGGTTGCTTGTAACCAAATTAGAGGAAATTTAAATTGTATTACATTTGATACAATAGATATTTAATGAAAGAAAAACTTAATGTTATCACAAGATATGGATTATTTATAAATATGTTTAGGTATATTAATTATAATTTTATTTTATTAAATTCTGTAGATTTAGTTTATTCTTTTGGAAACACATATGAAAAATAATAAAAAATAATGAAATTTCTTTTATAAGTATTACCTACACGCTACAGGTAACGATACCTTATTTATTTGCGAATATTTGTAATATAAGTACAGACACGCGAAGTTCACATTTTTATTATAGGTATGGATTATATACTCATTAACAGCTGGACAGGTTTCTCCTCTGATATAAAAAAAAGCTTGAGGCCATAATCCGCCACTTGGCTAAAAGAGATTAGCAGACTTCACACATCTCTACTACCTTTTCACAAACTATTAACAACTTAGGTTATCTCACAAGGTTTTCCTGCGCCAATGAAGTAATTTCCAATTCCAACACGCACCTTGAGAAATTAGTTTCAAAAATGAAAGAAAGAATTGAATTCTAGTCTCCAACCGTGATATTCTTCAAACTTAGGTTTTCTCGCAAGGTTATCCTTTGCCAATGAAGTAATTTCCTAATTCTAACACGCACCTTGAGAAATTAGTTTCAAAAATGAAAGAAAGAATTGAATCCTAGTCTCCCACCGTGACATTCAACTTAAAACCACTATACTATCACTTCTTTTACATCACGACAAATCTTTAAAAGATAGATAAAGTAAAAGTAATTGTCTATTAATATATAAAAAAATATTTAACTATTATTTTCACAATAAGATACAAAATGCAAACTAAACTTTCCCTTTCCGTTTGTACTATTCAATTTTTACACAGAGACATTGAAAATGTTGTTGGGAAAAAAGGAAACTGTAGAAATATTTTCTTAACCATATAGCAGTTATTAAGATTACATTGTATATAAACATTGTATAAAAACATTGGAAAAATGTATTTTACATGCCCATAAGCTTAGGCACGTGACCTAAAAAATGCGTAAAAATTTTGAAATCAAAACATACATTTAATTTAGGGTTCTCGGATCAAATGACAAAAAATATTTAATCTTTTTATTTTTATTTTTTTATCTATGCATAAATTTGTTTTTAAATTAAAACCATTAAGATACTAATTGTATCTTCCTACATTTTGGAAGCAGAGGTGAGTAATGAAATACTGAAAATCTGGCGTAGGAAACTACAATTTTACATAAGCATATCATGTTTTATTATTAATGTTATAAATACGAAAGTTTGTAATAATATAAATATGTGTGTTTGTTTCTCTTTCACGCACAAACGATTGGATCTGATTTCGCTTTAATTTCGCACACGTGTGGACAATATTATGATAGATTAACACATAAGTACATAGGATTACATTATGGTGGAAGACGTCATTGAAGCGGGACAAGCCGCATGATTATCCTAGTAAGTTATGTTATACATTATTCTTAAAAATCGGTTTAATAAGGGTTGATGGCTTTATTTATGCTAAGAAATTGTCATCTAAAGTTTTGTATACGTAAGCACAAAAAAAAATCACTAATTGCATTTGGCGTCCTAAAAATATCTACGGAACTACCACAGAACAATTCGACTCAACTTAGCCGCATTTACATGCTGTCGTCAGGAAAAAGCGTATAAAATCATACCTACGTCTTTTCCATTTCTATGCAATAAATAACATAATTTGACTAATTGCCTGGCAACAATAACACATTGTTGTTTAGACTAATTAAGTACTAACAAATTAAAGTTATTGCGGTGTATCTAAATGGTTTTGTGACGTAAATCAAGCATAATTTTGAATCAAAAATCAATTATTCCCACCATTGTTTAGTTATACTATTTGCTACAGTTTATTTGATATTATTATATTATTATGAAACAATGCGTCCATCAACCTTGATGGTTTTTCACGTGACAGCAGTTTTTTAATGTATCTAGAAAAAACAGAATTGTATATCCCTTTTAAGCAAAAAATATCTTTGCTGCAATGAATCAGACGTACCTTTTTTATTCGAACTAAAGGTATAATATGGGCGTTCAATTATTTTTGGTAATATATATTTGGTATATATTGTCCCTGTAGTTCCGGGACCAGAAAAGGGCTTTACGACAGGCAGAGGATATCGATCCCTTGCCTGTCGTAAAGGGGCTTCTGGGGTTGCGGGCGGCTAGAGTGGGAGCTCGAACAGTTCAACCAAACGACTCCGGGTAGAACCGCGGCATGTGTGGTCGCATACCGCCGTAAGGTGTGATGAGCGTATTCGCCCATAAGGGAAGAGCCCGAAAGGGCCATCGCGCTCGGAGGACTCCGGTTGTGTTCCAGTGGTGATCCCGGTATCCTCCACGTAGCGCTGAGGACAGCCACCTGGGTTTAGTGCGGTAAAATCCCACCCATCCCATGGCGTTTTGTAGGTTTCCCCCTTGGGAACAAAAAGAAAGTTCAACGTATTTTACCAAATTCGATGCTCCTACCATAGTTGAATTTGGTAACATAGGTCCATCGACTTGAAGAATGAGTTGTATTTTAATTTACTTTTAAGTTGATTTAACGTTTAACCATTGTACAATTAATTTACCTTGACCTTACCTATATCATGAGGTAGTACGGTAGAGTAGTGTATATTTTTGTTAAGATTTCAAGCGATTTACAAATTTTAGCTAACGCAGGCATTGTCGGAAGGCACATTCAGCCCTCGTTCCTTGTTATTAGCATGTTAAAGAGTACGCTTTCTACACTCATAGCCTCACATTAGGATTTTCTCCTGTGTCGTGGGTACCATGGACACACACAAGACGAATACAAAAACACCCAGACCCAGAACAAGAATCTAAACTGATCTGATGACTAACTGAATTTTGACTGATTGGCTATTAACCCATATCCATCCACCAATACGTATTGGAGCCACGTCGTGAAGTATTTTCTAGGACTAGTCCATTTAGTAGGAGCTCCAATCGTTCAGTAGTTTCCAACCGGGATAGTAGTCATCGTCGCCTATGGACATTTGGAATACCAGGGGGTTCGCCAATGCATTTCCGACTTGTCTTTTGGGGGTTTCTCTTCAATAAAAAGACCTTACCCAGTTGCGAGGAGATATCCAGCCCAGCGTGACAGTCCAGTGGGACATGAAAAAAGTTTTTAGACACCCATTTTGATCGCTAATTGTTACTAAATAGTTGTGTTATTTTAATAAAGTTACAAGTTGTAGTATGCTTATTTATTAATTAGTATACTACATCTTGTAAGTATACATACGAATAACGTACATCCTACAAACACCTGCGAAATTTTCTTCATAATAATAACACATTAACCGCAAACTATCCCACTCAAAACTAAACAGCAACTCTTATTACTGCTGATATGGAGTAGAACGTCGTGTGGCGGTGCTGCTACCAGAAACGACATGAAGACTTCAAACCACTAACAATACCTTCAAACCTTAACTTCTGTATCGTCACGACATAGTACAAAACGAAGTCGCTTCTCGTTGTATGTCACGTTGTGCTTAGATCTTTAACTACGCTACGGATTTTAATGCATTTTTTTTGATAGAGTGATTCAAAACGAAGGTTTTTATGTGTATTTATGATAATAACACATCGTTCGTAGGACAGACAACCGATGGGGTAGAAGAGTCATCGAATGGAGACCACGTCTGGGCAAAAGGAGTGCAGGCCTTCCTCCGCCCAGGTGGACTGATGACCTGAAGAAGACGGCGGGTAACCGCTGGATTCAGATGGCTGGCCGGTCGAAGTGCCACTCACTAGGGCACACCTCACTTTGGCACACAGATTAGGGGAGGCCTATATCCAGCAGTGGACTTTCATAGGCTGATGGATGGATGGTTTTCTTTTTCTTTTTATCTGACTGAAGTAGAAAACGAGCACGCAGTCCACCTGATGGTAAGTGGCCACTGCCGCCCATGGACATCTGTAATCAACTTTATACATAGGTTACATACATACATCTGAAGTCAATCACAGATGCGTTGCTTCTCCCGAGGACTATGATGGTCGCCTCATGTGAAAGTGTGCCGGCAACCACACCGTGACGTATCGAAACGCAAGAACTGCTTCGCGCTATAAATAGATGTGGCGGTGGTACTTTCCTGCTCGAACTACACTGGTACTACCACCTTGGGAATTGGGTGATAATAAATGTATAGTATAGCAGAGAAATTATAGCAGATAATTTAAGAATTTTGACTTTTAGGCGGAACGAAGTTCCCCGTGTCAACTAGTGCATAATAGGTAAACCCCTCACTTTGGCACCAGTGTGTCATAAATATTAGATATTGGATATTTGCACAGGAATTATTAGCAAACAAGCAACCTGTTCCGGTTATCAACAGCAGTTGTTAAAGTTTATCCCTTTAGGGCGGTATATGACTTCTGACAGTTTACATTACCTACCTCTCATCTACAATCAGTAATAGATAAGTAGATATCTATTCCCATTCTTCATAAGAACCCCATCTATAGCAGACTGAAGTAAAATACAAATCTTATGTGTACTATTGCGTTTTTATGTATTTTAACTGTTTGGAACACACATAGGGTCGCTTGCGAGTTGGTTCATTATATTTACACTTTTCATAAGAAATATATAATGTTTTTTTTTTTATTCAGTTTAGCTGTTTTTAAGATATTGCAGTGAATATATATATTGTTTGGAAAAAACATACGGGTAAGTTGTAAATAATCCACGCTATTTGTGAAGCGCCTACCTTATTATATATAGCAAAGTATCTTACGTGCGTAATAAGCTGCTAATTACGAAAAACTGCTATTTTCATATATCAATCTATTGATATATTTAAAAAGATTTTAATAGCTAATTATACGTCCAAATATACGCACTCTTTTTTAAGGCAATTTTAAGGAGAGAGGGAGTAAGCAAGGATTCTGAAGCCTAATAAAATTAATTATTTCGAAATCGGAAACAAAGTTAAATAAGCCCGATGACGGAAACGTCATTTCTTGGTATATAAACAAAAAGGAATTAATAATTAATTTCATAACGATTACATTTTAACCCTTTATAGGACAGTCCATACAAAGTGGCCAGTATACTGGACACTTACTTTAAGGTCGATAATTCAAAGATTTTTATATCAATGTTGAATCTTATGATCATAAACGATTCCCAATAAAGCACGCCGGCCTTATAACTAACCAGCGATCTGAAACGTCGCGCGCCCAAAGTATTTGGTGCCATTTTTTACGGTGGCCTGTTAACTGGCCACTGCGCATAACCGCGCCAGTATTTACTATCATTTCAAGCGGACGATACATATTTGTAATTACAGTGCAAAGTAAAAACATGTCTTCGAATCAAAGGTGAGTAAAACTATTATATTATAGTATATACTTTATTATTATGTGCAAATATAATCAAGTAGAGTAAATTAAAGCTGTTATTTTTGCAATTGAAAACAGACCGGTGTGTTGACAAAATGTAACCTAGAAATTACACGCATAAGTTGGAGGTAGTCTGATAAGTATATGTTTTGATAAATGCATTTAATCTTTATCATTTTATACGAGGTAAATAGTCTATTTTTCGGATATCTTAACACAATAAGTACAAATATACGGGTTCGGTAGTTATAACGTTTTTTCTTTGTTTTAGAAAAAAAAAATCGTTACGAAGAACTTGAAATGATAAATGAAGACGAATGGGCAGATCTTGTGGTCATTACTGATGACCAGGCGGTTCTTTCTGCATCGGTGCATTCCATTGGAGATCCCGGGATCCCCTGCAGGCGTTGAGGAAGGTCCCGAGGAGGTTTTAGTTGGTAAAAATACCGCATAACCCGGAGTCTCTTCCAAGGCTTCGACGTGCCTTTTGAAGGTTATTGGTGGTTGTTCCGATGCTGATGATTATTTTGACGACATTATTTTAAATACCAGCAACCTGAGTAACAGTAGTTGTAGTCAACCGGTATCATCAGTTTCAGGCATATCAGATGGGTCTTTGCCACCCCAAATTTCTCCACCACCACCTCCATTTCAAAATATTATGTTAAGTTTTTGAGAGTGAATAAAGACTGATTCCGAAATACACAATGCTTTTTATTTACTGTGTTATTTTCGTAAAAGATAATGGCTTTTATAAGTGTCCAGTTTACAGGCCATTGATTAGACGGGGATAGCTATTGGTAGCAGAATGGCCAGTGGCCAGTATACTGGCCACTAGTTTTTTTCAATTTTCAAGGAAAATAACAAGTTTTTCAAAAAATCACTGAAACATGTTTTTATAAATAACACTTGAGAATCCATATTCATCTAAAAATAAACTGAATTCAAGAAATCGTATAGGTGTGCGTTAAAGGGCTAACTGGTGTTTACTAACATAATTCAGCTTTTAACAATTTTATAATTTATTTGTTTTTTCACTTTCAGATTACTTACAGGGAAATCCGCAAACTTAATTTTGGATGTTTCGAGTATTTATCAAAATACATTTTAACATATTTTAACGATGAAGCAAAATTGAGAAAAAAAATAGCAACTTTAACATAATAAGCAATGCATAATAAGCAATAAGCATGCTCGTTTGGTTCTTCATTATAATAAAAAAACAAGTTTTACCTTTGTAAAGAACCTGTATTAAGGTAAATTATCAATAGTTTCATCTAGCCAGATAGTCTAGTTATAATAGAATTAGATATATAAATACGCATATCTTCTTCTTTATAAAAATGAATATTTTTCTGTATGTCCTCTATAGAATCGTAAACTATTCATATGATCATAATTATGATGATCTTTAGCAAAGTTGTTATTCATGAGCTCGCGAAGGTTTTGGTGTATTTTCTTTTGTGATGGCGTAGCAACGCGCGCAGGGTAGGTACAGCTAGTAGAATATAAAATAAAGCTGACCCTAGCCTACCCTAAAAACTTTTAGCTGTAGCGTTGTTGCCCCTTTTAATATCGTTTTGGTAAGAAATTGTCGTATATAAATTTAAATCTAAGTCTGTACATCACACTCTTAGATTTTGATTTATATAAAACAAATCCTAAATCAAAAGGAAACCATTCGCTAAGCCAAGGAGGACTTGGTCAGAAGTTGTTTCAGGAAAAACACTTAAATTTAAATGAGATAATTAATGAAACATATAATGGCTTTCTAGGGAAATGCAAATCGCTTTAATTTATTTCATTGCAGGAAATTTAGCTTGTGGTAGACATTAAAGATGCCAATTTACTGGATGAAGGGTCATTTATGTCAATAATTACGCGACTTTTAAGATACACGTTAAAATAAAACAATAAGATTTTTTTGATATGAGAAATATTAAAGTCCTATTGTTTGATTTGATACTGAAATACCTAATGTATTTTTTTACAAAGTTGGCTAGTGCATCGCTTATATCGTATATCATACTTATATCGATATACGATAAAAGCATGATGCATTACCCAAGTTTAAAAAATATGAAATAAACACATCATTTTAAAAAATTAAAAATCAGGAAGCTAGTTGGATGGCCCCGTTTAATAAATTGGCTAGGATGCTACTCATGCAATTAATTACGCTGCCTGCGATATAGAAACACAGTGGGCCTACCCAGTGGGATTTCAGGATTCAGAGAATTTGAAAAGATTTTCAAAGATTTTCAGATATTTCAAAAATTTTAATACTGTTATGTTACATACATTCAAATTAAATCAAAATTTATTAATAACTTATTTAATCGATTTTTTGCAGTTAGAGTGAGTGTATTTATAGAAGTAAACTGATAATCTAATGGTATATTACTATCAGTAACTCTAGGGATGCATCCTTCGTATTTCAAGCTACTGATTTTCCGTCGTCCTTCTCACAAGGGATGCGAGCTTCTTAATCCAAGCACGTATCTCCAATTTCCCGATGTTGTGTATGATTTACAAATTATTTATCATTAGCTCTGATCGTAAAAAAAAGTAAAATGATGAAAAAAATGTACATAATACTGTTAAAAGTATACTATTAAAACGTAAGGTTTTTATAAATCAATATAAAACTTAGCCTGGGTAATTGGTTATGACCATCACAACCATCGATCCATTCTTATCACATTACATGAAGTCTCTTCTAAGAGCACCACGTAAGATATTTGGGTCAGTCTACGATATTAGCCAAGAGCGATTTGTACTTACTAGTACTAAATTTTACACACTTCTGGGTACTTCGGAAAAAGTTAGTTTTTTGAAATCGTATAACAAGTGGTGATCAAATTCTAATACGCTCATAACTGTAAAAATCTTACGTCTCTGTCTGAAATTTTAAACTTCAGAAACTCATTGCGAGAACGAGAATAAATATCATAACACGGGACTATATCATTGTTTTATTGTATTATAAACTAAAGCGCCTGATACTGACAACAATGCAATATTTGCCATTAAATTTAGCGAATTATTATATGTGGGACTCAAATCCCAGAGAGTCGCCTAGGATTTCTTTCAAAGTAAAGACTTACATAACTAATACCTTAAATTTTTGTACCTACCTATCTTCACCCAAAATGTTAGTTAAAACGTTAAAAATAATCAAAATGTATCCGTCTTTTATAAAAATACAAATGATAAATGTATAAGTTTTTTCTTCAGCGAGTCGGTATGTAAATAATAAAATAATAATTCTAATTCATTTTTTTGTTAAGTATATTCATTGTTAAGTATATTCATAAGTACCGCTCAATATTTTGCGACCTCTTGTGTTTCGGCCACTCTCAAGGCCACAGGCTGAGGTGAAGGACCAATGTTATATACATATATACCTACATGATATAGTTAATTGAAACGCCTTCGTTTGTGACCATTTAAGTATACTTTATAATCTGTGTATGATACAAAAAATATTTTTAGAAATTAGACTCAACGAAAATTGGTAGGAGAAGCGAACATAATTATGATAGGTCTGTTTACGAACCTAGTATTTTATAGTAGGAAACCTGCAACCTAGAAAACATTAAATAGATAAAAAAAAATCATTCCAGAAAACAGACTGTAAATATATGTACATATCAAACTAGTGAACGTGTCTCTGTTTATTTTTGATAAACTCTGCCATATAGAGCCGTTCCCCACATCGATAATTATGTTTTGATACGAATCATTTTGTGTAATTTACATGTTTCGATTTAAAAAAACCTGTTGAACTTTGACTTTAACGAAGGACTTCCATATCAAACCACAAAACTTGTAGGAATCTAACTCGGCTCTACAGTATAATTAGATGACAAACAAGTTTCCGAAGCGCTACAGCTTCACTAAAGTCAGTTGCGTTTCGTGTTTTCAAATTAATGGACTTATAAACAAGTTTAGACAATCGAGATAATAATCTGTGTTAATATACCTAATATGGAACAAACAAATCCAAGTGTTTGTGACAATGTGGAAAAAATGCATAAAAATAGGAATCTTTATAATATCGAATTTAAGGAAAGCACCGACAAAAATATTACAGTAGATGTAAATAAAAATAGTGATGTGGTAAATGACCCGGAACCTGTTAGTACATCGATTGAAGAAAAATTAAAAAGCCTAATAATGTTTTTCACTGTTGAACCATTTCTGTTATGCTATATTCTTCCAAGCGTGATATCAGCAGTGACAGTGCAGAAGCTTAATTTGGAGAAAGCCTGCTTCACGGACTTAGGCAATCCGAAAAACATGTGTGAAAATATAATAATTGGTAACGTTGACGAGAATGATTCAGTTGCATTAAACGCTTCGCAGCTATCCCAGATCCTTGTAGCCGATATGACGGCTTGGACTCAACCGATACAAAGTGGGATACCAGCGATTGTTATATTATTCATCGGTGCTTGGAGTGACAGAACTGGAAACCGCAAAGCTTTGATGCTTGTGCCGATTCTTGGAGAATTGTTGTCCGCTATAGGCATGATGTTATCAGTTTATTACTTCGAGTGGCCTCTATGGGTGACCGGATTGATGCAATGTATACCGACAGCTTTAACAGGTGGATTGTCGATAGCATTAATGGGCTGTTATAGTTATATTGCTGATGTGTCAACACTAGAGACGCGGACTTTTCGTATAGGAATCGTAGCTGTTATCGTCACCCTAGGGATTCCTATAGGTTCAGCATTGAGCGGAATTTTAACCGAAAGTGTTGGATATTACGGCATATTTGGCCTAGATATCGTCTTCTACGGATTCGCTCTCGTTTACGCATACTTAAGAATACATGATGTTAAGAATAATCCCTCTGAAAAAGAAACGTTTTGCGAAAAACTCAATGAATTTTTTCATCCAAGGAATATATGGGAAACATTTTCATTGCTATTTTTATCCAGGGGATATCAATTAGTCCAAATTATATTAGTTTTGTGGGCGCATGTTGTTATCCTTGGACCTGTTTTTGGTACGTATACACGAATATTGTTATTAATAAAATAAAATTAAAATTACATTAATTATGTATAAGCATTTAAGGAAAAAAGGTTACTCAAAATGCAATATAATTACGTGAATTAAATCAGTTACATTATGCTGAAACTTTGTTCTATTCTTCTATATTTATTTATACTATAATTTCATAATAACATAGATTTACATATTAGTGACATATGGTTGATGACCAAAAGTAACACAAACTTTAGCGGGATTATGTGATTTAAGCGAGCGGAACCGCGAAAAAGGAAGTGGAATAAAGTCATAATTTAGTAAATTTTACAATTACAAAAAAAAAAAAATAACCATCATAAAATCAGTGTATAAAAAAATATATTTTATTATAAACGATTGCAACATTGATAAATACATTTTCGTTATACATAGATATTTACGAAGCCTTATATTAAATGTAAGGTCCTTAAATTAAATGTAATCGGCTGAGTAGGTTCTTGTGTGGTATATCCCATAGGTTAGCCCAATATCCCTTGACTGCTACTCTCTTTAAATCTCCTTGCTGGGCACTGATGTCTCCTCTCGAGTTAGGAAAACATACAGACTTTGGCATATGTGTCTTACCCTTAGAGGTAAAGTTACTTTTAGTAAAATTGTAAACCAAGCTTTTTTTGTCAAAAAAAACCTTCGGGGAGAAAACCTTCAAAAGGTACGCCGAAGCCTTGAAAAAGACGCCGGGTTATTTGAGATTTTTACTCACTAAAGCTCCTCGGTGGCGTTCCTCAGCGCTTGTAGGGGAACCCGGGATTTCCAATGGAATGCACCAGTGCCCCCAAGCGCGGCACCCTTAATGAGCTCGTCTCTTGGGGGACGTGTAACTGCCCCCTGCACCTTCTGGTGTCTACTACAATATGTAGTCACACATGCCGCCGTCCTTCTCGGGGTTGCTGGCTGAGCCCACAACACCAGCCACCCCCTTTTGGTCGCCTCTTACGATAAGCAGGGGATACCATAGCCGTATTCTACTCCTTGACTACAGGGGACAATCCGCCGCCGGACAGCCGCCGAATTGCCGAGAGGGTAAATGAGGGGCGCCAAAATTTAAGGTGCTTGCACGAAGTAAAATTAAATTTAAGGTTTATGCGTATTTTACTAGTAACGGTAACTAATTGTTATAAATTGTCTTTTATATTGACGTATTCGGGATTCGAATATATTTGTTTCTCATTTTAAAATTAAATTTCTTCGTTTTCACCTACTAGTGCCCTTGGTACGAGATTAATACATTTTAAAAAACAATACAAGCATACGTTGTTAAGCATACGTTGTCAAAGTATAAAAATTGCACGTATACTTTATTGTTTTCGGCCATACCTTGCAATATAATATGCAGTGATAGGAAAATCGTAAACAATTATTCTTTTGTAGAAGCGTTATATACTTTTACTAAGGGCATGTTTTTTATAGAAATCATGTAGCGATCATTTCTCATAACTTAAAATGTGGACGGTCTTGTATATTTTGGGCCGGGCGGTTAACGAGTACATATATAGGTGTGTTTGATTTCTAACAAATGTAGATTGCAGAAATCTATTTAGCGTTTTAATTAATTTATACATGTTTTTTTTCTTGCAGGGGAAACAGCTATACTGTTTCTGTACATGTTGGAGAAGTTCCACATAGACATAGTCGAGTTTAGTTTATTTACATCCTATTCCGTCTTAATGGGACTTGCAGGTAAGAATCACCTTGATTGTTCAATTAAATTTTATCTTTAGATTTACAGATTTATTCAATTCGCTCACTTAACGGTTACACATAAAATACGAAATTAGGAAATTTGTATACACCTGCACTCGAAGAAGCAGTCTTGTCTAGAAGGACCTAAAGGATCTACATAATGTCATTTCAACATTTTTAAAATATTCGTATCTACCGTTACGTATATTTAACTAAGTGACATGGATTTTTTATATAGGTACTATATTTCATTCACTTACACTACTTAAGGTTATTAATTGAAAGATTAAGTTAGCACTTTATTTTTTATTTATGACAGATATATGATGTCTAATATTCAAATAAATTAAGGTTATTACTCATTATTCATTATTCATACTCAGGTACATATAAATGTAAATTAATATGTTATTCTTTAACCTTTGAAAATGGTTAACCTTTGCAAATATTTTATTCATCTAGATGAATAATTTAAATTAGGTGAACTGTGAGGTTCTATTTAATACGCAATAAAGTAATTCATCTAGCCTTATTGTAAATGCCCTTAGCCAAAGGCGGTACAGAAAATAAGAGTTTGTACAGGAGTCTAAGATACTTACAACAATGGATAGCTAATAATCGATAGATGGTCAATATTACTTGAAAAAGCACGTTTTCTATTGATTACTATTATTTTTCCTAATATATACTTTTAATATACTTTAACATTATTTAAACCATAAGCCCAAAACCGCAGTATAACGCTAGTTTTATACATAAGATCACTGAGTTCCGATTTACGCATCAAGAACTACTTAAAAATATAAAAATGTCTCGTATTATAAAAATAAATTGAAACTCGTATCGACATTCCATATAATAGCGTCATCATTTCAAGGCGTTGTAAAAATCATCATTAAGTATCGGAGATTAAAGAGGTTCTTGGTAAATATTTAATGGTCTTCGTTTATACAAATCTATATTCTTTATATATCTATATTCGATACGTGTATGTATGTTATGTGTCGTCAATTCGTTATTGTCTTACCACTGTGAATGGGTCTTCCCTAAGAATGAAAGTGCGGATTGGCTTTACAATCCTTTAAATGTTTTTAAGAGAACTCTCAGATACATAAGATTCCATACGTGGTTTTCCTTCGCCGTAAAGTAAATCATTCGCTCGTGAAATTGTTTTTCATATCAAAATGTAATATAATAATTTTGTATCCTTTTATAAAATAGAAGGAGCAGTTGAGCATGCAGTCCATCTGATTGTAGACGCCTATGCATATCTGTAAACAACTCCAGAGGCTGGTCGGTGCATTGCTAGCACTGAGGACTAAGTTCGAAATACCTCGGATATACATGTCGTGATTTCACCATAAACATGACACCGATGCTACACTGCTCTATAAGGCAGACATAGGTGTGGCATTGGTGCCTCCGGGGTCAAACCACAAAAAACCACTAGAAATAAAACCGCTGTGTATGAATAAAAAATAAAAATAGTTTCTTAATGATACGTAGGTTTCTTGATGATGTCTTAATAATACGCATACTTGTTTCATAAATTGAGTTCATTTTAATATAATATATAAAGAACGTAGAAGACAAATGTAGATAGTCTCTCCTTTATTTCCCTGTAGCGGTTCATTATGTCACATACTTCTGGCACGGTATTATATGTTTTGGCAAAGCTAGGGCCATCCAATTAACGAGTAGTTTCCAGGGGTAGGCACGTTTCCTGTGGCCGACCTCTGATATAATTGCAAACTTATTGCAGTTTTTATGCTGATGTCATTATGCGGCAGAAACTACTTACCATCAAGTGGGCTATACTGGGCATATACTGTTTTTTTTATATTATTGAAGCAGCAAAGGAGCATGAAGTCCACGTGAGGGTAAGCGACAACTGCCGGCCTTGGATATCTGTGAGCAACTTCATTTAGAATAAAGATTCTATCTAAAGTCAATCACAGATGCGTTGCTACTCCAGGGAATGGGGGTTAAAGGGGATAGAACCAGTGTAGTCCGACCGGGAAAGTATCACCGCCACACCTATTTCTAGCGTGAAGCAGTTCTTGCGTTTCGTTGGAAGGGTGTGGCACACTTCTATATGAGGTGATCATCTTAGTCCTCGGGAGTAGCAACACATCTGTATTTGACTTCAAATAGAACCCATGTTCTATATAAAGTTGTTTATAGATGTCCATGGGCGACAGTGAACTTACCATCAGGTGGACTGCATGCTCGTTTGATACTTCAATCAGATAGGTATATAAAAAAGATAATAATATAATGTGGATTTAAAAACACTTTCAGGTACATCAGTCGCAGTAACTGTCTTCAGTAAGCTATTGAAGATGCATGATGCACTCATCGGAATTATTGCCACCGTCAGCAAAGTAGCTGGGAGCTTCATGTACGCCTTCGCGCCCACCAAGCCCTGGCTATACACAGCGCCAGCGCTGGACTTCTTTGGAAACTCAGGCGTTACTGCCATCAGGTCATTGGGAACTAAGGTTGTTCAACCAGACGAAGTTGGTAAGTGTTTTTCAATACGAAGCGTCTAGAGATTATTAAAAAAATATATTCCTAGACGCCCTTAAGCTCGCAGGTTAAGCAACATATGAGAGGGACTTAGGTGATCGCTTGTAGCTAAATTTGAGGAAAATCAATTTCAAGTCCAAGACCCGTAAGATTATAGTTTCGTTTATGTCGGATATGTATTGGCGGTAAAATGAGATTAAATATATTGACGGATACAGAGCGAAGATCAGGGAAATATATATTCCCTCTCCCTTTTAACCTAAATTTAAGTCAGTCCATCCGACACACGACAAAATTTAAACGTAAAAAGTCTTAAGCAACCACCTCATTTCTAAAACTCAGCATCTTCCTTATCAGTGATTTTTCTTCATCAAATTCGTTAAGATCCAACTTTCGGGAACTCTAACACCCAACCCTCCTAAGAAAATCCTAGATTGGCAAGAGATTCAACACATGTTGGCCAATAACCCGGATCTTCCTTCAATGGAGCTGAACATAAAAAATGTGGCCAATTCTGTGTAACTACTTGATTACTCACAAGAAACACTTTTTTGTCGTAATCACTACTAGAATCATAGGTTAGTTTTTAATAAAACCCAGTATATCATTAGGTAAAACTATCAGTTTACTTAATTGTATCTGTAGTCGATACTACTATATATTAAAATATCTATTTTATATTACATATAGATAAGTACTAGCTAATAAATATTACGACTCAATTTCTATAGACAGTTTTTATTGATTTTATTAATGCGTACCATAATAAGACTTACATAATTATATCATAAGCCGAGACTCGTAAAATATGCAGTAATGAGTTTCAACTATCCTTATACGTCAGCAATAAAAACTCAAAATTCTTCAAATCAACTAAGATAATTAATATTTTTGAATAGAATACGTTAAAGCACTTTATTATATTATACAGGTTTAAAACTTGTTATTAAAGATGACACTAAACTTTTTGTCAAAGAAAACAGATAAAAAAGTCAGATAAAGCGTTATAATTTTTTTTTAAATTAATTTGAGAACTTTCAAATTAATTGAAAGAAAATGTTATCAACTAATTAAAATCTAATCCATCAATCAACAAGAAACCAAATAATATATAATATAATTGCTTTATCTTTTATTGTTACCTTTAAACAATACCACATTACGTTGGGAGAAACACTGGGTCACGTCTGATTTTTAACCGGAGTCTTCTGAGCGCGTCGCTTCGGTAGAACACTGCGTTGGAGAAGAGAGAAAAATACGCTCTTTCGTATCTTCAAAGGCCAACCTCGTACTTCTGAGTCTCTGACGGGGCAGTTCGAGCCCTTACTCTAGTTACCCCCAACTGCAGAATCCTGAATAACTGTTAGAGATTGTCGTCAACCCATTATTGTCCCACTGCTGGGCACGGGTCTTCTCTCAGAATGAGAGAGTTTAGGCCATAGTCCACCGCGCTGGCCAAGTGCGAATTGGTGGACTATTTTGTTTTTTTTAGAGATTACAGGGACACAAATAGCGTGAAAGCAGAATGAATGTATTCAATGCAGCAACGAATCCCGGTTATGTTTGGAAATCAATTTAAATTGTAATTGTGTGTGAAGGGTGACATTTGCATCTGGTATAACTCTCGCAAAAAACTTTCCCATAGCTCTCATAAATTCTTGTTGTGTTTCAGTGTATCGTGACTGGCTTGATCTATTTTTTTTACTCTCCCTATAGAACAAAATCAGCGAACGTAGTTGCACAGTAATTGCATAGAAAAGACTAGTAGGTTATTCCTTAAAATATATGGATAAATGAAAAGTAGTTGTCGTTGGAATTATTAAAATTATAAATTACAAAATAAATATATTCTCAAAAAAAATATGAAAAATATTCCAATATTCTCTAAAAAAATATATTTTCCGTGTGAAACCAACTTAATAAGTGCTATTTGTTATGTATTACACTTGATGTGAATTACGTTAAAAAAATATATAGAGTAAATGTATTATATAAACTAAACATAAGGGAACATACCCAAAACCACGTGACCATTTCAGAGGAAGGGGGTATTCAAAATTCCCCACTTGGATACAGAGGAGAAGTAGCATTAGTCCGCAAGAGAATCTGTTCTATATAGAGGTTACAGATGTCTATTTCGTAGTCACTTACGATCTGGTGGACTGTGCGGTCATATTTTTCATCAAATTGAATTAGCAAACGAGCATGTAGTTCACCTGATGGTAAGTGGTCACTGCTGCCACACACAGACATACACACACACATATGTAAGCTTCCAGCAAAACAAAAGAACTGCTTCACGTTAGAAATACGTGTTTTGGTGTTACTTCCCCGAACAAACCATATACATTTACCCATCTTGAATTTTCCTCTTGAATCCTATAAAATGCTATACAGCTATTGTAACGATTCAATTTTGATCTTTTATATTTTTTATTTTATATTTCAGGTAAAATGTGTTCTCTAATTGGGTTCGTGGAAGCCATAATACCTGTCATTTACACTCCACTCTACAGTACAGTATACAGAGAGACCTTACAGACACTGCCTGGTGCCTTTTACTTGATCGGAGCTCTCATGACTACACCTGATTTAGTAATATTTGCGTAAGTTGACTGCTTGTTTTACATATGTTCAGCTGCTGTTTACAAATCTTTACTTATGAGGGTTTGAGGAGGTTTTGAGAAGGGGGATGGCTACTCCACCAGGTTTTTTTGATTGAAATAGCAAACAAGCATGCAGTTCAACCAATGGTACGTGACTGCAAACAACTTGGTTATTTTGGACATTATTTTATCTAAAGTGAATTACAGATGCGTTGCTACTCTCTAGACCAAGATAGTAGCGTCATATGAGCAACCACACCCTCTCACCGAAATCTGGCAAGATAATAGAGTCAAGTTTTATTACAATGTAAGAAAAAAAGATTAAAAAAATAATAATACTACAACATAATACAACAACTAATACAACATAATAAAAAAGACAAACCCGTCGAATTTCTTGCCGGATCTTCTCAGTTGAGGTAGTGTTCCGATCCGGTGGTAGTGTAAGGAAAACAATATGTGTAACTGATAATTAGTAAGTGCCCGTAGGCCTATACAAGATAAAGAAATTTCATTTCTTCATGCTAGAAATAGGTGTTGCGATGGTATTTAGAATAAACTATCCTCGTTCTACCAACTTAAACTAAACATAAAGATTGATTGAAAGTTTTCCTATACAATGTGTTTTAATTGATCATAATAATAAAATGTACATTATATGTCATAGGAAACGCTGCTAATTAAAAATAACTAGAAAATAAAAATGAATAATATAGTACTCTTCTATCTGTTAATTTAATTATGAACTGTAAATATGAAGCCCTATCCTGCTAGTTCAATGTCTTGCTTAGCAATGCAATTGATGTCACTAAAGTTGTGTTATATCTAATTGAATTTATTATAATATTAATAGCAAAGAAATACAACACAATATATTAAAAAATAGAAAATTAATTAAAGACGATATTGTGTTGGATCTATTATATTTCTTCTGCCTTTAGAATAAGTACCTGGATGACCGAGCTTTGCTCGGTGTTTCTGTTTACTAAGAGTACATCATGTTTTTTTGGAATTATATTTTTTTATAACTATGCAAATTTCTTACTGATGATCATATGAATAATATATTTTGATCTTATCGACATTATAATACTAAAAGATAATAACAACAATAAAATAATATAATAATAATAATAATAAAATATAGTAATAAAATAATACAGAACTCTCGTTTAAATGGATTACAAAGCAGTAAATATCTCCAACTATAGAATCGTCAGTATTCGCCATACAGCATCAATGTATAATGACATTCCAACATAGACGGGACATATTGAAAGAACCAATATGTCCCGTCTATGTTGCAATCTAAGAAATTAGCAGGAAATTATTATGTAAAGCGGCACAATAATCTTGTGCAGTACGTCTACTGGTGTTTAGCTAGAAAGCATAAGATAGAAGTATCTAGCCTTTGGTGGAAGGAAATGATCACACAGCCCCAAGTGAAAGAGAATGAGACTGCTAAAAGTCTTTGCGAGATGCCAGTTCAAACCAATGTCACTATTACACACAATAGACCAGATTTAATATATATAGACAAAATTAATAACCGAACCTACTTAATAGACGTATATGTACCATTCGATTATAATATAGGACCTAAAGAAATTGAAAAATTAAGTAAATACCACGTTCTCAAAAATGAAATTAGCGTTCGTGGAAAACGCAAACGGCAATCATCCCAATAATTATTGGTGCAACTGTATATACATACATAGATTCATCAACCATAATCAGTAAAGTGCTAGGATATACTGTCTTCCCCCTCGAAGGGATCTCCACCTTGTCGTCGCTCTGGATGCATCCGAGAGGGCTGTGGAGGTCGGTGTCGGCCTCTGCAGCCAGGAGGGGTCGCGGGAGGAGAGGTGTCGTTGCCGTACATCCTGTCTCCCGCGACCGAGCGGGGGCGCACCGTCAGATGCGTTGGCGGTGGGGCCGCAGAGGAAGAGGAGATGTGGTGTGTCGTTGCCGTCCTCCCTGTCCTCTGCGGCCGTTTGGTGGTTTGCGGCGGAACCAAAGAACGGATCTGCCGCTGGGTATGGGAGGTCGATGCCTGTAGGGATGGCAAGGCATAGGGTGTCGGCTTGCCACGCCCACGGCCCTGGGTGCTGGTCTCGGGGTTGGACCGTCGCCCTGCGGATGGGGGCTTTGGAGGTAAGGCGCGCCTTTCTGTTTTCTGGCGCGCCTTGTTGTTGGAGGGGAGCTTTATGCTCCACGCGGTTAGGGGCTGCAGGAGCGGCCGAGCACCGGCGGGTTCGCGGATGACTGCGAAAGCTTACCCGTGTTCCCACCGTACGGTGCGAGCAGGAAGCACAGTCGGGATTTAGCCGGTATGGGTCCGGCATAACCCAGCTGCCACCCCGGGTGGCTGGGTATCCATGAGGATTACCCACTTAAAAAAAAAAACGGGAAATACTGTCTTTGTAAACAACACACAAAAAGATACCCAGAACACAGAGCAACTAACACATACAGGGCAAGAAACAAACATACAGAATAAATCAGAACAATTATTTACAAGCACAACAGATTCAATCATTCCACATCCAACAAATACAGGAGAATTTAATTGCAATGCGCCGCCGGAGAAATGTAAGAAGAAGAGGTACATTAAAGTTAGCCTGTATATTATTATATATTACATCCTATAGTTTTATAGTTTATTTACTCTATATAATACTTAATAAATAGCGGGGACATAGATACCTTTTTTCTTGTGGGTTACAGGACGGGGTATCTATAAATACCGGCAACAGCAGCCGTGAAGGTGAAAATCACCATTTACTAATATAAAATAAAATATAATAATAAAACAAAAATACCAAAAAAGAACTAAAAAGAAAAAAAATGTAAAGCTAAAAAAATTAACAAAATAAAACTCGAAAAAAAGGGAAAAAATAAAAGAAAAAAACATTCGGACCGAGATTTGAATCCCGACTTCCTGCGGTCCGATTTCCCAACCGAGCTATTGTAACTTCGTAAATGGTGACATAATTTCTCTTCGTATTCGGTCTCTTCGATCTTTATGCAATGAAAACACGGACAAAACGACATTTTCTGAAAATGAAACTTTGCTAGATCGATTTATCGCCCCCTAAACCCCCTAAATACGAAATTTCAAGAAAATCGTTGGAGCCGTTTCCGAGATCGTTGATATATATATATATACAAGAATTGCTCGTTTAAAGGTATTAGATATACGACTGAAATAGAGACAAGACGGTACAGCATTCCGAAGTAGGTATTGTTTCTGACATTTCTGTCTTAAAATAAAATATTTAAAACGAGTTGACGAGCGCGGATCTACCTGTGTTTTTAAATTTATGCGGCATAATAGATAAACATACGCCTTAGAAATAACTGAATTATGCCATTATTAACCCATGCTTCGCCACCTAAATCGTCATTAATAAATGCAAAATATCGAAATCACAAGTAGTATTATACAAAAGTAATATATGCATGTAACTTGTTATAAAATTTTAAAAGTCGTAATAATCTATAGACAAATTTGATTTCAGTCTTAAAAAATAAATAGCTACTTTAAAAATATACTATTAAATTAAACACCGTAATAATGTTGTTTTCTCAGAGGCCAAAGCGGAAAAGGCTTTGCTCTTGGTCGAAAAACAAAATACAACTTATCAATAGTTTGAATCAAATGCAATGTATTTACTACGATTTTAATACATTTCTTCTGAACAATTATTTTTTATTATTTGTGAATGTTCTCGTCTATTATATTGTATCGTACACTGTATGCTTATGCTTTCGCAAACGCAATAAACTCATACAGAGAGTAGGTACAGTATTTATTAGACTAGTGTATTATACCAGAACCTGCATCTTATGAACTACATTTAGACACTTCAATTTTGTATAGTGTAGATGTAGATTATCTCATCGTTATAATATTATAAGCACCGTTCTTTTGTCATAAAAAGGTGTCTTCATGTTCTTTGAAGATGTGACCGAGAAAGACTAAAGCTATAAGCCATGTATCTATATTTATTTGTTTAAACAAAAAAATAATTGTTATAAGTTATAACGCTCCAAACATAAAAAGGTATTGTCGAATAAATTACACGTATTACTATAGCACAATTTCGAAATACTTTTATAATATAAATGGGCACAATTACTGTAATAATGCCTTGATAGTACCAGCTGTTGGTTTAATAATATTAAAGGTCTAGGCCATTTTTTCAATCACACAGCGTACACGTCGGAATTTGTTGTCGATTGTGTTTTTGTATGACTCGGTATGTCCATTACTTAAAATACACAAGATTGTAAATAGAATTGCCTTTGCTTTAGCAATGTAGCCGTGTGAACTAATTAACGCTTTTTACAGTTATAGGCGGTAAATGACCCTGTTTTAGCTAGTAGTAATTAGTCCGTGCAGTTTCAACCTTTTTTTTACTTTCGATTTCGTTTCGGTGTAAGACCTATTTCTGGCTTGTGGAATTTGAATTTGTGTGTTCTCTTTCAAATTCAGCTGAACAGCGAAGTTCACACTGTACTCTGTAACTAGCAAACTTTGGACACTGCATTTCAAATATATGGAAGAGCGTACTAAACCGTAATGTCGCCAATTCAGTACCCCGTTATGAGTTTGCCTACAAGGGACACAGCCTCAGTTGGAACTCCTTATCTTGCGTGGATTTTGTTACAAAAGTCTATTTCTGAAAGTAACCATTAGATAACTATCAGGCGAACTGCATGCTCGTTTGCTACCTCTATCTTACAAAGAGAAGCCTTATATTAAATGGACGTATTCAATTGCAGTATTAAATAAATGTAATTTTTCTGTCATTTTATTACAGATTCCTGTACATCATTCACAAAAAGCGTGAGAAGGACACAGTTAAAAATCCAGAAGAAAAAGAAATGCATGCGCATGAGAACGCCGTTACTGTACTTTGAATTCGCTTACAATGTTGTCGAATCGATTTTAATTCACGCTTCGTAATTAACAATCGCTATGTCAGACACGTGTTTAACGTGTAAGGTTATTAAATAGTCATGTTTTTTGTAATAGTTTTGTATAAACTTAAGTTTTTGATAGAAACGTTGATATAACTTTGTAGATTAAGTTGTTTTCTAAATACTTGTAGGTCGAAAACCTAGTTTAGATAAGAAGTATTTTTTATAACTGTTTTAATGTCACAAAAAATGTCTTGAGGTAACTTTACCTTTTTTTTTGTTGGGGAAACCTTGCAATGGTACCCGACGCCATGGGAGCGACGAAGGTTATGAGGGATTTTTACCGCACTAAAACCTCCCTGTTGGCCTTCCTCAGCGCTACTTGGAGGACTCAGGAATCTCCAACGGAACACAACCGGAATCCTCCGAGCGCGATGCCCCTTTCGGGTTCTTCCCCGGTGAGCGAATTTGCTCACCGCACTTTCTACTCTTTACGGCGGCATGCGACCATACATGCCACCGTCCTTCTCGGGGACGCTTGGTTAGACGCTTCGAGCCAAGCGATCCCGATTTATCCGCCTCTTACGACAGGCAGGGGATACCGTGACCTTATTCTGGTCCCGGAACTACAAGGACAAGGTTAACCTTCCTTAACTTAAACAAATAAGTCCCTGAAAAATTTCCACCCTGAAAAACATCCCTGAAGGCAAAAACCACCAATTTGCAAATGTTAGCCTAACAGCCCTTTTCATGCGGCCTACTAGGTACCAGTTTCTCCTGACCTTTTGTAGCTAACCACTAAGGTCTAAATCCTTCTAATTCTCTTAGAGATTCCATGTTGGACAGTGTTCTACCTAACGGCGTATCGTTTTATCTACCTTTTAGATTAAATTAACGCCAACTGAGCTGTATACAGGTAATAAACTAAGATTATGTATATAAATTCTATTATAGTCGTACGTAGATAGTTGTTTTAGTGCCTTTTTATTGAACTAAACGCCTGATATTAATTATAAAGCAATGTTTCAGTACCTCGCTCCTAATGTAAAATACGAACTATTTAAAGATACCTTGAATCTTGTTGAAATTATAGGAGCGCTAGATTTATATTTAGGTTTAAAGACTTTTATTCTCATAAAAAATAGAGTTTCATTTACCTTTGTTACCTATTTTTTTTTTTCTTTTTGTATCTCATTTATATTTCACTTAAAAATCTTAAAATCAAAGTTCAAATCATGTTGAAGATACACTACAAGTCTATATTTGAACTGAAACCTAGAAAAAACCGGTCCTCTCGTCAGCCCATTATAGTCCCACTTCTGGGCCCGGGTCTTCTCTCAGTCATAGTCCACCGCGCTGGCCTAGTGCGAATTAGTGGACACACGGGACACATAATATCAAAGATGATAAACTTTATAATTGGGTCCATATTTCAGTTGTTTACAAATGAAAAGTGAAATATTGTTTATCTATATCTATACTAATATTACAAAGAGGAAAACTTTATATTTTTGATTGTTTGCTATGAATTAACTTAAAAACTACATAACCGATTTTACAAATTCTTTCACCATTACATTGCTACATAACCTCTTATTACCTAACATAGGCTATATTTATTACAAGAAAAACTGGGGATCCTTGCTTAAATTTAAGTTATCAAGGTGTAAAACATTTGCATAAAAAATTCTTTCATCGCATACGCTGCGAAAACTATTGATGATAGAGATACGCTCGATAACATTTCCCCTTTTTCTGACACAGCCGGGTAAATAGGCGAAACTTTCTATGTGCAGGAGCATCTGAATTGCAGCAATTCACACTGATGTCGCCAACCGTCATGCCATGGCGGATATGTCCAAGAGTGGATCTCAAATGTCTAATGGATAGAATATGTTTTAGTCTGCGCGAACGAAATCATGCGGGTTCTACTAGTTTGTTTAATAAAAGTATTTATAATAAAAGACTATGTCGCAATAGTTTACGCCCCCTCAGGACGTGAAGGAAGTAAGTTCCAACAGACCTCTACTGTATTAAAGGTACAATTATACGATAAAAATTATTTATATAGTAATTCTAATTTGTACTAAATTATTACTTACAAAAATGTACCGAGTGTGCGGGCGAATGCTGTTGTTGTGTGTGTTATATAATACAACAACAAATCTAATCACTTCACTTTCATTGAACGTAGATTGATATCGAATGTTATGTTTTTTTATTGATTCACGCGTATAACATTACTATGTACCTACGTACCTACCACTTTTTGTATTTTTCTATAAAGTATAAGCTAATACTTCGGAACTTATCTTTCAGAACTAATATATAAAAATCCTATAACATTATTTTTATTAGTAAACCGTATAAAAATCTATTGCGCACTTTCGAAAAAGAATATACTATTTAATCTTAATGTGCACTTAAAGCCCAAATCTGAAGAATTTGTTTCATTTTATGATACATACAAATAACATAACTGTAAGTTTAATGTTACCTGGTCCTGTCGGTCAGTCACTCCAGTTTATCTTACTGCTGCACTTGACGATATTGATTTTATGTTAGAAACGCATTACTGTAATAACTTCCCGTCAATCAATAAGAGATGGCGCCACATGTATCGTAAATTATAATGTGTCCTTATTGGTTTTTAAAATTCTTCCATACTATATAGTTACTTAGGTCGAGGATATTCGATTGGGGGATGGGAAAAGTCCGTTGACATTTCGACCCGCGTGATGGAGCGGTCACCTTTCTGATTTGGTTCCGGGTTCGATCTCCGGCCGGACATATACTTGAATGTTGAAGATTTTCTTCTGCTCCTACGATGCAGAAAAAAATAATAATGTGAGTCTATGACTGTAGAAAGTGTTATAGTAGTGTTATATGAGGCTAGGGTGACGAAAAAATGATTTCCTGGATTTTTTTTATCTGATTGAAGTAGCAAACGAACATGCAGTCCACCTGATGGTATGTTGTCACTGCCGCCCACGGACACCTATAAACAACTTCATACAGAACATTAGTTCCACCTTAAGTCAATCACAGATGCGTTGCTACTCCCGAGGACTATGATGGTCGCCTCTTGTGAAAGTGTCCCGGCAACCCCACCCTTCCATCGAAACGCAAGAAATGCTTCACGCTAGAAATAGGTGTGGCGGTGGTACTTCCCCAGTCGAACTACACTGGTTCACCTTCAAATAGATCTGCACCAAATACCACCTGTACTATGTAAAATGTAGTTAACGGGAGTTTAGATTCGAGTAACAAGGGATTACTTTATCCTATTTATGAAACTTTACGGCCTCCCCAAAGTAAATTATTTTAGATGGGTACGAGGGAATCTTCCGCCACCTAGTCCATCCTGGTAGCACTTACTTTTCCTATAATCATTTAATTACTTATGAAAATGAACATTATCATTCATCGTAATAATACAAAAGCGCCATCTGCCGTTTATAAGAGTAATAGAATAAGAAAGTAAGTGAAAGTTAATTAATTTGATCACATTCTCTTAATTGGTGCTTACAACACTGATAAAACAACCTCCTTACATATTTAATGACGGAATTTCCATAAGTAGGTCTTTTCGTTTTACATTTGTTATGACAAATATTAATGTTACTGTAATTTTTTTATCGCCATGATTGATCGTTGTATATGCTTGTAGATTTTTTATAATATTGAAGTAGCAAACGAAGTCTGATGGTATCTGATGGTAAATGGTCATTGCTGCATAATTCAAATTTAAATTCATTTATTTCCGGATAACAACGATTCTTTCGGTTCGTAACAAATTGACTTATAAACTAAGTTAGTACATGCTAATCATAAAAAACAAAAAATAACAAAATTTCAATATACCATGTACCTGTGAGGCACCCCGCGCAAACGACAGCACCGAGCAAATGGCAGCTCCGTCTCAATCTCAGCCATCGTCCGCGCAAAATGCCTCCACATAGGTGCATGCACATCTTCATAAACATATTTTAGAATGATGTTGTAATATTTTTAATATCTGGATTGTTCTAATATCTATAAGTTACTTTGTATAGAATAGAGGTTCTATCTATGATACACATGCATTGCTACTCCCGAAGAAGAATGTGGCCTCATATGAAAGTGAGCGTCAACCGCACCCTTCTACCGAATCGAAAGGACTACTTCACGCTTGAAATTTTGTTTTTTTTTTCGAGGGGGAACCTTTCAAAAAGTACCCGATGCTTCGGGAGCGACACAGGGTTGTGTAGTATTTTTACCGCACTAAAATCCCCCCGGTGGCCATCCTCGGCGCTTCAAGGAGGACTCCGGCATCTCCAAAGGAACGCAACTGGAGTCCTCTAAGCACTTTGCCCCATCGGGCTCCTCCCAGGTGAGCGGCTGGGCTCACCGCTAGTCTGGTCTTTACGACGATATGCAACCACGCATGCCGCCGTCCTTCCCGGGATCACGGTTGGACGGTTCGAGCTCCCACTCTTGCCGTCCGCAACCCCGGAAGCCCCATTTTAGTCGCCTCTTACGACAGGCGGGGGATACCATAGTCCTATTCTGATCCCAGAACTACGGGAACACATGTTTGTAATTACAAAGTGAGAGTGTTCTCATATAAAATATATGGACACCGAAATAAAGGAGATGTTTCAATCTTGGCTAGGTATATGTACACCAACTCAAAAAATCGAGAAAAATCTCAAGAATCCGAAAAAAATACTTAAAATTTATAAAAAAGTGTACTTTTCTGGTACAAAACCAATTAAAATCAACTATTTTCTTCGTTTTCCAATATGGCGGAACAACTCATTTAGACAGTCTGTGGACAAAACTATAGTTCTCATTATCTGACAACTGTCATATTGATTCTTTTACTAGATCCATTCATCTGTTTTCTTGTTCTTAGATATTTTCACGGAATATTTACGTGTGCGTATTGTGTTGGAGTTTCTATATCAAGTTACCAAACCCCTGGCTTACATATCTTGGATTTCGGATCGCTATTTACCTCAGTTGACATGACTTTCATATTTTGGACTGTTCATCGGTTATCCTGTTGGCCAGGCTAGTGAATAAAGGATTTACATACTCAACTTGGACTTCCAAACATCAACTGATTTATTCGGGTTTGAATTGAAATCATAGTTGTAATTGACTAATAGCTATGAGGTAAGATTAGTCTTTGTTTACATTTGTTTACATAGAACCATAACTATACAATAGTTTTAAGGTTATCATAGCTAAGCTACATAATGTAATAATAAGTTTTTCCTTTTTTGCATTGGATCAGAATTCAGATAATCACTGACAACTGATTGTCATTGTCACAGTTTGTTTATTAACCTCAACTGTCAAAATGAAATAATATCGCCGCCATTATATTGTGTTGCAATTCTAACTTAAAATTCTAGTCTTGTACCAATAAACCCAGTCGATTTTAATAAAATGCTTAATTTAAAAGTGCTCTATACTTTACTGGCTTTTTTATCATATGGTGTACAGATACCTGGCCAAAGGTCCATACATTTTGAAACATCTCCTTTCTGGTTAACCCAATGTTAATTTGATTTTAATCGACAATACAATAAAGATTCAACATAAGTTTCATTCAACATAATATTTCGTTCAACATAACATAGAATTGCGACCACGAAGAGATCTTATTTAATGAAATATAGAGTGCTGAATTTGAACCAATTACACACACTAAGTGTAGACTGTAATTTCAATTTTAAAAACATAGATTTTTCTATTTTGTTTAAAATATTCATGTATTATGCATGTTTTTATTCGATGCATCGTTATGTTTAATTCAATAAAAATAAATTTGTTTGTCACTGAGTTGATACAGGTGTCCTAAAATTGTTCTAACCTAAACAGTACAGGACACTTGAGAACCCAATGACGAGCTATAAATATGAGAACTAAATATTACAAAAAAGGGCTTCAGTTTTATTATCTTAGCAGAGAATAATTTTAGTGAATTAAAATATAACACCCCTTTGTCGGATTTATTGGCTAAAAATCCGATGAAAAATAAAACTTCATTACAAAATATAACATTAAATATTATTGTTGCAGTGTTTATTGGAGATATCTACAAGCGTACCGAGATTTCCATTTTCCATAAAGTTGGAACCCTCGTTAAGTTTGGCGCGACACAATACATTTTAAATAATCTCAATAGACGTCGCCAAGCAATCGTGGGACACGTAAATATTTGTTAGGAATTTAAAAAAGAAATGACTAAATTTTTATCAAAAACAAATAGGTACATCTTTTTTGTAATCTGTACATATTTCGTGTCATCTTCTTGTTAATTAATAGAGATACCTTTATTTACTTAAACAACTAAATTGATAAGTCCCAAGAGATAATAGTTTTATGTTTAGCTGGCATTAAAATTTTAGGCAACGAAATGGCTGTTCTAGAATATTCCAAACTGAAAAGGACAGCACCAAATACGTTAAAGTCATTCAAAAATATGTTCAATAAATATTTTTATTGTATTGCAAAATGTGGTCGGTTTAGAGCATTCTCATGTATATTTTTCAACATTATTCACTTCGTTATGTGAAAATTTACATAATAAGAATAATACGAGTGAACGACCTTGTCAATACGAGTGATTACGTATGAATTAGTTGAATTAGTTCTTCAAAAATTCAACAAATGTGACGTGTTACACCACTTGTCTTCACAATCGTGACAAACATTAACCTTCCCGCGATAAAGATGTATTTAAACAATTGTACATTACTGGTAGGTACGCTACACTATAAATATAACATGAAGTAAACATAAAACAAAGTTATATTTTATCGTTATATTTATTAATATTTTTTCCTTTGTGATAAATTTAAAAAAATCAAATTTGCAATAAGTTGTGAGTATTTACGTATATTTTTTACTCTTTTTTAAATCGTCATTTATGTTTAGTGGATGTATTTATAGTCATAAATGCATTCCAATTAATTGTAGTTCCATTTTTATAATTCCAAATAAAAATGTTATAGTTTAAACACTGTTATTATTTTCACAGTTATCACTGATAATACGGCTGAATGGTGTGCCATTATACTTTAACTTTTTTTATAATATTTTCTATAAATTTATTTACATTACTGTATTAGGGTATGTCTTATATGAAATTGGTGCAACTATCTATACAAAATATTTTTAACAAAATGTCTGTTTCTATAATAACTTTCTATTTCATAATGTGGTGTTATTACATTTAATATACCTGAATATTTATAGCATCTCTTCACTATTTCCATCGCACATGGTCTATATGATAAATAAGTTGTATTTAATTTTAAATCATTGCTAGATTTTCCTTAAGGCATGTCTGCACTACGCTCAATTTTTTTGCTCCAGCACATCTTTTTTGTTCTTGTTTAATGTTCAATTCGTTAGTCTCGTAAAAAATTCGCTACACGTACCACGGTTCATGTTTGTTACTGTTTCTATTTAACGCTTCAATTTTAAGTAATACTTTTGTCGGAAAGTCGTTCTTAATTCCTTATTTAAATTTAAATGTAGAATCTACAGTATTGTTTTTGTGATAAGAGGTAAAGAATGTCGTGATGCGTAACTCAAGGTGCTCTGATAAATGCGCTATTTTATTAAAAGTGGTGTCGACTACGGTGAGACCTCTGTTATCGTAGGAGCCGAGATGCGAGTGCCTCGCGATACATGCGCCGGCGCACTCTCATATCGCGCTTCATTTTACAACCTGACATTAACAACTCTGGTTTTTGGAAACGACAGTCAGAAAGCCTCGGATTAAGCGTATAGACAGTAAAGGGTGCCAGCGTTTCGTACAAAGTTTAGTGTTGTGCGCGGCTCGAATAACAAATAGTGCGTCCACTTTTACTAACTCTCACTTTTAGAATTGCGTATTAATATGAGTTCAAGTGTAAATATATGCAGCTCGGTGGATCTGACTAAGTCCAATATACGTCTAACGGATAACGTAGAGAAGAGAACGTGGCGGGAAAAATCGAAAGGTGTTATTAAACAGATTAAATACTTCTTCCAAGAGACTACTGTCGAGCCATGTTTGTTTATTTACATGATGAGTACTGCGATATCTTCGCTGGCCGTGCAAAATATGCACTTGGAAAAATCGTGCCGAGTGAACTTCGAATTCGGAGATGATGTGTGTGACAGGATAAGGGATAGAAATACTACGGGATTGGACGAGGAAGTGAAACAAGTGCAGTCATTGGTGGCTCGAGTGATGGCTTGGAAGTTTCCTTTGCAGACGGCTATACCAGCTGCGATGGCGTTATTCATCGGAGCATGGAGCGACAAGACTAAAAAGCGAAAAATATGCATTTTGTTCCCGTTTATTGGAGAGATAATCACGAATATAGGTCTACTGCTTGCGACGTACTATTTTTATGAGTTATCGCTAATTGCAACAGCGTTAATCGAAGCGTTACCCGCGGCGTTTACTGGCAGTTATATAATTATATTTATGGGCATGTACAGTTTCATGGCAGACAGAACGACGGTGGAGAATAGGACGTTTCGTCTGGGACTAGTGGCGATATGTGTTAGTTTGGGAACTCCAACGGGAACAGTGCTTAGCGGTATTTTATTACGTGCTTTGGGATATTACGGCGTATTTTCATTGTTACTAGTGCTACATATAGTATCTGTTACATATGGAATGTTAAGGATTGAAGACGTTGTGACGGTAGAGGAAACTAAGACAGGCGAGGATCAAACGTCACAAAACAGTGTAAATAGGAAATTAAATGAAATATTTGGACTCGTAGCGAATACAGTAATGGTTGCCTTGAGACCACGTGCCTTCGGATTAAGGACTCAGATATTTTTCGTTATTATTCTGTACTTTATCATGGTCGGACCTTTATATGGTAAGTAATATATATTTAATTTTAAAAAAATACTTACCGATTGAAATAAAATAAAAATAGCCTTGGTTATACTGAGTAAGAAAATACAATAAATATTAAATAAATAGTTTCGATAAAAATGTAGAAAAATAATACTTTTTGTGCAGTTATATTAGGTTTCTTAACTCACTTTGGCTCGTGGTAAAGGCCTCCTCTAACTCTCTCTAATGAGACCTCTCCTACAACACTCTTCTCCAGTATGACCCCGCTGTCTTGTTAATCTCGTCTTCCCATATATAATTTTATCGACCTCTACTTCTCTTGGAGTCTCTAGGCGACCAATTCGTCAGCTCTTTACTCCACTTTTCATCTTTAGACTTTACAGATTATAATATATTTAAGTAATCGTTTTATAATTAACGAAAACTTTAAATCTGAATCATCATTAGATACGACATCATGTTATCTCTTCGTTCAAACATGAGCTAAATTTATAAATAGGAGTCATTATCCTCTATCAAAACTAATAAATATTTATCTATTTTACAGTGAATGCTCTAAGCATAACACCTTATCACTGGGCTTATAGACTGGAGTGTCAGGAACCTCACATTAATTTGTTATTGTTAGTTTCTTTTAGAAAAAAATAGTTAAGATTTTTTTACCATTTTTCTTCAAGTATTGATATACACCATTACAGTTTATTACATCCTTTTTATGTAAATGTAAATATCAAATACGATTTTTTAAATTTCGGATTAATGGTCCAAGGAAATATCTTCAAAAATCCAATCTGCTCAGAGTAAAGTGAATTTTCTAGTAGATAATAATATAGATTATTATTGAAGTGATTAGACAGTAACTTTATGAAATTTAACATTATCCACAACACTACTAGTAAGTACGATTTAACGTTAAGTATAGGTTACTTTTCGTTCTTAACGTTTCCAAGATACAGGTAACTATAACGATACAGATCAATAAATTATTTCAAGACACCTGTTCTAATTGGACCTATTAACAAGTGTGCAATGGCGTAACTACTGGGTGGCAAGTGGGCAAAATGCCGAGGGGCCCCCAACCGGAAGGGGTCTCCGATCAGAGGAGAATCCCAACTCCCAACTTTTATTATTTGTTATACTGTGGAGTCATCCGATAAATTTGCCACGGGCCTCGAAAGGTATAGTTACGCCACTGCAAGTGTGAATGGACAGCGTTGACCACCATCAAGTCCACTTATCTATCGCTAAAAATGATAACTGAATGCTTATTACTGTGATAACTTAAAAGAGAAGTCATACTCGTTTCTAAAGAAAATAAGGAAGTTTATAGGCAAAATGGATCACTAAGGCAAGCGAACGGACAGATAAAAAGTTAAACAAGCGAGAGAGATAAAATTATTTTCAAGGAACTTTAACTCATTAGCGTATAGCTAATAATCGAATATTTATGACTGCATTTAGGTCGTTCCACTCAAATGATCGAGGTAAACTAGTATTGTATCACGCAAGAACTCCACACGGTGACATGGTTAAGTTTTTATACGAATTTTGAACGTTTTTACCGATACGATACGGATATGTATATTTGCATTAATTAATATAAATATACCTATGTGTTTAATCATATATCGAAGTAAATCGTGCAACCGAGAAAACAATATGTACCTGTAAGTCAGCAATCAAATTGTTTGATATTCGTCAAATAAAAATGAAAAATGATTGCAAAAATAATAAACTGTAATAGGTACTAAAGTTTTTTCGTTATATCCAAACCGCACAGCTTCTCCCGCGTTACAAAAATCAACTGTCCTGTGGGAATAAGATATTTTCCCACAGTAAACAGCCTATATGTTAGTCCAGAGTGTAAACTAATTCCCTACCAAATTTTATGAAGACCGCTCCAGCCGTTTAGACGTGTAAAAGTAACAAACATACGCACTCACAAACTTTCGCCTTTATAATATTAGTATGGTTAAGTTAATAATAAGATCCTATATCTATAGTTTATACCCACGTTCCATTTATTAATTTTGGTGGAACAAATTATAAACTTGATTCTAAAATTAAAAATCTGACATAAAAAGATTATTGAACATGACATTTTTTTTTTGTATAAAAATTAAAAGAAGTCTCTATTATTAGGATTACTGAAATAAAAGTTACGACAAGTCACTCAAGGAGAACGAAAGGGACAAAATTTAAAAAATCCTACATGTGATATTACTTGTTTATTTTTTTTTGTTTCTTATAACATATAGCGAATTTAAAAGTGACGTTTTAATGGTAGAAAACGACAAACATAAATGTTACGTCCCATTAATTACAGTGCCCTTTAAGAGGTTCCCCTAAATGCGAATACAATTTTGTCACTTCAAGAAAAATTACTTCCCATTAAGTTTCTTTTATTCTAACCAGGCAGCATGTATTCCGCCAAGTGATACGCTTTAGACTCCACTACGCTCTAGACTACTTATACTTGATCACACTTAGAGCGGAGAAATGGATATAGGTACGAAATAAAAAACATCATATTCCATAATGACGCAGTCGGATAAAAATAGAGTTAACCAAAATTATTCATTGATTTTCAATTTTTTTTTATCTAACTGAAGTATTAAACGAACATGCAGTACACCTGATGGTAAGTGGTTACTGCTACCCATGGACATCTGTAATCAACTACATACAGAACATGGGTTCCATCTGAAGTCAATCACAGATGCGTTGCTACTCCCGAGGATTATGGTGGTCGCCTCATGTGAAAGGGTGCCGGCAACCACACCCTTCTATCGAAACGCAAGAAATGCTTCTCACTAGAAATAGGTGTGGCGGTGGTACTTCCCCGGTCGAACTACGCTGGTTCTACCACCTTCAAAAATGAATGAATGAATGAATGAATAATTTACATTCAATACAACTTTGAACAATTTAATAAATTGATGCACATGGCCCAGTGCTTAACATTCCGGTCTGACTTGTAAAATTTTCCGGGTTTCATCCCTGGTCATAGGAAATAAAAAATGTTGAAATGTTTCTATTTTTGTTTTGGTTGTGTGTATTTGATCTTTATGTGCGACCCGAACATAGAGTTTCAGTGTGTAGCAATGAGTGTAAATAAGTATAAGCATTATTATTACCTTTAAAAATGACTTTCAATATAAATGTTAAACAACATGTAACCTTTTTTTTGTTATCGAAGGGGGAAATTCAAAAGGTACATACGCCCTACGAGCGACGCAGGGTTATATGGGATTTTTACCACATTAAAACCCCTCCGGTGGCCGTCCTCAGATCTCCATCCGGGATATCCAACGGAACACAACGGAGTCCTCCGAGCGCGATGCCTCTTTCGGGCTCCTCCATGGTGAGCAAATACGCTTGTCGCACTTTGTGTTCTTTTGGTCGGTATGCGACCATACATGCCGCCGTTTGGCTGAACGGCTCGAGCTCCCACTCTAGCCGCCTGCAACTCCGGAAACCCCTTTAAGTTGCCTCTTAAGACAGGCAGGGGATATCGTATCCCTATTCTTTTTTATTGTAGCCTCGGGGTCAGAATAGGGCTACGGTATCCCCTGCCTGTCGTAAGAGGCGACTAAAAGGGGCTTCCGGGGTTGCAGACGGCTAGAGTGGGAGCTCGAACCGTTCGGTCAGGCAATCCCGGGAAGGACGGCGGTATGTGTGGTCGCATACCGTCGTAAAGACTAGACGGAGCGGTGGGCCCAGCCGCCCATCTGGGAGGAGTCCGATGGGGCAACGCGCTCGGAGGATTCCGGTTGAAGTCGTTTCGAGATCCCGGAGTACTTCTTTTCAGCGCCGAGGACGGCCACCGGGGGGGTTTTAGTGCGGTAAAAATCCCACATAGCCCTGCGTCGGTCCCACGGCGTCGGGTACCTTTGGAAGGTTTCCCCCACGAAAACAAAAAAAAAACCCTATTCTGGTCCTGGAACTACGGGGACATAAACATGTAACCTAAACCATTAAATTTGTAACCTACACTTTTATTATGACGAAGACAAAATAAAAGTGTAGGTTACAAATTTAATGGTATATGATAGGATATGATAGGATTTTTATAAAATCCGCCACTAACAAAACAACGGTTGATGGCTTGTATTATAGTATGTGCTTACAAAGTCACAGGTATCTACTAGTATTTTATATTTTTGTATATTTTAATAATATATTTATTAATATAAATTAATTTCATATTTATAAGACCCCTTCCATCTCGCTGGACTCCAAATGTAGGGCAAGCGCTGCGTCGCGATTTTTATGCCGTGAATAATTATTATCCTAGTGAGTTTAATAACAATTATATCTAAACTAAAAACCAAGCCAGCCAGATAAAGATAGATAGATAGATAAAGATCATGTAAACCAAAACACTGGTTGTCAAAGTATAACGGAAATACTGGCCAATAAAAAGATTGATTTCTAAAAAATAGTATACATTTTACAAAATGATCGTATGTTTTTTAAACCATTTATACGAAAACGGTAGACGTTTGGAAATGTCACATTTTTGGCCTACAAAAACTAATGTGTAGATAATTTCTTATCCTTTTATAATGTGAAATGATCCGGTTCCGGTTGTGTTTCGTTGGAGGTCCCGGAGTCCTCCACGTAGCGCTGAGGACGGCCGCCGGGGGGTTTTAGAGCGGTAAAAATCCTACATAACCTTGCATCGCTCTCACGGCGCAGTGCCTTTTGGAGGTTTCCCCCCCGATAACAAAAAAAGGTAGTTTAATGATATGTGACAACGTTCTTAATCAACTGGTAAATTGCCATAAATGCAAAATGGTATTGGCAAGAAGTTGAAATTTGTACCTAAATATGTATTTGCATAACCTGTCTTCTAATAGACGCAGAAACTTAGCTGCATGTATCAATTAGCATAACCTGATAGGGAGAAATAAAGCAAGATTTAGTTATAAAACTAAGATATATTTGGAAAATCCACATCAAGAATATTCCGCATGAGATCATCGAAGTGCCGCAATATTTTATTTAATTATATTTATAAGCAGAGCTATCTTTATGGTTAAATCTCGCCACAGATTTTTTAAATAATTTGCATATTAAAAAATATTATCACTGTTTGTGAACAAATATCGTAAGGAAATGTCTATACTTGAGAGAACTCTAAGAAAAATGTTCTCAAAGGTGTGCGTTTTCTATCAATTCGCACTAATCCATCACGGTGGGCTATGGCCTGAACACTAATTCTGAGGCCTTAGCTCAGCTGCGATTATAATTATAGCTTTTTTATTTAATAAAAGCAACAAATAATTAAATAAGTTTGTTATTGATTGTATATATTCTCTTATTAAATGTATGACTACGTAAACTAAGTTTACTATTAACTACTATTAATATACATCATTCCTATGTACATATGTGGAAGTTTACAATTTGTAAGTACGATATCCGTAATTTCGGCATTAAAACATTTATGTTTACGTAAACGAACGTCCGTTTCATACATGTTTCACAAATTCATGACAACTTAACCTTGTTTTGTATAGATTTAAAACTGTAATTCAGGTTCTGATCCACTCAAAATGGAAGGGGTTGAAACATAGACCACCGCGCTGGAAAAGAGGGAATGGTAGACATCACACACCTTTGAGAACTTCACCAAAAACAGTGATAATTAATTCTAATACGTACATCATTTTAGAAAAACCTGCGGTGCCTGCATGGAATTCGAACCTCGAACCCTTGATTGAAATAACCATAAGGCTATCACCGTGTATCGTGATTATCAATAATCGCTAATTCACTACATAATATAAAACAAAGTCGCTTCCTGCCGTCTGTCTCTATGTATGCTTAGATCTTTAAAACTATGCAACTAACTTTAATGCAGTTATTTAACAGATAGAGTGATTCAAAAGGAAGGTTTTTATGTATAATACATGCTTAATATAGTGGAAGAACATTGAAAACTTTAGACTTTTCACTTTTAGGCGGAACGTAGTTCGCCGGGTCATCTAGTACTATGTATATTCCATTCCATTAGCATTCAATCCACTGCTGGGCATGAGTATCCTCCTTTTTTTGTTTTCGAGAGGGAAACTTTCAAAAAGTACCCGACGTCGTGGGAACGACGCGGGTTATGTGGGATTCTTACCGCACTAAAACCTCCCCGGTGGCCGATCTCGACGCTGCGATGAGGACTCCGGGAACTCCAGTTGACCACCGCCGGTGTCCTCAGCGTGTGCCCCATCGGGCTCTTCTCTGGTGGGCGTGAACTGCTCACCGTACCTTCTGGTTTTTACGGCAACATGCAACCACACATGCCGCTGTCCTTCCCGGGGTCACTTGACCGGACGGTTCGAGCTCCCACTCTTCCCGCCCGCAACCCCGGAAGCCTCTTTTAGTCGCCTTTTACGACAGGCAGAGGGTACCGTAGTCCTATTCTGGTCCCGGAACTACAGGGACATGAGTATCCTCCTAAAGTATTACGGTGACAATAACTCAACTCACTATGGATAGGTACCTTTCCTACACCTTTTACATTATTTTTAAAGAACTTCATATACAATTTCTTGTAAATATCTTGAAAGAAAGTAACAACACCGTAGTACTTCCAGAGCAGGAGCAGCAGCTGAAAATGTTTTCAGACTATAACTGCTCTTCAACCCTTCAACTGTATTTTTATTTACAAATAGTTCTAAGTATCATCGATCTACATCAGTAACTACAGAGTAACTACATCAACGTCTACAGAGTAAACATCTAAAACACGAATTACGAAGGTGGTAGAACCAGTGTAGTTCGACCGGGAAAGTACCACCGCCATACCTATTTCTAGCGTGAAGTATTTCTTACGTTTCGATAGAAGGGTGTGGTTGCCGGCACACTTTCACATGAAGCGACCATCATAGTCCTCGGGAGTAGCAACGCATCTGTGTTTGACTTCAGATAGAACCCATGTTCTGTATGAAGTTGATTACAGATGTCCATGAGCGGCGGTGACCACTTACCATCAGGTGGATTGCATGCTCGTTTGCTACTTCACTCAAATAAAAAAAAAAAAACAGCACAACAAATGGATGGATGGTGGATGTGTGGCCACAGCTCCAATCAAGACTTAAGTCAATTTCGCTGTAAAATTGTGAGAACATAAAGATGAACAGCTAAAAAGACAAAAACTAAACGACCTTAAAAAGTTAAATAGCATAAATTCAATAACAAAACCGACAAAATTGGCATATTTACGACTCATGTACATGTAAAATATAAAGATAAAGGGGAAAATTCCCCGGAATTGTCTGAAGGCTAATGCAAGGCTCGTCCTACGAGGCCAACTGGCATTGGGTAATGTCATCGTTTTGCCTTTTAATGCTGGCCTACTTTCTAAAGTACCTATACTAAGGGCACTATGATTATCCGGTATATATGTTAATTTTATATGATGTAATTGTGTATTGACTTACTATCACCCAACAGCTATTGCTGATTTTATCATCAGATGAACTGCTTGCTCATTCTTTCTTTAACATTAAAAAACCGGTAAAGTGCAAGTTTCAATCGCGCACGAAGTGTTCCGTACATTATCTATAAAAAACTCACATTTGTTATATGGGAGCCCCCTTATATTTATTTATTTTAGTATTTGTTAATATAGCGGCAACAGAAATACATTATCTGTGAAAACCTCAACTATTTAACTATAACGGTTTATAGGTTAGATACAGCCTGGTGTCAAACAGACGGGCAACTGAGTCTTAGTAATAGGGTCCCGTTTCTACCCTTTTGGGTATGGAACCCTAAATTTCAAATATTTGAAGTATACCTTACAGTGAACGAAAGATAGATGCAGACTGGTAAAAGTAATATGAACTTTTTTTTATCTGATTGAAGTAGCAAACGAGCACGCAGTCCACCTGATGGTAAGTGGTTACTGCCGCCCATGGACATCTGTAAGCAACTTCAAGTAGAACATGGTTTCTATTTGTAGTCAATCACAGTTGCGTTGCTACTCCAGAGGACTATGATGGTCGCCTCATATAAAAGTGTGCCGACAGCCACACCCTTTCCTTGTTCCTAATAAATTATTAATAGTCAATTAGCCAAAGATGAGTCAAACTCAGTAAGGCTGGAAATAATAAGCTTATATAAATAATTATGATTATAAAACAAAACACCCTGGAATTTTGTCCGTACTTCCCCTACTAATAGTTTGTGTGAGAAATATACCACAAAATAGCAGAGCCATCTTGCTATCACAACGCAGATTATGCAATACTTTTATTAGTGTTTAAAGCCAGAATCTCATCCTTTGTCACGCAACACCGATTGCACCAACATAGCAACAACTGTTGCATGCTACTTGCAATGTTACTTAAGTGCGTTACATAATTTACTATCGACGAACCCCGGCTTTCCTTGCGTCATTTGTAAATGAAGTTGC
Source organism: Spicauda simplicius (assembly GCA_949699795.1). Classification (NCBI taxonomy): domain Eukaryota; kingdom Metazoa; phylum Arthropoda; class Insecta; order Lepidoptera; family Hesperiidae; genus Spicauda; species Spicauda simplicius. Next base: position 10,484,694 of record OX453071.1, on the reverse strand, counting down.
AGTATCTCTGTGTAATTTGAAATCCATGCACTTCGCACTTTATGATAATAGGTTTATAGGGTGAAAAAAACGTGTAATCCATTTTCATACCATTATTTATGATTTACAAATATATAATTATATTAATACAATGTCAGTATGTTAGCCATTTGTACACTCCTACCCATTTCTTGCAATTAAAATTTGTTTATTTTACAAATATTAGGTTGTCTGGAAGAGATCGCTACTTTAGTGAGGCCGCCTATTGTACTTAATACGTTCATGGGGTTTTTATTCCATCTCACAAAACAATAATCTTCGTTTTTCCTGTAAAACAACCTAAATTCTAAAATCGTATAAAATCAAAAAGAGATTTCAATACCTAAGTGTAAAAGTCTAGGTATATAAAATGAGGTCGCCTGATAATTGACAATAAATTCATGATCTATGTGATGGCATAGTCACATCGATTGTCATGGATTGTAGTAATCAGTAGTTCAGGGTTCGATCCCCGGTCAGGCAAATATCCAAATAAATTTAGATTTCGTTCTGGATCTGGGCGTTTGTATAGTCGTCTTTGTGTGTGTGTACATCGCTCTCACGTAATAAGAAAAATTTTAATGTGGAGCTAAGAGTGCGGAAAACATAATAAGTAAATGATGGTAATGCTACAGAGTTCAGATCTTCCCCACCGAGAGGGTTTTAGTCCCACGGCGTCGGAGGCGTCAAGTTTCCCCCTCAAGAACCAGAAACAAGATATGGAGAGAGATTCGTTCCCAGCAGTGGCCCAGTGGGACATGAAATAATTGCAGCCAAGTACCTAATTCCTCTTTCGTGTAGCCTGATAGTCTTCTACATGCATTTCGTTAAGTCTCAATTTTGCTTATAAATAATCTAAATAAAAGGCATTAAATGACACTATAATAAAAAAATAAAACGGGACTTCAACTTGTTTAGCGAAAAAACGTTATACCTGGTCACGCAAACATCTAAATGATGAATTTAAATTTCTATTCAAGGATTGGTGGCTATGCATTCAAATATTCGTGTCACGGATATACAAAGGCGTATATCCGTGTCATTTACCTCAGAGAAAACCCAAATAAGATTCTTGAAGTTGATAGAACCATATGTAGTTCAACTTCGGAAGCGCCTCCTCACCTAATTCTGCCTTTTTTATCTGATTCAAGTAGCAAACGAAGCAGTCCACCTGCTGGCAAGTGGTCACTGCCGCCCATAGACATCTGTAAGCAACTTCAAATACACATGGGTTAAATCTGAAGTCAATCACAGACGCGTTGCTACTCTCGAGGACTATGAAGATCGCTTGATACAAAAGTGTGCCAGTAACCACACCTTTCCATCGAAACGCAAGAAATGCTTCACGCTAGAAATAGGTGTGGAGGTGGTAGGTACATCCCCGGTCGAACTACACTGGTTCTACCACCTGTCAAATCGTCACCTGCCTAATATCTGCACTGTTATACGGTGTTGTCTCTTAGTCTGTGGTATGAGAGACGTAGTTATCCGAAGCGTTCCATTCAGCCTTTAGGGGCCATCCATAAATTACGTCACACGAATTTTATGATTTTTGATCCGTCCCCCCTTGTCACAACTGGTCACATTTGACTGAGTCCCCTCACTAGTGTGAAGTCACATATTTTGCTATCCTACACATAAATGAAAAAAAGTAGTTCCAAAATTACAATACAAAATCGACCCTACTTCATCGACCCCCTCCCCCCTCCTTAACGTGTGACGTAATTTATGGATGGCCCCTTAAGAGTCCCTTAGGGGAAATATCTTATCCGGGGTTGATCACTGATATCCATAAGCGTCAGTGGCCATATACCACCAGATGCGCAATTACGACTCTCATTTTTAAAGCGAGTAAATTCTTTATAGAGTTGTTTAATTACAGATTTTCATGTACAGAAGTGACCATTTACCATCAAGTGGGTTGTTTGAATGTTTCTAACTGCTAAATAAGAACAAACGTGTTAAGTTGGTCGCGAAAATTTTGATCCCAAAAGGGCAAATTTTGGGTTTTTGCGACTCTGTCGCGTTTATATGATGATAAGATACAGGATTATAATCTGCCATGTAAGTACGTTTTGCATAAATAAACGAGTAACTTTGTATATTATTGATTATTTAATCGATTATTAAATCAAGGTATTATTGATTCCAAACGATTCTGTTAATACAATGTATATGACCGAGCTCACACACGCTTACACATATACATGTACTCACGCACACAGAGACACAAACGCGCTTGCACTAACATTATAATATTGTAATTATTGTTGATTATTATGTTTAATAATGTATGGGATAGAATATTTATCGTATGTACTTTTAGTATTGTTACTTTATCTCTTCAATACTATACTATAGTAGATACCTACTGTTCTGTACGAATTTGAAATAAATCTTTGAATACGCATTTGCACCTTCCGTAAGCTACATAGCAAAAGAGCATCCGTTATGACCAAAACAAGAGAAGGAATGGGTAACGTTGTACAACACTGTAACCGGATTAACTGAGCTGTAACCGCATCGGTTCTCAAAGGACGGATTTCAAGATTAGTCCGGATATGCAGACGAACGGATACCCAAATGCCCGAAGGATAATCGCTTATCCGCCTAATCTTTGCTCCATGTTGAGCAGCGTAGATTAAATGGTATGTATTTAGGTTAGAAGTTATATTGCAGGGTTACAAACTTTGTCGTTCAATTGTTAGGTCAGTTTTGAATCCTAGGAACCTTCTGGTCTTCGAAATTATGTGCGGCTTAGAAATTAATTTTCGTTATATGTGGGAATTGTACCAATTCGTCCGAATATCTAGTATTACTATCTGCACTATAAAACAGTACTATTAAAATGTACTAGTCACCCGTCACATCGGTCGAAATTCGACCGTAATTTAAATTAAAAAACTAAACTTCATATTGTCCAAAAAAGTACGAATATTTCTCAAATTCAAATAAAATGTAATAATTTTAAAGTAATTTTGAACGCTCCCGTTAAATATTAAAAAAAAGGTTTAATCACCTAAACCGCATTTAAAAGCAATAGTGGGTATTTTGACAAAGACACTGACATTTCTGACATTATGTGTTTTAAAGTAAGACATTGAATATTCTATTTCGTTTATTATTTATATGTTTGTGAAAAATGCACGGTAGTGTGTGTAATGTGGTTTTTGTTGATTTTATGTGTATTTTAAGCATTATTTGAAAAAAATAATAACATTATGCACTCTCTACGTCCACTATAACCGTGCAAAGTTTCATACTAATCCGTCCGCGGCATATTACTTTAAATGCTTCACAAGTTTTTGCTTTACGTATTAATATATAGATAACTAGCTTTTGCCCGCGGCTTCGCTCGCGTGGAATTTAGTCTGCCACATAAAGATTGCAAGGTGGTAGAGCAATGGTTCAACCAGGGAGTTATCACCGCCGCACCTATTTCTACCGTGAAGCCGTTCTTGTGTTTCATTAGAAGGGTGTGGCTGCCGGCTCGCTTTTATATGAGGCGATCATCAAAGTCCTCGAGAGTAGCAACGCATCTGTGATTGACTTAAGATTGGACCCTTGCCCTAAATCTTCCTAAATCTGTGTGTTCAAATTTCAAATCACAGACACGTATATTAATTTGAATTAGTTTTGTTGGCAACGGATATTAATACTTATGCTGAAATTAAAAGTTTTATGAAAGGGTCTCAAAACGCGCGACGGTTACCAACGCGCAGTTGGCTAGCGTGGTCAACTACGACCTAAACTACTGCTAATCTGACATATGTGCCGAGTTGTGTTACATTAAAAGGTCGATGACTATTGAATAACATATTTAACCTTTCCGCTGTTTCATTCTCATTGACTTTTTTCTTTTTTGTCGAGGGAGAAACCTTCAAAAGGTATGCCGTGGGAGCGACGCAGGGTTATCTGGGATTCTTATAGCACCAGGACTCGGGGATCTTCAAAGGAACGCAACTGGAGGCCTCTGAGTGCATTGCCCCATCGGGCTCCTCCCAAGTGAGCGGCTGGGCCCACCACTCCATCTAGTCTTTACCACGATATGCGACCACACGTATACCACCATCCTTCTCGGGATCGCCTGGCTGGACTGTTTAAGCTCCTTGCATCCTGGCTCTCACGACAGCATGCGACCACACATGCTGACATCTTTCCCGAAGGAGCTGACTGGGTGTTTCGAGCTCCCAGTCTAGCCGCTCGCAACCACGAAAGCCCCCTTTTAGTCGCCTCTTACCACAGACAGGGGATACCGTAGCCTTATTCTGATCCCGGAACTACAGGGACGTCATTCACATCGATCTTTCCCACTTTGCTCCGTGATTTATAACCATTTAAATATTAATTTCATAGAACTTCGTTGTATACGGCGGCGGCGCACGGCGCGTACTGCCGGTCAATCAATTGACTACGCAATATGTTATACTCGTAATATCTTCTAAACTACTTATCCAATTTATATGGTGTAAAAAGTAGATTTAATCTGTATTAGATGCTTGATTTTTTGAAATCATTTATTTTGATAAGGATTAATATTTAGTTTGTATAAAACCCATGGAAACATCAACTTCATATTTTTTTAATTTTCAAAGTATAAAAAGAGTTATTGTGGGTTATACATAAAATATAGATATATGCTGTCGCGGACTTTTATTTAGATCTATGTGAGCCAAACAATCCCACCGTACATTATATTTGGATATCTCCAACGGTTTAGGCAGCGTACGCGAAGATAGCTCTCAGAGGACAACTTTTTTTGCGACTAATGTGATATTTCTCGTTATAGTATAACCTTATTACAAAAAAATCGGTATAAATTATAGTCCATGTGTTATTCTGATGTATAACCTATACTACTGTAAAGTTTCAACCAAATCCTTTCAGTAGTTTTTGCGTGAAAGAATAACAAACACACATACATCCTCACAAACTTTCGCATTTATAATATTAGTAGGATATTTTCATCGGTAATAAAGTAATCCTCTGAAAAATAAAGCACTATATCTTTTGTTGAGGGTTTTCTGGTGTGTATGTATCTTCAGGTTGTTTTTCTTTACAGTAAAGCAATAAAAATCATTTCTTATACGCATATTATTTTAGAAAAAGGATTTGAACCTCGGACCTTCGATTGATAGGCCGAGTTATAATCATTAGGGTACCATTGCTCAATTCGCAGATTACTGTAGGTAAACACTAAAACACTGGTGATTTGATATTAGATAGATAATGAAACCACCCAAGTGCAAAGATTCGCGTTGCCTGTCATCAGATTTCATTTAATATGCTTGCTGTTACACGCCATTATGGGACGTAATGTTATAACATTATGTCAATGCTGCTTTTGTGAGAGTTAATATCATGATACTGTATTATGAGAAATTAATTGGAGTAATGTGATCAAAAAATAAAATAATATTTAAAAAATATTTTTAAGAAATAGGTGTTGCGGTGGTACTTTCACGGTCGAACCATTCTCGTTCTAAATTGTAAAATAATATCTTATAATCAATAGAATATAATCAATGTACTCGTATAATTAAAAGATAACGCAAAAATTAAACTCTTATAATAGAAATTTACGATACAAATAAAAAAATAAAAACTGCCTTGATATATTACTTACCTGATACATCCATAATTAAGTTAATTTGAAACAAAGACATGTTAATAAAAATCCTAATCACTCCAAATTAGGTTATACGTTTCCTGAGCAAGAATCGAACCCGACGTCCTTCGTGTGGTTTCCACATTTTAACTTGAACCGACCGGGAAAATGATTATCGAATTGATCGATCGGATTGAAAGCGATCCTCAAATGAACAGTCAAAAAACAACAATAAACGGTGTTTAAGTGCAAACATTAATTCTTGTCAATGTTAACTTCTATATCATAACAAGAATACCATATGCGATGGAAATATAATATGCCCTTCAAATAAATAAATAAATTTGTGTATACGGCTTACTACGTGTTTTGGATAGGTCTCTACGTATATAAGAAATAAACAAACAAATTTCCTTAAGGATACTGTATTAAATTTAATTTCCGTCTAAATAGGCGTATCAAGTTAATAAGCAAATTCAAACGGTAATATGAGAAATCGCGTTGAAGAGACTTCAGATGATATTAGACATATTTAATTCAGAAAGATTTAATATAAGTTTATTTTGACGCAAGTCGAAGAAATTTTTTTTTTATCTGACTGAAGTAGCAAACGAGCATGCAGTCCACCTGATGGTAAGTGGTTACTGCTGCCCATGGACGTCTGTAATCAACTTCACACAGAACGTGGATTCCATCTGAAGTCAATCACGGATGCGATGCTACTCCCGAGGACTATGATGGTCGCCTCATGTGAAAGTGTGCCCGCAACCACACCCTTCTATCAAAACGCAAGAAATGCTTCACGCTAGAAATAGGTGTGGCGGTGGTACTTCCCCAGTCGAACTACACTAATTCTACAACCTTTAGAATAAATTAAATAAATTGTAATCAGGTTTTCTATAGATATAATGGATTTTTTGCGAATAAATTTAACGTCCCATGATTACAATTGGCCAGAATGTTTTACAGCAGTCAGTAGAAACATTCCCAAAAAGGATTGGTGTTATGCATATGGTCATTCAATTATTTTTTATTTGATTGAAGCAGCAAACAAGTAGTCCACCTGATGGTAAGTGGTCACTGCCGCTCATGGACATCTGTAAGCTACTTCATACAGAAAGGAGGTTCTATCTGAATCACAGATACGTTGCTTCTCTTGAGGACTAAGTTGGTTGTCTCAAATAAGTGTGAGCTTGTGATGCACTAAAAGGAAGAACTGCTTCATGCAATTAAGAGATGTGGCGGTGTTAGCTCCCTGCTTGAATTGTAGAGGCTATAACTTAATATTTACCTTACTTAGTACCTAGGCAATTTATTCCGGTTGCGGTCGGACCGAGTTCCCGGAGTCCTCTTTTTAGCGCTGAGGACGGCCACCGGGGGGATTTTAGTGCGGTAAAAATCCCACATAACCCTGCGTCGCTCCCACGGCGTCGGGTACCTTTTGAAGGTTTACCCCTCTAAAACAAAAAAAAAATAAACAAAAAAAAAGTACCTAAGCAATTTAGCAATTTATTTTATAAAAGGAAGAATAATAAAAAGTTAGTAAAAACGGATGAATAATACAAAAATATCGTAAAAGAAATATTATTATTTACAAAACATTAACATAAGACAAACAAACACTGTTTAACAAACTACCAGTATATTGGAAGGAACTCGCTATTTACACATGTTAATGACCTTACACATTAGTACATGTCACGTACCAACATTGAACTAAGGCATTGTTTAAACTACGGCAGATGCTATTAATAAACTCAGATAATTCGTAGTTAATATTTACTTTAGGATTATCAACAATCGAAAGATATAAAATAAGTTTAATACGCCCATTAAAATTGCGAGAGTTTGGTAACTAAGTTTTCACCGGCATTCATTAAACAATAATACTTAAAATAATCAATGTAATTTGCAATATTTCATACAATTTTAGTATAGAAAAAAAACACGCGACTCATAAAAAATTGTTAAACTGACTTCTTAATTCTGGATCGCTATTAAACGAAACACGTCATATGAAAGAGATTGCCAAAGATCATGACCTGCTGGTGCCAAATTAGGACTTGGCATACAAATAGTAAGCAAGTTTTAGTGACCATTTCATGCACACAAATGGCCAAAATAACTTTTGCAGAATGAAAACCTGGACTAGATTTATTTAAAGTTAACTATTCGGTTAAATGACTTACTACTTTAACACCCTGAGACATTTAATACCATGTGAAATAGTACAATTATAACTAATAATTATTATGAAAACATAAAACTCGACTGTTAAACTTAACTTTGTCGGGTATTTTATTTCATTAATTTTTTTTTGGTGTTTGACCTAAGTAACATAAATGTGTTTTATTACATTTTTTGTAATTGTCTATACTAGCTTTCAATAGTTATCCGTATTGTTAAGAGAATAACAGAAAACATCACTCCTTCCCATTTTGTCTGAACGAAGGCGCCATATTGATAAATTATATAGCTTATGTCACTCTCTTGAGTCGATTCTAATGATATACAAGTATCATATGTTAAAATCCGTCAAGCCGTTTGGGCTGTAGTGTTTGCCGTAAATGGATATACGTACAAACATACAAACATATTCTCTAAAAACATTTTTTTTTTTTGTTTTCGAGGGGGAAACCTTCCAAAGGTACCCGACGCCGTGGGAGCGACGCAGGGTTATGTGGGATTTTTACCGCACTAAAACCCCCCCGGTGGCCGTCCTCGGCGCTGAAAAGGAGGACTCCGGGATCTCGAAACGACTTCAACCGGAATCCTCGAGCGCGCTGCCCCATCGGGCTCCTCCCAGATGGGCGGCTGGGCCCACCGCTCCGTCTAGTCTTTACAACGGTATGCGACCACACATACCGCCGTCCTTCCCGTACTCTAGCCGTCTGCAACCCCGGAAGCCCCTTTTAGTCGCCTCTTACGACAGGCAGGGGATACCATAGCCCTATTCTGACCCCGAGGCTACAGGGACGTCTCTAAAAACATTACCTCAAGCAGTCGGGTAAAGACGGCGCGAACGTACTTGTCAATATATATCTATCAAATGGAGGACGAGTGATAGAACAAAAATATAATGCAAAAGGTCCTTTTTGACATTTCACGTAGTAAAAGACCATTGTTGTTATTATGTTTATTGGCAGATCAATGACCTAAAATACTAATTTATATCTACATGTAATTGGAAACGAGTTTTTCCTAGTTTAACGACCCCAAACTTTCGTAGTTTAGCCCAGACCAACCAACCAAATGAAGACGAATATAAAAATAGCATTTTATATTTAGTAACTTGCCAAAAAGTATTAGTAGAAGTCAAATAGACTTATATTTTATTTAATTTACAGTACGTTTATTATCCAAACTATTATAATTATATGTAAAAATAAATTGATTGATATTGAATTATAATTTCTTACAATCAATCATAACACTATCATATGCGAAGCAGTAAGCTCATACACAAAACTACACGAGTGACAATTTATATCCACAAACAACCATTACTAAGGGTCAAAGATAGTCGCCGCCCGTCGGTCAATCCAGTGGCGTAGCATGGGTCCATGCCCCCAACACGGACAATCAAAAAACCTCGTAATCTTATCTAATTAATTTGGGCTAAAAGCCAAAATTTTATTGTTGTGCTTAAAAAAAAAACTCAGAAAGATCTGTGGTCCAAAAAAGAGAAAGACTGGACATTCCATACGAGAATGAACCACGAGCTGGAAACACATAGGAGTGAGACACATAGAGGATGAACAGCAGTAGAGCCGTCAAGACCTTAACATTAAGCGCGGAACATATTGACACCCCTAGAAGCGCGGATGTTTTAGGTAAAAAAATGTGTATTGCATTTACGTGGTTGAAGTCCCGTGCATATAATATAATCATATTTCATGAAAGTCATGAAGCTCATGATTATACGCATAATAAAATATTAGCTAGAGCAGGAGAACATCGACGTGGGTCAAATTTGGAATGCCTGCACTTCTAGTGTTAAGACGATGGGAAGAAAAACAGCTTGAAAGAGGGTAGCAATAAATAGAGCAAAGTGGAGGGAGATTGTTGAGGAAGCCAAGACCCGCAAAGGGTTGTAGCGCCGTAGGAAGTAAGTGCCTAGAAAAAACCACCATACCCCACTGGGCAAACCGTCGTCGAGTTGTCATTCCATTCGACCGCATCTGTGCAATTCCTTGCGGCTGCATCGTACATCCCATCGTATCATATCGTGTCCTATATAACTTTCGCTTTTATGTTACCAATTCCTTATTCATACTAATATCATGAAGCGAAATATTGTGTGTATGTTTGTTACTTTTTCGCGTGTAAACGACTGAAGCGATTTTCATAAAATTTGGTAGGGAGTTAGCTGACACTCTGGATTAACATATAGGCTACTTTTTACTAAGGGAAAATATCTTACTCCCACGGGACAATCGTTACGTCTGTTTTTTTAACGCGAGCGAAGCTGCAGGGTTCAGCTAGTATTTTATAATTAGTGCAAAAAGAAAATGTACTATAAATATTTTTATTCTCGTAAATATTATCATATGATTCTCATTCTTATTTTTCATTAACATACCGAATTGTGAATTGTACTTTGTCCCTTATCGTATAACCAACAGACTCTTAGCAAGTAATTTGTACAACAAAGCCTGGATTTTCACACTCTGTAATTTTTTTTTCAGGTGATTCACAAGTCAGTTATTTGTATGCAATACGTAAATTCGGCTTCAAAGAAGTGGAATACAGTGTTTATGGTACAATCAATATCGTCCTTGGATTGATCGGTAAGTTTATTATATATTTTTTAATTAATGAACATGAATACGATTGATATATTTTTAAGCCCTCTCGAGAAAAACGAAACAAAAGTGATACGTAATATTACCTTTTTAATCACTACATAGTATAAAACAAAGTTGTGTGATTTTAATGCAGTTTTTTTAATAGATAGAGTGATTCAAATGGAACGTTTTTATGTATAATATAGTGGAGAAACATTAATAATTTTAGATTCTTTACTTTTAGTCGAAACGAAGTTCGCCGGGTCAGCTAATACTTAAACTAATTCAAGGCAAGTCAAGGGAATTGTAGCAAAATTTGTTGAAATTTGCTCAACGCTTACTCTTATATCAAGCAAACGTTTCCTGCTATTGATTATTTATTTTAGTTATCAATTAATGCTATTACAAAAAGACGTAATTTATTCGTTCACTGTGTCATTCGTTCACTGTTTGACCACCCGCGTGGCGGAGTGGTTACCATACCGGTCTGACGCAGAATAGGTCCCAGGTTCAATTCCCAGCCAGACGGATATCTGAATGATGAGTTTAGATTCGTGTTCTGGGTCTGGGTGTTTGTGTATTCGTCCTGTGTGTGTCCATGATACCCACGACACAGGAGAAAATCCTACTGTGGGGCTATGAGTGTAGAAAGCGTGTCATGTAATTAGTATATTTACTATATGTTTTGTCAAGTTAATTCGAAAAATATTAATCGCCTAATCAGTTCCAACGATGCTAGATTGTTATTTGTGTTAAAGTATGGTATATAAGTATGGAATGGTATGAAAAGTGACAACGCAAAGAAAACTCAAAGATCTTTGACTTTCCTTTAGCATATCCATATGAAGAAACTTAGAACATGGCTATGCAAAACTTTAGTTCAGTTTGAGTTGTTGCGCTCGGGCACTAGGGACTACTTTGTATGTTGCGAAGTATAAGTCTGGTTGCTATTTTTCTAAGATTGTATAAGATTTTTCTGAGAAATAAAGATTTATTCTTGAATTTTTAAAACTTAAAGTACATTGTCGACCCGCGTGGCAGAGCGGTTACCATACCGGTCTGACGCGCAATGGGTTCCAGGTTCAATTCTCAGCCAGACAGGTATCTGAATGATGAGTTTAGATTCATGTTCTGGGTCTGAGTGTTTGTGTATTCGTCTTTGTGTCCATGGAACCCACGACACAGGAGAAAATCCTAGTGGGGCTATGAGTGTAGAAAGCGTGTGTTTTTTTTAAACCTTTTCATTCAGTGATATCAGGTTTGCCACATCTTACGCAAAAACTAGAGACGTTATATAAAATAACAATTTTATTTAAGGTGAAATTGCTAGGAATTATTTTTGGTCATATAAGGACTTTGCGAAATAATTTGAAGGAAAAATCACACTTCCTCGTAAGTGGTAAGCATTTCCTCACAATTTTTGTTTCAAATAAGCAAAAGTCGGAAAAGGCAGCAACTAAACGACTATTTATTAAAGGAAAAGACTGCAACTACTTATTATATATTGGTTGTGTTACTATGTTGCTTTACCATGAATATAAGTGTATATTAAAATTTTAAAAAATCTTTAAACTTCTCAAACATTTAGGCAGACCAATCGAATTCAAGCCTTTCAAAAAACTTTCACAAACTTTCAATTACATTTAAAAACCTGACTACGAATGTAAAACCTGATAAACAAATTAATTTTATTAATGTACGCTCTAAAAGCGCAGTGTTTCTAAAACGTTGGTTCTTTGGTATACCTGAGGGAGAAGAAGAGAAAAACTTGAGGGAACCTACACTCTGAATGTAGGTACTAAAGCCATTATCCCTGTAGTCCCGGGATCAGAATAGGGCTACGGTTTATTCGCCTCTTACGACAGGCAGAGGATACTCCTCTGCCTGTCGTAAGAGGCGACTAAAAGGGGTTTCTGGGGTTGCGGGCGGCAGAGGAGCTCGGACCGTCCAGCCAAGTGACCCCGCGAAGGATGATGGCATGTGTGGCTGCATGCCGTCGTAAACACCGAGAGACACGGTGAGCATCAATCGGTCACCGGGGAAGGGCCCAAAAGGGGCATTGCGCTCGGAGGACGGTTGAGGTCGTTTTGAGATCCCAGGGTCCTCTTTATAGCGCTGAGGACGGCCACCGGGGGGGTTTTAGTGAGGTAAAATTCCAACATAACCCAGCGTTGCTTCCACGGCGTTGGGTACCTTTTGAAGGTTTCCCCCTCGAAAACAAAAAAAAAGCTACTAAAGCCATATTCTTTTACAAATTGTGCGAGGTGATAGCAAAAGTACTGTCAGTTGAGGAGGTACCACACCTATTTCTAACGTGAAGCATTTCTTGCGTTTCGATAGAAGGGTGTGGTTGCCGGCACACTTTCACATGAGGCGACCAGCATAGTCCTCGGAAGTGGCAACGCATCTGTGATTGACTTCAGTTGGAACTCATGTTCTGTATGAAGTTGATTACAGATGTCCATGGGCAGCAGTGACCACTTACCATCAGGTGGACTGCATGCTCGTTTGCTACTTTAGTCAAATAAAAAAAAAAAAACACCGTCACACTTATTTCTAGCGTGAAGAAGTTTTCGCGTTTCATTGGCTGTGGTCCTCGAGAGTTGTAAAGTATCTACATATATTGACGTCACAATTTCTTCTGTATGAAGTTGCTTATGTTTATGGGCAGCTACTTACTCTCAGGCGGATCGCATGCTCATTCTCTATTTCAATTTTGTATAGAAGCAAACTAAATAAAGACTTGTAAAAAAACAATATTGTGTGGTTAGTTACTTGAATGTATCTCGTTTTTTTCAATTTGCATTTAATAAAACGTAACATACATTATGTATAATCTCTCAAGAGTCCTACATAGATTTTAACGAAAAACACCAAATTTTCATGAGACATGGGACTATAAACATATTTTTAAACTTTTAACTTACATTCAGTACTACTCGTACGTATTTGCTTTGAAGAAATTTCAAACACAAAGACAGAGATTAAATTATAAACGAAATATTTATTACTAGTACTCCAAACTTTCATAAGCAAATAAATAATAGATACGTTGAACTTTCATTTTTTCATATATAGGTATGGATCATACACAGCGTTTTAAAACATCGCAATTCTCAAAATATTTACATTTTATACACCTGATAAAAATAAAATATTTGATTTAAAACTCATATCCCTCAATGATATGAGAAGTACTCGTAAACTCATATTAATCTTTCTTTACAATTATCAGTGCAACCAGTACGAAACATTTCATTCAACAGTGCACAATCAGTTCATGCCAATCGTGTTTTTACCTAGGTCAAGGCTAGTGATAACGGACTGCATACTCAGTTATCGTTATTAAATTTAGGCATAGTTCGTGACCCTAAAAAATCCAGTAATTGTTGTAGAGCGGAATAAAATAATAACGATGATTAAGATATTAATAATACAATGTCTTTTTAATTGTCTTAATTTGTGTATAAGTAAAATAAAAAGTAATGTACACGTAATATCTCAAAGTTATATGAATTGTTTATCTTCTGCCACAGAGCATGGACTCTTTAAGGTCAAATCTGTAAAGTTCATTGTTTATGAAAAACAATCATAAATGTATATCGATGGGCTAGTGAAAAAAATTAAAACTATAGTATCATGTGCTTTAGAGTCTTCAACCGGTCTTTATCCCACTGCTGGGCACGGGTCCCCTCTCAGAGTGAATGGGTAGGCCATAGTTCACTGCACTGATGTAGTGCAAATTGGCAGACTTCACACATATTTGAGAACTCTTTTAAAGAACACTCAGGCATGTATGATTCTTTACAATGTTTTCCTTCAACGTAAATCAGATATATATTTTTTTATCTGACAGAAGTAGCAAACGAGCATGCAGTCCACCTGATGGTAAGTGGTCACTGCCGCTCATGGACATCTGTAATCAACTTCATACAGAACATGGGTTCTATCGGAAGTCGATGCGTTGCCACTCCCGAGGACTATGATGATCGCCTCATATAAAAGTGTGCTAGCAACCACCGAAACGCTATAACTCAAACATCGAAACGCAAGAACTGCTAGAAATAGGTGTGGCGGTGGAGCTTCCCCAGCCGAACTACACTGGTTCTACCACGTTCAATAATTTGTAATGAGCACATTATTTTTAGAAAAACAAGAGGTATGTTTAAGAGTAATCTAAATAAATCTAAGTCACTTTATGCTTAGCTCTCAAAGTTTAAATGTCTGTCTTCATTATCTTGTGCGAAACTTGACGATTATCTATTTTGAACTTTCGCCAACGCTATCACATTGCCAAATTTGGAACAAACACCACACACATTACGGTCAAGGTGAAAGTGACTTTCAGAGATTAAACTTTCGGATATTACCTACACGGGAGTATAATAACAGTATAGCAGGTATTTTATGGATCTTCAATTAATTCTAAAGGAATATCTAGATTTAGCCATTTAAATAAACATACTACCTAAATTACAATTAGAATACATCTACAAAGTCCATACAAACAAATAAGTAGAATTTAATCATTTCATTAAATCATTGTGTATTCTCGTTTAAATCATAATTGCTTGTTAACACGACGATAAAACATAATTTTATATAATTTTTGTACATATATCTTAATTGTTCTCCCTGAAGCAATTACTCTCATTGATCTTTTGAATCTTTGAGCTATATGGCGCCGATCTTTAGTAGCGTCACTCTTTGTCTCTTATTTACCAGGTACAACATCTAAGGGAAGAGATCCCGTGGATGTTGTACCAGGTAAATAAGGAGACAAAATTCAGGAGATGCAGCAGCGTCTGTGCAACATCAACACCCTCTGCGTTCACCACTTTTCTTACTTGAGGCGGTGCCTATTGACAAAATCCTTTAATGGAGACTTATGTGGAGACTAAATAAGCTGCTGGATAGTTGGAATAAGATTATACAATTTATTCATACCTACACATACATACATACATACCCACGTCTTTACACTAATCTCGCCGTTCTAGTATTTACGTATATAATAAAATTTAAACAAACATAGGCTGTTCCAGAAGCCGTCCGGGAGAGGGCGCTGGCGACCTGTAACTCAGGTTCTTTTGACACCTATCACAGGTGCCAGGCTCTCACCAGGTACACTTAGATATAACTGTCTGATTCACTTTGTCTCATAACTGTTTTACCTATCCTTTAATACAATGTATGATTACATAAGTATGAGAGCAGATAAATGATTATTTTTATTTTATTTATTCACAACAGTATCGATAATTTTCCAACGACACATTTAATGGTTCATGACGGCAACTTCAGTTTTTTATCCCCTTTCCAGGTACATTCTTCTGCATTTCTGTCCTATCAAAGAAGTTCAACGTGCAAGACAGCGTTATTGGAGGTCTAGCAGGGATAAGCCGGATCGCTGCGTGTTTCGTATTCGCGTTTGCTCCAAACAGAATATGGTTTTATTCAGCACCAATTTTCAACATCTTCGGCCATACAGGCCTCACTGCCATCCGATCTATAGCAACGAAGACTGTACCAACGGAAGAAGTGGGTATGACATTTTAATGTATATATAGTACTACTATTATATAATAATAATTTAAATAATAATACTATTATTTAAATTATTATTATATTAATACGTGAAGCAAAAACTTGTGACGGATTTTTAAGTAATACGCGGACGGATTTGTATGAAATTTTGCACGGTTGTAGTGTACGTAGAGAAGGAGTGCAGAATGTTAATATTTTTTTCAAATAATGCATATATCATACATAAAATCAACTAAAACATATTACACACAATACCGTGCATTTGTCACAAACACATACATAGTAAACGAAACAGAACATTCAATGTCTTACTATGAAAACACATAACGTCAAAAGTGTCAGATGTCTTTGTCAAAATACCGCTATGTTTTTTAAATGCGGCTTAGATAATTTAACCTCTTTTTATATTTAACAGGCGCGTTCGAAATTACTTAAAAATTGTTATATTTGATTTGAATTTGAGAAATATTTGTACTACTTTGGACAAAATGAAGTTTAGTTTTTTAATTTAAATTACGGTCGAATTTCGACCGATGCAACGGGGGACTAGTAATTGTAAATATGTTATATAGGCACTGATTACACTGAATATGTATTCGACTGTATCTAATGATGATAAAAATAATGGTGGGAGAACTCTTCAATCGACTCCGATACCACCATTCCACCTTTTCGCCTTATAATAGCAGTGATAAGTAATGGTAGGTAAGGGGTTGGTACTTATTTGAAGCATTCTAACTTAGTAATGAGGGGAAGCGCGTTGCTTCCCTTCAGGGCTAATTTAGGATTCTAAGTTATAATTCTAGGATCTAAGGTAGGATTCTAATTTTATTTGGGGTTAATCGCAGACGACATAGTGACTATTTACCATCAGGTGGACTATATACTCGTCTATTTCTCCTAAATTAAAAAGAAATTACAAAAAACAATAAATCGAAATCAGTGAACCTAGTGTGTGAGTTAACATATATATCAAAATGAACAGTAGTGTATGTATGTACCTATATAGAAACAAGCAACAACATACGTATATCACATTAACATCAATAAATGGCGATATGCCTCACCCCCATTACAATTGCTGAAAAGAACGCCGAGCTTATAATCCCTCTTAATCCTCTCACGGGTTCTACGACCAGGTTAATCTCCAACAGATACATAGACCGAGGTTTTCTTCAAAGCCAGTCCAGTAATAACCCGTTGAAACGCATATTTAGTAACGTATTGGCAATAATGACAACACAACTACGCAACTAAGTTATTACTTAGTACTTAGTAGTAGCCTTAGGTTATACAATTTCAATGAAAGTGAGTTAAGACGATTAAGCCAGCGAGACTGATGAGTAGCAATAAACTTACGGTATTAACTCCGTCTTTCAATCGAGGGTCCAAGGTTTGAATCCCAGGAACGTGACAAACATTTTATAAATTGATATGCGCATTAGTTAAAACGACTTGACGTGGAAGAAATGTTACGCTTTAATTTACACACCTGAGAATTTTCTATTAAAAAAGTACTCAAAGATATGTGAAATCTACCAATTTACACTAAACTGTTGATGTGGACTAAAAGAAGACCTTTACCCAGCAGTGGGACACCAATAAGAGGACAACGAAACATAAAAAAGGACTATTATGTTCTGTTGTGTAAGACACTACAGTTATGGCAAAATAACTTATTAAAAGTACTTTCTTTTATGTACATATGATAATATTTATCAGTTCGCGTGATTGTGATAAGATTTATCAGATCGCGTCTGACATGCAATGGGTTCCGGGTTCGATTCCCGGCTAGACAATTAAGTGAGGCCCTGAATAACTGTTGCCATTAATACAACTTTCTGACTAAAACATTGCAGCGCTTAAATGTGTTATTTTAGACAGAAATTGATTTACCGGTTGTGTTTCCGTAGCAGAACAACCAAGAGTCCTACAACCTTCCGAGGCTTAGAAAATATTTATTTATTTATACAGACCTACGGCTATCTTTACACGTAACATCCAATACGTAGGCAATTTTACATTATTTTTTTAAACTTAACATTATTTTCTATTATTATCCTAATCACATATGATTGTAAGACAATATAAAAAAAAAAAACAACTTTTGCGAATTCACTCAAGTGACATGAAATGACATCCAGTTTTTCATGTGCATGATTGGGTGTACAGTCTTTGGTCAAAAGGGACCACTCGGGAAAGGGACCGCGGTCCCTTATGGCAATAGCGTCTTTGAATGGGTCGATTGGGACCAAAAATTCAAGATAAAATTATATAGTCGGCAGAAAAATCTGCATGCTGTGTGAGAGATATTTTTTGCTTGGGTGAAAGGTGCATTACCTAAAGGGTACTATTATATATTCAATCAAGCTAAACTTCAAATAGATAAAACATCGAAACTCATGTGATTTTAGACTAGTATTATCGCGGAATTGATACATTATAATACTTAACGGGTACTCACGATATGCGGTTTATGAATTCTTATAGAATTCTTTTTGCCGATATTTCGACCCAGTTGCATGGATCGTGGTCACGGCCAAACTCATGTGAACTAATTTCTTTTTCAGCTAAACTGAGCTCACTAATAGGAGTGGTGGAGGCTTTAGCGCCATCGATATACATGCCGACATCAAGCTACATCTACGTGTCTACAATACAGACGTTTCCTGGTGCCTTCTACATATTTGATGCAACCCTCACCATTGTGGCTTTGGGGTTGTTCGCGTAAGTGATAGTTACACTTTTATATGGACTGAAACTAACTTAAGTCTCGTCAACCCATTATTGTCCCACTGCTGGGCACGGGTCTTCTTTCAGAATGAGAGAGTTTAGGCCATAGTCCACCGCGCTGGCCAAGTGCGAATTGGTGGACTTCACACACCTCCGAGAACTTTTTTTTTTAAGTACTCTCGGGTGTGTAGGTTCCCTCACGATGTTTTCCTTCACCGAAAAGCAGTGATAATTAATTTCTAATACGCACATGAATCAGTGGTGCGTGCCTGGATTTGAACCTCGGACCTCCCGATCGAGAGGGCAAGTTTCAACCATTAGGCTATCACTGCTCTTACTTAAGTATACTAACTTAAGTATTTTTTAAAATTTATTATAATTGTGAAGTGGTAAACAATTATTTTAACAATTACAATTAAATAACATTAAGAGATACCACCAATTCACAGTTGGCCAGCGAGTCTTAGGCCAGACTAAGGCCTAAAACTCTCATTCTGAGAGGAGATCTGTGCCCAGTGACAATAATGGGTTGACAAGAACAGAAACTACAGGAGTTTGTAAAATAATGCTAGTACTGGGTTTACATCGATTCGTATACAAGTTTGAATATAAATGAATAAGGGGCTTAGAACTAATTATTGCTATATGATCAAGGTGTTCAAGAAGGTTAATTTTAATTTTGATATACTCGTATGTAGTAAAATTCGTATTAGTCAAAGACGAATTAAGATAAGTCCAAAATTCACTTAAACGGAAATAATCCTTAAATATTCTTTATGTAACTAGAACATGTAAAAAAAAAAATAAACTTGTCTACGCTATCGTATTGGGTGTTACCTGTAATGATAGACGTAAGTCTGTATAAATAAATAAATAATAATAATAATAATAATAATAACATAATAATAATGTCTTTCCGAGTTTGATTTACAGAGGTTTTACTATTTTTACAGTTTACAGTGCATATTACTGTCACATATCGTTCGGAATTATCCCTTCTTTGATTTGTTGCTACGTATTACAATTGAATATATTATGTAAAAAACATATAAATGCCTTAAAACTCGCTTCTAAAAAGAACACAGCAGTGATATAACGCTTTCTACACTCATAGACCCACAGTAGGATTTTCTCCTGTGTCGTGGGTGCCATGGACACATACAAAGACGAATACACAAACACTGGGTCTGGACCCAGAACAGAACAGAATCTAAACTCATCATTCAGATACCTACCTGTCTGGCAGGGAATCGAACCCGGGACCCACTGCGTGTCAGACCGGTATGGTAACCGCTGCGATATAAAGAATATATAAAGTGATATAAAGTGATATGAGTGATATAAAGAAATCGGTGGAATACCTTTTCAAGTTCGAATGCATCCAAATTTAATACCAAGAACGCATTATTTACCTAATAAAATTTGAACTATAAAGCAATAAAAAGCTTTATTTATTAAAATGAAAAAATACAGGTTATTTTTATTACGGTTTCAAACAAAAAACAATAAATAATTGGCCAAGTGTGAGTCGCACTTTGAAACGGCGTGGTCCGTACCACCAAATTTTCAACTTTTTAATTTCATATTTTTTTTATAATAGGAGCTACTATAGTATCAGTAGTACATACGATGCAAAATAATAAAAAGTGTCTACCTATTAGGTACACTTCAACAAAATAAAAACGCCGATAAATATTGATTCCTGGTGGGAAATCCTCTGTATTTTTTACATTTTTCTGAATGTTAAAATTTCTAGAATATCTATTAAAGAGGATTACGGTTCAAAAGATAAAGCATTTTGATAGATGGCACACAAACAAATTAATGATAGGGTCATTGCTATTTATCTTCTGTATGCGGAATCCTAAAAACCTCAAAAACATGTCCTAATTGGTGATAACTGCAAGACGTCCTGTTGCTCTTACTCAATAAACCGGTCGATACTCCAAGCAGAATTTATATTTTCGAAAAAATCACGTGAGATGACTTTCTCCATCACAATATAAAATTGGCAAGCATTTCGAAAATCTTGTGTAACTTTGAGCTACGTAACGATAGCCGTACACGGCTTTGAGCCTGTAGTACTCGGTATTGTTTTTAAAAGTAATTATGTGCGTGTGGATTGAGTGAACACCCTTTAAAATAAAAATCTTTAAAAATATATCAGTCATTTAGTAAGAGTGCTGACACAATTGTAAAATAATTTTCCCTATTTGTAAAAAGTTATAACAAATGAAAATAATGTAATGTGTGCTCACTCAGTTCTCATTTAGAACCAATTTCTGTCCCATTAACGGGACATAGAGGGAAAGAATATTTAATCATAATCCATCATGATGTAGTGTGATCATGGCCAGGTGGTAGAACAATGTAATTCTATCGGGAAGGTACCGTCGCCACACCTATTTATAGCGTGAAGCAGTTATAGCGTTTCGGTGGTTGCCGGCACACTTTTATATGAGGCGACCATCATAGTCCTCGGGAGTAGCAACGCATCTGTGAGACATCAGATAGAACGCCTGTTCTATATGAAGATGCTTACAGATGTACACCGGTGGCAGTGGCCACTTACCATCAGGTGGATTGCATGCTCGTTTGCTACTTCAAAAAAGTCGATGGTTAAAATTATGTTGGTTAACACACGCTGTCACCAATTCGCACTTGGCCAGCGCGGTCGACTATGGCCTAAAACTCTCTCATTCTGAGAGAAGACCCGTGCCCAGCAGTGGAACAATAATGGGTTGTACTCATAACACGCGCTATATAAATTTCTTGATTTAAAAGAATCTCAGCGGTGTAGGTTTACTGGTAAAAGTGTGATAATGTATTTCTTATTCACAAACACCTTTTAAAAATCTTGGTCAGAATTTTAGGAACATGCCCTAGATTAGAAACTGGTACGCCCAGATTGAGGAGTAGATTTAAAACCACTAGCAAGATTAGTTGTCGGGTTAGATAGTAGGTTATTTAGTCTCATGGCTTAAATTTTTTTAGTTGCTAGTAGGAATAGTCTTATTTTGTTTAGGTAATTCGATTTATCTAAGGCATTATAATTCAGTGGATTTTTCAAAATTATTGATAATACATGTTTTAAAGGTTTTTGAAAAGCTTTAGAAATTGGTGACATTCAAACTTTAATACAAAGTAATTGTAAAAGATATTTTATTTCAGCTCTTACCCGCGGCTTCGCCCGCATAGTCGAAGGGAATTAACAATGAGTTATTTAATATACATGACACAAATCTGGTGGATAAATGAGTGACAGTTCCACAATTAAAAGATACTCAGGAAACCAGAGGTACTACATAAAGAAATGTATCCATCGAGAAATTTATCCAGCATGAATTCAAAATTCAGTTGAAATTATTAGTTGATTTAAATAAATTTCATGTAGCATTCGATAGCGTGATTCAGACTTGCAAATTAATTTTGCTAGCGCCATCTATTAACAACGTCTGGAACTACTTAATATCTAGCAACTAACAAAACATCGATATTCTTGTGGGAATGAGAGAGCGCAGCAAAAAGTAGCCTACGTCACTCTCCGTCCTCCTATCTCCTGACATTTAAACCATATCATATAATAGCTATATGGCGACGTGAAAGAGGGACAAACAAAGACACTTTCACATTTATAATATTGGTATGGATTTGTTTTTATTTCTTTGACTATTTTCATAATACCAATATTGAAACTGAAAATTCAATGGCCAATATTTACATGTGTTTAGTATTTGTATGGTAAAAAAACAGGATAAATCTAGATTAAGGTGACCCAGTTGTTGGAACTATGTTTGGTGTTACGCTAGAACAGATTTTTTTTACGAAATAAATAAAACGTATGTTATCCTCCAGTAAATTACGAACGGCACTCAGCCCTCGTGGCAGATTATGACCTTAAACCTCAATCCGATGCCGTCGTAGTGGACTATTTATGATATTACCCCTTTCATTAAGAGAACCCGTGCGCAGTAGTGCCATAATACTGGGTTCAAGATGGTACTTTAATACAAATCTTATGTCTTATATCTTCGAATAACTCACAGATAACCACTTGATTTCGAACTAGACGAGACTATGCTATTATGACCACAGCAATTATAGTCATATTAATATATTTTATCTGGTAAAATTATATGTTCATTTCCACAAACAAATAAAAACAATTAAACTTAAACATGTCTGCTTTTTGCCGAAAGCAATATTAGTACATATTTTGCCGGCACACTTTTATATAATGCGACCAGCATAGTCCTCAGGGTAGCAACGCATCTGAAATTGGCTTCAGATAGAACCCATGTTCTATTTGAGATTGCCCGACGTCCATGGGTAGCAGTGACCACTTACCATCAGGTGGACTGCATGTTTGCTTGCTACTTCAATCAGATAAAAAACAAATATTATTTCCTCTATCTGTGCATAAACGCCTATGAAAAAGATAATGGCAATACAAAGTTTGTTATGAACTTAAATATTACGATTTAAATAACATCGTATTTAACAAAGACTACAAACTATAGAAAACTTACACAATATGCTAGACTTAAAGTTACTAAACAGACATATTTCTACTTGGAATCAGTTTTTACGTTCCTGTGAAAAAGCGTGGTTGCCAGCTAATTTTATATGAGGCGCTTATCTCAGTTCTCTAAAATAGCAACGCATCTGTGATTGCCTTAAGACGTAGGTTACCACTGTTTTTATTGTGCACCAGTTGACCCAGCCCACACAGCGAACTTCGTTACGCCTAAATGTCAAAAATCTAAAATTAGTGTTTCTTCTCTATATTATACATAAAAACCTTCCTCTTGGATCACTCTATCTATTAGAAAAAATGCATTAAAATCCGTCGCGTAGTTTTATAAATCTAAGCTTACATAGGGACAGACAGCGAGATGCGATTTTGTTTTATACTATGTAGTGATAGGCGGTATAGCCCACTTACTATTAGGTGAACAGCATTCTCGTCGGCAACTTCGATCTTATAAAAATAGTCAAAACAAGTTGTCACTGCCATTGATTACGTAATAAATAATTACGGAAATATATTTGAAATCCAAAATGACGACCCTATACTTAACAATGCGCACCGTTTCTTTGTAATCACAAATAGTATAAATATCAAAAGGTTTTATTTAAAAAAATCAATAATTGTTATTTTAAAATATTATTTTAAGCGTTACCATGTGTATTTTTTTTATTTACAGGTACATTTACGTTCTGGTGAAAAGAAGAGAAGCAATTACTGCTACGAATCCGAAGAGTAAAGAAGAATATGCAAGAACAAATGAGATTTCCCGATTTTAGTGACCTATATATTGACATAGAAATAAAACATTGGAGAAAAAATATGGCAAAGTATTTAAAAGAAACATTGTATTTTACCACAATTTTTGATTAGGGTATTTATATTAAGTATATGTTACACATGACGTAAGTTTAATTCTAAATTAATG
Source organism: Spicauda simplicius (assembly GCA_949699795.1). NCBI lineage: Eukaryota > Metazoa > Arthropoda > Insecta > Lepidoptera > Hesperiidae > Spicauda > Spicauda simplicius. Next base: position 10,460,545 of record OX453071.1, on the reverse strand, counting down.
TAAATTGGTATTTAGAATGCTATTCAAAATAATAATTTGCTAATAATTTATAACTAGACTATTTTAATACTATAGAATAGCAAAGTTTGTTTCGTATTGATCTATAAATTAACAGGGTATTTTAAATCATCGAAAGTTATTAGAAAAGAGCCAGAAGTATTTTTTAAAGAATAATGTTAAACGATATCAAATTATAAGATTTCTGTCTTGAGCGTAAAATGCAGTACACGAGTGAAATCCCGTAATTAAAAAAATAAGTCTGAAATATTTTAATTATGTACATATACTGATAGATATAAATTTCCCAGTGCAATATACAAATTAAAATAAAAAATGTGTGCGTGTACTAGCGTACACTCTTAAGAAGTGAAACTTCTTTATGACGTTATTTTTCAAAAAATAATTTACTATAATAATATGCAACTTTACAGAAATTGGTTAAATAAAGTTAAATTAGATAAAGTTTAATAAAAGGCATTTATTAAACTTTATCTAATAATCTAATCTATAATAATTTATCTAATATCACGCGTGGTAGGGATAAGAAAAAGATGGCGCGTAACAGAAAAAGATGGCACGTAACGAAAAAATGTTACACTAATTTTTTTTCCAACCCCGATAAAGAAGTTTCACTTCAAAAATAAGCAATTGTACATTTTAACCTATATTTTCTTTTCTTTTTTAATTTTGACTTATAATAGAATATTACTCTGATGCGAGACACTAAAAAGAATATTTAAGAAATCCAGTATAATAGAATTGAACATATGTATATAAGGTAAAGGTGGATCTTTCGAATTGAAATGTATTTAAAAAAGGTAAAACTGTGAAAATTATTTGGGGATGTATTTTTGTTCTGAGAGAAAAATATCTTGTATGATTATGTGTATAGTACCTAATTATTCCCTTGTAGGTATATAGTTATCGATTTTCTATACTATACTTAAAGGGTTATTTTCGCGTTGTGATTAGTGATACGTAATGGCACTTTTTATATATTGAATATGTACATATTTTATATTACTAGACATAGTAGTGCAATTGCCATGTTGCTACCAATTTTCTTAATATAACTTTTAACATATAAGATTTATTTTCAATGAGAGAATCCTCTCTTTTGTGTAATTTTATCTTAAAATTACTCGAATATAAATAAAGTCCTCATTGTAATTAATTTTATTTATTTTGTACTAGTGATATGATGTCATGCATCTACTTATAATATATATATATATATATATATATATATATATATACGGAGGATTATTGCCATAAGTAAATTACATTCCTATTTTATGCATTATTGATAAATATGAAATACATATTGACTTTTTCACAACAAACATTTTAAAGACTGTTTTATTTAAAAGATGTATATTTTAAATAGGAGTTATTTTGTATTTCGTTTTTAGGTAAATATCTCCATTATATTAATAAAAAATCGATTTTGAATTGATCTTGAATCATTTATGCATTATAATACAGTAGTAAATAAATTCTAAAACTGTTAAAACTATTTTTGAAATATTTAACAGTTCGACCGGGCATGTCACCACCAGCACTGTAGTTTTAGGGCCGGCACTCATATGACGGAGCGCAGCGCAGCGCATTTTTTGCTGTCAAACTATTATCGTCATTGTCCCTTTAGAAATAATATCCAAAATTAAATAACAGCAATTTATTTCTGAGGAGCATGGAAGCGCATGCTCGCGCATCCGCGCGCATTCGCGCGCATCCGCGCGCATTCTCCCAGTAATTAGCGCGAATTTCGGCTAGTGTGTGATTCGTTAAGAAAATTTCGCGGGCATGCGCTGCGCTGCGCTGCGCTGCGCTGCGCTCCGTCATATGTGCGCCGGCCCTTAGACTCAAAATAGGACTACGTTTCGGGCGACAAGACAAGTGAGAGCTCGAACCGCTGAGCCAGGCGACCCCGGGAATGACGGCGATATATGTGGTCGCATATTTTTTCTTTTTTTAAATAGCAAACAAGCATGGAGTGACCACTTATCCCCAGATGAACTACCTGGTGCTAAGTGGCCACTGCCGCCCATGGGCATCTGTAAGCAAATTTAAATAGAACATGGAATCTATCTAAAGTCAATCACAGATGCGTTACTTCTCCCGACGACTAAGATGGTCGCCTCATATAAAAGTGTGCCGGCATCCACACCCTTCCATCGAAATGCAAGAAATGCTTCACACTAGAAATAGGTTTGGCGGTGGACCTTCCTCGGTCGAACTACACTGGTTCTAGTACCTGTCGTCGTTATTTAAAAGTTTTCCTAACAAATTATAAGTCTCAAACAATCGGTAAAGATATTATAATTACTTGTCTGGTGAAATTATTCCAGTCACGCAGGTACATTTTGATGGATGGTGTAAACTTTGGCTATTGTTTGATGAATTACATGTACTTTCAGAATCTACGTCTAGAATATAATAAACACTATGCGCCAAGTGTTGAGAACTACTGAAAAGGAATAAATCAAACTATCGCTAAAGATTTAATCAATTATTAATTACGACGATTAAATTAACTTTTAATGTATACGTTACACTATTGAGAAAAATATTGTGTGCTATTGGAAGAACCACTTCAGATTTCAATTATATACATATACCTACAATTACATATGTACAAATACGGACACTGTCTCAGAGCAATGATCCATAAGAAATACAACTGTACGGTGTACAACACGTACAATGGACAGTGCTGCGTCAGCACAAGCGTGGTGCTAGCGCGAGCGCGCTGCCCGAGCAGTTCGCATGGTCGACTCGTAGCGTAAACCCTCCCCAAAATCCCTACTAATATTATAAATGTGAAAGTAACTCTGTCTGTCTGTCTGTCTGTCTGTCTGTCTGCTACTTATTCACGCCTAAACAACTAAACTGATCTTTATGAAATTGGGTACACAGACAATGTTGACATCGAGAAAGGACATAGGCTGCTTTTTATCGAAAAAAAATGGGTTGAAAGCGTTAAAATCGGGCATTAATGTTTGTATGGGAGTTCGTTTTCGACAAAGTCTCATATTGACAAGTCCGTCAAGGGGTACGATAGACTTACTTGAAACCTTATCTAAATAATAGAACATAAAAAAACAATGATTTCGAGTCGACAACATATATCCGTAAAATTCGGATTGTCGTGGATTTTGATAAATTCTAATACAAATGACATGACAGTAGCCATAATGGCCGCCCGGACGCCAACATGTCATGTCACCAATATGGCTACGGATGAATTCTGAATTCATTAAAAAAAATACGTATAAATTTGTAACTATCAAATAACTTAAAAATAGATGTGATTTAAATTGATTTTAATTTACCCATAGTTTATGAATTTATAAAACAAAAATGTATTTATAATACGAAAGATACAATTACGAAGAATTTCCGATAAGTTACATAATAAATATGCAACGGCGGTATGATGGCGCTTCATACTATTATAGTAAAAAAGATAATCGAAACCAATAATTCAAAGACGATAAAATGTTTTAACATTGTTTTAAAATAAAATTATCGACTCTATTTGTCACTCCATGTTCAACTGTTTATTTTACTTAATTGCCAACAGCAAATAAAAAATAGATATACTAAGAACTTTATTGTTCCAATCATCGCAATTTTCGATCTCTTCCTTTTATTATTTTACAACATTACAACCTATCCAAACAAGGAAGGAAGTGGACTGTCTAACTATAATGTTAGTCAACAATATGTTTCATATAATAAAATACAGTAAGTTCGAAAAACCCACGTAATTAAATTATGTTTCAAAAATAAACTACTACAATATTTAAAACATTTGCACATTGTTACTTAAATAGTTTCATAACTATTATTGCATAAATAAAGTGATGTTATTGACCATACCCGTACATTTTTAGCGAAAATAAATATTATGGACAAAATACAATTGATAGTTTTTATGCAAAATACTAACATTATAAAGTCGATCAGTATCTAAATAAGGTATAACAATTATATCATGAATTATTATTATAAAGAAGCTTTTGCAACTTTTGTGTTAAATAATTGAATGAATATTGAAGCATGGTTGATGAACACTTGGCTCTAATAACAAACGAGCAAGGTCAACATTATTGTTCTTTTTATATTTATGATATGTTCATTATAAATAATGTTATAGAAAACATGCACTTAATCAACATATTTTAAATTAATTTTAGAATAACAAAGTGTGTCAAAATAAGCCAAAATAGATGATGTTCTTAACTCATAAGTATGTGAAATTCGCATCTGATAATATAATCGTGATAGCCGTGTGGTGCCAAGTCGGGCAGATTAGAAACGCGAGGTCTGGGGTTCGAATCCAGTTGTCTTATGTACATTATTATTATTATTATCTGTAGTTTTCATAAATACTAATTTTAGTATTATTTTTTTATAACCAGCTCATTTTTAAATATTATTTAGTATCGAAAATGCAAAGCTTTCGTCCACCTGGAAATCAATGTATCACAAAGTTTATATGAAATTAATAGAGGTTTAACCTCTGTCAGGTAAAAGTACAAAATAATTTGGATTTACCTTGCCGACAAATTCAAATTTTAATGTAATGAACCACAAACAAGGGTTAATAAAGATAAACTAAAAACATACCTGAGCGCCGCTTAAATATTAGTAGAACCAAAATTAGTTTACGTATCATTGATACTGTCATTAGATTTTTAGTTTTAGTTAGAGGCATTAGGACGCACGGCTAAAACGTTTTTAATAAATTTACTATTAGCGAAAAATATAAGATCTGATAGAAAAATAGCTATTGCCGTGGCGTCGTCCAGCGTTGCGCCCACACTTTTAAAAAGCGGTCATAATGCCTGCCTATTCGCCTTTGAGCATCCACTCAAGATTTGTAGCAACGATTTCTCTAACATTTTTAATATTTCAAATCAAAGGAATACTGGAAATTCAATGCGGGGTTGTTATTTGACTACTTATTTGGGATGAAGATTCTGTAGATACAGCCATCGAGATCGAAGACATTGTCCAACAAAATTTTTGGATTCCTTCAACCGCCTCCCGATACTCCTCCACACAAACTTTTTTTAATAAAAATACGCTTTCTACACTCAATAAAATGGAAAATTTCTACAATTTCAATTTCTACAATAGCCCCACACTAGGATTTTTTCCTGTGTCGTGGGTACCATGGACACACAAGGCATATATAGAAACACCCAGACCCAGAACATTAATCTATTCAGATTCCTGTCTGGCCGGGAATCGAAAACCGGGTGTGGTAGCTGCTCCGCAACGCGGGTCGTCAAGGTTGTCAAATTAATGTTAAAAGTAGGTTCATCTATATGTAATGTTACTCAGAAATTTAAAAGGACCAAAATTACTTAAAATAGTATTTTTCAATTCATAAAAGTTAAAATCCATCTTTAAAATCGATGCGCTTTGGTTTAAATGTGGAGGCGTTATTTGAAAAGATGTATTCCGATATTGTTAATGTGACCACTAAGACTGTAAATTGGTTCAAAAAAGGGGTTTACGATATTCTGATTCGTCTTATTTTCATAACATTTTACATAACAATATGCACCTACCCACAAATACACACTTAAAATTCGTTTTTTTCACTCTGTGTTTGTCCGGGTAATCCTTGACCGGCTAAACCGATTTTTACGGGTTTTTACTATAGAAAATGTTATGGAACAACATGTAGACTACTTTTATCGTAGAATTCCCACTGAGTGGAGATTTGCGCGGGAAAAACTTTGCGATACATTGATTTGCACGCGGGCGTAGCCGCGGGTACAGCTAGTTAATTATATATCTCAAAATTAAATTTAACTAACAAAAATTAGCATTTTTTATTTTGTGCGGTTTTCGGACTGTACAACAACTTTAAATCAAATTCTACTGCATTTGGGTCCCGACAGGTAAAACATCTATATCGTCGGTATAATGGAGGAACTGAATAACTCAAAAAATCAAGTTTCGAGATAATCGCAATTTACTGTTTTTTTTGACACATTTTTTGATATCTTTAACAAATGGAGAACAATTTTACGTTGACAAATTTATATGCTTTAGACATGTTTGCTCTAGATTATTGGCTTAATCAAACTAATGTCCTTCATGAACCAAAAAAAAATAAAAATCAAAAACCAAGTTATCCAATTTTGCCACACCGAGATATTGCAAACATACCGTAGTTAGCCAATTCTTCGTGGTAGTTATTCAGTATTTCCACGAATTAGATGTATGTAAATACACGAATTTGAGTCAACAAAGTACACTTATTTAAAAACAAAAGAATGCTCATAAACACCCGAATTGAATAACTCAACAACTTGAGTTATTCAATTCGGGTGTTTATGAGCTAGTTTTCCTTAAACTTGACTCGTTTCGTTAGTGTATATTTGTTTGAGTAAGAACTAAATAACTCATTTTAGCTAATTCATTTTACACGCCAGTAATTATAAGTCACAGTTGTTCATTTATTTATAGAGTTAGTCATTTTTTCCATAATTAATTAGTGGTAAAATAACCATATCTATTTCTACAACTGAAACACGAAAATGGCTTTACATTTGGATTGGGTTAAGATATTGGAATGTTTATTAGACCAAAAGATGTGGCACAGTTTGGGGGTCAAGAAAATGGTAAAAAGTCAATTTAGCCAAAATCCGAGTTAGTTAGTTCTTCCATTATACCGACGATATTATCTTAAGAAATCCTTAGAACACGGGATTTGTATCATTCTTTTCAATTTCAGAGCATAGAGTTAATTTCATGAAAAGAGAATTCATCTGAAGTAAATCTCAGATACATTTCTACTCCCGAAGACTATTATGGTGGCCTCATATGAAAGTGAATCGGCGGCCATACCCTTCCACCGAAAAGCAAGAACTGACTCATGCTAAAAACAGGTTTGGTGGTGGAATCTACCAGGTTGATAAATATTCGTTCTACCTCCTTGCCTAACCTTTACTCGGAAGAAATTGAGCACTACTAAACTTTTCGCGTTCAAAACGTGAAATGAGACGCATGAGTTTCGGCGATACGTAACGCCGGCGCCAGACATAAGCTCACAGAAGTGATCACTTCTTTGAGAACTTTGCTCACACATTTGGTCATATGTTGTTGTACCTACCTGTAACATATGTGTTCAAAGATTTCATCACTCCTAGGAGCTCACAGTTTTCAAATAGACTTCACAAAACATGGACGATTGTTTGTTGAACGCAGTTTACTCATTTTATTTATGTACGTACATTTATTTATTACATCTGCATAAAGATAAAAACAGCCAAAACCAAGAAGCAAAATGGATGTGAGACTCGAAAATGTTCTCAATAGCTTCTGTGGCGACTGTGAAACGTACAAGTGTGGCAGGCACACAAACATTGGCCTTTTATCCCTTTGATGTGCGTTAAAAAACCGACATGGAATGGCAAAAGCACTTCAGTGCCCAAATAGTGACAATAGTATCAAATACTCGTGCCATACATGTGGACACTTATATGATCACACCTGTGAGCACATGTCTGGCGTCGGTATAAGAGCTCTTATTCCGAGTCACAAGGCTATCATTTAGTCGCCAGTATACATATCTCACAATAGCACGAGACAATATCCACGTGACACGTTTAGTCAGTGCGTGTCGCTGATTGTGACGAGGGTCCGTTCTGACAAGCTAGGCTTTCACATCAAGAGCACTGCTACGTAATTGTCGTACCTGTACTTTTGTACCGCGTAAATAGCTTAAACAACAAACAAATAGGACAAATTATATAAAAGTATTTACGTTAAAAACAGTATTTAAGGTTAGAATCCTTTGTGGTGTGTCTCTGACAGCACAAACCTACAAATACTTATAACCAAACTGGTCACAGTCCGTAATCATTCAAGTATGATTATGTGAAATAAAAACATTTATAACACCATAAGTAACTTAAATGTGAGCAGTGATAGCCTAATGGTTGAAATTTGCCCTCTCGATCGTGAGGTCCGGGGTTCAAACCCAGGCACGCACCACTGATTTATGTGCGTATTAGAAATTAATTATCACTGCTTTTCGGTGAAGGAAAACATCGTGAGGAAACCTACACACCCGAGAGTTCTTTAAAAAAAAAAAGTTTTCGGAGGTGTGTGAAGTCCACCAATTTGAACTTGGCCAACGCGGTGGACTATGGCCTAAAACTCTCTCATTCCGTGAGAAGACCCGTGCCCAGCAGTGGGACAATAATGGGTTGACGATGAAGTAACTAAAATATTGAGACATAGTACCAGTATATAACAGATAGGAAGAATTATAGAGTATAGAACTATCCATGCATTAACAGCTGTTGTAATTGCCTATATCATAGAAATTACTGGTCCACAGTTGAGATAGTTCGGAGCTCTATAAGTAAAGGTGTGAACTATTAATTTATCCATCCCTTTTAAGGTTCTCTGCTGGATATAAGACTAATCTAATTCAAGCCACCTTAACCTATCCTGTGCCTTATAATTCAGTGGTTACTTGCTGTGTTTTACAGGCCATCGGTGCAGCTGACCAAAGAGCGACCTTGGACCTTGGGTCCTTTTGCCTAAATATGGTCGTTCTTCCCCAGTGGTTATCAGTCCTTCGAGCGATGCGTTCGGTTCATATCAACTTGCTTATTTTGAGAGCTATGTTGGTGAATTTACTACAACTACAAGTTGTTCATCGTTACAAATCATATTTTGTAGAGAAATTCCAAGAAGTGAGCTATTAATTTCCGTTACTCGTTGGATACACAGATCTTTTAACGAATTCCTTAAACAAAAAATCAGCATAGGATCGCATAACAGTTTTAACTGTTACGAATTTCTGAAATACTTTTGACACATACATCTATAAATCGTGACATTTTAAAACAAATAGTTGCAATACAGCAGCTATAAATTGCGACATTTGATTCAAAAGCGTTCACAGTAGTTTCCTCGTATTCGCTGATAAGAGGATTATGTTCCCACAGGCTTAATAGGACACATACGTTGCAGTTGTATGGAAATTTATCGAACATACAAATGTATAAATAAATCGTACAACGCTGTCAATAAATGCATTTATTTAACTCGCGGAAATGATTATCTAAAATGTTAAATTAAATAATGTGAAGTCTTGTTAATATGTAACAATAATGCGAAAGTTTGAGAAGATGATGTGTTTTTTACTTTTTCTCACAAAAAGTACCAGTCGGACATTTCTGAAATTTGGCACACGGATAGTTTATAATATAGATTAATATATAGAATAGTCATTACCATGGTAGAAGTGACCAAAGCGGGCGAAACTGTGGGAATGATCGAGTCGTCGTCAACTCTTTACTGTCCCACTGCTGGGCACGGGTCTTCGGAATGAGAGGGTTATAGGCTATAGTCCACTTGGTGGACTTCACACTCCCCCGAGAACTTTTTTTTTTAGAACTCTCGGGTGTGTAGGTTTCCTTACGATGTTTTCCTTCACCGAAAGCAGTAATAATTAATTTCTAATACGCACATTATTTTAGAAAAATCAGTGGTGCCTGAGTTTGAAACTCGGACCTCCCGATCGAGAGGACAAGTTTCAACCATTAGGCTATCACTGCTTTATATCAATGATCAAGTATTATCATATAATCGACGTTAACTGAAATATTATGGATTATATATTTAAATGCAGGCAAATTATTATCAAGATATAATATTTTTTATTAAACCAAACTACAGTAGTATTTGCATTAAATAGCGTCTTGAAGAGAAAGAGTTTGATCTAAACTAGAGTAAAATAATACGATAAAATTAAATTCATGTCACTCAGTCTACGAATTGACCAAGTAAAAATACTTACTCGGTATAATAAAAATCTTAGATACCAATGTACGTTAAAAGCGATAAAACTGATTGTTAATCACGTATCACATTGTAAATTAAACCAAAAAATACAATCAAACTGAAGCACTGAACCAAAATAACTCAAAAAGTAAATCTGTTCATTAGCTACATACTAAAACAAACTAACATCAAACTTCTGACAGAACGATCGTTTCACATAAAATATAGAACTGGAACACAGACGAGACAGAAGAGGCACATAAGTTATCCCTCTCTTACAGCTAAGTACAAACCACATTCATCTCAATATTCCCAGTTCTCGTGATATAAGAAAACTTCGTCCACTTTTATTGGAACATGTAGTTCAACAACTTTCAAGCCTCGTTCAGATGCAATAAAACTGTGGAACTAATATGAATTTTATTAGAAGAAACTCATAAGAGCTCAAACACAAGTATGATGTAGCTCTATGTAAATAGAAGTTTGTTATTGCGACTCCTTTTATGTATAACTAGAAGATTCCCGCGACTTCGTTCGCGTGAACCATAAACCATTATATTTTAGTCTGTTAATCCACTGCCGCGTTCCTGTAGTTCCGGGGGGATTAGAATAGGGCTACGGCATCCCCTGCCTGTCGTAAAAGGCGACTAAAAGGGGCTTCCGGGGTTGCAGGCGGCTAGAGTGGGAGCTCGAACCGTTCGGTCAGGCGATTCCGGGAAGGACGGCGGTATATGTGGTCGCGAACCGTCGTAAAGACTAGACGGAGCGGTGGGCCCAGCTGCCCATCTGGGAGGAGCCCGATGAGGCAACGCGCCCAGAGAATTCCGGTTGCGGTCGGTCCGAGTTCCCGGAGTCCTCTTTATAACGCCGAGGACGCCCACCGGGGGAGTTTTAGTGCGGTAAAAATCCCACATAACCCTGCGTCGCTCCCACGGCGTCGGGTACCTTTTGAAGGTTTCCCTCTCGAGAACAAAAAAAAAAGATCCACTGCCGGACATGCTTTCTCGACAGACACTAATATATTGAATCCCAAAGCGAAATACTAACTTTAATTGAGTTTGCATCAAATTTACCCATAAGATGCTAAAAAAGGTCCTTTCAAGCTCTTTTTTAGCATCTTATGGGTAAATTTTATTTTCATAGTACTTTGGCTGTATTTTGATATGTCAGCTGTTACGTCAGCCAGACTTAGTTTTCAAATACATGTAAAAAAAGAAATACGATACGATCCATACGATCTTTGCCCCCCTTTTTCACCTCCTTAGGAGTCTAATTTCTAAAAATCCTTTCTTAATGCAGTGAACATGAAAGGAATACGTTATAAAAGGAATCTCTGTACCAAATTTCAAGTTTCTAGGTACAGTAGTTTCGGCTGTGCGTTGATATGTCAATAGTTAAATCAGTTTTCCCTTTTATATTCTCGTCAACCCATTATTGTCCCACTGCTGGGCACGGGTCTTCTCTCAGAATGAGAGAGTTTAGGCCATAGTCCACCGCGCTGGCCAAGTGCGAATTGGTGGACTTCACACACCTCCGAGAACTTTTTTTTTTTAAGAACTCTCGGGTGTATAGGTTTCCTCACGATGTTTTCCTTCACCGAAAAGCAGTGATAATTAATTTCTAATACGCACATAAATCAGTGGTGCGTGCCTGGGTTTGAACCTCGGACCTCCCAATCGAGAGGGCAAGTTTCAACCATTAGGCTATCACTGCTCTCCCTTTTATATATTTATAGATAAATACAAAAAAAAAAAGAAATTAGGACAAAAAAATTCGTATCTCTACAGCAATATTTCTATATATTAAGAACATGCAATATTTCTATATATTAAGTGCCGCTAGGTGGCGCATTAAGTGATAGCACGCGTACTTTACTCTCGTTAAAAAAAAAAAAAAGGACATTAATTCATCAGTAGTGCATCTCAAAATGTTTATAAAACTGTAAATCCAGAGTGAGAGTGTTTTCTCCAAAAATAAAAGAGTGGTTCAGTTTAAAATTTGAAAATACTTCATCGAAATAGTGCAATAAACTAAGTTTAAAAATAAACATATATACAGAAGAAAAACAAGTAAACTTATGTGCAAAGTGAAAAGTGACCTTAAACTTTACAAAAACAGTGTTAATATATCAAGGAAGTGTAGAAAAAAAGACGTGCAACACAAAAACATTTCAAAATAGACCGTTGCGAAAATTATAACTGTGACAGCGCCATCTAGTAATGAGTAGTGAACAACAAAAGCTCGAAAGGGTTATCATTTCATACAATAGTAACGCCATCTAGTAAGAATATCTAAAAGTATCGCACTATAGACATCTATCGGCGAGAAGCCAATCCTTCTCAATAACATAGTGTTAAGCGATCGAAGCGAATAAGAGGTACGACAACCTTATCAATAGATGTCGCTACAAGTAACATCCTAAACAACATGTCCTCGAATAAGAAGAACCTTACCACAAAAACATGCATGAAATGTAAATCCTCGATAAAAAACAATGCTTTTATAAAATGTACAGTATGCTACTTAGACCTACACATAAAGTGCGGAGCATTAAATTCGAAAAATATTCTAACTATGAACAAGGAACAAAAACAAAAATGGAAATGTGAAAATTGCCTCAATAAGCAGAAAAAACCCGCCTCTAGCGTAGAAATCTCGACGTCTAGCTCACCAAACGTAACCGAAAACAGAGAAAGGTCACTACCTAGTTCAAGTAACCCTATTCAACACTCTAACCTATCACCTGACATGGTTACCATGAGGAAGAAAAAAAAGGAAATACTACCTATATCGCCCTGTTCGGTCCCTGATACCGATGAAGATTCTTTCATATCTAATAACTCCGTTCTTAGAAGGAGCTTGCCAGATTTGTCCACCAGAATCAACGAGGAAGTAGATGAATTAAAAATACAAATCCAAAACTTGAAGTTAGATTTAGAAAGTGCACACACTGAAATCGAAAATTTAATTATAGAGAAGAATAGTTTATTAAAACAAATTTCGGACAGAGATTTGAAAATAAATGCTTTAACCACTATTACGCATGAACCAAGTCCAATTAAAACTATTAAGAAAAAGAAAAAAAATCAAAAAATACAAGAAAAAGCAAGCATAAGTGGTAACGTCGTTATAAATAAAAATCATACGAAAATTGACAATCCTCAATTATTGACCAAAGACCAAAATGACTCACCTATAATACCCCAATATTTAAAAAAAACTACTGAGGGAAACTCTTTAGAGCGAGAAGACCTACATATGGAAAAGTCAATCGTAATATCGCCCAGGGAGAATAAATGTGACCAACCAGATAAAACAAATAAAATACTAATTTATGGATCGCAGCAATGTATCGGTCTTGCCTCAGCTCTCTTACAATCCCGCCGGAATTCCAAATATGAAAAGTATACTGTGTATTCAGAAACTAAGCCCCATGCCCCCACGGAAGAAATTCTCAAAGCCTGCTCATACGCTCATATAGCAGACTCTACCAAAGTTATTTTATGCATTGGAGAAAATGACACAAACCCTACAAAAGTTATATTGGAACTGGGAGTAGCATTAAAACATTTTCAAAACTGCCAGGTCCTAATATTAAGTATAATGTGTAATGACCATATCAATGAAAAACTTTTGAATCAAAATTTACGCCTTATATGTAATAATTATAAAAACTGTCATTTTATAAGTAATAATATAACATATAAAAACTATCTATCTGACACTTGTCGTAAAATAAACTTCTGTATAGACTCCATAGATTATGAAAGGTTGTACCTTAATGTAAAAACTTTAAAGACACGCTTGCTTTCCACACCTCCACTTAGATCTTCTAGACCAAGCTTTACCCGTTCACCTAAATTACAACAGAAAACTATATTACATTATTTTACAAAAAAACAGGAACCTAAACCACGCGAGGTCTCAAATACCAGTATTAATCATGATCAGTTTTTTCGTTAACAATACCTCAAATAAAACAACAATATCTCTTCTACACCAAAATATAGCAGGCTTCATCAGTAAAAAAGATATACTGCAAGTAACATTACAAGAATTACAAGAGAATAATAAATACATTGATATTTTGTGTTTAAGCGAAACTTTCATAAAACAAGGAGAAGAGTCCAATTTAAAATTACATGGCTATAATCTTGCAACTTGTTTCTCTAGATCACTACAGAGACGGGGAGGAACTTGTATAATGTGTAGGGAAAATATAGAGTGGTATGATATTAAAATGCTAAAAAAGATGAGCCTAGAATTCTGTTTTGAGATGTGTGGAATAGAATTACCTCACATTAAATGTCTTGTAATGTGTATTTACAGGACACCAAGCAGTAATCCATATGTATTTCTAGCCCACTTGGAAAAGTTATTAATATATTGTCGCAGTAAAATAAAAAAAAGTATTATAATAACAGGGGATTTTAACATAGACATACTAAAAAGCAATAACCTGACTTCCAATTTCATAACTTTAGTAGAAAGCTATAATTACACAATCCACATAAAAAGTGCTACCCGGGGGAATGCTTGCCTAGACCAGATACTCTGTAATAAGTCAAATGCAATTGCTGAAGTCCTTAATTTAAATCTATCCGATCATAATACAGGGCAACTCCTTACTCTACCCTGTAAGAATAAGGCTCTACGCCTACAAGCTCAATTTGTAAAACGAAGGGACTATAGCATACGCAATATTCACAGGTTTTGTAGTTGCATCGAAAAATTATCATGGGTTGACATTTATAACGAGACTGACATGAATAAAGCATTTAATTATTTTCATGACCTATATACACTATTTTTCAATTTATGCTTCCCTATAATGCGAATTAGACTAAATAAAACAGATAACAGAACACGCTGGATTAGCAAAGGTATTAAAATATCAACAAAAACAAAACGTAAATTGAGATTCTCATATTATAAAAATCGAAACCAAGAATCAAAGATAAAATATACTCGTTACCATAAAACTCTACAAAAGTGTATCTTCACTGCTCAAAAACTCACCAATCAAAAATACATTGAAAAATCCAAAAACAAATGTCTAGCTGCATGGCAACTAATAAAAAACGACACGTCAACACCTCATAATAATAAAATTATAACGAAAATTCAGTCTAATAATAACATATATTTAACTTCCCCTATTGACATTGCAGATAATTTCAATAAATATTTTATTCAATTGACATCTAAAAATACAATAACATCTCATTCATATAATTATAAAATTGACAACAATAATAATTCTTTATTTCTCTTTCCCACTGACATAAACGAAATATTTAAAATAATAATGAACCTTAGAAATACTAATTCAGTTGGCTATGATCAATTGCCGACAAAAATTATAAAACTGACCGCGAAGTTAATTGCACCACCCCTAAATTATTTGACAAATTTATCATTTTCATCTGGCATATTTCCTGATAAATTAAAAATGTCTGTGATTAAGCCAATATATAAAAAAGACGATAAAGCAACTATGGGAAATTATCGTCCAATTGCCCTTATCCCGATTTTATCTAAAATAATAGAGAAAGCTATGCATACGCGGATCCTTAACTTTATAGAAAAGCATGGCATATTGACCCCACAACAAAATGGTTTTCGTAGGAACAAGTCGACATCACTTGCAGCATTTAACTTGGTTAATAGAATATTAGAAAACATTGATAGGAAAAATAAAACAATAGGCATATTTTATGATATGACCAAAGCATTCGACTTTGTCTCCCATGAGTTACTCCTATGGAAATGCGAGAGGTACGGTATCCGTGGACGTCCATTAGAATGGTTAAAGAGTTATCTTTCTAACAGAAAGCAATATGTAGAAATAATAAATATAAACTCGAAGAAAGAAGAGGAATCATATAAGTCGAAACCCTTATCTACAAAAGCAGGCGTCCCCCAAGGAAGTATATTAGGACCTCTTCTATTCATAATCTACATAAATGATTTGCCAAACGTCACAAAGTATGAATGTTCTTTGTTTGCAGATGACATAGCTGTAATTGTACCAGACAAGTACTCAATAAATTTTAATGATGAAATAAATAAAACAATGGACAAAGTGGTAACATGGCTCAAAAATAATAATCTACAAATTAACAAATCAAAAACTAAGTATATACAATTCGGAAATAAAGGGTGGGAAAAACTAAACCTAAATGTACAATGTGAAGAAGAAAAAGTCGCTGAAACAAATTCAATTATATTTCTAGGTCTAGTATTAGACGACAAATGTACGTGGAATGACCACATTAATAAAGTATGTCTTAAAATAAACCGATTTATCTATCCGCTATGGCGCATTACAAAAATCAGTAATAGAGCCACAGCTCTAAAGGCATACCATGGATACGTCGTGTCCAACTTAAGATACGGTATAATAGTTTGGGGTAATTCGGTAACGATAAATAAAGCCTTCATAGCGCAGAAGCGATGTGTGCGAGCCATATGTGGTTTACGACCAGAATCAAGCTGCAAGCCTTTCTTTAAAGCATTACAACTTTTAACAGTACCTTGTCTATATTTGTACGAAGTGTCTGTATTTGTTAAATCACATATGAACCAATTTAAAAAAAAAGAACACTATAAGAACTCTGTTACTCGACGCCCTGACAAATTATGGTTACCACCTTGTAAAACCCGACAGCGACAAAATAACTCCTACCATATGTGTATTAGGATATATAATAGATTACCTGAAGACATGAAAAAATTAAATTTAAATCAATTTCGAAAATCTTTGCATGACTGGCTACTTAGTAAATGTTATTATTCTGTAAAAGAGTTCCTATTATGACATTACATTATGACTAATAATTTTAAATTGTAATAAATTTTATCGTAATTTAGATGCAGTAGTTAATGCGTACCTAGGAATTATATTAAAACATAAATTGACATGTTTATACAATTAGATACTAAGGGTGAAAATAGATACCTAGATAGAATTAAAATTGACAGGACTTTTTTAATTATATTACAATCATAGATTACAATAATAACTTGACATTATGAATAATCATTAACATAAATACTATGTACTGACATTTGCATGCCACATTATAAATGGCTAATTGTGTGATACGAAATATTTAATTTAAGATCCTAATGTAAACCGCAATTATGGCAAATAAATCATTCATTCACATACGAATACTGTCATATTCTTATAGATATATTAATGTAAGGATGAAGAATGATATATAATATTATATAGCTCTCCTGAAGTAAGTTAGTCTCAAAGAACTATTTTCTCTAAATGATGCGTAACGTACAGAAAGTTGGCTGCTATTTTGCTATTTGTTATTTGTAGGCATTAGAATCTTATATAAGATTCTAATGCCTACAATATAGAAAATTCTTGGTAATTGTGTACACGCTGAAATGATAGTATTTTTTTTTCAGATTTAAAAGACAAGACAAAAAATCGGGGATATCCCCTGAATTCTTGTCCAATAACTTTTTAAAGGCAACATTCTTATTTTTTAAGTTAAATTATATAAATAGATTTTTCATGTTTACAGAGTATAAAAAAAATCATCGCCTGTTGATGGATTTTTAGAGCATCTATATATTTTTAGGGCATCTATATAATAATGTCGGTATGTTAGCCAATTGTACACCCGTACCCTTTCTTGCAATTAAAATATGTTATTCTCTTAATATTAGGTTGTTGTCTTAGTGATAAGACCGCCTATTGTACTTTATATGTTTATGTGGTTTTTATTTTTAACCGACTTCAATAAAGGAGGAGGTTTCTCAATTCGACCGTATATATTTTTTTATGTTTGTTTGCGGATAACTTCCTCGTTTATGAACCGATTTTAAAGATTCTTTTTTTGTTGGAAAGGAGACATTCCAGGAATGGTACCATGATAAGGAAACCAGGATCTGATGACCGTCGAGACTTCAGAACTATGTACTAAGTGAAGTTTGTTCTAAACCAAAATTAAAAATTATTGTTTACTTTTTTGTGGCATGGAAGACGGTAGATATTTTTTGTTAAAAAGTTTTGATTATCTATTTTGGTGTACAATTAAGATCTTTTTGTATTGTATTGTATACAGGTATCACAGGTACCTTTGGTATCGCAAATTTTACATCACGAAGCAGAGCGATCGAAATTGTGTTTCCCTTCAATTTAGTACGTCCATTAGCAACCCTTTCTACCCAAATGAGGGGAAACCGCCATAATATCGTTACCTCTCAATTGAATGAATTTTTGAATATGAATAAAAGATGTATGAGAGTGATTTTTGCATCTTTGAATCTGGGTGTTATTTTGAAAGTACTCAAATGATCACGAGGTCCTTATTATTCGGTAATAAATTATTATTTTGAAATACTCGTAATTAAACTATAATGCATGATGATTTTATGTAAAGTATGTTACGTTATTAAAGTATTCAAGATCAAATGTGATTGAATAAGAAATACAAAAAAACGTAGTAATAGTCACTTACGAGTACGTATGCACCATAGCGCTAGCATATTTCTAGCTAGCTTTTTTTTTTTTTATTTGACTGAAGTAGCAAACGAGCATGCAGTCCACCTGATGGTAAGTGGCCGCTGCCGCCCATGGACACCTGTAATCAACTTCATACAGAACATGGGTTCCATCTGAAGTCAATCACGGATGCGTTGCTACTCCCGAGGACTATGATGGTCGCCTCATGTGAAAGTGTGCCGGCAACCACACCCTTCTATGGAAACGCAAGAAATGCTTCACGGTAGAAATAGGTGTGGCGGTGGTACTTCCCCGGTCGAACTACACTGGTTCTACCACCTTAAGCAGCTCTTTATCAAATGCAGAATTTTATTTTATTATTTATAGATTTTGCTTATTTTGGCACTTAATCACGAGTTGGGTAAAATTGCCTTTCAAAATAATACTTTAATGCACAATTTTATAAAAAAAAAATCTTGATTTATGAATATTAAAGACATAAATAAAATATTGAATACTCTCCTCAAATATGTTATTTAATTTAATTTAGCTTAGACTCTGTATATGTTTCTTAATGAATAGAAATATATTACAGCGAAAAACAATTTCTAAAAAGAGCTGTAACTGTAACTTTTGTTTATTAACTCTACTTTTAGTTAGTCTTGTTTATAACCTCAAATAAAAAACAAATTGGACGTAAAGCACATTAATCTACTGCTAGTACTTGCCACAGTAAATGTTGTGTCTAGCTATATAGGACTTGAAAAACGGGCTAAGTGCGAGTCACTGCAAGGGTACAATTGTCTAAAAAAAACGGCAAAAAATCACGTTTCTTATATGCCAGCCCCCTTAAATATTTACTTTGTTTTTTTTTGTACTCGTTGTTATAGCGGAAATAGAAATACATACATCTTGTCTAGTCTAAGTTTAGCTATCACGGTTCATGAGATAAGAAAGCGGAAAGACGAACAGCAGTCTTAGTAATAGGGTTCCGTTTTCACCCTTTGAAAGTAAAAAAAATGAAATAGATATAGGGTTCATAAATTATTCTAGCGTTTATCAACGGTCTTCACTAACACCACAGTTTCGCCGTGACCATGATCCATACAACTAGGTCGAAATATTAACACCAAAAAAAATTAAAACCTCGTAACGAGAGTACCCCTTTCGAATAAAAATAAATTAATCCGCGATTACAATAGTCTAGATTTGACGACCCGCGTGGCGGAGCGGATACCATACCAGTCTGACGCGCAATGGGTCCCGGGTTCGATTCCCGGCCAGACAGGTATCCGAATGATGAGTTTAGATTAATGTTCTGGGCCTGGGTGTTTATGTATTCGTCTTGTGTGTGTCCATGGTACCCACGATCCAGGAGAAAATACTACTGTGGGGCTATGAGTGTAGAAAGCGTGTTTTTTTTAATTATTTATTAATTCTAAATAAAAATTAAACAAACCTCGTTGCTGTTTAAATATAATTTACTTAGATTTGCAAGGTCCACATTGGGTCGACGTTGTTCAAAAACGTTTTCCATTATCATCAATGTGCTTCCGTTCAATTTGAACGGAAACACATTGATGGCAGGTCCAATAAAAAGGGTTGCTTTCTAGTCGAATAACGATTTACCCTCACAATTTTATTACATTTAAAATAAATTGTTGTGTAAAGGACAAAATATGTGCGGACGGTAATCCTTCTATCTATATAAGTTAAATAAATGATTTGTTAATATTAATTCATAGCATTTCTTGCGTTTCGATAGAAGGGTATGGTTGCCGGCACACTTTCACATGGGGCGACCATCATAGTCCTCGGGAGTAGCAACACATCTGTGATTGATTTCAGATGGAACCCATGTTCTATGTGTAGTTGATTACAGATGTCCATGGGCGGCAGTAGCCACTTACCATCAGGTGCACTGCATGCTCATTTGCTACTTCAGTCAGATAAAAAAAATCTTTATCGAATGATATATTTTCTTCACGCTACTTCATCTCCATAAAAAAGTACTTTACGCTGCTGTATTCTCGGTTAGTAAAAGACGAGACGTTTTATATTTGTACACAAACATAATAATAGATGTTATACACGCCAAATGTTATATTCGAAGTTTTACTTCAAGAACGAAGAAACACTGTAACGTGTCGTGTACAAAATGTTAATTAAAAAAACAATCTGAGTTTAAAATTCAAAATATCTAGTATCGAAAGATTTTTATTTTCAAATGTAATGTCTAACCTAAGATTAAAAAAACGATTTTATCCTGAAAACGATACAGAGCGACCTATCTAGGGTAAAGCACACATAGTGGTAGTGTAAAGAAATGTAACTGTAAATTTTTAAGTGCGCTCGTAACACTACATAGTATATAACTAAGTCGCTTCCAGCTGTCTGTCAATGCGTATGCTTAGATCTTTAAAACTACGCTACGGATTTAATGCAGTTTTTTTTAATAGATAGAGTGATTAAAAGGGAAGGTTTATACGTATAATACACGTATAATATTGTGGAGAAACACTGATAATTTTAGATTTTTGACTTTTACGCGGAACGAAGTTTGCGGAGTCAACTAGCACAAATTAAAGACATTTCATTTCATAGGCAGATAAGGGGCGCAATAATGAAAGAAATTTGACAAAGCACTACTTTTCTATATTGATCTATTCTATTAGATGTAAGATAACATAGCACACGTGTCATAAATCAGCACATCCATCAGTTTCATCTAAAAATAAATACTCGGTTGAACATATTGTCCTCTTATCATTTTTTTTATATAAAAGGGCTCTCAATTTGTCCAAAGGGTCACACTTAATAACTGTCAAATGTTATCGCTAAAACGCCGTGAGTTATATTATATTTCCCGCAAGCTTTACATATTATAAAATATAATGTAAGACACAATTTGTCCTTTAGTCTGCCTGTTCGATTATAAATAAAAAAAACATGGTTAGATTTACATAGTTACATTTACAATAAATTATTTTATTGTACTATCGGACATCCATTTGAATTAGATCTGAAAACTATGAATTTATTTTATAAATTCATAATTTTAAGATCTAATACAAATATCGTCAACCCACGACCCGTGCCCAGCAGTGGGACAATCGCACACGGGTCTTCTCTCAGAATGAGAGAGTTATAGGCCATAGTCCACCGCGCTGGCCAAGAGCGGATTGGTGGACTTCACACACCTCCGAGATTTTTTTTTTAAAGAACTCTCGGGTGTGTAGGTTTTCTCACGATGTATTCCTTCACCTAAGAGTTGTGATAATTAAATACAAATATAAGTAAATTAATTAATTGCAGAACATTTAGAACGGTGGCAGTGCATTCGAAATTAATTATACAGTAAATCTTCATGTAAAAAATTACGTTTTGTGTTTGAAATTATTAGGAAGGATGTTACTCAAGCGGAGTCGCAGGCACAGCTAGTTCCCTATAAAACTGATATATGGAAACGTTCCAGTTTCAGGGAACAAGGATAAGGGACAAAACCGCGGTGTGTTGTCCCATATTACATAAAATATACAGTTTACATAAAATTGGATTTTAGTTTTTCACATTTTCAAATTATTGTACAATACAATATAATATAATTTATTTGTCGAAATAAGGTATATTACAAAGATGTCAATAGTATGGTGTATAAGTCCGCTTACTTTACCCGTCATGGGTGTACAAATATAAATAAAAATTTAAACAGGATAAAAATTAAAAAATTGGATTATGTTATTATTACAATAAATTAAAATTGAGAATTAGACGAGCTTACCTGTAAGTGAAGTCTGATTCTAATTTTATGAATGGTGATCTGAAATATAATTGAGTTTACAGTGTAGTAATCTCGTCCACACTCCGCCGGCACCGCGGTTGTTTAGCCTAATTAAAAAAGATTTTTACGGCCAAACACCATACGTCATCTATGGACACTGGCAACACCGAATTCTCACTTGCTTTAGAGAGTATTATTTCCCCTTGCTATCCTTGATGATATCCATTTCCTCATCAAGGAGACACTTTACTGTTTACTGTTGAATTATATGATTTAATAATGTAATTGAGTTATATTACATAATAAACAGTTGTGAATTATAATATGTTTTATTGTTGCAGTTTGGGTATCGATTTATTCGATTTGGGTGGGTGGGTGATTATATTTCAGATCACCATTCATAAAATTAGAATCAGACTTCACTTACAGGTAAGCTCGTCTAATTCTCAATTTTATTTCATGGTGATCTGAAATATAATTGAGTTTACAGTGTAGATGTTTAGAGTCTGCTGCAACAATATATATATTTAATGGAATTAAACTAATTCAAATAATTAAACATTTATTGTTACGGTATCTTATGGGTAAAAGATATTCTAAAATCCATAATAGGGAAACTCACATTAAATATTTACAATATAATAACTAGACATAGTGAATGCCAATGATGACAATCATTATGTGCTTTACTAAAAAAATGGTTTAATTTAATACTGCGAAAGGCAGTAATAATGATTAATTTAGGAATGTTTACTGCTCTAAGCTTATGTCTTAACGTCCACAAATTTTGATGAAACAAATGTGATAGCATAATCATAATGCATTATACAACATTTGTAAATAAAATTGAATTTAATGGATAATTTCCTTGTCTAGATATTATTGTTTTCCTTTCTTTATTAAAAATAGAAAAAGAAAAATAACTGCATTACATAAATTTTATAAATAATGTCATAATATATGTATACAACTATGTAAATAATTTAATATAGAACAAGCTTAGTACACATATTATTTGACACATTAATAGTAATTAATGTGATCAAGT
Organism: Spicauda simplicius; assembly: GCA_949699795.1. NCBI lineage: Eukaryota > Metazoa > Arthropoda > Insecta > Lepidoptera > Hesperiidae > Spicauda > Spicauda simplicius. The sequence goes on along the minus strand of OX453071.1, from coordinate 10,437,421 downwards.
TGATGTCAATAAGAACCTATCCTGCAGTAAATCTCAGAAAAAAAAAAATGTCATAATTTATTACAGCACTTCCGAACTATTCATATCAAATTAGATCTGGTAAGTATGTATGAACTACAATGTAAATTTAAATTACTTATCATATGGCTGTATACTAAGAATATAAAAGTATTATCCATATGTGTACAGATAATAGTTTATTATAACTTCTTATACATATATATAAATGAATGATCTAAAGCTATCTTTTACAAAGCTGGTCTTAGTGCTTATTGATACACTCCTTGAATATTTATGAATAGATAGAATAATATATATTTGTTTATATAGTAAAGGATTCTTAATGCTTAATAACCAATTTGTTATATGCTGAACTTATGTAGTCTTACTTGTACATATGTTGGTTATATTTTGGCAATATTAACTTAATTATGTGTAGACTCAAATAGTGTATCCACATGATTATAATGTGCATCAAGCCTCAGTGAGGCGCATAATAAGTTCCAGCTGTAGTGTTAATAAAATATTCATACCTTTCAGTAATATGTATTAGATGTTAGTTGTATTATCATTCTTAATGTATATAATATTTTCAGTCCCCATAGTACTGAATTGTTTTAATCCCTCATGAGGTCATTCAGTACTGCATGGTGATTTAGTTTTACTTACATGGGGTATGACTTTTATAGTCTATAAGGATCCCTGAAGACAGGAATCCACGGCTCTTCAATAGTTACATACATAATGACTGACAATAATAAAGTTGTTACTTATATATTCTTCATGTTTATCATTTTTGTATTAATGCAGATCATTCCTTTATATCTTGACATATATTTTCCCATATTCCAGTCCGAAGAAGTTTCACATCTTATGAATCCATATGAATGAAGTGATGTAGCACTATTTTCCTGGAAAATAAAAAGATGTAGTGATGTTGAAATATCAATAAGTATAATTATTATAATTTCCTCTGTAAATTCCACCAGTGTTTGATTTGTATACTAAATACACTGACATCATATTTGTTTTCTTGTTTTAAATCTCATACAGACACCTAGTGTTCAATCTCTGTGCCTCTGCAAAATATTTAGGTAATCACTGGACCAATATACAGAAATGTAATAACATTATTATTATTATTGTATTATAATCACATACATGCTTGATGTGAGTTTGTAATGCAAATAATGTTTCGTAACTTAAGTTTTGCTAGCAAACAAAGCAGATTTGTTTTTTCATTTTTTTTTTTTTTTTTTATTATTATTTTTCCTCAAACTAAAATTTAAGAGACTGGGTATCTTCATAAGATTGCCCTATTTGTATGTCAGAGTTAATGGTCTGTTACATAATATGCTACTTTGATGACAAGTGCCTAAATATACGATAAATGTTGTTATCTTTAACCAATATTGCTAAATGAATTGTTAAACTGTTAATTTGAAATTAAAATTAGTTTACTAGAGATGGTATGAGATTTGTATATTTAATTTCTATATACTTGTGATGCTGGTGGAATTATACATCATGTTATTATCATAATTATGTTTTACAATGATGTAAGTAGGGATTATTTGCAGATGTTAAACTTGTCCCATAAGTTATAAGACTGAGTTTCCAGCCCTGTGATTATTCCTGACCATTAAATATGAAGGTATGACAGTCTAAATCTGAGTACAATAGGTGTAAGCATATATTTTCATTATTTGATAACAAGACTTAATATTCACATGGGAATTAACTATTTCATGTAAGTTAATTATATGCTCCAGAACTAGATGATGGTGTCATTTGAAATTTTATAATAATTATGACAGTCTTTTGTCTCCCAGGACAGTCTCCAGAGGTAATTTCCACTGTCAACTATTACATTGTAGGTATTTATGGAGTAAATTAACTTTTAAATGGTTTGTTCCAATTAAATACTTCTAACTTGATTTTACTTCTAACCCAATGCTAAGGTTATTTGCAATATGGGTACTTATATGATATAGGTAACTGTCATTAATATTTCTCTTTACACCCTTAGGACCCTTAAGACTGTACTGATATAGATTTTGGTTTAATGTACGAAATCCAACTTTATATAACTGCAAAGTTTTATTTTTGTGACATGTACATGTAAGTCAGTAAAAATTAAATTCCATGAAACCCATCTACATGGATAGCATATTCATTGATAAGCCCAATGAATGTGCCTGCTTGAACTTACTGGTAGATCAGATTAGGTAGAGGTAACTGTAGTCCCATCTATGACCTAATTTATTCTGCAGAACCAATGCTGTGGTAGGGATACTACAAAATAGATAACACAACCTACTACAGTCAGAAATCTGAAAAAATTGCATTAACTTCACTTTATATTGCTGCAAAAAGAATAATTTTGTACATAGCCCAGTCACCTGATACATATAAAATGTTGTTTATTCTGTTGTTAACCAAATATCTTCTTTCTGGAATGGTTAATGCTAGTGGTTTTATTTTAAATACCCTTAGCTGTCACAGGTAAATACTTCTGATGAGTTTCATTGAACTGAACTTTGTTGTATTGTAAATGCAAATTTTATAAATTAGAATATGTTTTATCACTTTCTAGTTCAATTTTTAACACAGTAGATGTAACTCAAAAGTATCAGGAAAGTATATTGCTTTATATTTATGTATAGGTCAATATCAACCAATATTTATTCATTTTTACACACTAGCACAACTACTATTACAGGTAATATGAATGCAATAGTATTACAATATATCACTTCCATGTTTAAATATGCTTTGTAAAGTTATTTAATGAAGTAAAAATTAAGTTCCAAGCAATTGTAGAATAGTAATGCAGATATCAGACTTCCAGAATGATTCTGTTGCATGAATATAACATTAATGCTGTCCGGTGAGTTTCGTTAAGATTGTTATATTCTAAGTTACATTTGCTTTGAAGTTAATACACCTGTTATAGAATAACTATTTTTATGTATACCATTAAACCCCATTTATTGTTATTTTATACTTGTACTAAATATTCCATTACAGTATATCACTTGTACAGTTGCTACCCACAAGTTGGCCAATTTTAGAGATCTCAGATGGTTGAAAGTTTTCCATATAGTATAGGTACCAATGTCCCCGATGTGGATAAACTTTAATTTATCTCTTTTGACAGTAGCCACATGTTTTTGTTTTGCAATGGCATCATGAAGGCTTTCTGACTCTCTTAATGGTTACTTAATAATGTAAGCATGACAGAGCTAGTTTAATGTTCCATTAGGTATAGCATGGTGTGGGTCATCCATGGATAGCAAACCTTTTCTTGTGCTGTGTGATTGCTTGTACAGTGAGAGTGAAGTAAGCATTCAAGCTATTTGTCACATAAAAATGTTAACACAGGTATCTCGTACCCAATGGCGAATGAGAGAACCGTTTAGTGTCAACAATGTAACACTAAGAGTATCTCGTACTCGACGGTCCAGGTGCGTTACATATTCACCATTTGCCACATAGATATGTTAGCGCAAGCATCTCGTGCTTAATGGTAAATATGAAAACCATTTAGTGTTGGCAATGCAACACACGAGTATCTCGTACTCAATGGTTATGGTGAGCAGTGTTTTAACACATTTGCTACCTGAAAACAATATTACAACTTGCATGCTCCTTATGCAAACAATATCACTTTAGGTTCCTGAAAACAATATCACTTTAGGTACCTACCTATATTATATTCATAGCACTATTTTTTGTCGAATTGATACGAGCGCCTCGTATTTTATGACTCTGGTGCGTAATATATAAAAATATTTGTTGCATATTAAGTTATGTATATTGCATTTTATTCATTATTGAATATTAGCAAAATATTGTGTCGACAAATTGACAAAATATCCAGTGAGTACTTTATTAGTTCTGACATTACAGTTCCAAGTCCGCTTACAGAATTTGTAACTTGAAGTACCTACGAGTTCTTAAGTTATTGTTTATTATATTGTTCACACTTATGTATTGTTACTATTACAGTAAATCATTATTTTCTTACATACCTTTTTGTTGAAACATAACCAATGAATCCTCCGGTCTGAGAAATTGCTTTGTAAAGTGCTGCTCCTGCGATTTCCACTATTCCGTCCTGGCTTTTCTTTGTCACTTTCCATTTTCTTCCATTTTTCCATAAGTTTTGCTTAGTTTTACACATTTTACAAAACTTTGAAAAAATAATAGCGCGATGCCATAAAAGCGCGAAAAAGAAGTGAGAATTCGGTGTTGCCAGTGTCCATAGATGACGTATGGTGTTTGGCCGTAAAAATCTTTTTTAATTAGGCTAAACAACCGCGGTGCCGGCGGAGTGTGGACGAGATTACTACACTGTAAACTCAATTATATTTCAGATCACCATGAAATAAAATCACAATATACATCGAAGATAATCATGTTAATAAATCAGACCTTATCACCTTGTAGCTTGATAACCCACGTAACTATTTCTATTTAAGAGGCCAGTGTCCGGTTCGATCCTGGAATTACTGCTCTGGGTCTGGGTCTTCGTGCGCTCGCCTGTTTGTGTTCGTGTTATCCACGAATTTAAAACGTTCTAGAAGTATGAGAAATTGGACTCTTTCGTGTTTCTATTCCCGAAGCTACTACCGCCACACCTACTATTGCTTACAAGCGTGTTAATAAAGTACAAAGTACGAAATAAATCAAATAGAGTTTTTATTTCCCAGCTTTCCAGTGCTGTAAAGAACAGAACACTTGAAAACAGATTCAATCAAAGCCCAGACAGGTTACAGTTCTCGTCGGAATATATCTATTTGAAGGTGCACTAAACCAAGCTAGGTTTAGTGCACTTTCTACTTGATATAGTGTACAGAATACAGGGAGCATAAATCAGATTGACGTGTCAGTTCCAAAGATTGCAAAGAATGGAATTTGAAGAAATTATAACTCAGGTGGATTCCAACCGCACTAATTACAGTAGGTTTTAAGTTTGTTATTTAAAGATAGAATATGTGTCGCAATGATACCTCAAGAACTGAACAATGAAGTGTTCATTGTTACATAATTACATATAAGTACAATGGTCGTTTAAATAAGCTAAAAGCTTAAATTGACTATGATTAAATTGAATATGAAGGTGGTAGAACCAGTGTAGTTCGACCGGGGAAGTACCACCGCCACACCTATTTCTAGCGTGAAGCCTTTCTTGCGTTCCGATAGAAGGGTGTGGTTGCCGGCACACTTTCACATGAGGCGACCATCATAGTCCTCGGGAGTAGCAACGCATCTGTAATTGACTTCAGATGGAACTCATGTTCTGTATGAAGTTGATTACAGATGTCCATGGGCGGCAGTGACCACTTACCATCAGGTGGACTGCATGCTCGTTTGCTACTTCAGTCAAATATATATGATTTTACTGAGGTCAGCTAAAATAACATAATAATTATCATATTTAAATAGATTCAAAATTTTAGTCTTTTGAATAACCGAACCTTACTCCTTAAATTTTACTGACGTTACTTTGGTCACAGTAGTAGTATCATACAGTATTCTAACTCAGCTCTGTCCTTGAATTTTATACCTGCAGACGCGCTAGACGAGAATTCGCGTTAAGGCTACCCGCCTACAGTATTTTAACTACATCTGCATACTTGACTTTCTTTATTACTTTTTGTGTTTTTATTCAGTAGATTAACCCTTATGTTAAAGTAATAAACAACGCGCTCTTTGAATATTTGAGAGCTTTAATAATAAATCGTACACAAATAATCGAGGCGCGTAGGTACAACTTGCGTTTCGTGCGTTTGTTTGAAGTTAGAATACTGTAGATACTATTACCGTGCTTTGGTATAATAGTTTAATATAAATAATAAGTGGATAAAAAAAATTTAGTGACGTTGCTGATATCACAAAAAGCTTTATTGAATTAATATCAAATCTACCTACAAATAAATAAATCTGAGTCTGTAAAACCTAAAATTATTTAGGTACTTCATAATACTGTAACTCGTTAATTAGTTTACGTTAATTAAGACGTGTATACTTGTTAATTACTGTGTGGGATTTAAGCAACACTATAATTAGTCCAACAAACTAATGAAATTATGGTCTGTCCTCAAATAGGTGTAAACATAAAGTACATACTCATAACTTGTAGTTTGTTCTGGACCTAAAATAAACAAACCTGTTCCACATGAAGCAAAAGGTATGGTTTTCAGCTCACTTATTTAACGGAAGTTGCAACGCATCTGTTAAAACCCTTGTTCTGTATGGAGTTGCTTACCGGTGTCCATGTGCGGTAGTGATCACTTTGTACCAAGTAGACTTCGTGTTGGTTTGTTACCTACTTTAATCGTATAAAATATGGTTTATAAAATGAACTATAGATTTAAAAATGCAGTCTACCTATAAGCCGTTCCAAGCAAACTTGTTGAATTCTAATTTTTTGAACATTTTTTGTGAATCTTTACTGCATGCATGCAGAGATGCATCGAGTGCTACTTTATGACTTGGTACTACGTGTACACTTTGTTTTCTTCAATATGGTCTATGGTCTCCTATAGTGGAGTGGTCACCATAACCGTTTGCCATACAATGGGTTCGATCCGCGGCCGGACGGATTTCTGGATCATGATTTAAATTTCTGTTTTGGTTCCAGGTGTTTATGTTCGTCTATTTATGTATTCATAGCAACAAAGACACGCCAAAATCCTGTTGTGCGGCTATGAATGTAGAAAGCGTTATTATACAACGAGTATTAAAGAGCTTGATTTCCTAATAACGGGAATTAAATTAAAAGTTTTACTTACTACAACAACGACTATTTTTGCCAAAGTGAGTATGCCGCTAAAGTAAGTATTGTATGCCATAATGTTCAGTGATACCGACAATGCTCATACATTTTTGTCAACTTTTATCAACATACCCCATGTCAAGAAGTACATGACATTGAAGACGGGTCACTATGCGGAATTAATCTTCCGCCAATTTCACCCAGAATGCTTTATGGCCCATGTCGTGACCTCTGCAACCCCTTTCCATTTAGTGCAAAGTGAATTTGATGCAAATTAGTAGGATATGCGGTTTCTGGAATACCATTTCGTATTAAGCAATATACGAATGTTGAACGATAGGCACATGAAGTTTTGGCCTAAAACATTTCGTAAAATCAAAAAAAATATTGACTAAGTATTAAGGTTATAATCGATATAATCAGAATAAAAAATATAGAAAATAACAAACAAGTAAAATTACTACGATCTGATTTTAATACACCAAAAGCATAAATAAATTAATAATTAAAAAAAACTGTTTTTATTATTAAGAGCTACGCTAAAACATGGCTACTTCTTGTAGCCATATTTTTGCACGAATTCGAATTTATAAATAATGTAGGTACATTGAAATAAATACGTAAATTATGGATCATCCAATACTGAATTAGAAATGGAGCACCAGACGCCGATTTTATTATTTCGTTTTGTTTTGAGCGATAAAAATGTTATGATCAAATTTCTCACTTGAGACAAATATCTACAATTGCGATTTGATAAAACATTGTATATGTATATTTGTCTTTACCTCTTTGAAAGTCGTGACGTCGAAGAGCATACACTGTAGTATCCAATCGCAGTATTTTCAAATATTATGCATGTTGCATCTACGAATATAGAAACATACTGTAGGGAATGGAATATGCGATGCAAATTTTGATTGGTTTTCACTAGACGAGACGATTTCTCGATGTTATATTGCGCTATATAATAAATACAGATAAATAATAAATTTACACATGGATATGTAGATTTATAATTTTTCAAAATTTATAAGAGTGTAGAAAGTTTGAAGCTGCATAGTTATAGTAATATTTGCTTATTATTTTACGTAGATACTTAAAATAATTAGTACTCCATTATATTTAACTCGAAATCAATTTTGCGTTTTCAATCACTTGGGCAATCTAACAAAAGTAGATTTTATATGCGAAAAATTTAAACAGTGCCTTTATTTATGTGGGCCAACAACGGCCCATCGCGCCTCCGTTACTTGTATTTCAATGAAAATTTTAATATTAATATTGTATTACTTATACGAGCGCCTGACTTTTCTTAACAAGCGCATTTCGTCCTGACTGCTTCAGGCACTCTGATAGCTTTATGTCAAACTAACTGTATATAAGACCTAACTCATACATACATATATATAGTGCAATGAACATTTATTTAAGAAATAAGTACCTAGTTTTTAAACTAAAGTTTCACATATGTAGAAGTATCTAGATGCGCATAAGAGAAATCAGGTAGTTACTCTGCTACATTTTTTTCACAAATCGTTTTACTATAAAACAACTTACGAACTAAATATTAAAGAATCAACCCACGATTATCTTCATAAAATCGATATTAACCGGCGGTTTGAAAATAATGAAACAAGAAAACTAGTACATAAATCGACAACGACTGGATTTACTATAGACGCATTAACGTCGATAAATTGTTTGATCGTCATGAAGTCCTACAAGCATACAACTCCTTAAATTCTTGATCATACGTATAATAGGTACTAGCTGAACCCCGCAGATTCGCCTGCGTTAATTTATTTATTTATTGTAACAAAGAACGGTTATACACCAATTACACTTTATAACAAAGAAATCAATGTATTGATTGTCCCATGAGAATGACATTCTTTACCACAGTAAAAAGTAGCCTATATGTTAATCCAGAGTGTCAGCTAACTCTCTACCCAATTTTATGAAAAACACTCCAGCCATTTAGTCGTAAAGAAGTAACAAACACACTCAAAAACTTTTTTATAATATTAGTATAATGATATGATTAGTATGGTTATACCTCCACTACGCCTTAGGCAAAACAAATATGACTTGACTGATATTTTTTTACATTGTAATTTGTAAATTTACTAATTTAGATACGAGTATGTTTAACAAGTCTATGTTTAACTTATATTGCATTCGACGTGATAATTACAAAACTAATTAATGAACTAACGACCTTAGTTTATACAAGCGTAAGAACATTATTTTAAAAGCTTTTATTTTTAGTATAATTTCTAATGACATTATTTATAAGTATACACTATTAAAACAAAATAATAATTAGAGTATTTTAAATAGTAGGTGTTCTATAAGATGGGGTATTAATATAAAAATAAAAAAATCCAGGCTTTAAAACTAGATCCTGAATGTAATTTCATACATTCCAGAAATAGGTCGAAACAGGCCACCCACATGCGGCCTATCTCCGATAACCCAGTGCAAATTGGATGCAATAACACAGTTAATAATCTATAACAAGATAGGTTCCCGTAGAGGGTGGCAACAGGGACGACGCAATTGGATAGACTCCTAATTCCTAGAATCATGGTATGAAATAGATACTGTGTAGCACTCAATCACGATAGATCACTAAGGCTATTTATTTTAGGGTGCGTTCGTAAGAAAAACATGTGCACATAATAGATTTTTGGGTGTTGTTTTGATCGTCTTCCACTATCCTATAACGCATATCATCAACCCATTATTGGCCCACTGCTGGGCACGGGTCTTCTCTCGGAATGAGAGAGTGAAATAGTGGTGCGTGCCAGGATTTAAATCTCGGACCTCCCGATTGAGAGGGCATGTTTCAACCATTGGGCTATCATTGCTCTTAAGGCAGTTATAGATGTATAAAAGTATGAGCTATAAATTACGAATGTATTGTGAAAAAAATTAAGGAAGTAAGTACAGTGAATTACAAAGTTTACAACCCAATGTCACATGTTAAATATGTATCAGAAATTTATTCCACAATGTAATTTTGGTAAACATTTGTATGTTTAAATTTGTAATCTAGCAGTAAATTTTTGGACAGTACGTTTGCTACTGACAAAAATTGCATTTTAAAGATACATAGATATCATAGTCTTACATGAGATCGGCAATTTTTTTTTTGCAATCCCAATGACAAGTTAGAATTCCTCTCATTATAATTTGATTCAAGCCGAAAAGTGACTTTACAACAACAAACAAGCTTTACATTTAAATTACAACATTTAAATTACATTATCTTAAGCCAATAATTGTTTATGTTTTTGCACATACTATGCAATTGCACTTACATAATACGTTTATATTTTAATTTTCGGCCATACCATGTAATTTACTTTGCAATGATCAATGTCAATTAAAAGAATGATTGAAGGAATTGTAATTAACTCATACTAAGCTCATACAGGTGGATCGATGACTTGAAGAAGACAGCTGGAAACCGTTGGATTCAGAGGCCACAGGACCGGTTGGAGTGGCGCCATTTAGGGGAGGCCTACGCTAAGCAGCAAAGGGCTGATGGATGGATGTATGGATGCAGCTCATACATCTCACAACATTATTATACAGCTAAAATGGTTATTTACAAATACAGAGAATGTTACCACTTTAAGGTCGAAGCGACATAAATTGACTCAAAGCTCGTTGTTGCCGACTATTCAAAAACTTTTAAATTCGATTCGGCAGTGAATTGAGCCGAGAAAAGAGAAAAGAGGGTGAATTTGCGTTTTTTTTCCGCAAGAAAAACGTGACTCCGACAAAAAGAATTTACCGCAAAAGATGGAAATTTTTACCCCCAAATATCCTTTAAACTCTTCGCTAAAACTCTTTTAATATTTTCCTTTTATAAAGGTCCGTAGTTAGCAGCGCTGTCCTAGCTTACAAAAATATCGGTCAAGGAAGGTGAAAATATAAGATACTAAAGATATAGGTACCTTCTAGATCTCTTTCAATGTGATATTTTTCTTTCAGACACTTTAAGCTTTAAGGTTGCCTGGAAGAGATTACTTCTTCAATGATAAGGCCTATTGTACATTACTTAATATACCTATCATATTTGTTGTATATATTTGATGTACAATAAAGAGTTTTTGTATTGTATTGTAATGTACTGTATTGTAGATCTTAAGACAACCATAGGCGACAAATATCGATATTCAATCGCATTTACGCGGTTATGCAATATCCGAGCGAAAATTAGTTACCGCGACGTCCACTAACTTACTTAGCTACCCGCATCATTGACTTCGTAGTTACAGAACAAAAGATGTATAGTATATTAGATGCTAACTGTATGTATTATGATTTATTCAGTTACATTTATTGCTGCTTGAAAGTTTTTTTTTTTTTTTTTTTTACATTTTAATAGACACGCGTTTGGCCTCGATCTCACCTGATGGGAAGTGACGATGAGGCCTAAGATGTGACACGCTTGTCTAGAAGGAGCCTATTCACTCTTGCTTTGAAAACACCCAGATTGTACTTATCGGGAAAAACAGAGGCCGGCAAGGCATTCCACTCTTTAGCTGTTTGTACTAAAAAGGACGAAGCAAAGCGTTTCGTCCGAGCCAAAGGAAGAGTGACTTGGTAGGGGTGGTAGCCTGCCGTGCGTCTGGAAGTTCGATGATAGAAAGGGGCTGGCGGTATGAGATCGTGTAAAAGTTGCGCACACTCTCCAAAATGTATACGGTAGAAGATAGTTAGCGGGCTACCTGCCGTCGGTGTTGTAGGCTCAGGAGCTTGTCTTTTACCAACGTCTCATCACCAATGATTCTCTTGGCACGTTCCTCCACCGAATCTAGAGCCTCTAAATATAAATAAGTTAAATATAAATAAGTTAAATATAAAATTTTAGTAACCTGTAGAACCTTAGTTTATTATTTCCTCTTGTTTTGGATGAAATTATGGCTATGTGTCCCCAACCTGTCCTAGAGTACGACTAAACGGGGGCTTCGGGGGTTGCAAGCGGCAAGAACGGCAGGAAGAACGGCGTGACGTGTGGTCATAAGCTGTTGTAAAGACCAGACCGTGCGGTATAAATCCCATTTTTTTCCAGAGGGAAACCTTCAAAAGATACCCAACGACGTGAGAACGACACTTCATATTTGGGATTTTACCGTATTAAAATTCTCCGGATGGCCGTACTCGGCGGTACAATAACGACTCCAGGTTCTCCGAAGGAACTTGACTGGTGGTATCTATGAGCGGTAGCGACGACTTACATTGTAAACTCCACTGGTTTCAACTTCAATTTAAAAAAAAACCCATGTACATATATAATCTTAATAATCATAAATCACATGTCACTATATATGTTTATCCACACTTATCTTCGGCGCCGTTCAACCGGCTGCTTTCGTGAGTGTTTTGGTCACAACTCGAAAGATAGGATCTATCTATTAGACTATGTGGCGCGGTTGAGGTGTATTTTGCTGTAAGAACTTTTTCTATCTATCTATCTAATGGTACATACGTTTAGACTAGCAAAATGCGCGACTTCGTAGGCACAAATCATAATATAATCTATTCGTTAGACATTTGAGATCGACCGTTAGACATTGCTAAGAACCTCCCACTACGCCGGACAAAAAAATTATTAAGCTCGGATTAAAAGTTAAAAATAAAAATACAATCCTTATTTTACCCTCTTAAGGGTTATTTTTCCTAAAATGACGAAAGAGATAAATAAATCCAGAAAACCAAATACTGAATTTCATCAAGAAAGCATCAAAACTGGCAGATTTTTATAGAAACTTGTCCCTCCCTCTCTTTGCCCCCTTAAAGGGCTAATTTCCAAAAATCTTTTTTAGTGCTCATCTTCATTACAATAGGAAACGTGGTGCAAAATTCCAGGTTTCTAATCACAGTAGCTTGGACTGTTGATATGTCAGTAGTTAAGTCAGTTTACTTTTCATTTATTCAGATGTGTATTACAAATGGATATGGGAAAAGCCAAAGACCACATTAGTCCTAGTACATCACAATAGTGATTCGGGTACAGAAGGTTCCATCAATTTCTCGCAGTGATTTATTTTCACGGTCACTTCTCCCCATTACTTAGAGTAAAACATGTCCATGGCAACATAGGACGTTTATTGATGAACACTGAACAATAAATCAATAGCAAGGTAACACAAAAAAGCTTCCGCTAATGTATAATTATACGAATTTACCGTAAGTGTTGTTCTAATTTAATTATAGTAAGTACTGTGGTACAGCCATTTGTTGGCTACAGTTGGCCCATACCCGTGTATATATGCTTCTAGTGAAGTGTGTAAGTAGCATGAAGTACATAACGGTAAATAAACTTACCGTAATTCATTTCTAATTTAATTATAGTAAGTAAGAGGCACAACCATTTCTTGATAACCTCAGTGACACCATATTTCTGTGTCCATAGTAAAACGGGTATGAGCCTGATTTTTACCATCGAATTGAATTTTTGCAACATGATGGTTAGCTAAACTCAAATCTATTGATAGGTATTCGTTGTTCGAAACGTTTTTTTTTTATTTGACTGAAGTGGCAAACGAGCATGCAATCCACCTGATGGTAAGTGGTCACTGCCGCCCATGAACATCTGTAATCAACTTCATACAGAACATGGATTCCATCTGAAATCAATCACTGATGCGTTGCTACTCCCGAGGACTATGATGGTCGCCTCATATGAAAGTGTGCCGGCAACCACACCCTTCTTTCGAAACGCAAGAAATGCTTCACGCTAGAAATAGGTGTGGCGGTGGTACTTCCCCGGTCGAACTACACTGGTTCTACCTTGAGATTTGTATTTGTTATACTACGTTTGTATTTGTTATGCAAGATAGTAAGAAAACAAAAACTTTAATACATATCACAAATAAATAATTTATTCCAGCTACGCATTCCTTCAATTCATTATTTCATATTGCTCTAGAAACATAGACACAAAGGCACCTTTAATATTGAGGCTGCCTTGTTCCAGTTTTGAATAAATAGAATTCCTGCATAATAACTTGGTTTAAGGGAAGCAACCAATACGCGTTTCCATTTTGCGAATGTCAAATCATGACTTTTCCACCCTTCAAATTTTGAACTTGATTAGATTTCGAAATCACATTCGCTGATGGAAGCGATATAAATACTGTACACATATTTCGTATATAGTTTTTTGAAGTACTTTGGTACTTATTAGGTACAAGTTGCATTCCAACTGATTTTAAATGGTTACTGTCGCTCATGGACACGACTAAGCAACTTAGAGATAAAGTATCCCTACCTATACCTGCGATTTTGTAGTAAATATGATTTTTAAATATTATTCCTCGTTGCATTTATAACTGCAATAACAGTTTTTGAAGTGAAACTTCTTTATCGGGGTTGGAAAAAAATTTAGTGTAACATTTTTTCGTTACGCGCCATCTTTTTCTTATCCCTACCACGCGTGATATTAGATAGATTATTATAGATTAGATTATTAGATAAAGTTTAATAAAAGCCTTTTATTAAGCTTTATCTAATTTAACTTTATTTAACCAATTTCTGTAAAGTTGCTTATAGTAAATTATTTTTTGTAAAATAACGTCATAAAGAAGTTTCACTTCTTACGAGTATACGCTAGTACACGCACACATTTTTTTTTGTTTCACTGAAGTAGCAAACGAGGTTTACCGCACGCAACCCCGAAAGTCCCTTTTAATCGCCTCTTACAACAGGCAGAGGATACCGTAGCCCTATCCAGGTCCCGAAACTACAGGGACAGGTGGTACCTTGTTAGTCGAACCATAGTTCTACCACCTTGAACTACATCTAAAAACGTAATCTATCACCCAGCGACTAATAATGTGGTTTTGTGTTAAAAAAGCACAAATATAAGTTTCATCTCTTTAATTATCTTACGTTTTAAGGAACTCTCCAAAACGCAAACACGCTTTCTACACTCATAGCTCCACACTAGGATTTTTTCCTATGTCGAGGGTACCATGGACACACACAAGACGAATACACAAACACCCAGACCCATACCATGAATCTCAACTCATCATTCAGATACCTGTCTGACCGGGAATCGAACCCGGGACCCATTGCGCATCAGACCAGTATGGTAACCACTCGGCCACGCGGGTCGTCAAGCAAACATAATTTTGTTGTCCTTAAAATGCAATCACATAAAGATCCCCACATTCTCACCGTACAATATGTCATTAGATGTACATAGATGCAATGTAGGAACACGAATGGACTCATTATCTATGCATCTGTTACACTAACAAGGCTACTCTAGTTACTCTTCACAAGGTTACTATTACAATCATGGTTATCATTCATTTAATAATGATGTAACGCTTCGACCTTTGTCCTGTTTATTGTCTCAAGAAAATTTCTTATAAAGTATTCTAATGCTGTAACTTTTGTACAAGGAAAGAAAAATGAGGTAATAAATAATTCAACAAAAGGTTACGAAAATGCTTTGGGAGTTTATTAATAATTTTAACATGAATTACTTTTACTCTTTAGTTAAAAGAACCTATCTAAATACTTATTTGAAATGGAATGTGTTTATTTGGCCCTTGTGCCCCCAGCGCTTACTGACTTACAGCGCTAAAGACAACTTGTCAGTTACATAATTTTTGCTTACACTATCACCGGATCGGAACACGATTTGTCTAATAGGTGTAATTTTCTGTCAGAATAGGATGAGCCTGAGGTACAACCCATTATTGTCCCACTGCTGGGCACGGGTCTTCTCTCAGAATGAGAGAGTTTTAGGCCATAGTGCACCGCGCTGACCAAATGCGAATTGGTGGACTTCACACACCTCTGAGAACCTTTTTTTAGAACTCTTGAGTGTGTAGGTTTCCTCGTGATATTTTCCCTACCGGACAGTAGTGATAATTAGTGATTCTTGCTCAGGAATTGAACCTCGGATCTCCCGATCGAGAAGGTAAGTTTCTACCATTATGCTATCACTGCTCATAATCAAATCAATTCCTTCAAATGAAGTAGGTACTAAGCGATATTAAGCACGTATTCTTATAATACCGTAATCAGTACAGAATCACCCTCATAAACATTTATTTTTCCTCTTATGGCTAATAAAATACTTTTTTTCGGAAGAGAACTCTTAAAAGATACTCGACCTTGTTGTGGAAAGTTATGTAAGAATTTACTCACTAAAACCCTCTCGGTGCTATTAATACGCGTACAGAGAAACCACAGGTTCTCTGATGGAACGCAGCGATGGTCCCCTTGCGTGGTGCCCTTTGAGTAGGGATTGCAATCCACCCACATTTTCAAACGTGCCGGGTCCAGCTAAATTTCCAACAATCGGAGCCAGTAAGCGTATATTGATGCCGAGCTCACCGGAACACCGCATCTGATTTTCTGGATCGCGATTCCCACCTTAGTGCCACTCCCAGGGCAAGTAGCCCCAAATTATACCTAGTCTCAATTGGCATGACAGTATAGAAACTAGCTGTGACAGCATAAAAATATACTTATGATAAATCAGGTCAAAGAATGCAAATATACGATATCACTTATTTTCTCGATACATGCAATATCGTTTTAAACTATCATCTGACGGTTCCCACAACTGCTTGGAAAATTGGATGGAGTTAAGGATATAGAAAATACTTTTGTATCTCCAGTTTCAATAGCGTAGGAGTAGGATCGTTTTGAAATATGTGTGGCTTAATATTTTGTATCGTGCGGAAAGGTATTTCTAATATCGTTTTTAATCCTTGACGGTATAGAATAACATGTTATTGCCTAATGGATTAAAGACGTCTAGCATTTCAAATGAAATATCATGATAGCTAGGGTTAAGCTACACAGCACGCCTAAACACTAATTGCACAATTTCTACGTAAAAGCACATAATAGATAAATTATACTAATATTATAAAGGCGAAAGTTCGTGAGTGTGTATGTTTGTTACTTCTTCACGTGTAAACGGTTAGAGCGATTTACATAAAATTTGGTAGGAAGTTAGCTGATAATTTGGATTCACATATAGGATACTTTTTTCTGTGGGAAAATATCTTATACCCACGAGACAATCGATTTTTGTTAACGCGGGCAAAGCTACGGGATTTAACTAGTTAATTTATAAAAACAAGTCTGTTTAAAAAATGCAAGTAACTGAATATGGAAAAAACGAATCCCAACGCACTCATGCTGACGAAGTTCGGTAAAAATAAACTAAATTAACTGAGTTTTTGATTTTTTGATCTGATATTCGGGATTTTTTCTTGGTACAATTTTTCATTGACTGTGTCATAAAAAATCTCATAGAAATCTATGTCTTGTCTTAATAATATATTGTCAAGAATTATAAAACAATTAATTAGTCATCCCGAATAAGTGCTTATTGATACATACTGTAACACATAACTTAATTCGAAAGTCAAAATCATCGTAAAAATAAGTTATTCTAAAGAAAGGATCATAAAATGTTAAATACTCTACTTTACAATTGAAACAGAAAATAATTCGTGAATATAAATAAATACTTATGTAGAAAACAAAAATAAATTCATGGAAATACAAAGCAAACTGCAAGCGATCCAATTCTCGACTGATTTGCATTGTGTACTCGTCGAGGCGTGACGAAAACTCTGCAACACTCAATGGTTTCAACGATTTGCATAGACTCTTTTATTTTAAATAAAAATACAGTAAAAAACTAATTATTTTGTGATTTAAAAATTACGGACACTTAATTATCTCTGGCAAGCTTCACTACCTTGGTATCACAAAATGGTTTTAAATAATGAAGATCCTTAATAAATGCAATGAGGAAAATAAATTGATAGAGTGCGAACTGCATACTTCCTGATCCAATTCTCGACTGAGTTGCATTGTGCTCGTTGAGTCGCGACAACTCTCCGGCACTCAATGGCGCTGTCAGTTTCAATAGCTACTCGTTATCTTTAATCAGATAACATCCAAAAGGGATCCTTTTCATTATTATTATTTTAGAACGCATGTTTAATAATAACATGAATTTCAATTTAAAAGGTTTCGCTTTCTTCATCAATGTTATACTAGTTGTATTGTAAAGTGAAATTAACATGTAAAAGGGGAGAGTGTAAAAGACTTATGTTTTAAAAATATTTGGATGGCAAGATTTGCTACCATTTAACGCAAATGTAATAATAAACCTTAATAAATGCTAAGAGGAAAATAAATTGCACTTGAATACAGTGCGAACTGCATATTTCCTGATCCAATTCTCGACTGAGTTGCATTGTGCTCGTTGAGTCGCGACAACTCTCCGGCACTCAATGGCGCTGTCAGTTTCAATAGCTACTCGTTATCTTTAATCAGATAACACGGAAAAGGGATCCTTTTTATTATTATTATTTTAGAATGCGACTTCAATATTAAAATGAATTTCGCTTTCATCAAGGTCATACAAATTGTATTGTAATGTGATATTAACATGTAAAAAGGAGAAAGTGTAAAAGACTTATGTTTTAGTCTTGACTGAATTGTCGAAAAAAAACGTGTGTAATATGCATATTGATCTACATATATTATAAATTAATAGCATGTAGAACAGATTTTTTCCACGTCAGTATGAAGAAACATATTAATTTAATGAAGCACGTACGTGTTTAGGTAGGTCAGCAAAATATTCTTGAGAGTCAAATTCTTTTTGATCCTGATCAAGCTAAGGTACAATTCTTTTGTGATTCAAAATTTTTCAACATTTAAAAATATTTGGATTGCAAGATTTGCTACTTTTTAACGCAAATGTAATAATAAACCTTAATAAATGCTAAGAGCAAAATAAATTGCACTTGAATACAGTGCGAACTGCATATTTCCTGATCCAATTCTCGACTGAGTTGCATTGTGCTCGTTGAGTCGCGACAACTCTCCGGCACTCAATGGCGCTGTCAGTTTCAATAGCTACTCGTTATCTTTAATCAGATAACACGGAAAAGGGATCCTTTTTATTATTATTATTTTAGAACGCATGGTCAATAATAAAATTAATTTCGCTTTCATCAAAGTTATACAAATTATATTGTAAAGTGAAATTAAGATGTAAAATGGGAAAGTGTAAAAGACCTAAGTTTTAGTCTTGACTGAAGTGTCGAAAAGAAAACGAGTGCAATATGCATATCGTACTACATTTGAAGTAATAACATGTAGAACAGGTTTTTTTTCTCTGTTAATATAAAGAAACATATATATTTAATAAAGCACGTACATGTTTAGGTAGGTCAACAAAATATTCTTGAGAATCAATTTTTTTAAATCCTGATCAAGCTAAGGTACAATTCATTTGTGATTCAAAATTTATGAACATTTAACAATATTTGGATGGCAAGCTTTGCTACTTTTTAACTTAAATGGTTCCACAGAAATATTAAACCTTAATAAATGCTAAGAGGAAAATAAATTGCACTTGAATACTGTGCGAACTGCATATTTCCTGATCCAATTCTCGACTGAGTTGCATTGTGCTCGTTGAGTCGCGACAACTCTCCGGCACTCAATGGCGCTGTCAGTTTCAATAGCTACTCGTTATCTTTAATCAGATAACATGGAAAAGACATCCGTGTTATAATTATTATTTTAGAATGCGTATTCAATAATAAAATGAATTTCGCTTTCATCAAAGTCATACAAATTGTATTGTAATGTGATATTAACATGTAAAAAGGAGAAAGTGTAAAAGACTTATGTTTTAGTCTTGACTAAATTGTCGAAAAAAAAACGTGTGTAATATGCATATTGATCTACATATATTATGAATTAATAGCGTGTAGAACAGGTTTTTTCCACGTTAGTATGAAGAAACATATTAATTTAATGAAGCACGTACATGCTTAGGTAGTTTATCAAAATATTCTTGAGAATCACATTCTTTTTGATCCTGATCAAGCTAAGGTACAATTCTTTTGTGATTCAAAATTTATGAACATTTAACAATATTTTGATGGCACGATTTGCTACCTTTTAACGCAAATGGTTTCATAGTAATAATAAACCTTAATAAATGCTAGGAGGAAAATAAATTGCACTTGAATACAGTGCGAACTGCATATTTCCTGATCCAATTCTCGACTGAGTTGCATTGTGCTCGTTGAGTCGCGACAACTCTCCGGCACTCAATGGCGCTGTCAGTTTCAATAGCTACTCGTTATCTTTAATCAGATAACATCCAAAAGGGATCCTTTTCATTATTATTATTTTAGAACGCATGTTTAATAATAACATGAATTTCAATTTAAAAGGTTTCGCTTTCTTCATCAAAGTTATACTAGTTGTATTGTAAAGTGAAATTAACATGTAAAAGGGGAGAGTGTAAAAGACTTATGTTTTAAAAATATTTGGATGGCAAGATTTGCTACCATTTAACGCAAATGTAATAATAAACCTTAATAAATGCTAAGAGGAAAATAAATTGCACTTGAATACAGCGCGCACAGCATATTTCCTGATCCAATTCTCGACTGAGTTGCATTGTGCTCGTTGAGTCGCGACAACTCTCCGGCACTCAATGGCGCTGTCAGTTTCAATAGCTACTCGTTATCTTTAATCAGATAACACGGAAAATACACTCTTTTTATTATTATTTTAGTACGCATGTTCAATAATAATATAAATTTCGCTTTTATCTAAGTTACGTATTTTGTATTCTAAATTCTAGTACAAAAAATATTAAATAATTTGGTTGTTGGTTGGTATGCGATAAATAGTCGGACTCACGCATGAAGGGATCCATACTGTTATTATTAGTAACGGTAAAATATCACGTTTATTGTATGGGAGGCCCCATCAATGTATATTTTGTTTTGTTTTTAGGATTTGCTGTTATAGCGGCTATAGTAAATATTTCAGCTATCTAGTTATCGTGGTTCATGAGATACAGCCTGGTGATAGTCACAAAGAGTCAAAGACTGGCGGACAGCGGAGTCTGGGTAATTTTGATAAAGAACAAACGTTTCATCTCCATGATATATGGTTGATGTGGATACATTTTATCCGTATGGTAACCCATAGCCCCAATAAATCATGCCGAACAAAAATGTTTAGGAACTAAAGGGTTCTTTACTTTTGTTAAAGAATGTAAATAACCCATTATTATTTATAGGCCTTCGTGCAACAATTCTCCAGTAAGTTTCATATTGTATTGCGCTTGTCCAATTAAAATCAATAAGGACTTTGACGCGATTGAACATTAATTAAAATTACGCGAAGTGTAGAGTTACAATTGTGCCAATTAAAATAGTGAATGATGTGAACATATAAAGGAGAACATATAAACTCCCATAGGTAGACCGAATATAATTTGACCGCGGAAGTACAACCAGATATTTCTAAAGTGAAGTAGTCCTTCTGTTTTGGTGGAGGGACTGGATTTAGACTGACTTATATATTTAAAAAAACATTTTAGTCTTTCAGAGTGGAAACGGGTCTGTAATTATTGGCTTTAGGTTATTGCTTGTTCTATATAGAATTCGTTCATTTATTTCAATATTATTAAATTAGCAAACATGCAGTCCACCAAATAATGAAGTTGTTAGTGAAATATTCACTATTATTTAAATAATTGTAGACCGTAGGGTAAAGTGTATATGATCACCCTACGGTCGAGTGACCTACCCGCCTGACTCAGATACTCACCGGACATGGCTGTTACGGTCAATATCTTAACAGGATAGGGAAACAGGTGACAGCCCTCTGTCACTATTGCGAGCACGACAAGGATTCCGCGCAGCACACTGCAGGACTGCCCATCCTGATCCTCGTATAAAAAGTTGGAGTGGACCTTTCTGTGGGACCTCAAACCGTTCAGTCAGGCGACCCCGAGAAGACCAGATGGAGCGGTGGGCCCAGTCGCTCACCTGGGAGGAGCCCGGTGGGGCAACGCGTTCAGAGGACTCCGGTTGCGTTCCTTTGGAGATCCTGGAGTCCTCTTTGTAGTGCTGAGGACGGCGACTGGAGTTTTAGTGCGGTAAAGATCGTGGGATCTTTACCGCACTAAAACCCCAGTCGCCGTCCACATAAGCCTGCGTCACTCCCACGGCGTCGGGTACTATTTGAAGGTTAACCCCTCAAGAATAGAAAAAAAAAGTTCACCTTTAAACTATCTTTTCAGCATCAAAATGCTATTATGTTTATCTTATAAATACCTTTATGTCCTTACCCTTGTTATATTACAGAACTTGTAAGTAAAGTAAAATAAATCTTGAATGAAGCTGAAGAAAATTGAATTTTCCCCTTCATAACAAGAGCAACGGAATCATGTTTATTTTTCTAGGCAAGTGACTGTGGTTTTGTTACTGTTGTATAAAATTTGATGATGAAATAATGTTTATTGACCGAATGTTTTATTCAACGAAAATTGTTATTTTTTCACTTAGAAGTAAAATGGAAGGAAACTTTATAAGCCTTCACGGGAGCAAAACTTAGTGAGTAGCTACGAGTTACAATTCGTAATGTATCTTTGGAGTGTAGTTGAATATGTAAGGGTAATTTTTCACAAGACGTGTATTAGATAGCTTACGTTATATCCATATGTATTGCAACTCCTAAAGGAGGAGTAATTTTTGTACTTCGCCTTGCTTTAGTAGCCAAGCTGTGATTGCATATAAATAAATACGAGCTAGTGTTGGAGACCGTTGCAGCTTAGCTTAACATAGGTTCACATCGTAGCTTAGCTGCTACTATGCACATTATTTAGCTACCTCATTCTTCTTTAGTCGATAACTACCCTTAAATTACTGTTATAATTTCTCACTACACTCCAAAGACATATTTAATATTTTTTTATTTGGGGCTGATCTATAAATTATGTTCCCTTCCTTGACAACATTAATAGTGTATTTTAACATAACATAATCGTATATTTATACAATATTGAATACCTATAACTAGAAAAACTATATTCATGTAATAATAACTATAGATACGTATGTAGGAAATAATCGAAGCTAAAAACGACTCACACTTGGCCAGTTTTTCAAATATCGACACTATCTACGTTCCCCTGATACCAAGCATTCCAGACTTCCTTGTCAGTGGGCGTGCTCTTCTGGTATGTGGGGCATTTAGATATTATTCCTTTGAACCTTTAAAGTGTATTGAATGAACTTGTATTAAACTCTTAGATGTTTATAGTCTTTACAGACTTTAGATGTTCAGACCTTTTTAGGTCAATTTTAGGACATTTGAAATGAATTTTTACAACGTTTCATAAATTACATAATATACAATATACTTCACTATACAATAAAATTAGAGCCTGGAAATAATACCCTTGGGTGATTATTGGGGAATGATTTTAACACTTTGACTTTTTGCAGTTTCTTCGTTTAATTGAACACTATGAAACCTTATATCGTATGCAGGTGTCGTGAAAAGAAAACTTACTTAATTATTAAATGTCTTCCTTATTGAAAATATAATATGGAACCCGATGTCTCAGATTTGTTTGATAACAGTTTGCTACCTACGCCATCAATGGATTAGATGACATTTTTATATTTGTTTTAAAATAAATATGCAACTGAGATTTATTTTTATTATTTTAGGAGTTTCGACTACCTCAGGGACCAGAGGCTTCAAATAACTGAAATGTACTTACTTTTTTTGTGTCAATAAAGTTATTATTATTATTATTGGATTTTTCATGCTGCTGTGTCTTTACAGTTATATTTATTAAAACATATTAAGAAGATAGGATTTATTATTACTGTTTATACAATAATCCTAACATACGTTAAGCTACATAACCACTTCAATGCATAAAAAAAGGCTTAAACATAACTGAATTACTCTAATTGACTTAAGCTACTTATTATAAAACAGGTATCACAAAGGAAACCGTTTTTGAAAGGGAACAGCATTGAAAATTAATTATCTTAGGCTTTGTAGATTAATCCTACGTAGGACACAGAAATGTAGTAAAGCTCACACGAGAATTGCATAACTTTATTAGCCTCTATGGAAGCTAGTTTAAAAGCCTTTTCCCTCACTAATACGATTTCAGTTTCCACCAAATGAATGGAGAAGGATGAAGAAATGAAATTTTCCCTCACATGTAGTGTATAAAAATGTGAATTTTCTATCTACTCACTATATTTTTTATCTGATTGAACTAGTAAGTAAGTAGCCAGTCCACCTGATGGTGAGTGGTCGCTGCAGGCCATGGACATCTGGCATGGAACCATACGATGGCATACGAGTTCTATCTGTAGTCAATAACAGGCGCGTTGCTTCTCCTGAGGACTAAGATAGTCGCCTCTTATAAAAGTGTGTGGCAACAACACCCTTGCACTAAAACGACAGAACTTCTTTACGCTCGAAATAGGTGGTACTTCTCGGTCGAACTACTGGATAAACAACCTGATAGTATCTTACAAAAAAATATATTTTATTATTGTGTAACTAATAGGCTAGGCTAGGCTATCAGTTTCAACCATTAGGCTCTCACTGCTGCTGCAAAAACATGCGTTGTATCGTCGTCAACCCATTACTGTTCCACTGCTGGGCACGGGTCTTCTCTCGGAATGAGTGAAGACCCGTGCCCAGTGCGAATTGGTGGACATGCGTTGTATAAATATTCGGAACTTTATAACATGTTTATGTATTGTATTCTAAAGATAACTTAACTCGTAGGTGAATCTTGTTGAAAACTTACAAAATCCAATAAAGTGCGTCTCTGTGGAATAGACAATGTACCTAATATAGATAGTCCTATTACTGCGAGGAGGCAGGAACTAGCTTTGATTGCTTTCCGCTAAGAAACTCGTAAGAGGCGAGTTCAGTGTTTGGTTTCTCAGACTCCAATTAAGGAGATTACTCGAAAGAGTATCGGCATTTCGTCAATATAATCAGTATCAAACACGCTTTCTACACTCATAGCCCCACAGTAGGATTTTCTCCTGTATCGTGGGTACCATGGACACACAAGACGAATACCCAGACACTCAGACCCAGAACACGAATCTAAACTCATCATTCAGATACCTGTCGGGCCGGGAATCGGACCCGGGACCCATTGCGCGTCAGACCGGTATGGTAATCGCTCTGCAACGCAGGTTGTCAATACGGTATATATCTTATATCGTACAGATATAAGAGAAATCAAACCGATCGTGTAAAAGACATTCTTATATTGTTTTTGCCAGACGACTCAGTAAAATGTGTAAATATTCATTGAGGGATGCATAATTTTGGAAATATTTCAACGAAGATATACTTTAGGCCACTATTTACTACGCTAGCCAAATACCATCGACTAAGAAAAGTCCCTTCGAGTGATCATTCAGGAATTAAATTTTGCCTCGATATTTCTCACCTTTAGATGAGACGATAATTAGTTACGAACGCGCACATAATTCGCTTTAATTAGAGACGTCAATGTGCAATCAGCAGCGTCTTTCGTGAATGAGTTGGATGTGGCCGACGAGGTGGGTGACTACAAGTAGCTAAAAAGCTCTAAACTTCCAAGAAGTCATCAAACACGGCTTTGGTCCTAAATCGTACCTTTTTAATAAATAGAAGAAACAAACGAGCATACGGTCCACCTAATGGTAAATGGATACTGCCGCTTATGGACAAATGTCCAACAACAAGTCACTTCAAAAACATTTATATCTGAAGTATATCACTTCCGAGGACTAAGATGGTCGCCTGATATAAAAGTTACACGGCAACCTATAACAACAAGCCACACCCTTCCATCGAAACGCAAGAATTGCCACGCACTATAAACAAGTGCTTCAGTGATACCTCACCGGTTTAATTACACTAGTTCTACCACCTGAAATCACTACATAGTTTATAACAAAGTAGCTTCTCGCTGTCTGTCAATATTTATGCTTAGATCTTTGAAACTACGCTACGGATTTTGATGCAGTATATTTTAATAAATAGAGTGATTCAAGAGGTTTTTATGTTTAATTCATGTATAATATAGTAGAAGAACACTGATAATTATCGATTTTTGACTTTTTACACGGAACGAAGTTCGCTAGTTTAACTAGTTTACAATAAAGTTTGCTTGTTGCTCTAGACTTTATACATAGCAACAAAGTATATGTTACTCAAATATAGGATGTTATATTTTTATAAGTAAAACACCCATACTTTAGCACTCGAGACCTAAACAAGATAATGAGTTTGGGAGTTTCCTGTTCGAGTCGGGAAGCCGCCGGGGAATTACACGGGAATTGGGAGATTAAAGAATTTCTGCTCTCCATTTGCTTATCGAAAATCAATACACGACGTTGGGAAATGTCAGGTGGGTATGAAGTAATTCATTAATGGTTACTTCATTTTTATGCAATAATTTTAAATCCTCCTTACTCCAACCATTCTAATCTGCTTTCCATTTTTTTATTTTTATTTGACTGAAGTAACAAACGAGCATGCAGTCCACCTGATGGTAAGTGGTCACTGCCGCTCATGGACATCTGTAATCAACTTCATTCAGAACATGGATTCTATCTGAAGTCAAAAACAGATGCGTTGCTACGCCCGAGGACTATGATGGTCGCCTCATGTAAAAGTGTGTCGTAAAATTTAATTGAAGTAGGAAACAAGCTTGCAATTCGGGTGGACTGCATGGTCGTTTGCTACTTCAATTATCCAATAACATGTTACCTGTGCAATAAAGAACAGTTTCTGTCTGAAGTCTATCACACCTACTACTCCCTGGAAAAAATCTGGTCGCCTCATATGAAGAGTGGTCACTTTCATATGAGGCGGCAATCACAGGAGGAAACCTCCAAAATGTTATGTTATGTTATGTAGGGTTATGTGGGATTTTTACCCGGTAAAAACTCCTCGGTGGCCTTCCTCAGCGCTTGCAAGGAACCCCGGGGTCTCCAATGGAACACACCGATGCCCCCTAGAGCCCCTTCATAAGCTCGTCTCTTGAGGGACGAGCATCTGTCTGTCTGTCCTTGCACCTTCTGGTGTCTACAACAACATGCAGTCCCATAAGCCGCCGTCCTTCTTGGGGTTGGCTGGGCGGTTCAAGCTACCTCTCGAGCTGCCCACAACCCTAGGAGCCCCCTTTTAGTCGCCTCTTATGACAGACTCTTCTACTCCGCGCCGTTAGGGGGAAATGGTTGTACCACCTGGAATTTGAATAAAACATTAATATATAACTATCGTGAAACGTGGAAGGAACGCTCTAGGTATGAGTGAATTGTAAAGGAAATTAACATAGAAAGAGTTTCTTTCGTTTCACTTTTTTCATTAAACGGTCGTGTAGTTTTTATGCGGTTTTGCCTTATTCATTACTTCACCACGACCTATTTCTTCTTTCTAGGTTTATTCTGATTTGTAACATGCTTCTATATATAGTAAAGTCACAGATATTTTAATAATATAGAGGGTATGGCTTACATATAGGTGGCGAGGTGTTACAATACAATATACACGCTTTCTACACTTATAGCCCCATACTAGGATTCTTTCCTATGTCGTGGGTACCATGGAAGCACACAAGATGAATACACAAACACACAGACCCAGAACATGAATCTAAACACATCATTCAGATACTTGTCTGGCGGGGAATCGAACCCGGAACCAATTGCGCGTTAGATCGATATAGTAACCGCTGCACCACGCGGATCATCTTATATACATAGATCCAGTATATTGCCTTCGGAGAAAGCAATTCACCAGCACGAAATTACGGGGATAACTAGCATGGAATAACAGTGGTAGCTATCGCATATTGGGGTTTCTGCCACGGTTGAAAAAATGTGTCATTTTCATAAAAAAACGAAACAATGACTAAAAAAAAACAATATTTTTAATCACTCTCAATTGTGGTTTGATGGGATTTGAAATAGACAAATAAAATGTGTGACGGATAGAAACTTAAAACAATCATTTGGTTACAAGTGATGTTACTAAATCAGGTTTTGTATTACTAATACATCATACTAAAACACGCCCATAATCGATAATCAACATTTGCTTAAAATGTAGGTAAATGTAAAGGGAATACTTATTGACATTTGATAAATATTTAATAGGTAAGGCAGCTAGTAACTGGGATCGATACAAAGAAAAGTACAACAGTCTTGACAGCGTTCTTTCACGTAGCTCCCATACCTGTATATTATATGCTATAAAACTTTTATACCTACCTAACATCTTTTATGTTTTGATCGGAAGTGAAATTTTCCGAAATAGTCATGGAAAACGGACAGACTCATGAATTTAGGGTTGTACCAGTTTAATGGTCGACACCTCAGTCTATCGTTGACGGTCAGCCGAAGCAGACAACTCTAAAATCATTCCGCGTTCTTAGTGCTACGATTACTTGCCTACTTAATTTAGTTTGATTAATTCAGTGATTGTAACAAGTTTAATTCGGCAATATACTGTGTTTTAAAATCAAGTCTGCAATTTATTCTCGTGCTAACATTCCCTATCAGAGCCCACAGTAGGTTATCCTGATACGATGAGCGAAAAAGAACCACCCCCTCCGTCATATTTTTATTATTTACTTATGCTTAAATTACTCATGTGTTTAAGTCTTTGAACGAGAACACAATTGTACTTAATACTGCTTATATAAAAGATAGGTATGTGTTTTGGTTGAGCCTGCATTACTTTCTACACCACTGCGCGTAGACCTTTTCTATTAGAGATTTTCTAGTAGACCAACATTAACAAAATCAAATATTTAAATTAATATAAATAGTTCCAAATGGTTTAACTAGCATGATTATTTCTGGCATTAAATAATTTTGGTATTTGAAGGATATGTATGACTTACATATGAAACATTTCATCCTGTCTCATCCATGCAGCATCTCTTTATGGAATTATTTACTTCATGCATGTTTTTAATTTCAACCTTGTAAAAAAGAATATATCAAAATTCATATCACTCAATGTGACCTAATTCCATAGTCTCAGCCTAACTGAAAACGATGACACAAGAAATTAATATAAAAAGCGCTGTGTAACTCAGTTTCGTCCTCCGTGGCTCACAAGGGTCTCTCCGGACCCCTTGATCTGTTAAGAGGCTCTCCGTGTCAGTAATAATGCCCTTAAATAATAGTATACCTTCTAATGGCGTCAACTCGCTCTTGGAAAACCTCGAGTGTTGCTTTCAACGTGACAAAATGTAACGAAAACATCGCATTATATCTACCTACCGATATTGAACGCGACTAAGGACTTTTTTGTAGGCTTTACTTTCGTTTTTTATTGTTAGTATGGTGCGTAGAATTTTTATGTTTGTTGCGTCTATCTCCCTGCTAGTGATGGTTTTTGGATTCATGTAGGAGGGATTTAGGCCTCCAGGTGGTCCTAGCTACTTACCTGGGAGGAGCCCGATGGGACAACGCGTTTAGAGAACTCCGGTTGCGTTCCTCCTGAGGACGGCCACCTGGAGGTTTTAGTGCGGTAAAAATCCCACATAACCCTGCGTCGCTCCCACGGAGTCGGGTACCTTTTGAAGGTTTCCCCTTCGAGAACAAAAAATAAAGAAGGCATTTTGGCTATATTCCATCATGATAGTGAAGTACGGGTTATTTGATTTCACGCAACTTGGATAAGTTCATGCCAAAGAAATGCTAGTATAAGCCCGTAGAGCAAATTGTAATTAATTTTTAATATGAACTAAATATATGCTAGGGATTCTAGCATTAGAGACACGAAGTTCAATCCACTCTTGTCTATACTGATTTTACGTTTTTATGAATGTAAAAGCATTAAATGTCAACGATATTAGTACAATAACTTTATCTGCCTAATAAAAAAAGTTTTAAGCATGTGTCCTGGTTTGAATAATATGGCCAGAGAGACATACTTATTTATTATATCCATCGAGTACTGACCAAATGCTGAGGACGAATCTTCAGTTAATCCAATCAATGACTCATCATGTGTTCAGTCATGTGTCAATCATGACACTCAGTTCATCATGATCACCCCTAAGAATAAGATAGATACTTTTGAAGGTGGTAAAACCAGTGTAGTTCAACCGAGGAGGTACCACCGCCACATTTATTTTCAACGTGAAGCATTCATTGTGTTTCGATAGAAGGGTGTGGTTGCCGGTACACCTATGTTCCTGAACCTATGTTCTATATGAAGTTGCTTACAGATGTCCTTGGGCAACGGTGACCACTTACCATCAGGTGGACTGCATGCTCTTTTGCTACTACATTATTATTAAAAAAGATACAAATTCATATTCTTCTTATGAAGCAATATTGAAACATTTCCGTAAAGAAGCGCTATATAAAAGTTGGAAGCAACAGACAATTAAAACAAACAATGTATTTTGCTCTCGTTTCCGACTTCTTAGTGTGCTGATCTGGAAAATTGTGGGCTTAGAATAATAAAAGACGCAAGTAGTATAACTTTTATGACTTAGGGTAGTACTAAAGAGCTATAGATATATCATTTCACGAATGCGCGTTGATCTTACATGTGTTGTACGCTGGTTATGTTTCAAGCGGGTCTGACCAAATATCGTTGTGTGTGTGAGCACTTATGCACGTAGTGACACGGTGCGCACACTAACGCATCGTGTATATACGATTCACTACAAGTAAGCTTCACGTGCCCTCGTGAAATATACCATCTATAGGAAGGTAATTTGCATAAAAGTAAATAAACGTAAAATTCTGCGGCCAATATTTACCATAAAACAGCGAATATACTTTAATATTCATCAACCCGGTAAAAATTTCGTATTTTAGCTGATAATACAGAGTTCGTTAAATTTTGGATTTAATGTATCCTATTTACTTAAGGATATTAATTAAGGACGAAACATACCTCTGAAGCCACTACAATAAAAGCTTAGCATCAAAATATAACATTATTACCAACCTCGAAATCACTGCTATACGGTACAGTACACACCTTTTTGAAGGTGGTAGAACCAATATAGTTCGACCGCGGAAGTACCACCGCCACACCTATTTCTAGCGTAAAGCATCTCTTGCGTTTCGATGGAAGGGTGTGGTTGCCGGCACACTTTTACATGAGGCGACCATCATAGTCCTCGTAGCAACGCATCTGTGATTGACTTCAGATGGAACCCATGTTCTGTACGAAATAGATTACAGACGTCCATTGGCAGCAGTAAGCACTTGCAATCAAGTGGACTGCATGCTCGTTTGCTACTTCATTTAATTAAAAAAAATACTTCTGAGAGTTAAAAAACCCAAATCCTAAAAGTGTTTGACGTCTACTAATTCGCACTTGGGCAGTGCGATTGTGGTCTAGAACTCTCTTTCTCAAGAGATGGCCCGTGCCCAACAATGGGACAGTAATGGGATGAAGTCGATTTCAACATAAAGTTCAGTTTTAACACACACGCACACATACACACGCTTTCTACACTAATAGCCCC
Source organism: Spicauda simplicius (assembly GCA_949699795.1). Taxonomy (NCBI): domain Eukaryota; kingdom Metazoa; phylum Arthropoda; class Insecta; order Lepidoptera; family Hesperiidae; genus Spicauda; species Spicauda simplicius. Next base: position 10,406,255 of record OX453071.1, on the reverse strand, counting down.
ACACTAGGATTTACTCCTGTGTCGTGGGTACCATGGACACACACAAGACGAATACACAAACAGAACATGAATCTAAACTCATCATTCAAATACCTGGCTGGCCGGAACTGGACCCGTACATATCCCATTAAATTGCGTGGAAGTGTCACAGAGGCCTATCAAATTACCCACCGTTACATTTAGAGTTAGAAGTATAGCAAATTGTGCGCGCGACTATACTTATTATTTTCATTCATATAAATATCTACGAGTTATTGGACACCCAACATAATATTGGTAATACCGCATTTTACATAGAGGTATGCAAACTTCTATTTAAGTATCACACTTTTTCACAAGTTTAAGCGGCCTCCCAGGATCGGCTGGGCCCACCGCTCCGTTTGGTCTTTACGGCGGTATACAACCACACATACCGCCGTCCTGCCCGGGGTCGCCTGGCCGAACAGTTTGAGCTTCCTCTCTAGCCGCCCGCATATCCGGAAGCCCCTTTTAGTCGCCTCTTACGACAGGCAGTAGACACCGTAGCCCTTTTTGGGTCCCGGAATTATAGGACAACTACAGATAGGCTACATACTCGTGTGCTACTGGCTTAGTAAAAAAAACTTATGCCACAGTAAATAGGTCATTAAATATGCACCAAAAAAACATGAATATCTTCCCTTAATTTGCATTTCAATAGAAACTAAGAGACTAATGAGGAGAACGCAAGAGAAGATTATAATATATATTTTTATGGTATAATACGTATATGATGTATTTATAACATATCTCGTCAACCCTTTATTGTCCCACTGCTGGGCAAGGGTCTTCTCTCAGAATGAGAGAGTTTAGGCCATAGTCCACCGCGCTGGCCAAGTGCGAATTGGTGGACAACATTCATAACATATATAATATCTTTATTGTTTCTGTTTAAAACACCTGCCGCAAATTTTCCAGCCACCCAGGGTTGACTGGCAGAGAATGCCATCAGGCATTAAGTTTGCCCTATTGTAACTTTTTAAAGTTGCAATAAATATATAAATAAATAAGCCTTTAAACCTCTTACATATCTGAATTTACAGAAAACATCTCAAACCCTTTAAAAATAACCTTACAGGTTGTACAGATGTGCAGACCTATAAAGATTAACCATCAAATAGCTCTTATATGTTTGCAATAAGTGGATATCATTAAAAAGCAACATATTGTATAGCATTCATATATATGTAAGATCATTTACAAGAACATCATTTGAAAAGTCTAATGAAGTGTTTAATTTAGAAAATGACTTTAATGTATACATATTAAGTCTATTACATAAGTTATATATCCGTATTTTATCTATGATATAAAATATCTGGTCATCATTACCTGTTATTTACATTTATATCACACAAGATATTTTATAGCGGCTTCGCCCAATTGGGTCGTATTTCATATAGTAAAGATTAACCTATACCTGCACAAACGTTCTCCTTACTATGGGAAACGCAATCCAGATAGTAAACAGTTTATAATTCAATCAGTAATTTAGCGTGAAAGAGTTATAAATATTAATGCATATACACAATCTTTCATACACACAATTGTATTAGTAAGTTACGTCAATAATTAGGTATTCATAAATCCATACATGCAATCCATAAATGCGTGCATGCGTAAATGCATAAATGAATATCAATCAACAAAGCGACGAACGTCCCATACTTATCCATATCTAATATAATTTCCCCATCATTTCCCGTTTCAACAAAACAGTTTTCGCTTGAATTCGCGGAAATCAACAATATTGTCGCTACCGAATCGAGATTAGGCTGTTATCACTGATTGATGAGATCGAGCAGATGCGTATTATTCAATTTAGATAAAAAGGCGGAGTTGCTTGACCGTAGGGCGATAGATAACTGAAGTTCTGAATACTCTGAAATGAGTTTGATTCAGACGGTTCAGTATAAACCCGACCGTCGGCGGACGAGAACGTCTCTCTCGTTCTTCTACATTTACGCTCGATATTATACATAAGTCAGTCAAAGCTAATACATAAATTTCAAATAGATATCGTTCAACAATGTTACCTTTAACGAAAAACCGTTTAAGTGATAAGTGAGTGCAGTTTTAGTGAACTTTGGCGCGACTTTTGGACTTTATTTGAAGGTAAGATTTAGTTTAAAAGTCGTCGAATAAAAGTAAAGTGGGTATATCTGTTATCAACTGACCCCGGCATTGAGCGATATTTGCTTATTTCTTAAATACGATATCGCAGAATTGGTTCAAATGAGCAAATGAATCTTTTATGGTCATTGCCAATATTATCATTACTTATCAAATACATAACAACGATTGCTTATCTGCCTATAACAAATTATACGAGTGTTTTAAAACAAAACAGTGGCCACTCTAAACAGTAACAAGTTTCTCAGCTCCAGTTGTTTACTTTGATAATGGCCACTACTTTACCAAGGCGAATTCAATTATTCAATAGAGAACCATGTACTCCGTTATTGGCGGTAAAATTATCTTTTTGGTGAATCTGCGTTCTTATCAATAGAAGAAATGATATAAGAAAATAAACTTTAACTTTTTTCTTCGGTGTCTCAGGTTCTAATCCTAAGAACGTACTTCTAATTTGTCACCGTACACAAAGTTTCCAGGTGGTAGAACCGGTGTAATTCGACCGGGGAAGTACCACCATCTTTTCTACTATTATAATATTTCTACGGTGAAGTATTTCTTGCGTTTCGATGGAAGGGTGTGATTGCCGGCACACTTTTCTATGAGTCGACCATCCATCATAGTCCTCGGGAATAGCAACGCGTCTGTGATTGACTTCAGACATGACCCCATGTTCTGTATGAAGTTGCTTTCAGATGTCCATGGGCGGCAGTGACCACTTACCATCAGGTGGACTGCATGCTCGTTTGCTCCTTCAATTTTATTAAAAAAAGTTACCTAACGTAGCTAACTTAGCACAATACTCTGTGTACTAGTTTTTATGGTAAATGTTAGACATTTAGCAGGAACCGTTTCAGCTTAGTCACTAATAAAAACAGGTAATACCAATCTCATTTAGTGGCAGGACTATAATCCTATTTGGGGTTGAATTCAGACATTCATACAAGGCAGTTACAACTTAGTGGCAGGTAAATATACCCCTTTTTGTGTTTGAACTACACCTTCACAAGGGTATAAAATCTAGTTCATTTTAGCCATCAGTAGCTCGATAAATAGTCGATGATGACTGCGTCTATCTAATTGATCCTAAATACTGTACTTTTAGTACATTTCAATATACTTGCAAATCGAATAGTATTATTAGAAGTAGCGTCAACATGTCCGAATTCAGAATAAAAGTTCTATTTGAAAAAAAAAACAGTTGCTACAAAGTAATAAGTTAATATTTTTTCTACCCATATACATTACAAAGTTATGTACCTACTTTCTTTATCGATTCCATTTTAGGAATTTAGGCACCTTAGTTCTTTTTTATAATAATGAAGTAGCAAACGAGCAGTCCACCTGATGATAAGTGGTCGCTGCCGCCTATAGGCATCTGAAATCTACTTCATACAGAACATGGGTTCTATCTGAAGTCAATTACAGATATGCTGCTACTCCTGAGGACTAGGATGGTCACCTCATATAAAAGTGTGCCGGCAACCACATCGAAACGCAAGGAATGCTTCACGTATGCATATACCCATATAGTTAAATATACAAAAAAAAAAATATATATATGATATGATATATATATGATATAGCTCATAGCCAAAGGTGGTAAGCTGGAAATCAAACCCATATCCTCTAAAAAAACAGACCGGTAACCTTTACCACGCGGGTCTGCAAATACATGACTCATTAATATGTATTTAATTTAAACTAAAATTGCCTGAAACGTAACGAAAAATATTAGCTTAGGTTCATTTACTCTGCACAGGTACACGGGAACCACTTTACAACAACATCAAAGTTAAACTAATGGTCAGTTTGTTCACGAATGGCTTACCGCCCTACGTGTGCCCTTTTTGTGTAAAGAAATTAAGGGCATACATGGGTAATACTGCCTTATAACAAGTGTGATAAGCGCTTCTCTGTCGAATTAAAGTAAATGTAACGGCTAAGATAGAAACGTCTCTTATGAGGTACAACCCATTATTGTCCCACGCCTGGGCACGGGTCTTCTCTCAGAAGGAGAGAGTTTTGGCCACAGTCCACCGCGCTGGCCAAGTGCGAATTAGTGGACTTCACACACCTCCGAGGACTTTTTTTTTAAAGAACAACGGGTGTGTAGGTTTCATTGCGATGTTTTCCTTCACCACCGAAAAGCAGTGATAATTAATTTCTAATGTGCACATAAATCATTTATTTACAACAATATTAGGTATCCAACGGATGTTATGCGAAAAGTATTAGTCACTTTATCTTTTAATCTGCAAATAGATAAGAATCCTTTCAGAAGTCGATCACTTTCTATTTAATAACTTCTTCAATTATAAAAATACCTACCTAATACAAATAACGAATAAACACTACTATGTTTTTTGCGAAAATTTAAATTCATTAAATTTAAATACGTGAACTTTGTTATTTTTTTAACCGACTTCTGTTACAAAGTAAGCGTATGAAAGAGTTTAAACAAAAGCATTTAATTATTTTCAAATAGGTAAGTTCTTTGTCTTTTATTTTTTGTTAGCGTGGTAATTTAAGTTTAACATATTTTCTTAGAAAACTGGAAACAATGTTCTTATAGAAGATGAGTACTATAAGTTAGAATTAACGATGAAAATACCGATCTTTTAATTAATAAGTTAAAATTTTAATATTTTAGAACAAGATAAACAAGGAACAATAAAATTGGCGTAGACGTAAGGTTGCCAGTATCAGCGTCGGGTGTTAAATATTTACCTATTTCTGTGCTACTTTGTTAGTCTTTAGTCCACTAAATCATTTAAAGCTCTATAATGTATTTTAATTTTTCAAAGGTTTAAAACTAAGGAGCCGACAATTTATTATAATGAATTTAAATAGCTATAACCCGTTTTCGGGTCGAATTCTCACCAAGTATAATGTACATTTACAGGTGGTAAAACCAGTGTAGTTCAACCAGGGATGTACCACCGCCACACCTATTTCTAGCGTGAAACATTTCTTGCGTTTCGATGGAAGGGTTTTGGGTATTCTTCTCACCGGTTCTCCGGTGGGGAAACGAGATAAGGTCTGAACGATGGAAGGGTGTGGTTGCCGGCACACTTTGTTATGAGGCGACCATCTTAGTCCTCCGGAGTAGCAACGCATCTGTGATTTACTTTATATAGAACCCATGTTCTGTTTGAAGTTGCTTACAGATGTCCACGGGTGGCAGTGACCACTTACCATCAGGTGGACTGCATGCTCGTTTGCTACTTCAATCAGATAAAAAAATGTAGCCCAGCTTTTATATTTGCCACCTAGCAACCCTACGAGAAAACCGGGAGAGGTATGTAAATTGAAGTAAACTCTACGGGTATACTGTAAACATTCTTGTTATGAACAAAACAAGTACTTATATACTTAGCCAATGTCCAGCTGTCATCTCCAGATATGATCATCTGTGTTTGAAACGTTATAAAAATAAATTATTGTTACATATTTTTATCCACTTATTGTGTATATCAATATTTTATATAGAGTCTTATAGAGACTCTGTAGAGGTCAAAACTTCTCTATAAAAGGATCGTGAAGGTCGAAAGCATTGTAACGTTAATAAGAAAGAAAAATAAGTAAGAAATGTTTTTTTTTTATTTGAATGGTAGGTAATGGTGGTAGCAAACGAGCATGCAGTCCACCTGATGGTAAGTGGTCACAGCTGCTTATGGACATCTGTAATCAACTACCTATATACTATATATGGGTTCCATCTGAAGTCAATCACAGATGCGTTGCTGCTCCCGAGGACTATGATGGTCGACTCATGTGGAAGTGTGCCGGCAACCACACCCTTCTATCGAAACGGAGGAAATGCTTCCCGCTAGAAATAGGAGTGGCGGTGGTACTTCCCCGGTCGAACTATACTGGTTCTACCAACTTGTAATAATATATTTTAAATGAGAAAACATACCAGATTACTAAGTAGTAATAAAATAAGTTAACCGTTTCTGCCGTTTCGCAGCAATTTTTATCTGACTGCGAAGAAATAGGGGATCTGTTTAAAGCGTTTGTATATATGCATATCGAATTTTTCACGAACTTTTTAAAAAAGTAAGTATTAATAAATTGTAATAAAAACCGACTGCATAAAACATTAAACTGAAAAATTCAATAATCTAACTACGATAACTATGTATAAATGGTGCGGGCGAGATTGTCACACGTTCCAAAAAAATCTACGAAAACCACGTTTGTCATATCGCGAGGGCTGTTTACCACAATTACAGGTTGTGGTAAAACAGATTTTAATTGCAATTCAATTTCAGCTGTCCATTGCATCTGTCTATTTGCATATTATTTGCTGGGTGTTTCGCCACGACTACTAAAATAAACATAGTTGTAATATGTATATTTACAGTCCACCTGTTAGTAGGTGTTAACGGACATTATCCCATAGACATCAATGGATGCCCATGGATATCAGTAACTTCTATTAAGGGTTCTACCTGAAGTCAATTAAGATACGTTGCCATTCCGTTGAACTAAGATGGTCGCCTTCTATAAAAATTAGCTGGCAACCACACCCTTCAACCATTTGGTAAATTGTATTGGCATTTGTATTGATTCTATCATATTGTAAAGTCATTTAAAATGAAGTTGTACTCGTACCTATTATGCGATATAGTTCTACTACTACTACTGCTGTGCCTTGATTGCTATTGATAATATTCTGACCTGGGCCTATTGTTCATAACCGAGTTGACTATCTCCGTACTACAAATCTACTCTAAAAGCGAAAGTAATTATCATTTAAATTACACGGCCAGAACTTTACAGATTTTAGATGCTAAATAATATCTCAAATATGGACTACAACTATATTTTAAACCATTTCATTATCTTTAATAGTATTGTTTTGATGCGAATGATGCGATATCTAACACGAGGACTTGAATTCTTCAAAATATGTTACAGAACTTTCAATAACATAAATGTTGTCACTCTTCCAAACTATATTTTTGCAAATATATGCAATGAACGAGCGCACAGAGTTTTCATTTTTATTATAAGTATGTAAGGGTTTTACAAACATTTTTTCATATCAGATTCTATAACTAGAAAACCTGAAGACCCCATTTTCTGTCACTTTCACTCCCATTGTTGAGGACCATTTGGACAGAGATACGTATAACCATATTTATTTTCATTTCCTTTGACGCGGCTGCGTGAACAAGTAATTTCGCAACTTGTTGCATGCCATATTAATATAAAGACAGTTGGGACTCTTTAGAGTCTTCCTATAAACTGTTTTTATTGGAAAACTCTAAAGAGTCCCAAAGTAAAAATCCCTTAATAGATTTCTACCCCGTTAAGCAATGAGTTTCAGTAAAATACGAAACACGTCTTCAATTCCATTAAATAATGTTTATCCGAGACTTGAAGTGATTAGACTAAGAAATCACGTTGTCTCATACATTTTTTCACCCCCTTTAGGGGATGAATTTCCAAAAAACCTTTCTTAGTGCACGTCATGAATGGAACCCCTGTGCTAAATTTCAAGTTTCTAGGTAACTACTACTTCCGTCTACTGAATTGTTTCGGCTGTCCGTTTATAAGTCAGTAATTAAGTCAGTTTTCTCTTTTATATACCCTATTTAAATAGATATGATTAAACGATGTAAATATGTTATTATTTCCTGTAGTAATAGTGTTATATTAAGTCGCTAACGTAGAATGAGTGGTTCTTTAATGGTAATCAAATAAGTATCGATGACTGTAAACAAGCTTGTAAGGAATATATTTAAATAAATTCTATGTACATCATACTAAGTGGTTATATATAGCTAGTAATAAAAACTATGTACTTATGGTATAAAAATCTTTGTTTGTCGGATTTTCTCAGTTCACGTGTTCTATACCAATAATAATGTAAAAAAATATATATATATACGTGACGAATAGATAACCTCTTTCCTTTGGGAAGTCGGTTAAAAATATTGCAACTGTCAAATTGTAAGTGCCTCGCTATGGAGGTAGGCCTATGTAAAATGAAAATATTTCATTTCATATCGTGCCCTATCGCTGGATTCTTGTCTTTTCCAATAACGGATGCTTGACAATACTCTTTTATTTTTATTTATTTGAATGCAGTTGCAAACTAGAATGCCCTCTGATGGTGAATAGTCACTGCCACCCATAAACATCTGTTATCAACTCTATATAGAACTCTACTCCCGAGGACTATGATAATCGCCACATTTGAAAGTGCACCGGCTACAACACCCTCCTACCGAAACGTTAGAAATACGGGCCAGGTGAGAGGCTGGGCCCACCGCTCCGTCTGGTCTTTACGATGGTATGCGACCAAATATACCGCCGTCCTACCCCGGAAGCCCCCTTCTAGTCGTCTCTTACAACAGGCAGAGAACCCTAACTCTATACTAATCCCGGAATTACAGGGACAGCACTGATTCTACCTATCAAACACTCTGTTAAAAAGCGAATTGATGAAGGTATTGTCCTATATAAGTAATGATACTGATAAGCAACAGCGACCACATAAAATCAGGCGAATCGTAAAAAATCTAACGGAAATCAGATCACAAGAACATAAAGCTGCCAAGTGCTGAAGTATTCCCATTTACGACATGTCATAACTGTCATGACATTTTCAACCCTAAATAAATACACGTAACGATGATATTAAGATGGCAATCGTTACAATTAGGCAGTGTTCAGGAAGTTCCCGGGAGATTTATTACGATAATTATTAGATTTGGTCGATTGGCGAAAAGACGGCTTCTGAGAATTGAATACTCCTCTATATTATGATACTATCTGTATGATACAAAACTCACGATTTTACTTCTGCCTTGTAACAATGTTATGTTATGTCGTGTATAGAGTGAGAAGAGAATAGAGCACTTTCACGCAAGTTCCTAGAACGACTATGGTTTGACTGAAGAAATATTTAAAGGTGGTTACAACCAGTGTAGTTTGACCAGTGAGATACCACCGCCACACTTATTTCTAACATGAAGCATTCCTTGCGTTTCGATGGAAGAGTGTGGTTGCCGGCATACTTTTATATGAGGCGACCATCCTAGTCCTCGGGAGTAGCAACGCATCTGTGATTAACTTCAGATAGAACCCTGTTCTATTTGAAGTTGGTTATAGATGTCCATGGGCGGCAATGACTACTTACCATCAGGTGGACTGCATGCTCGTTTGCTACTTCATTATTATAAAAAAAAACTACAACCAGAACTTTTTCTTGCGAAACAGTTCCTGTGTTCCGTTGGAATAATGTGCTTACCAGTTCGTATTGAGGCACCTTAGTCCAACCAGAGGCGTACTACCGCTATACCTATTTCTAACGTGAAGCATTCCTTGCGTTTCGATAGAAGGGTGTGGTTGCCGGTATACTTTTACATGAGGCGACCATCCTAGTCCTCGGGAGTAGCAACGCATCTGTGATTAACTTCAGATAGAACCCTGTTCTATTAGAAGTTGCTTACTGATCTATGGGCGGCCAGTGACTATATACCATCAGGTGGACTGCATGCTTGTTTGCTACTTCATTATTATAAAAAAAAACAACAACCAGAACTTTTTCTTGTGAAACAGTTCCTATTTTCCGTTGGAATAATGTGCTTATCAGTTCGTATTGAGGCACCATAGTCCTCAAGTAGTGACAGATCTGCTGCCGTCCTCAGGTACCATTCCAATTTAATCTGGGATTGATTTCAGATGTCACTGGACAAACGTCACTTATCACATGAAATACATGCTCGTGTGGTACTTGTCTTTTTGAAGTGAAACTTCTTTAGGCGCATGAGGGTAAAATTTTTACAGATGAAACGTCACGCCGATATGCAACGGAAGTGTCGGAAAAGAGAGAGAGAGTGATCGAGACCGATTGAGAGAGAGTAAGACAGGGCGAACGTAGCATGAGCAACTAGCCGTGGAGTGAGAGTAGGGAGCAAGCGAGTGAGAAAGATTGAGAGAAAAAGTGAGACAGAGCGAACGTCGTATCACGCCTTTTTCCCTTCCTCTTAATCTTGGAAATTTAAAGTTTTAGATTTGTATAAATATAAACAAGATTTATAAATTAGTTCGCCAAAGAAGTTTCACTTCTGACATGTGTACTTTGTACGCACGCATGTTTTTTTTGTAAAGATTACCTCAAACACAAATAAACCTATTGCGTAATAAGTAAAAATGAGAGTAGTATATTAGATTCAATCAGGGTAGCAAGAAATATTATATTCCGTATAGAAATCAGATATTTCCACTCAATTTTATGATGGAGTCTGAAATCGAGCGCCTCAGGTTGTAATAGCACAATCTTTCTAATCGTATATAGGCGAAAGTTTGTAATTACTCTTTACCGAACTAATGATGAATTAAATTTACGACAGTCATAGTATGTGTCCTGGATTAATTTACCTATAGAAATATATTTGACGAAGTAAACATAGCCGAAGCGAGCGGAACGGCAGGAAACGATTAATATAAAAGATGCATAAGATCAAAAGGAAAAACAAAGGTTTTTCAAAGTAGTAGAATCAGTGTAGTTCGACCGGGGAAGTACCTGTTTCTAGCGTGAAGCATTTCTTGCGTTTCGATGGAAGGGTGTGGTTTCAGGCACACACACACACACACGCTTTCTACACTCATAGCCCCACACTAGGTTTTTTTCCTGTGTCGTGGGTACCATGGCACATTTTTATATGAGGCGACCATCATAGTCATCGGGAGTAGCAACGCATCCGTGATTGACTTCAGATGGAACCCATGTCCTGTATGAAGTTGATTACAGATGTCCATGGTTGGCAGTGACCGCTTACCATCAGGTGGAATGCATGCTAGTTTGCTACTTCAGTCAGATAAAAATAAAGAATATTATGTAAAGATAACCCTTAGTGATATTAATCTTAAGTAACCATGTACGAACTTGGTATATGTACACTAGTTGAACACAAACCTAACAACGAGAGAGAACAAACATCTAGCAACACCTCTACACAAACACCGATGTTCACTCAACCACCTGCACCACTCTCTATACAAAACCTATTTAAGATATTTAAGACCCTCATTTCTTACCAGACTATATCAGGAGGAGGTTACTGTTTTTGAGAGTAGATATATATTTTTAAATGTATGTATATCCATTTGGCACGCGCTTTTTCTCAAACAGCTTAACTGATTGTAACATACGACATTGGAATTGACTGACTTCGCAGAGTAACGAGTTATGAAATAAAAGTTGAGAAGGACGATATTCTTATTTGTTCATCTGCTTCTATGTTACCACGGGTTTTCAATGCAAAAACCAAAAAGAAAAACTAAAGCAGTAGTCGGGTAAAAAATAAAAATGTGTGTCCAAAATTTTTAACCCTCGTAGCAGAAATAGGGGTAAAAAAATATTTCTATACGATTTACAAGTGTATCCGTATATCTATATATCTTCGTATCTGTGTCTGTGTAGCCGTCGCCTTAAAACAGAGGGGGGCTATTTGAATGTTTTTTTTTCATCTTGGTAATACATTAACTTGGCATTCCTCCCACGTGACAGCGTTGAAATCAAAATATTAGTATGAACGTGGAATTTAGCGGGCCCATACCTATTTTTTTTGTTTTTATAATGATTATTAAGGGTAGTTTTTATTCTTATTTCTAATTCAGTTTCCATAATTATATTTTATTAATATATATCTATATTTTGTAAGGATTTATCTAATATCGAAAATAAAAACAGATTTATTGCCGCCTTTGAGTGGAAATAACCTGGGCCATTAGGCCTAATACGTAACATATATATTTATAAAGGTAATAGAGCCCTACATGGCTCTACTGCGAAGGCGTTACTACCCTTATTTCTCTCTTGTAACAATAGTTAGTACTTAAATGCTACTTGAATGTTAGCACAAAGTGTTCTTAATTGAAAGGTAGAATAAATATAAAACTATGTGTACGAGTTTTGGGGAGGCTACCTCAATTTGTCAATATAAAACAACTAATTGCATTGTAATCTATAAAATTACACACGTATAAGAATTTCAGAGCTTTCACGACCTAGTACTTACAGAATTTCATAGTTCTCACGACAAGTTCCAGGTATTATTATTTCCTTTACTAGATTACCACTTAAGAAAAAATAACAATAAATTATTTTGCCTAAAAATCGATTTTCGGGAAAAATAATTTATTGTATACAGATTACGTTGTAATCTGTAAAATTACATATGTAATACAAATTTCATAGTTTTCATAACAATTACCTGGACGTTCTCTCACTAGATCGTTAATATTGACTATCTAGTGCCTATCATGAAGTAACAGTCCGGCTATAAAATAACCATAAAATGAACTTAAGTTTCGTGACGGCGAGAACTTAGTGATACTTAAGGTAATATAATTACACTTAATACTTTTTGTTGATTATAAAACACATTAGTGGATTTTTTGTAATCAATTTGTATAGTGCCACTTTTAAATCAATTTATTGCAGCAACAATGCATGCTTTACTCTACATAAAGGGCGAAACATGACATAACATTCTGAGTCAGACGTCACAAGTAATTTTAAATAATAACTTGTTTTAATGAGTTCGTTAAAATGTCGCATATGCGGCAAAAAAGAGAAATTTAATGCGATTTTGATTTTTATTTTATTTTCTCCAAAAAACTTATTCTCCTCTTGTCGCAATCCGAAAAAATTAAGTTAAGAGTAAGGTTAAAAAGCTTTTTTTCCCAGCTAGATATATATACTTTGAAAAGTTAAATTTAATTCCTAGATCTGGGTGTTCTTATATTCATTATGTAGATTGGTAAGCATCTACATAAGCAGGTGCCACCAAAAACGAATCCTAAGTGGGATTATGTTCGTAAAACGCTTTATTAAAACACATAACTATATGTCATCGATGAAATAAAAATAAAATTTGTATTGTATTGGTTTGATACCAAAATATACAAGACACAATATTACAGATCACGTCGTAAACCAACTTTTCCAAGCAGTGAGTAAAACTTTGCCATATTTGACAAACTAAGGTGCTCAGTGAAAAGTGGCTGCACCGTCTGGCTATAAAAATGTTCATAAAGCTACCGTAAACAACGTTAAGGCAGGCACTTCGGGACACTTTGTGATATAAACACGTCTTAGTTTTGAGTGTAGTTTCTATAACATTAATATAATACAGTTACTACTAAGCCCAGTACCGTTTTATAGTCTCTTAGTGTGATATTATCTGTATGGGTTTAATATCAATTTCCGGGAGAAGTTTAAGATTAAAAGTACTGTTGGCGTTCTCAAAATACCGATACTAATATAATAAACATTTACGATATTTTTATATGAAAACTTATTTAAAGTAAATATTACAATAATAAAAACATTAAAAAAAGAAGAGGATATAAGTTGTCATGGGTTGTCAATGGTCGGTCGTGCGAAAAATAATAAAGAAAGTTGTGAACTAAGAGTTTGATATATAAGTAATTGTGATGTGAGAATAATAAATAAATAATATAAATAATTGTAAACTAAGTATCTGTTAAATAAATAATTGTGATGTGAGAACGTATATTATTACAGTACGTAAAAAAATATTTTGGAGAAGTGTAATTTATTATTTAAATGATCTCGTGAATCCACTCATTTGTGTAAAGGTGGCGAACGATCACGGAAGGCATCAAGGCATTGTGGATGTTTGTCGGTCTTTGATTTCAGGCACTAAATCAATCTAAAACCATACTGTGAAGTTATTGATCCGTCCGATCCCGCGCATTACTGCGAACTCATTCATACTACCACAGACGATACTCTCCTTCGATCCGTTCGAAAGGGCTGGTTTTATATTGTGCCAATCACAAAGAAAGCAAGCATTGCAATTTGCAGTTTAAAGCTATTGCATAACTTTTATCGCAGGCTTTGAGCGCGGCGACCGAATCAAGAGGTTCCCTAACGAAAAAACCTAACACCCCCCACTCCGCCTACCATGTAGCACGGCCGAGCGTTCGATTAACGTGTATGTATATGGTACGACAGCACGAAGCTCGCACGGATCGAGACAAGCTGCTCGAAAATTGTGACTATGTAAGCAGCTGTTCGTGAGAAAGTTTATAGTATCAAAGAAAAAACTTGAATTAATTTCAAAGAAAAAAAATACTACATAAATAATTGTAATTGCCCAAATTATTAAAAAAAAATATGCAATAGCTTTACCACGGTAGTCCCCGAGGGCCGCACGTTTTTTTCTTCTTATCTAGTTTATATTTTCTTCAACATCCTAGACTTTGCCCCCAGGTGACATTTTAAGAGGCACGGCAGAGTTTATTTATTCCAACAAGACGATTTCTCTCCGCCGGTTTATTTCTAAAGAGGGCGGTAAATTAAACATCAGCCCCGGGCAGTTGAACCCACGCAAGCCACTGACATAACCAACATTTAAATGGTAACAGAAATGAAAAAATAATATTAAAGTAATAGAAATTATATAACCAGTGCCTATAATAAACTCGTACTAACGTTATTACGTTGTTGTTTACGTTAATGTGAACTACATTAAAGTAAACAATAATTGTTTACCTACGTTTTTGCCCATCATTGCAAGATGTGGAAAAACGAAATCGTAAGCGTACGATGTATTGGCGAAAAATAAGCAATACTTGCTTTGAGGACACTCATGATACCGGTCCAAATCTAAAAACAAACAAACATTTTTTTCGAACAGGTTGAAAAAAATATATTTCTATCAGATGTCTACGTCTTTGTGCATCTTCAGAACAGAGGAAATCCTTATGAGATTATCCTCTTACCCATGACCGTAGAAATTATTACTTACTATCAACTCATGACAATCTAGCATAGGCCTCATCTAGCATGCTCCACCTTTACTGCCTTTTCCTAGACGTGGTCGTCATTCCAGGATTCTTCTTCTCCATAGGTTGTCAATTAAACAAACTATATGATGTTTATAGGTGGTAGGACAATGTCCCTGTAGTTCCGGGATCAGAATAGGGCTACGGTATCCTCTGCCTGTCGTAAGAGGCGACTAAAAGGGGCTTCCGGGGTTGCGGGCGGCTAGAGTGGGAGCTTGAACCGTCCAGCCAGGCGATCCCGGGAAGGACGGCGGTATGTGTGGTCGCATATCGTCGTATAGACTAGACGGAGCGGTGGGCCCAGCCGCCCATCTGGGAGGAGCCCGATGGGGCAACACGCTTAGAGGATTCCGGTGGTGTTTGTTGGAGATCCCTGAGTCCTCTTTTTAGCGCCGAGGATGGCCACCGGGGGGGTTTTAGTGCGGTAAAAATCCCACATAACCCTTCGTCGCTCCCACGGCGTCGGGTACCTTTTGAAGGTTTCCCCCTCGAGAAAAAAAAAAAATAAATAATAATAATAATAATAATAATAATAATAATAATAAAAAATAAAAAAAAAAATAAAAAAAAATAAAGGTGGTCGGACAATGGTTCGAGCGGGGAAAAACCTCCGCCACACCTATTTCTAGCGAGAAGTAGTTGTTTTGCCGTACACTTTTATTTGAGGCGACCATGTTAGTCCATGTTAGTCCTCCGGAGTAGAAACGCATCTGTGATAGACTTCAGATAGACCTCTTGTTCTGTATGAAGTTATTCACAGATGTCCATGGGCGGCAGTGACCACTTACCATCAGTAGGATTGTATGCTCGTTTGCTATTTCAAATTTATAAAAAAAGGTATGCATTGCCAATTCAAATTGAATAAAATACGCCTACCCACATTGTTTAGTTTCAAAACTTTATAACTATACAATAACTTATAGACTATGAAGGTATAACAAACTAAGATCCGCAGTGTAAAGTGACTACGTCGGGTTATAAAAACAGTCGTAAAGTGACGCTCAAACCTCGTTAAGGCACTGCGCGGTACAATAAAGATGCTTATTGAAATAACCACACCTATCTAAGTGTATAGCTTAAGACGATTAACTTCTATCTCTTTTATTGCACTATCAGCGTTCAAATATATTTTTGAGAAGATGTATTCTAGGGTTGTTATATGAAAATATTATACCAGTTTCAGGTACGCTACCGGATATCAAATTATAAATGAGCATACAGTCAACTTGATGGTAAGTGGTCACTGCCGCTCATAGACATCTGTAAGCAACTTCATGTAGAACATAGGTTCTATCTGAAGCCAAACACATATGCGTTGCTACTCCCGAGGACTGAGATGGTCGCCTCATGTAAAAAAGTGTGCCAACAACCAGACCCTTCCATCGAAACGCAAGAAATGATTCACGCTAGAACTAGGTGTGGCAGTGGTACTTCCCGGGTTATACTGCACTTGTTTTACCACCTATCTAGAATTCTAAATTGAAATTTGATAGTGATTTCTGCATGCAGAAAATTTCCTTCGCAAGTTAGCTCGACAATGTTATTAGTTTAGGTATTACTGTGATCCATGGTTTCCATAGCTAGTCTAGACCAAAGTCATTCATCATCTCGTATACTTCTGGTGACCAAAGTTAGACATTATCGTTTTTTTTTTTTATTTGACTAAAGTAGCAAACGAGCATGCAGTCCACCTGATAGTAAGTGGTCACTGCCGCCCTGCGACATCTGTAATCAACTTCATACAGAACGTGGGTTCCATCAAAGTCAATCACAGATGCGTTGCCACTCCCGAGGACTATGATGGTCACCTCATGTGAAAGTGTGCCGGTAACCACACCCTTATATCGAAACGCAAGAAATGCTTCACGGTAGAAATAGGTGTGGCGGTGGTACTTCCCCGGTCGAACTACACTGGTTCTACCACCTTGAAACCTTTTAGGACAAAGACCAGGCAAGATAATGGCTTTTTGTATTTGGCTACATTGTGAGTAAAGTGTAATGTTTAATAAGTTATTTACTTGCCTTTGCATAATTAAATTGTTTTGTTGTTTATATAGTAAAAAATACTACATCACTACATAGTATAAAACAAAGTAGCTTCTCGCTGTCTGTCTCTATGTATGCTTAGATCTTCAAAACTACGCTACTCATTTCAATGCAGTTTTTTAATAGATATATAGATTCAAGAGAAAGGTTTTTATGTATAACACATGTATAATATAGTGGAGAAACACTGATAATTTTGGATTTTTGTATTTTTTGCGGAACGAAGTTCGCCGGGTCAACTAGTGTTTAATAAATTATTGCCTTTGCATAATTAAATTGTTTTGATGTTTATTTAGTAAAAAATAAATAAACCGTCCTTGATTTAAAATGCGGAAGATATTATTGTTCTACGATAATGCATTACCATACAAGTTATTAGCAAAATAAATTTATACACGCTAAATTACTTACTTAATATCCAACATAATTAATTTAATATAAATACCCACGATAACAAACAGAGAGTAAACATTTAATTTTATAGAATTAGCATATATTTAACTAATACATGGAAATAAATATTAACACGAACTAATGTAAACTATTTACGTAATAAACTTCGCGCACAGCACGAATTGTTTATAATTTTACTTGTTACGCGTCGCCCATCGAAACCCAATGAATGGCATAAGTTTATCTAATGCAATAGGAATATTCCCATTTATATTCATTTGTAAGGTGTAAAGGAATATCCTAGTAAACAGAGAATATCTTAGTAGATAGTTGATCGGAAATTTGAAATCAAAAGAGAATAAATTTAAAGGTCCAAGATTCAGTTACCTGGAAAAAATCAGTTTATTGAACTTAAGTGCTTATTAAAAAATAATCTTCAATAGAGAGATAGATTATGTAGGTCTTCATACCTGAAAATTTTTCAAAAGAAGACGAATATAAAAAAATAACCAGGACGACTTGACCAGCCTAGTAAATTATGGTCTTCATTATACTCACTTTAAAGGAAAACATGTGCCTAGCAGTGGGGCAATAGAAGCTCATTCACGACAGAAAAGATTTGTATGGCTTTGGAAAATATTGATTCAATAGCTTTCCATTAAGCTAAATTTAATTTTATCTCAAGCACCTTTACTATCTACTATCTGCGTATCTAATATTATTATTGATTTATCATTATACGCTTGGTGACTAACTCTATGTATGTATTTTAAGTTAAATATTTTCCCTAAAGTAAATTACCATCATTACATAGTATAAAACAGAGTCACTTCTCGCTGTCTGTCCCTATGTATGCTTAGATCTTTAAAATTATGCTACGGATTTTAATGCAGTTTTTTAATAGACAGAGTGATTAAAGAGGAATGTTTTTATGTATATACACGCATAATATAGTAGAGAAACACTGATAATTTTAATTTTGACTTTTAGGCGGAACGAAGTTCGCCGGGTTAACTAGTATCAGATAAAGGTGGACAGAATCTTAAACTTAAAACGCTTTCTACACTCATAGCCCCACAGTAGGATTTTCTTATGTATCGCGGGTGCCATGGACACACATAAAGACGAATACACAAACAACCAGATCCAGAACAGAAATCTAAACTGATCATTCAGACCTGTCTGGCCGGGAACGAAACCGGAACCCACTGCGTGTTAGACTTGTATGGTAACCGCACCGCCTCGCAGGTCGTCATATATTGAAGAATGCGAAGTTCTGTTATTTCCATATATTAGGAATTACAGGTATTTTGATCATTGCATTTTGTTCAGGAAGAATATAGGACAAATATCAAATTATAGCAAAATAGAAAAGCAAATTATTGTACATAGAGTACTACTCTATGTTAGTTTAGGGTATTTGGCGATAAAATATCTAAGAATTAGGAGGGTAATAATTAACTAGCAGAATTATTCGTCGAATGAAAAATTTTGTGATTATAGCACACACATTAATTCTGATGATACTTATTCTTAAGACTGAGGCTCGAATCAAATCGTTTATTTGCTTGAATATAGGTAACCAAGGTATAATACATATAAACTACAAAAATACATATGAATTACAAACGAGTTCTATTTGATAAGCAATTGAAACTAATTCAGTCTCAATTTTAGGTTATACAAAGTTAAAGATTCATCCACTATTAAATAAAAAAGTAAATTATCGTAAATTATTGCAAACTGAAAAGATATCGTCTAAATTTCAATTTCGCAACATTGAGAAATTGACTATGACGCTAAGAGTCACTCACACGAGTAGAATTTATGACTCGTAAAATTTTACGCAGAACGTCTTTGTCTTCCATTTTTAGTTGAGCGTGCGAATATAAATGGTCGTGTTGTTTATTTGACGGTAGCCACTGATGACTTACTTAAACTATACAGTACAATTCTAAATTGTATACCTTATCTTTACCAGTCTAGGATTTGACGTCTTAAAAAAAACACGCTTGGTGGCTAACTCTATGTATATGTTTAAGAAAATTACCATCAGTATATAGTATACAACAAAGTCGTTTTTCGCTGTCTTTAAAACTACGCTACGGATTTTAATGCAGTGTTTTTTAATAGATAGAGTGATTAAAAAGGTTTTTATGTATAATATAAAACATGCATAATATAGTAGAGAAACACCAATAATTTTAGATTTTTGACTTTTGGGCGGAACGAAGTTCGCCGGGTCAACTAGTATCAGATAAAGATGCACAAAATCTTAAACTGAAAACGCTTCCTACACTCATAGCCCCAGACTAGGATTTTCTTCTATGTCGTGGGTACCATGGACACACACGAGAGAATACACAAACACCCAGACCCAGAACATAAATCTAAACGCATCATTTAGATACCTGTCTGGCCGGGAATCGAACCCGAGATCCATTGCGCGTCAGACCGGTATGGCTCCACCACGCGGGTCGTCTAAAAATGTCGTGATTCTAATTAACTAAGATAGTAAGATACAATCAATATGCTTTGACCGAGGTGTCGCGGTCACTTGACTACTTCTATCGTGAAGTAATTCATACGTGTCGTTGGTAATTAGAAATCCAGCTGACTTAAAGACAAGGTGGTTTTGTATAGTCGAATACGTAGAGTCGGTTATAGATGTCCAGAGTCAGAAGCGACCACTACAAGGTTCGATCCATGTTTTTGGCTACTTTTTATAATATGAAAGTAGGTAACGAGCATGCAGTCCAGTTGATGGTATGCTGCACATGAATATCTGTCCCAATTATTTTTAATTATTCGTAATTATTCGTAAGTTCGCATTATTCGTACACCCCTTACTAACCCTGTGAGGTAGGTTAGAAGGCCTCGGTTAAGTTTGTCTTACACGGTTAAGACTAAAAGACAGCGATACTTAATACTGCTATTGTTCGGCAAAAACAGGTGTGTAACGTACTTTCGGATTCCTATCACAAAGTGATCAGCCGCCTTCAAATGTACGAAAGACGGTCGTCCATCAAATGATCAACGGTTTATATAATTTTACTAGCTGTGCCCGCGACTTCGTCCGCGTGGCACGCAACGCAAGCCCTCAAGGATGAATAATTTTCCCCGTTTTTTTCACATTTTCCATTATTTCTTCGCTCCCGATAGTTGCAGCGTGATGTTATATAGCCTAAAGCCTTCCTCGATAAATTGTCTATTCAATACAAAAAGAATTTTTAAATTCGAACCAGTAGTTCCTGAGATTAGCGCGTTCAAACAAACAAACAAACTCTTCAGCTTTATATATTAGTATAGATTAGTATAGATTATAAACTAGATACTAGAATAAGAATGTTGTTAGTAACGTATTGAGAGACCAAAATAAATTCTCCATTGTACAGTGTAGCTAAATAGCTCGGATTGAACTAGTTCGGGTGAATTCTCCTATTGTGTCATTTTGTTGAGGAACAAACGATCAGGCCATAAATTTCTAATTAGTCACGTCCATATCGTAATGCAATTAATAACTACAATATACGTTTTCTTACGTCGATGATAATGAATCTGATGAAAATAGTTTAGAAACAAGTAATATTGCTGAATTATAAAAATATCAGCTGTTTAAAAGCGTTTTTTTTTTTTGGAATATAAAAGTGTAATGCATTTGGGTGTCGTGTTTGGTGTCATAAATTATAATAATTGGGTTTTTTTGTTATGATTTCTGCGATCTCTCTTTTTCTGCGATCACACTCCTTACTGCTCTACATAAATGTATGTATGTAGAGCAGTGCCCTCTCGATCGGGAGGTTCGAGGTTCAAACACAGGCACCACTGTTTTTTTTTTTATTATGTGCGTATTAGAAATTAATTATCACTGATTTTCGGTGGAGGAAAACATCGTGAGGAAACCTACACAGCCAGGAGTTCTTTAAAAAAAAAATCTTGGAGGTGTGTGAAGTCCACCAAGTCGCACTTGCCCAGAGCGGTGAACTATGGCCTATAACTCTCTCATTCCGAGAGAAGACCCGTGCCCAGCAGTGGGACAATAATGGGTTGACAACGACGACAACATACATACATACATACGCTCAAAAAACATTACCCTCCTTCTGACGTAGTTGAAGATAATATTTGCTCAATAAATGGCGTTAATTAGTGTATATGACGCTCTACGTCACGTAATGACCATTAGGCGCTGACAATAGGTAACACATGACACGCAATTAATACTATACTTCACATGTCACTTATGCTGTAACTTGTGTTAACGTCGTTATAGTTGTTTTCATACAGAAAGTAAATGCGTAAATCTGGCCGATGGATAATTTGTTTGTAAGTCACAACCTAAAGACAGGCCAGTAATCGTACCAGAGGCCTAAAAATATTGTTTTTAGTTGAAAATTATCGTATCTATGATTGGGATTTATCCAATTAAAGTATTAGGTAGGAAGACTGGACGGAGTCCCGAAATATTCGACGAACAAAAAAAATAACATAAGGACAATGTACATAGTATCAAAATATTTGGCAAGCAAAAGAAAGGTCTCCAAATCTACCTGGATATGGATGCCGTATAACTAAAATGTTTGTTTCCCGTGAATATAATTCCTAATGAAAATTATCGTACGATTCGCGTACGATAGTAGTATACCATACATGTCGTGAATTTATCGTACATGTATGATAGTTATCAGTACATGTACAATAATTATCGTACGGTTCCGAACGCCGGTATATAAGCTGTGTCGATAGTAAATACTAAATAAAAATTTAATTTTAGAAACATTTACTAGAGAAGAATTTTATTGTTATCGAAAGTTTTACGTAGGATCGTAAATCAAATATTAAAAATATTCATGACGCCCACGAAAATATTAACCTTGCATATAATAGAAACGCATAAAATCGAATCAGAAAAGTATAAATATAGTAACCCAACATAAAAACGTACATCATAATTTTGGATCTTAATAGTGTAGCAGCAAACGAATATTCAGTCTGTATGATGCTAAGTGGCCACCATTATCTGTCGTAGCATTACTATATCTAGCAAATACTACTGCTAATATTTCTTGATGTGTGTGTCACAGGTATCACAAAAGTATTCTTTCAGAATTCGAATTTCTAACTTAGATATTCCGAAAATCCACTATTCCATTTAATGATTTTGTTTTGAATTTTCTTTCATTATAAAATCAAAAATCTCCTGTTGTCAAACGGATTATAATAAATAGTTTTTCTAAAGGCCCTTTCATAATTCTTTAAAATAAATGTTTTTTCTAAGGGGCCCTTGATAAGCTAATGAAGGGTATTAGCTCGGTTCCTCAGTTCTACCGCTTGCCAACAGTCAATATGTATCATTCGGTGAGATTGCCACTTTGGTAGCACACTTTCACATGAGGCGACCACCATAGTCTTCGGGAGTAGTAACGCATTTGTGATTGACAGATGGAACCCATGTTCTGTATGAAGTTGATTACAGATGTCCATGGGCGGCAGAGACCATTTATCATCAGGTAGACTCGTCTGCTACTTCAGATACTACTAAACTTGTACACGAATCGATGTAAACCCAGTTCTAGCATTATATTACAAACTCCTGTGGTTTCTCTTAATGCTATTTAATTGTAATTGTTAAATGATATATAAATTAAAAAAAAAAAGTTTTGCTCTTTACACGTTTAGCCGAGGTTAGAACGAGAGATTGATTATCAATACAATGTAAACAGTTAAATCTATCAGCTGGCAACGCTAAAACTGCCGGCCTTAATGTGAACAGGCCCTAAGCGTATATAACGTTACCTTAACTGTCAAAATTTTTAATTTTTTCTCAACTTGATTATGGTTATCTTGTAGCTGTCTTCGTAAATATTCCCTATATTTCACATAAAAGACAACTACATAGCATTCATACTTTACACCTCGCAAAAATTCAAAATATTTATAACTACGTCATAAATTTGAAACCGCGTCGGAAATCTTAAAACATTGGCAGCAACAAAAATAACTCAATACGTTATTTATGTGAATGCTACATCCTAGGTCTAGTACAGGTCTAATCTTTATAAATAGACGTTTTTATCGCCCGTTGTTCTATATCTATTTGAAGATCCGTTTAGTTTACACAGCGTTAGTGGTAAGAGCCAGTCCACCGTGTTCAGAATGTACCATTAAAATCTATCTTCGTGTGTATTTGTTTAAATTAGTACTTGCACGTGCATTAACAAGGAAACCATGACATTTTGAAATATAAATGACTGTTTTAAGTAATTATTACTATGTTATGTAAATTCAAAACCCTTATAAACAAACTTTTCATAAATAAAGTCTACTTGTTATTTTTTTGTTTGTTATGTTGCAAATATCTATTGTACTGTGCGTGGCTACTTATTCTTGTATATGTTAAAGAAACATTAAGGAGAGATTTTTTCAGTTTTATAGATAGAGCTAATTTTTAACCTTTTTGTATATTGTTCTTAAAATCGCTTATATATATTGATATTTATATATATAAATATGGCAACAAAAATTGTGTGTAAATAATTATTTCACATCAACAGTCCCGTTGCATCTATCTTTAACCGTTTAATGGTATCAGACCTTGATAAGCCCATGAACAAATAAACAATAAAATGGCCCAGGTGATAATTTTAATTGCCAGCGAGCGTAATTACCGAATATCCGCCAAAATAACCAAAGAGCTATAATTAGCATAGAATGCAAGCATATCGCCAACATCGCCAACACCCTAATTTCTAGACTAATATTGCGGAATTGGTACAATAATACGCAACTATAATATGTATGTAGTTATAATATGTATGTGTAATTTTTGATCTATTTTTGCCGATATTTCCACTCAGTTACATAGATCGTGGTCACAGCGAAATTTCATCGTAGACTCATAGATTAAGGCAGATGGCTCCCACTTAAAACCAGCTTATTTACAAAACGTACTACATCTAGTACTAATTTTACCATTACATATCACCAAAATTACAGTTTTAACTATTTAAAACCGTGAAATGAAGTAACTTGCAACACTTGAATTAAAGTTATACTGCTTATCCTACACCGTCCATCCATCCATCCCTTTGATGTCCACTGGTGGACATAGGCCTCGCCTAAATGGCGACACTCAAACCGGTTTGTGCCCTCTGAATCCAACGGTTTCTTTCTGTCTTCTTCAGGTCATCGGTCCAACTGGTAGGGGGACCTGTACTCCTTTTGCCTAAACATCCTACACCGTATATAGCGATAATGTTCTAACCTGTGCTTATTGTACATACCCCAGTAGGCTTGCTCTATACTCTGTAATTACTCTGAGGCACCTAACGTGCGCGCGCCAAATTAATTGAGGTGTTATAAATACTTTATTAATAGCTTTGACGTACCCGAGTGATAATTTACAACATAATTATGATATTAAACTAATTTACATCTTCGTAAGCATTACCCGAGTTGTGTTTATGTTTACGTATTCTCGTCATTGATTTAAAAGTACCTATATATCGGTCTGTGGTTTGAAAGAAATATTTTATAAGAACCATATTTATTTATTAATAAAATTTTTATTGATCATAGAAAATAATGGACAAAAGGCGGACTTAATGCGTAAGAGCATTTTCTGCTAGTCAACCTTAGGGAAATGCAGAGAAAATTGAAGGGGGTACAAAAAAAATAAAGGAAAGGAATATAGAAGATTATAAATGGTATTATAATTATTATTAGTCAAATTATTATAATTAAGTCTCATTACAATCAAACCTGTTTTTAATCCATTTGTATAAGGATAAAGTAGTGATTTAACTTATTTTGATGACAATTCCAAGTACCTATGCTCGGATGATAATATTACTCGACCACTAAAATCTATATATGAATAGTTATTCAATAGCATTTTGTTGAATGATTACTTTTTTAGCTTATAACTGTTATTACTTGCATTCAAACAGAAGTGAGTTGTTTATATTATTAACTACACTGCTTCGCTCAATAACTTCCTTAGTCGTGAGTGACACAAATATCTACAAAGACTGGTACATAAATAAAAAAGCCTAAATAAAATTCTCCGAAACCTTTTTCGTATTGAAACAGTATGAAAGTTCGATCCACAACCCTAATTCATAAGGAAAATTAAACACGAGCGACAGTTCATGTCGCTGACCGTCGTAACAATCGCAGTCAGAGATCAGCAACCGACAGCATATAGTCACTGGCGACAATTAGACCACGGTCGTTGACATGAAATGTCGCTCGTGTGTTACCTCCCTAAGACATCAAGATTCAATCATTGTATCCGTAAATAAAATACAATCAGAATCAAACATTACCTACCGAATAAATTAAGATATCTTTTCCTTTCTCGTTCCCAGCGAAATGTTTACAAAATAAAAGGAAAACGGTAATACGATCTTCTGGGTCATCCGATAATGAAGACCTACTAATTCTTAACGACAAATTCCATCAAGCCATGCCGGATTTGACAATGACGTACCTTTGATGGATGAACTAATGCTAAAATCGATACAGAGAATATTGCCTACCGAAAATTTGCCTGTCATCATGTATCTAGATACAATATTGTAGAAGCCACGGTTATTGGTATTCGCACCGAAATAGACACTAGAAATAATGATATTAGATGGATAATTTGATATAGGTTCCATTTAGTTTCAATATAATATATAGACGAATAGAAAAGTTAATTTAAGTGGTACCATGACAGTGTATTTATTTCGAAAAGTGAGTCATAAATAAGATGTACCTACTTTTTATGTAATCAAAACTACCACAACCTTCAAACCTATATATAAACACACCCACACTCGCTTTCTACACTCATAGCCCCACACTAGGATTTTCTCCTGTGTCGTGGGTACCATGGATACACACAAGACGAATACACAACATTACTCAGACCCTCATGACCCAGAACATGACCCTAAACTCATCATTCAGATATCTGTCTGGCCGGGAATCGAACCCGGAACACATTGCGTGTCAGACCAGTATGGTATACTCCGCCACTCGGATCGTCTACAGCTACATTGGTACTAATAAAACATCTATGTAACCTCAAATGTAAAGAATATTAGATCGTATTATATTGTTTGCTGCGTCGGAGCATTGTCGTACACTTGTTGCCTGTAATGTTTTTAAGGTGGTAGAACTCTTCGTAGTTCTACCACCTACCTTGTAAAGTTTGTGGTAGTAGTATTTTGATGGCACCACCGCCACCTGTTTATGCATAATAACAGGGGTATCATGCCCTGGTTTGAAGGGAGACATACTAATCCAAGGCATTCTAATTAGTCCTCAGGGTTAGCTGGTTCTTTTTTTATCTGACTGAAGTACCAAACGACCATGCAATCCACCTGATTGTAAATGGTCACGCCTATGGACATCTGTAATCCACTTCATACAGAACATGAGTTCTATCTGAAGTCAATCACAGATGCGTTGCTACTCCCGAGGACTATGATGGTCGCCTCATGTGAATGTGTGCCGGCAACCACAGCCTTCCATCAAAACGCAAGAAATGCTTCACGCTAGAAATAGGTGTGGCGGTGGTATTTCCCCGGTCGAAGTACATTGTTTTACCACCTGTAAAATTAATAAAAAAATATAATAAGTAACATTTTTATGTTGAATATAAGTTACTCTTAAGGTTTAAATTAGCATCCGTCTATTTTACGAAGATGTTTTTTAAAAAGCTGACAAAGGATTCTTAGGAAATTACTTCTAAAGGTTAATAACGCATCCGTTGCCGACCTCAGGTAGGGCTTTAACCCGATTTAGAATATTGCTAGTCATAGTTGGCAATTACAAGTTACCATTAAGTGGACCGAATACTCTACAATAATATTCAAAAAAGAGTTTTTGCCTTCGACTTTATACACGCAGCTTAAAATACGAAATAATAGAAAAAATAGGGTTGTAATGTCAACAACTCTTTTACTATTGACGACACCATAAAAAATTAACTTGTTCTCCATGGTTCTAGTAATAGTAATTTGAGTTCAGCGATGACTGTTCGAATGTTAGTATCATATCGCCCTTTCAGTCACGTGTATTATGTGATTTTAACATGGTAATAAGTATCGTACGATAATAAGTGTCGTAATATGAATTGATAAGAAATGTCCAATTCGCACTCGGCCAGCGCGGTGGACTATGGCCAAAAACTCTCTCATTCTGAGAAAAGACCCGTGCCCAGCAGAGGGAACATAATGGGTTGACGAGATAATAAGAATTAATAATATAAATAACAGAAGCTGTCATATATCACCTGCCCTTATGTTCCCAACGATACCGCATGTTTCATACGGCGGAATATAGAATACATTATGTATATCGATTCGATCTCCATTCCAGAGCTCGTCACCCCATCGGCCATCAATTCTGTGCCATATTGAACTCAACCTTTTTTGACGTCGCTGAATCTATGGCCAATGTCGGGCACCTTAATTCTTTGCAGGTTTTCCTCATATTGCATTGAAGCTCCCAAAATACTCTTAACTCTTTATAATTTTCCCATAACATTTTATTTATGTGAATCTACTGTTTTGATACTTTCCGGTATTATTTTTTTGTCGAAATGTATTATTTTATTGATATGAGCAACATTATTTATTTTACATCGTATCTTTCATTTTGCAGCTATTAGGTTATCCAAATTTAATCCCAGATTAGAATTTATTGATATACCAGGTGGTAGAACCAGCGTAGTTCACCCGGGGAGGTACCGCCGTTACACTTATTCCTAACGTGAAGCAGTAATTGTGTTTCAAAAAATCGATATTAAACGTTTCTATAATATTCTTTTCTATCATAATGTTGAATACTATATATTCTACGTCAACAGAATTAGAGCTTTTACGTTTATATGTAAAATCCATGCACGTTTTACCATATTAAGAATTCCTTGGATTATTTTGTTATATCTTACATTATCTTAGATTATAGTGAAAAGGATAAATTTGCGTAAATTGCGACTGATTAAACATTGTTACGCTACATTTGTATGATGTATCACAAAGGACCCGGCATGGTTATTTGTGCAAAAGAATTTGTATGTCCTTTGAACGCCTACGTCGAAAATAATTGTGTACACAAACTAACAAGGATACAAAGGGTGACTTGGGTACCCTGTAAGGGTATTGATGTATAGTTACTCATAATAAACGAAAGTTTCGCGCTGAAATAACTTATATACTTATAAAACTTTGTTTCTCTGTAACATAACATAATGCTAACGAAATAATGTTTGTAATTATAACGTAAACATCGTTTTCCGAAATTGTTTTCGTGTGATTTTCATATTTTAAAACAATTGTAGGAGAAGTTAGATTGTATGCTATTTATTTAGCGTATATATCGTCAACCCATTATTGTCCCACTGCTGGGCACGGGTCTTCTCTCGGAATGAGACAGTTTCAGGCCATAGTCCACCGCGCTGGCCTAGTGCCAATTGGTGGACTTAGCGTATAAAAGTATGAAATTCATTTAAACTGATATATTTCTTTAAAACATTTTGTTATGTATCGGGTACTCACGAAATCAGATTTTTTTTAATTTTGTTCCTGCCAATATTTCGACCCAGTTTCATGGAACGTGGTCACGGTTAAATAAGTGTGTATCGGCAAAAATCGTGATTACTCATTACTTACGAGATAAAATGTAATATTTCGATAATAATGATATTAAAATAATATGGTCATTAATATATTAATATTGATAATATTCCGCGATAGTATTAGTTCTTTAAAACAGTTACACATAACTAATATTAGCGTCACGGCTAATTTAGAGAGTCTTTAGTATAGTGCCTTTTCAGATCTTCATTCAGAACTAGACAGTTCGCATCATTGTCAAAATTGGTGTGACACCTGCGAAATCAAAGAAAAGAAAATCAAGAAAAAGACCTATTTACTACGTTTATGATTAAAATTACATATATCTATCTGTAAGCTTAAACAAATAATTTGTGTTCGCTGCTTCTAAAAATAAACTTACTGTAAAAAAAAACAGGAAAATGTGTGTAGACAAATTCCTTGTCAAATGAGTCAAAGATCAGATATTTGAACTGAAAGAAAGAGATAAGTCTTCTTTGTCAGAAGTTTTAATTGTTTCTATCCATCGACGCTGCTTGAAGCAGCTTTAAGAGCTGACAAAAGATAAATAGAGGAAAAAACTACAAAAGGAAACGACAAAAGTTAAAAAGGGTCCTTTGTACCGGTGTTCTTTCGACGAAGTAATGATGAGTAGCTCTTAAATGACCGTCGTGAAGTAATGAATGCCAAAAATATGACAAAGTAAAGTACTAAATAACCACCCGCATTGCAGAGTCATCATACTGGTCTAAAATATAAAGAGATCTGAGGTCAGCCTTAGTCTAACAATAGGTAAATGTCATAATATAATTTTGTGTTTATTGTTATAAAGCAAAAACAGCGATTGTCTTTGACATAAAGCTGTCGGTAATAAGTTCGACCACCCTTAATTTTAAGATATTATTCAAAAAGTACCTACATTTTATGTATTTACGTTATATTGCACAAATATATTACATATGTATAAAATACTACTAAAAACTATTAACGTCACCTGTTTATGAGAAAGAGTCCCACGATGCTGATAGAATTTCTTCTTTGAATAGCTGCACTATGCGTGCCAGACCTTGGGTGACAAGAAAATGTCGTTCAGATGAGTTGACAATGTAATTTAAAGAGCTGCTAAACATCCCTCAAACAAGTTGACAGTAATTTGTATAACTGCCAAACATCCCGAGCCCGTGGTCCCAAAGTTTCAACAGAAAGTGCCACAAATAAGTATTCAATTATTCCATAAATCGACATTATTACGTCGCTTGGTGTTTTCAACAGTTCTCACCAGCCCCGCCCCAGACATTGTCGTCTGGAGGTAAGGAGAAGCCAATTGTATATATCTAACATTTGTCATTTTCGAGAAAGCAGATTACTTTAAGTACGTATCAATTAGCCGGCATTCAAACCCTTTCACTATAACGGAAGAACTGATTAACACTACTAGACGTGGTGGTAATACCTCTGCGAAACCTCTGCGGTAATACCTTTGCGGTGGAAACGTACTACCTTCCAAACTTCAGATATATTCTTTGTGGTTTGAATCCGGAGTCACTACCGCCCCACGGCGCCAGCAGTTTAACGTTTCTGGTCTACAGCATGTAAAGTAGATAGAATTATCCGAGACGTTTCAACTTAGTCTGTAACCTCAAGCTAAGATCTCACCTCAACCTAACATCTGTAAACTAACCTCAAGGTGTAGGCTGACCTCAGGTAAAACTGATCTTATCACTTACCATCTGGTAGACTGCATTCTCGTTTTTTTATATGGTTAAAATAGCAAACGCATTCCCCCCGGCAATAAGTGGTCACTGGCGTCCATAGACATCTGTAAGCAACTCAATAGAACAATAATCATATAGAACACGACATCATATAGAACATAGGTTCCATCTGAAGTCAATCACAGATGCGTTGCTACTCCCGAGGACTAAAATGGTTCTCTTCTGGACTAAATGACTGATATAAAAGTGTGCCCGCAAACACTCCCTTTCATAAAAACGCAAGAAATGCTTTACGCTAGAAATAGGTGTGGCGGTGGTACTTCCCCGGTCGAACTACACTGGTTCTACCACCTGGAAACTGTTTGCTACTTCCATATTAAATACATAAACTATAAACACTTGAATTAAACTACCTCTACAACCTTACACACAAGTGATTTACTCATATACCGCTAGGTTGTGTGTGAAACAGATTATCGCATTGGGTTCCAATCCATTACAGTGTAGCTGTTACCTACGACGCGTCGTCGCCTACAAATATTTGCCACGGACCAATAAACCTTGACACGCGGTAAACGAGACTCGTGACATCATTTGTGATCGGCAAATAGGATTAACTTAAACTTTCAACGGAATTATGCTGATAACAGACCACACATTGTACCACTTGTAGATTTTTGGAATATTTTAAAAAGTATAATCCTCTGGTCCTGTTATATAGTTAAAGGTGGTACAACTAATGTAGTTCGACTGGGGAGGTACCACCGCCACACCTATTTCTAGCGTCAAGTGTTTATTGCGTTTCGATAGAAGGAGTGGTTGCCGGCACACTTTCACATGAGGTCATCATCATAGTCATCGAGAGTAGTAACGCATCTGTGATTGACTTCACATGGAATCCATGTTCTGTATGAAGTTGATTATAGATGTCCATGGGCGGCAGTGACCACTTACCACCAGGTGGACTGCATGCTCGTTTGCTACTTCAGTCAGATAAAAAAAAGTAGTTGCAAGGTGAAGCTCCGAAGAAATACCTGTTTCTAGCTTGAAGCTATGCGGTGGCCTACTCACTTTTATATGAAGCGACAGTTTTAGTCGTAGGGAATAAGCAGCAACAGGGAATAGCAACGCAAACTCTTTGTTCTATATGGAGTTGCCTACAGATCTCCATGGCTGTCAGTAACCATGAAATGGACTACATGTTCATTTGCTACCAAGCTGAAAAAGTCAGTAATCAGTAAGCAGTCAGTAAGTAACGGAGCAAATAGTTGAAAATGATATATCTCACTTCAATAAATATTCTAACTTGGCTGGTCGGTCCGAGGTCCCACTCTTACCGCCCGCAACCCGGGAAGCCCTTTTTAGTCGCCTGTCAGTACAGGCAGAGAATACCGTAGCCCTATTCTGTTGCCGGAACTACAGGGACAGCTGGCTTCGTTTTCCTCAATACTGATGGTCGTAGTCTCTAACTGCCACCTTTCTTTCAATTAGTTTCTTCGACTGCGTCTGTTTTCAATAGAGATTGGTGTATATCTGATCTTGATATATACCAGACATGTACTCTATATCTTTTTATATAATATTTAGTAAGCATACAAGCATGGAATTCAACTGATGGTAAGCGGCCACTGCCGCCGATGGACATCTGTAGCCCCAGATAAGATCAGACTTTATATGAAGTTAGGCACGATTGCGTTGCTTAAAACAACGCTTTTTACACTCATAGCCCCAAAGAAGGATTTTCTCCTGTGTCTTGGGTGCCATGGACACACACAAAGACGAATACACAAATATCCAGGCCGAGGACAAGAATCTAAACTCATCATTCAGATACCTGTCTGGCCGGGAATCGAGCCCGGGACCAAATGCTTGTCAGACCGGTATGGTAACCGCTTCGCCACGCGGGTCGTCGTTGCTAACCCTGAGAACTATGTATACCCTTCAGATCAGCACAGCGCAATGTCCTGCTGTTATTAGGCATATATGTGGCAGTTAGGCTTACTGAATCGTACTACAAAGAATCTTTAAGAACCATTATTCTACCAGTATAATCAGAATTTTTTAAATATTTTCTTCACTTAATAGTTCTATTACAGTGAAAACATTGATAACTTAAGTAGGTCATTAGGCCATTAGGTAAAGTATCCCTCCGTAAATTGTTCCATTACGAAACTGAACTTGTCAAGGCTACACAATATTTTTGGCCTAAAAAAGAATCTTTGAGGGCATTTTTATAAACGATTTTGCTTTTAGAAATGTAAAAGCGAAACTGAGTAGAATGTAACGGCTTTGCAATGACACCAAAGAGGTCATAGATGTCGTCAACATATTATTGTCACACTGCTAGGCACGGATCTTCTCTAAGAATGAGAGAGGCCGTAGTCCATGGAGTTGATCGAGTGCAAATTGGTGGACGTCACACACCTTTGAGAACTTTTTTAAGAACTCTGAGATATGTCAGTTTCCTCACGATTCACGATTTCTAATATGCACATAATCTTATAAAAATCTGTGGTGCGTGCATGGGATTTGAACCTCAGACCTCCCGATACAAAGGGCAAGCTTCAACTATTAGGCTATCACTGTTCAGAGATTATAGTGTAAGACTATAATTAAATATCTTTGAATTATACAAATAGCTACGTTCGCGTTTCATCAGCAGGTATCTTGAAAACAAGGCTATAAATTACATACTAGTCATTACATTAATTAAAGTCAGGACGACAGCTAATATTATAGCCAACTCCTAGATTAAAAATCTGTAGTAATGGACTGTATGGGAATTTCCATGTCAATAAATTTGCTCCTCTGCGGTGGTCATATATAAGTTACAATTCACTGCACGTCTGCGAGATTATATGGCTTTTTTGTTTGTACCTAACGATAAGGCAGACGGGCCACCTCGTCCCTGTAGCTCCGGGATCAGAAAAAAGGCTACGGCATCCCCTGCCTGTCGTAAGAGGCGACTAAAAGGGGCTCCCGGGGTTGCAGACGGCTAGAGTAGGAGCTCTAACCGTTCGGTCAGGCAATCCCGGGAAGGACGGCGGTATGTGTGGTCGCATACCGTCGTATAGACTAGACGGAGCGGTGGGCCCAGCCGCCGATCTGGGAGGAGCCCGATTGGGCAGCGCGCTCGAAGGATTCCGGTTGAAGTCGTTTCGAAATCCCGGAGTCCTCCTTTTTAGCAACACCTCACCTGCTTTAAAGAATACCTCTTTTTGCATCTTTCTTCAAGAGCCCCGTGTCATAGCGTTCCAGGAATACCTAAAGAGGACACCCATGTCTACAACGATGCTGGTTATCTGATGTAATGAATTGAAAGTTATATTATATGACATACAACGATTAGAAGCGTATTATCTAACGTAATGTTCGCGTAAGGTTATCAATAAATGTATACGTTTTAATTGATATGTAAGGTCGCAGTTTGACTTGGTCAGTGTCTCACATTCTTCAAAGTGAGTTAATACACGACATAATATATATCGTCGTCAACCCATTATTGTCCCACTGCTGGGCATGGCTCTTCTCTCGGAATAAGAAAGTTTTAGGCCATAGTCCACCACGCTGGCCAAGTGCGAATTGGTGGACTACACACACCACCGAGAACTTTTTTTTAAAGAACTCTCGCGTGTGTAGGTTTCCTCATGATGTTTTCCTTCACCAAAAAACAGTGATAATTAATATCTAATACCGTTATTACCGTTATTTATAATTATAGTTTGAACCACGGACCTCCCGACTGAGAGGGCAAGTTTCAACCATTAGGATATCGCTGCTCTAAACCCCATTAATGAATGTATTTAATATCTGTATATTTCGTAACTAGCTTTTATTATACTTGTTAAACATGTTTTCGGAGAATTTTTGCTTTAAACGTTAATCTTATGAAAAACTGATTTGAAAAAAATATAATTACTAATTAAGATAACTCTTTCAAGTACTCTTGAACCTTTTATTATTTTATTATTCAAAGTAAATGAGTATATTTTAATGAACGTAGATTATTTCAGAATTTGTTGAACGTCAATAACTTAAAGCTACATCGCTAGGTGTTTCCTTATGGAGTGAGCAAAAGAAACCCCATGACATACATGTCTAATGACACTTATAAGACGTTGTAGCTGGCTTTAGTAGTGGAAAAATATATCAAAAGCCTATGCATTTAAGTTAATGCTGTAAATCAAAAAAAAAATATTTTTCGTTGCTTGACTTAGTAAAAGCGCAATAAAAAACACAAATTTTACAGGAGAGCCAGGTAAAAATCAAACCGTGCTTTTGTTTTTAATTAATTTTGGTTCAAATAGTAAGATAAATTGAAAAGCACAGTCTAGTTAGTTCATGGTTTCTTAAATTTTAAGCGACTTTGGATAAATCTTTAACTAAATTAATAAATTCTGATTTGTTTGAAATATACAAGATTCTACAAGTAAGTTCACGTTGTTATCTTACAAACATCTACTGATTATATCTGCGTGGAACAGAAAACAAATTACAACAGAAACACTGGATTTATCTTTCAACTACATTCTGCAAAATCTTATTATCTGTGTTCTTTTGATGTTAAACTGTAATTGTGTTTATAGTAATAAAATGAAGTAGAATTTTGCAAGGTAGGTTATTTAAGTGGTAGAACCAGTGTAGTTCGATGGTGGAAGTTTTACCGCCACAACTATTTCTAACGTGAAGTTTTTGCGTTTCGATGGAAGAGTGTGGTTGCCGGCACACTTTTATATGAGGCGACCGTCTCAGTCCTCAGAAGTAGAGACGCGTCTGTGATTGACTTCAGATAGATGTTCTGTATGAAGTTGCTTACAGAGGTCCATGGGCGGCAGAAACCACTTACCATCAGGTGGATTGCATGCTCGTTTGCTACTTCAATCTTATAAAAGAATCGTATAGTTGCGGCTCATATTTCTTTCATCTGATTGAAGTAGCAAACGAGCATGCAGTTCATCATATAAGTGGTCACTGCCGCCCATGGACTACAGTAAGCAACTTCAAATAGAACATGGATTCTATCTGAAGTCAATTACAGATGCGTTGCTCCTCTCACGGTTTATGATGGTCGCGTCATATAAAAGTGGGCCGGCAAGGACATCCTTCTCTAGAAAATATAGGTATAGTGGTGGTATTTCCGCAGTCGAACTACACTGGTTCTATCACATGGAGACGCATCACATTCTTATAAAACGTCCTGTCGTCCACGTCCTGAGAAGCAGCAACGATATTGATTTCAGATAGAATCCCTGTTTCCTTTGAAGTTGGCTACCAAAGCCAATGGGTAGCAGGGAGTACTTTGCTACTTTAATCGTATAAAAGGCAACTCAAACATAATACAATTCAATGATTGTTCAATACAGGAATATAAACCTCTCATTTGTTATAAAACGATTTATCGTATTAACTCGACCCTCGTTCCGTTGTCATACAAGTTTTAAACGCTCAAATTCGTGGTAAGTACTTGGCTTGACTGACACGTATACTTTGGCCGCGGGATTTTAAGGCAATTTCATGTCAGTGTAGCTTAGTTCATACGAGATTTTTTCCGTTATTTTCCTGCGAAGGGATTGTTTTCCGTTGATTGCTTGCGACAGATTTTCATGACACGAGCCATTTGTTCAGTGTACGTTTTGTATCTACAAAAACGAGAGCGAGTATTTTTCACATAGCAGCTATATATAAAAGATACAAATAATGTATTTTAAATATTGATGTATTTATAGCAGTGATAGCCTAATAATTGAAATTCGGCCTCTCAATCGAAGTTTCGAGACTTTTCTATAATAATGTGCGTATTAATAATAAATTTTCACTGCTTTAAGGTAGAGGAATACATCGTGAGAAAATATACACACGATCTTCAAAAAATCAAAAAGGACAAATCAACAAGGTCAGGACAACGGATTACAACCCAAAGCTCTGTCCAGAGACAATGAGATATTTGTTTTATCAAAATATTTCTCTTTGCTTTTCAAGCTTACGATTGTATAAAACCATTTGTAATCAAATAATTTCTTAAGCTATTAGGATTAAAATTTGGTTCACAAACATAATTATTTATCATTACGATAATCAAGCTGCAACTGTTGCATGAAAATTAACACGTTGTCTACTTATATTGTTTTACTTGATATTTTACCTAGGCCAAAATTTACTTGTA
Source organism: Spicauda simplicius (assembly GCA_949699795.1). Lineage (NCBI taxonomy): Eukaryota > Metazoa > Arthropoda > Insecta > Lepidoptera > Hesperiidae > Spicauda > Spicauda simplicius. The sequence goes on along the minus strand of OX453071.1, from coordinate 10,369,338 downwards.
ACAAATTTGAAATCTTTAGCTCATTACAAAACCTAATCTTTTTAGGGAGATTTGGCTCTACATCGAAAGCACATACATATATATACATCTACAAGTATTAACATCGGAATTAAATGGGTGTTAGAAATTAAATATCAAATTAAAACGACGAATTAAAAATATTAGGAAAGCAAAAGATACTTATTTTCATATACATAATTTTTGAGGTAAACGAAGGCTAACAACCCTTTTGCCCAATTATGACCCTTTAACCCTCCTCGTTTGAAAATAGACCAGTGCCTAATAATAAATGTTAATTAAAAATTAAGAAGTCTATTAACATGTATAAAATATTCATATTTAAATTAGTAAATCTTCAACAGTCAGTGGGTGAACATGAGATTCCCGACTACTACTTTAAAATGTAAGTAACATTATAAGTAATTAAGTCTTTGATGTTTAACGCGTTATATAATAATAATAAGTATAATATGCGTAGCTCAAAGAGAACACGTTACTCGTAATTATACCTAGAATTTAATGAGTATCGTGCTTTCAAACTATCAACACCGTTTTGAATACAGAAGTTATTTTATTGAAATATATTTATTGCTTGCAATAATTATCTTTATTTCATTTTTTGTTTGCCGTGGTTAGAGAGTATAAGCCATATTCAACCGCGCTGGCCAAATGCAAGTAGGTGGACTAATATAGTTGGTGGACATAATACATACTTATTATCAGGGTAACAACAAGGCAGATGCAATTAAACCTAGGATACAAAACAATGCGCAATATACTTATAATTGCTATCCGTAAAATCAACAGGGTCTAGAGGTTACAAGGAACGTGTGTATTATTCATTAATATGCTATTTGCGCATACATAATAAATAGCGGATGCTTGTGAATTATGTCATAATTTACACTTACATCATTGTCACATCAGATATAACAATAGAACATAGGTAGACAATAGAATTGAAACATAAAATTAATCTGTCTGCAGTGGATCGTGACCGCAGTGGTATATATCTTAAAAAACTTTAATGTAATGATAACATTCGTATACTCGTATAACTTTCATTACATTTATAAATAAGATTTCAAATGCCCTGGAGATTTTATTCACATTACGTATTCTTTTCAAAATGTAAAGTTTTAGTTCATTGGATTCAACATAAAATGAATGAAAACATAAATTGTATCACCAACTTATTACTATGTATATTCAATTAACCAAAATAGTCCCCACTTAGCCCAATGCTTCAGACATTTTTGGTCATTTACAATGTATTCTATAAAAATAAATAAAATCATAAATAATTGTTACCACGCTAATGACATGAATACTATTAATACCAACACCATAATACCAAGCATAGAGAATGTGAGAGTGAACAGGAGATGCATAAGAATTTATTTGTATAAACCGATTGTGGGTAATGTTTCATGAATGTGCTATCTCACTAGGATCGACTAGAACATAAATATTCTAGTGACGGGCGCTACAGCGAATTCCTCTCACCCTCATTATACCTAGATAAGTAAAGATTAAATAAATATTAAGTAAGGTGTATAACGACGTTCTGGTACAGACTAAAAGAATTTCTCGGCTCGCTATATATAATTCAGACGGTCGCTCCCAAATCTCGCTAACGTTGAAACAATATTGATCTTAAATCACGCTTTTTACACCATTTTCCATTTTCTCCAACTACAGTCGAAAATTAAAATTTACTTCCCACGAGGTTGTCAATTTTCGTTAACCGAAAATTGCGGTAAATTTGCAAAAGGAATAAAAGTAGAATAAATTGACTATTGGAAATTGAACAGTAAATTTTAAATTAAGATTTTAGTAAAGTTTTTTGTTTCGTAATATAACAGAATTTTCGTATTTAACAGAATTTTAAAAGAAAATAGTCCTATGCAATCAATCAATTATATTCTTAAGCACACTAGATGTATTTCAAGTTTCCTATTTTTAATTCACTTATATACTTATATTCAATATTCAAAATTCATTCAGTATAACAGTAAACGCATAAAATTCGTGAAATATAAACCCTTACCCTCTCGCTTAGAGAAGTTTTCTAAATTCTAAATAAATAGAGAAAAGTACCTCATACTCCATTCTTAACAGGGCTTTTAAGTTTTCTGCACTGAAAATAATGGTCGGTTCAAGAAGCATAGAAATAGCTCTATCTGAGCTTAAGGCTTGCGTGCTCCCAACACGGATATCCGTATAGCGAGTGTAACATACAGTACAAAATTGTAGCTTAAAAAGTGCTGAAGTTTCAGTAAAATGTTGGCCTCTAATCTTACACATGCACTTTCACATTTAGCTACATCTCTCATTTTGAAGATTCAAAATAAAAATAAATTGTTTATTCCAGCATGCACTAAATAAAAACATTTCCAAATGTATATTATATCGATCCGCAGAATCTTCCTAGAAGTTATGAAGCTGAAATCAAAAATATTGAGGTAAATAAAATAATTTCACATCATCACAAAAATCATAAATTTCTCAGACAAAGTTGGGTGACATGAACTACAAGTTATGGTGCATGTTTTTAAAAAAAAATATGTCACCAATTCTATATCTTAAATGACACCTTATTTAAATAACCATAATTGATGTAATAAAGATGATTTGCAATTCGACCATCACGTAACGAATAGATCAAATAGAGACGAATGTAGACAAAGTATGACCTATAACTGCTCAATTTGACACACCAGAAACAATAACAGCCAATGATACGCCTTCTAAAATCAAAGACGGCGCACATATTCGGCAGTAATGACCACTCAACCGCTTGTTTGTCCTTCCTGCATCATAAGCATAAACAAATTTCGCAAAGTAACTTGCGTCAATCGTATCGGCTTATGCCAGACGAGCGTATTGTTATTGACATATCGCTAGTAAGTCTCGCAATTACAAATCCATATCATTCAATTGATGGGCGCTTCGTCTCGCCCCAATCGGAATGAATGCCATTGGCTCCCATTACAGAGTAATAGAAGAACAATTGCTGGACAAATAAATAAGCACTTCATGTTTATTTGTGGATGTCTTGTTGTTATCCGCAGTGACATTGGCGCAAGGCGCTGTTTATTATATCTTTCTTAATTAATTTTGTATTTCGGGCATTCTAGGAGTTCGAGGTTTGACTCCCAAGCACTTATTAAGTTGATAGACTCGATAAGTACCCGGGAGTCAAAGTTATTAGAAAAAATAATAATCAAATGCTTCGTTGGTGAAAGAATACATAGTAAAGAATTTTTTTGGCAGGCGAGTTCTCAAACGTGTTAAGTCTCACAATTCATAAATATTTAAGATTTTTTACGTATCATATAATATTATAAAGGCGAAAGTTTGTGAGTCTGTATGGCTGTTACTTATTCATGTATAAATAGCTAGAGCGATTTTCATAAAATTTGGTAAGCTATTTGGTAAGGTAGCTGAAACTCTGGATTAGCATATATGCTACTTTTTAGTGTGGAAAAATATCTTAATCCCACGGGACAATCGATACATCGATTTTTATATCGCGGGCGAAACTGCAGGCTGCTAGAACGACATAAATCATAGTACCTACTTTTGTATATCCACGCAATATTTTTCTTTTTTACCTATGTAGTAATATTGGATAAGGCATCGTGTCAATTACATTATAGCTTCATAACACCTCGATTTGATACCGTACGAAGACTCATATCTTCCTGATGGATCTACGTAATTTTGCTTGCGATATTTGATATCACGGGTCATACAAGATTTAAAGCAAAGTTCTAATATTCTTACTAAAGCAATTTTGAACAACGAACAAAACAAGCGAACAGAACCCTAATGGATGTTAAGTACATCTCAAAATGTAGGTTAAGATTTGCGTCGATGTTAGAAATGTCTTTTTTTGCTTTATACACAACAAACATGGTGTATTTAGACTTTATTAAAATGTGTGTTTTATTAAATTAATCGCCGTGTAGGAGAGATGTTTTATATTACGTTTATATATAAAAATTCACGTCAGTTTAATTAATACGTTTCTGTCCGAAAAGCTAGAAACTACATGGAAATGATATTTTTTAAAATCTTTCAATTCTTCAAAAAAGTCTTTAAATATACTTTATAGTACCGAATAACTTTAGAATTATTACTAGCGGATTATTACTTAACGATTATAAAATGTATATTGGGACGCTTGGCTGGACGAGCTCCCACTCTTACCGCCCGCAATCCCTGAAGCCCCTTTTAGACGACAGGCAGGTTGTAAGAGGCGACTAAAACAAAAAATATACCGTAGCCCTATTCTGATCCCGGAACTACAGGGATATCTTTCAATCCACCTAGCAACTTCTTATTTATTTTATTACTACTTTTTAAATCCTGTCTAAATATGCAGAAATATATGCATCTGAAGTACCTGAAAGAATTTAAGATAAGATACCGTATTCAGATTTACGTAACTATATTTTAAGCCTTTTTGTACAGTCCACGTAAAAACGACGTATTGTTGGTACGCACGTGGCCTACTAATGATTTAGTCATTCACGGCTAGGGGTGTCAATCTTGATATTATGATGTACATTTTATTTTTACCTTTTTTTTATAAACGTTAGAAAATTAATAGTTTTAATCCTATATGGATGTTTTACGGTGAAAGAAAACATCGTGAGTAAAACTACACATCCGAGAGTTCTTAAAAATAAGCTTTCAAAGGTCGTGTCGTCGTCAACCCATTATTGTCCCACTGCTGGTTTTCTCTCAGAATGATAGAGTTATAGGCCATAGTCCACAGCGCTGGTCAAGTGGGAATTGGTGGACTTCACACACCTCCGAGAACTTTGTTTTAAAGAACTCTCGGGTGTGTAGGTTTCAAATACGTACATAATTTTATAAAAATCGGTGGTGTCTGGTTTTGAACCTCGGACCTCCCGGTAAAGGTATAATAGAACAAAAGTCATTTTAGTTTGATTCAGGAGGACACTGCTAAACCTACTTCTGCCTCATAACAGCAATATTAACAGCTACTGTATTCAGGTTGAAAAGGCTTTGCAACTTAAACATCAGCAATGCATTAATGGTTAGTCAAGTAGGTCATTTCCTTCAGGGATTGATTGATAACAGATGTCCATAAGCGCTTCCTCATCGATCTCCGATCTAGTAAATATAATTTATAGATATTACTAGCTGACCCGGCAGACTTCGTACTGCCTTAATCGAATTTCAAGGCAGAATGCGCAGTTCGTCTGCCTTCTAGCAGAGTCGCAGCGATTCCAGATGAAGCCAACGCTAGAGCAACATTATTTCGCGATCTGATCCACGCCAAAAGCAATGAAATTAAGAACGTTTATCCGGTTCCTCCGGGCGCATCAATGAAATAAATTTCACCAGATCCACTGTTCACAGCTTCTATCACAGTATCGTACGCAATTCTTTGTTGTTGATTTAATTGTGGAACATTTGTACGAACTGTTTCGTCTAATGCTTCAATGTCGTACTGTTGTTCCCTTTGCAACTCGTGGTTTAATGCATCGTGCATATGACGATTGGGTGCTGTCATTCCCAAACACGACAATACTTTATTTGCTATCAATAAACACATATCTTCTATCATGATCAATGTCTCATTGTAAATTTCTTCCGTCATTTGTAGTGTAGGATTCAAAGTTTCACGGCGCACACGATGCAAAACATCCTCAGACATGTCATCTCTATACTTAACCCACATATCTTTACCCACAAATCTTTTGGATTCGAGGGGAAACATGTCGATATGATAATCGCAAACAATGTACGAATTTGATGCGGTGATGAAGATATTACGGAATCCTTGAGCTCAAATGATAATATTATGGCTATCAGATGGCATCCGATCCAATGCTATTTTGAACATGTTTACTAAATTGTTATTCTGATGAAGAAACATTTGTAATTCTTGGACAATGGTTCACTGTTGGATTGTGAGCACAACGATTATCAACTTTTAAACTTTCCCTAGACCTCCACGAACATTTAAAGACTAAAATAAGATAAATCCGTTCAGCCATTCTCGAGTTTTAGTGGGACTAACGAACAGCAATTCATTTTTATATATATAGATTGTGAGATAATAATTAGGGATTATTTATATTTAAAAGGATGGTTTCAATAAAATCATACTTTGTAAAATAGGGCAATAGAAACAAATGCTACCGTAATATTATTAATTAACATGGCAAAACCATGCTCTTTCACCTCGCCAGCCTGGCCTCATTTGAAGTGCAACGTTTGTACTGGTCTAGTACAAAAAGAGGCTACTCTTACAAACTCATTTTACATTCGTGTCCTGTTCAACACTGGACACTATCAAGTGGTCAGATAACTCTAAAAATTCACGCTCTTCCGCGGTCGGCTTGTATTAGCATGCGCGAGCTAGACGGTAAATCGTTTTTTTTTTTAATTTTAAATCTCTAATATCTTCAAAAGTATTTATTTGATGTATATAGTGTAAAAGCTAACGAATGCAATTATTTATATAAGGATTAATACCGAACAGAAGAGAACACACTCGAAAATAACTTAATATTTTTAGTTGAAATATGGAACATAAAAATAATTATTGTGACTTAACCATAACTTATAGAGATATGCTGTCGCGGATTTATTTTATATTTAATGTTGCAATCCAGTGTTTCGTGGCCCTTAACGGAATAATTAGTAATTCAACATCAACATTTAATTTATCGATATTACTTCGTAGTTGTATTGTAGATAACGCCATCTATCAAATGTTCATTCAACGTAATTCAACAGAACAGTGATAGATAGCGTAAGTATACCTAATATTTAACTCATCGGGAATTCCTCGTAATTACAATCGTATCTTTCGCATTATAAATACGTTTTCATTTAAATCAAATTTATATCACATCTATTTGAATGATAATTAATTGTTACTAATTAATATGTATTATTTCTGAACGAACTCACGATGACGTCCAGACGAAATGGCCAATATGGTGATTGTCATTTGCATTGGAATTTAACAAAATTCGCGACATACCGAGTTTTACGGATATATGTTGTCGACTCAAAATCAATATTTTTTAATGTTTTATTATTCACATAAGTTTTTAATCAAATCTATAATACCCCTCGACGGAATTATTAGTACACCTCTTTGTCAAAAGCCAATATTATAGCGATTGTCATTTGCATTGGAATTAAACAAAATTCGCGACATACCGAGTTTTACGGATACATGTTGTCGACTCAAAATCAATATTTTTTAATGTTTTATTATACACATAAGTTTTTAATCAAATCTATGATACCCCTTGACGGAATTATTAGTACACCTCTTACCACTACCATACAAAACTTTATGCTCGATTTTAACATTTCCAACCCATTTTTTGAAATAAAAAGTAGCCTATAATGGATCCCAAATTCACCACTATCTGTGTACACAATTTCATAAAAATCGGTGCAGTAGTTTAGGCGTGAAAGAGCAACAGACAGACAGACAGAGTTACTTTCGCATTTATAATATTAGTAGGGAAGTAGGGATAATGAGAGTTACACTGACATAAAAAAATAACAATTCTAAACGTCACTACTAAGTTTGATACATACACACACATAAACATTAATGATGGCCGACAACAGTGGACAGGAGACCGGCTTCGGTCTCATCCCTACTCCGCGTTGTTCACTGGGTAGTTACACCGATATAGTCTGGCCAATGAGTATCCAGAGTAAAAGCGCGGAAAATTTTAAAAATTATTTAAAACACTAAAATAATTATTAAAAAATAGGGGTTGGTGATAGAAGGACAAAAACTTAGGGTTGTATGTATTTTTGAATATCGTATCATAAAAAAATAAAAAAATAAAAATTGTCAAAAAAATGAAAAAAAAAAATTGAGGGATGGACCACCCTTATTATTTAGGGGTGTGAAAAATAGATGTTAGCCGATTCTCAGACCTACCCAATATGCTTACCAAATTTCAGAGGAATCGGTCAAGCCGTTTCGGAGGAGTATCGAGACTAACACTGTGACACGAGAATTTTATATATAAGAAGATAACAATGGCGAGGTATCTGTATAGTGATTTACCTATCTTTCTTCTTACAAAAAATATCGATGAAATTATTAGTAACGTGTAAATACCACCAATCTTATTAATATTATAAATGCTAAACTGTTTGTTACCCTTTCACGCACAAACTACTTGTCAGATTTCGCTCAAATTTGACACACAAATAGTTTATGGCTTACATTTACACATAAAATACTTATTACTATTAGATATGACCGATGCGGGCGTAGTTGCGACTATAAGCTAGTAAACAATATTAATCAGTCGAACATTCTAAGAAACTCGAGACATCTGTTCAATATTGTTTGTCTTTCTTCTTAAATATCAAATTGAGCAAAAATTTTTTTAGATAAAAAATATAAACCAAATTTGAAAATATTCACTCAACCTCTATTTGATAGCCCTGAGTCCCGCCAAATTCCACATCTCGAGTCGATCTAGCAATAATTGCCTCGTTTGCATCTCTGATGTCTTGTAAATGTTCGGAAGATTTTATATTGCTCTTTTGTTACTTTTATTGTATTGTGGTTATTTGAAATCGTAGTCTCAGAGTCCAATTTTACCTTTACCTTGTGTTACAAAAGTATTGTGAAGCATCTAAACATTTTTATAATGTTATGAAATTACCAACATATTAAAAATGCGTTCAATAATAATAAAACGAACTATTTTTAATTTATGGTTTCTTTACTATCATGTATTATAATGTCGAGACACTCGAGACTAAAAATGTTTTTGTTCTTTCTTGTAAAATAATATACTTTTAAGCGACTGCGTCGTGCTGTCAATGAGAAATTTGGAGCATATTCGGTTCCTTCCTAGTTTTGAAGGTAGAATACTTTGTTGTTCGAACCCGGGGACACCACCGCCACACCCACTTCCACCTATTAATTGCAGTGTAAAGTGCTACTGTGTTTTAGTCTAAAGGAATTAACATGCTTGTAGTCAGTCGTCATGAATGTTTTAGTTGCTATCTATCTACATAAGACAATCTTTTTTTAACCTCATTTTATATATTCTATTTAGAAAATTTAACTGTATATACATGGTAATTAAAATATCGTCTATCCATGACATGTATATTTGTTTTTTATTTTGCTTTAAAAATAATAACTTAGCGTATTAATATAAACACCTAGTGTAGGTAATTTTAAGCGCCAATATATAAAAACTCCAGCATCTTTGACTACCAGCGTGGCGGAGCGGTTACCATATTGGTCTGACGCGCAATGGGTTCCGGGTTCGATTCCCGGCCTGACAGGTATCTGAATGATGAGTTTAAATTCGTATTCTGGGTCTGGGTGTTTGTGTATTGGTCTTGTGTGTATCCATGGTACCCACGACACAGGAGGAAATCCTACTGTGGGGCTATGAGTGAAGAAAGCGTGTTTTTTTTATATTCTACATAATAAAATAAAGTATAATCGGCTATCGTTGACAATTGATCACCAGGTGAGTTGTAAGTCCATTCAAGAGTTATATGGAAATATTTATGATAATAGAAATTTGTGCTGAAGGGACCGTGACAAGATGAAAAGGTAACATTGGCTTCTCCAGTACTGAATATTTCAGGCCAATTTGGCAAAATATATGTACCGCCTTTGTAAAACTGCGAAGATAACTAGATTATGTCATATTGTATAAACTCCTTTATTTTCAGAATTTTTTTCTTAAGAAATTATAGTAGGATTTCTAAACGAATATTTAATTTATGAGTTCAGTAAAGGGCGATCTTCGGCTGAGCAATATCGTTTCGCTGTTTCTTTTGGTGGCCCAGCTTCGACAGCTAAAAGCTTGTGTAGGTACATGCAAGATGACAAGAATACTGTAATAGAGTGATTTAGAATACCAACGGCACTATCTTTTAACGAATTATGGGTAGATGTCACGAGAAATATTTCAAGATAAACTATGTAAAAAAGATATATGAAATGTACCTGTACACACATATTTTGGAACCCGGAATATCAGCGCTACATCATCGCCATTCTACCATATAATATTATAGTGCAGTCGTATTTTGTCTCAGGGGTGGGCTTAACTTTTAAATGTTCCAAATTAGGTATCTACTCATAGTTTATAAGGATGTATTTGAAATCAATTTCAGCTAAAATGTGGTCTGATAGGTGGCGAAACATATATGGCTTGATTGGGTAGGTACCGTCGGCACACCTATTTCTACTGTAAACCAGTTCTCTCGTTTTGGTGGAAGGATATATTCTAAAATTTCCTACCAATAGGTCGTAAGTACATACTCTAAGATTCCAGTACAGGGGACATCTTTTTTATAACCCATTGCTTGGAACGGGTCTCTCCAAAGTAGATGAAACGTACCTTTACTTACGCAAGTAGGTATGAGACCAACTAGTTACGGATAGTGTCAAACCGCTCATAAAGTCAGGATTTTTTTAATGATCTGGTATGAAACTAATTAGAAAGCAAATTGCAATTTTTATTAAATACCGACTCACTTTCACTATCACTAAGATGGTCACCTTGGAAGAAGTAGCATCTGCGATTTGTGACCTTAGATAGCAAAGCAGCGGTGCTTTGATTTTGCTTTCAGAATTTGTAGAATTCAATTACCATTTATCATCAGATGGACTGCTTAGCCATTTGCTACTTTAATCTTATAAAAAGAAGCAAAAATATAGCAGGAAAACCCAAAAAATCGCAGAAAATCCACTTCCTACACTCCTATAACATTATCCTAACACATGGGCTGAAATAAACATTACTATCTAATGTCCGGACGTATTACGTTAGTTGGCTCTTAGGAAGATTAATATATGTTCGACCTCTTATTTTCTTGGCACATAATTGTGCATCGAAGCGTGCTTATTCCCAGAAGATTTTTGCCTTAATTCATTCCATCGTAAACGTCACGGAAACGACGTTAAGGAGTACCTAACATACAAAAGTAACAATAAAATAATATTAAAAAATATTTTTAAGAATAAGCTGTTATTTCAATGCACTGAAAAGAATAAAATAATAGTTTTAGTACTCAAACCCATCAATTTGTTGCATTGTACAATCCATACTTACGTACTTACTTAATATTATAAATGTGAAAGTGTGTTTGTTTGTTCCTCTTTCACGTCGCCACATAAATATTATATGATATGGTTTATATGCTGGGAGATAGTTAGGAGGACGGAGAGTGACGTAGGCTACTTTTTACCTCGCCCTCTCATTCCCATAAGAATATCGATGTTTTATTAGTTGACACATATTTAGTCGTTCCAGACATTGTTAATAGATGGCGTTAGTAAAATTAATTTGCAAGTTCGGAATCACGCTATCAAATGCTAATGTTAATTCCCTTTGACCGCGCGGGCGAAGCCTCGGGTAAGAGCTAGTCTGATATATATTATGAAAAAGCTTGTCACGAGACTTTCCAGATTAGAGTTACTCAAATCTGGTTTGTTGTTTTGAATTATTCAAATTTCAGTTGCAAGATTCCACCCTGACAAACATACATACGTTGCAAGTTAATAGAAAGCTTGTTATAAAATTAATCAATGTCTATTTGTTCGAAAACTTGATGGTTTGTTATAAACAATACTGATGACCACAGATTTTTGTTTTAAGTAGCTTTTATCTACAATGTCTAAAATAAAGTTCAATAAGAACGAAAGCTTTACCAAGAGTCCATCTCAGGAGTTTTATCTGAAAATTTTTTGCAAGGTAGTAGACTGAATATAATTCGACTGGGGAGGTACGATTGCCAAACCTATTTCTAGCGTGAATTCATTTTTGCGACTCGGTAAAACGGTGTGGTTGCTGGCTTACTTTCATATGAGAAGACGATCTTAATCCTCGAGAGAAGCAAGGCATCTGTTATTCACTTCAAATAGAATGCTTTTTCTATATAGAGTTGTTTATATCTATAAAAAATGAAGACCTAATATCCATGCGCCGATAAATCTGCCTTCTTTTCACACACTACTATAAGCCTCGAGTTCGTTGAATAAATGTCTGTGAATAAAAATAACCAAATTAAATGACTCCATCAAGAAACGCCGATAAAGCAAGGAAATAGCGATAAAAATCGAACAATATACTTGAGCCAATTCAATTTCTTTTCATTAGGGAAATAGAAAAAGTGCCTGCCGAGATTGTATCTAATAAAATTACTTCAAAGTGCCAACCTTGATTGGAGTTATACTACTTTGAATTTCGAAGTTGGGACTGTTCAGCCATTGTTATTTTCTAACTCGTCAACCCATTATTGTCCCACTGCTGGGCACGGGTCTTCTCTCAGAATGAGAGAGTTTAGGCCATAGTCCACCGCGCGGGCCAAGTGCGAATTGGTGGACTTCACACACCTCCGAGAACTTTTTTTTTTTTAAAGAACTCTCAGGTGTGTAGGTTTCCTCACGATGTTTTCCTTCACCGAAAAGCAGTAATAATTAATTTCTAATATTTTCTAACGCTTTATAATAATTCTGTTTGAGTATTAGGCCGTTTGCTCACTAAGCAATATAAAAACTGTAAACATAATCCCTATCACGTTACCCTTAAAAATTGGATAGTAATCGTATAGGGTGTAACTAAATGTACATATTAGATCATAAGCAATTTATTTCTTTACTAGCTGAACCCCGCAGCTTCGCCCTCGTTAACAAAATTCGATTGTTCCGTGGAAATAAAATGTTTTCCCTCCGTAAAAAGTGACCTATATGTTAATCCAAAGCGTCAGCTAACTCCATACTAAATTTTATGAAAATCGCTCCAGCCGTTTAGACGTGAATAAGTAACATACACACCCACAATCTTTCGCTTTTATAATATTAACATGATGATATGATTTTATTGCAAGTATTCGTCATGCACTACTTAGCTAATATTTTATACAGTCTACACACAACTACGAGATACGATAGCGAGGTGACCGCGATCATCAATAAGTTTCGTTCCGTACCGTAAGTAAGTAAACCTTATTACGTATGTCCATGTTCGATGACTACTTGTAAGGTTGGTTACTTCAAAAAATGTGTGAATATTTACTTCTTTGTTCTTTTTAAATGTACATATTTAGTCCCGCTCATGGATATCTGGAGCTGGCTATACATATATGGCAGGGGCTCTACTTGAAACAGATCACAGACGTTGCCATTCCGGAGTCCTGGAATAATGACCAAAATGTAAATCAACCGACATTTTTTTATCTGACTGAAGTAGCAAACGAGCATGCAGTCCACCTGATGGTAAGTGGTCACTGCCGCTCACGGACATCTGTAATCAACTACATACAGAACATGGGTTTCATTTGAAGTCAATCATAGATGCGTTGTTACTCCCGAGGACTATGATGGTCGCCTCATATGAAAGTGTGCCAGCAACCACACCCTTCTCTCTAAACGCAAGATATCCTTCACGCTGGAAATAGGTGTGGCGGTAGTACTTCCCCGGTCGAACTACACTGGTTCTACCACCTTGAAAATTTCTACCCTCCCTTTTGAAACAAAAAGACAACGTCTCACTAGAGAGAGGTGTATCAGTGGTAGTACTCAGAGGGACAATCTCCTCATGTAAATCGGCCTATATTTATACCCTTTCTTTCGAAACCAAAAGGCTACGTTCCGCAAGAAATAGGTGTTTGTGACACCTTTCCATTAAAATCATATTTTTGTATTGAATCAAATGTGTTAATTCAGACTAAGATAAAACACAGTGATAAAGTGCTATGGCGTGTGAGTAATGGGTGGCATAAACTCGATCGTTACTCTGAAACCGGAACGCGGATTTCCAATTTGCACGCCGTATGACCAGTTTATGACAAAATTAATGTTTACGTTAACTAGCGTTAACCTGTGACTTCGTTTGAACCCATTCAGCTATTAATATCCCGCTTGCAACAATTTATACGATGTAATTTTGATTTTAATGTATAAAATTATTGTATTTTAACTATCTGTTTTTCACTTTCCAGGTAATTCTCAGCGGTCAAGGTTTTAGTTTCATTACCCTTATACATTTTAAGTACATCTATGATAGTTACAAAATGTTTAATGCTTATATTATCAGTGTCCTAAGCACTCTTTTTTCGATAAACGTCGTATATTTTTGCCGTTTCCGTGAATAAACTAAGAATAATAATTATAATTAGTCTGAAAAGTTAAGTATGAGGTTTTTGTCTATTTGTTCTCGATGGTACATTTATACCTATGCTTGTAAATAACCGTGACCGACCCAATATAGGTCAGGAGTCCTACTCGAAGTCCACTACAAACGCATTGCTAACTTTGAGGGGCACATATATTTTTATTCGTATATGTCGGAACCTCGGACCTCGGATTGAGAGGGCACGTTTCAACCATTAGGCTATCACTGCTCTACCATTAGGCCATCACCTGGTAAAATATACTAATCTATGGTATTATATTGCAGAAGTATAAAATGTATTGAGGAGTTTCCATCACTTTAATTATAACTCTTAACAAACTAATTTCACCCCATATGTATTCCTTCAGTAACTTAAGGACAAAACAAAAATGTAAAAAGAGATTGATGTCCATTAATAGCCTTGTATTGTCCAGTATTAGTCAGTATTAGCCTTGAGAAAAACGCAAGGCTTCGACCGAAGAAATCAATATTGCCGCAGAACCCAATGACAAGTGCCACTGACTTCTTGAAAAGCATTCATGCTTTCTAAGGCATTAAGTGGGTTCACTGCAAAAAAATAAAATAGTATTGGAACTTCCCTGAAATAGAAATATACATATTGCAAAAAATATATGTTACATTTAAAAAAAAAAAACAAATTCTATTAAGGTATTGTTATACGTATTTATATAACATTAGAATATAATAAATGGTGTTTTGTAATATTACAATGTAAGAAAATTTTGATTTAAAGCATTGTATGTTTTCCTAATAAAATAAAATAAAAATAAAAAAAATATTTAAATGGACTAATTTGCTATATGATTGTGCATTACACATTGTAGGAATAATGGAATAAAGTGAAATTCGTGGATATTTTAAAACTAACACCATTTAAATTACTAACTAAAGCACGTACACAATTTTTACAAGAAACATGGTCAAGACACAATGACAAGAATTTTCTTTTCTAGTCAACTAAACGACACAATTATAAATCTGTATTTTACAACGAGAATAACACATTATTTAGTATTTTCAAATCTCATACAGACACCTTGAATCCAATCATTCGTAGTGTTAATTAATTATCAGCAAATTATTCACGTACAATTAACGACACCTCGTTTTATTAACGGCATGCCCAACTACATGTTAAATGTATTACGCGTCATGTACCTATATATGTGCTACATGACGCTTAGCTACTCAGAAAGCTGAAAAAATAGGTGTAGACTTAATTATTTGACGACCCACGTGGCGGAGCGGTTACCATACCGGTCTGACGCGCAATGGGTCCCGGATTCGATTTCCGGCCAGATAGGCATATGAATGATGTGTTCAAATTTATGTTCTAGATCTGGGTGTTGGTGTATTCGTCTTGTGTGTGTCTTTGGTACCCTAGTGTGGGGCCATGAGTGTAGAAAGCGTGTTTTTTTTTATATGCTGTGGTGTAATATTTTACTTATAATCAAATACGAGCTTATTTCCTCGACTCTGCCTGTTTTTGTCATGTCTCCGAAATATTCCGAATGTTTGCGAAAATGAGTATCCCATATATACATCCGAATATTATATAATCTGTGTGTCAAGAGACATGGCCAGTTTCTGCCAAGTAGATAAAGGTGTACACGTAAAAGAGTGTAATAAAGATTAATCTGAAGTATATATAAATTACCGTATATGATACTTTATGTTTAACAAGGTAGAAACATTCAAAGCCATTAGTAATTATTATGTTCTCCACTTTTATTATTTTTATTTTTTCGCAAAAATTTTACGTTACAACGTTGCAAAGGAACTATGACCCTTGCCCTTCAAAAAACTTCACATAGACTTTAAAACTGTTTAATTATTATACTTAGAATACAATAAAACTGAAATACCTTCGTGTACATAAATCTGAGAAGCTACGCAGAGCGCGATACAAAAGTTAGCCATGTCCTTTCAGCAAAATCCAATCGGTTATTTTTGCGGGAAAGAGTAACAAACACATACCTACATACTTACAAACCTTCACATTTTTACAACAATAATAGGATTAAGTACTTCATTTACAACAATAAAAAAAAAAAAAAAAAAAAACAAGAAAGGATGCAAGCTTGCAAGTTGTATAATGTAAAAAATATATATTTATTTTTAATTCAAACTTTTTTGATGGCGTAATTTTGTTTTTGGTAACAGCGTAACTTGGCTGAAAGGCCAAATTAAAATGAAATATTTGTAATCTACTTTCCATATTTTAGAAAGAAGAATAAATAATTTGTTGAAACAAAATTTACTTGAGATTTCTGTAATTTAAGATTTTGTTTATACGTTGTATAATAATTTAGTAGAAGTAATAACAAAATCATTATTTGTAGCTTGTTTCTCGCAGAGGAAACATGTGTCTTGTGCAAGCTACAGGTGCATTCTTTATGCAGGGTTGTCACAGACAGAATAAGAATACTATATTATCTTTATCTTTAAGGGAGGACGTAACTTTAAGAAATACAGAGGTAGGTATACTATATCTGCGTAAATAAAAGAAGGCTGTAAATATAGTCTACATTTTTATATTGTTTACTTGTACACTTTTACACGAGGCGACTATTTTAGTCGTCGGGAGTAGCGACGCATCTGTGATTGACTTTAGATAGAACCCTATGTTCTGTATGAAGTTGCTTACAAATGTCCATAGGCGGCGGTCACCACTTGCCATCAGGTGGACTGCATGCTCGTTTGCTACTTCAATCTTATAAAAAAAAAACTTTACTATGCATTTGTGGTGATCATGGGACATTTAACTTTGGTGAAGTGTGAACTGCTTCTTGCTGACAGGTTGCCAAGTAATCTTACACTAACGGAGTATACTATTTATGTATTTTTTCAACTGCAACTATTACCCTTGTGGTAATAGTTGCAGGTTACATATACTTAAAAATTATTGTTCATCGTCAACCCATTATTGTCCCACTGCTGGGCACGGAATGAGAGAGTTTTAGGCCATAGTCCACCGCGCTGGCCAAGTGCGAATTGTTGGACTTCACACACCTCCAAGAACTTTTTTTTTTAAAGAACTCTCGGGTGTGTAGGTTTAATCACGATGTTTTCCTTCACCGAAAATCAGTGATAAAAATTATTGTTACTTTGGACTAATTCGATGATCCCCACGTAAAAAACAACAGGTAAATATGTAGAGGTCATTTCTAACTACATCAGCATGCAGATTAGGGATCGCTTTGTTTACACGTTTCGATGATTTGTATGGATATGGAGTGATCGACACGCATTTGATCTACACATTTAGTAATACTTGGAGCATCGCCAGCGGCCCTATCCCGAGATCACTCAAAATAGGCACAAAGACTACTCATAGTTTTATTGTTATCCGGTGGATTAAATCGGGAATCACTTGTTTATTTTCTATCAACGTCTATCTTAGAAAAGGTATATACATAACTATTATAACCAATATAAAAGTAATATGGCAAAAAAATATATGGAAAGAAAAATCACAAACCTACTGAGTTTCTTGTCGGATCTTTTCAGTTGAGGTCGTGTTCGGATCCGGTGGTAGTGTAAAAAAAATATGTCACTAACAATTAGTAAGTGCCTCCGTAGGTCTATGCAAAATAAAGACATTTTATTTCATATAAGTTGATTTTTGTTACGTGCCTTAGGCTTAGAAGTTTTTTTTTTTTTTTTTATTTGACTGAAGTAGCAAACGAGCATGCAGTCCACCTGATGGTAAGTGGTCACTGCCGCCCATGGACATCTGTAATCAACTTCATACAGAACATGGATTTCATCTGAAGTCAATCACAGATGCGTCGCTACTCCCGAGGACTATGATGGTCGCCTCATATGAAAGTGTGCCGGCAACCACACCCTTCTATTGAAACGTAAGAACTGCTTCACGCTAGAAATAGGTGTGGCGGTGGTAGTACTTCCCCGGTCGAACTACACTGGTTCTACCACCTTTAACCAAGTGAAATCAGTATCGTATTTACTTTTTATACAAAATAAAGTTGGTCTGAAATAGCCTTAATTTCTCCTTCCGTGGATATCGTAGGAAGTAATTTACAATTTCAGGGGCTATTCTGTTCGTATTTGAAAGATGTGGTAAGGGAGCCTCCGTACCCAAGGCGTTCATACTTAGCTTTCAGGAGTAGGGCCTCTATGGCTGATATCATAAGAATCATGGCTTCGCGAAGGTGAGGAGGGAAGAGCGCCTAGTGTGCCGGGATACCAACTACGATATGTACCACGTCCCGCAGCAGTACGATCGCGCGGAGGTGGCGTAGGTTTTTACATGAGACGAGGAATAAACGCGCAGGTCCTGCAACATCCCTTAAGTCCAATGATAGAACAAATGTGGCTAAATATAAAGGTAAATTCTAAATCGTTCCTTATAGGAACAGCGTATCGCCCACCTTGGCTTAGTGCTCAATTATTCTTTGATGCATTATGTGAATCGTTAGACTCATTTACAAAATACGATTACATTATTTTACTTGGCGACTTTAACATCGATTTACTTAATGAAAGGGGCGCCTATGTAAAGCAATTTTCAGATTTTTTAAAAATCAATAATCTTACGCAGTATGTCCACGATCCGACACATTTTACAAGCACGAGTGAGACTCTTATTGATGTGATCTGTGCTGATGCACCTGTAGAGAATGTCAAAGTAGACCACATAAGCGATCTAAGTAGTCATGCCATAGTCGTATGCGAAATTAATATTATACGACACGAAATTATCCCTGCATGGACCTCATTCAGGCCGCTCAAAAATATAGATCTAAGATTTCTGCATGATGACTTAAATAATTTACACTTAGAAAAAGTTATGTTATCAGACGATGTAAATTTAATGTTATCAGCTTTTAATCAAAATATAATAGATGTCTTTGATAAACATGCCCCTCATAAAAAGAAATACTCTAAAGAACGCTCATACCCCTGGATTACATACACTATAAGGTGTATGATAAAAAAGCGCGATGAAGCTAAAGCCAGAGCTCGCAAAAACAACTTAAACAGCAGCAAGTGTTATTACAAAGAACTAAAAAATCTTGTCAAATTATCTATTGAGTCTGAAAAAAAGGCTTATTTTTCGTATTATATCAACTCTAAAAGTAAACAACCTAAAGTTATGTGGAAAAATATAAAAAATCATGCTGTCATCAAAAATAAAAGAGATATCTCTTTACCCGTTACTTTAAATAATCCCAATGAAATAAACGATCACTTTCTAGATGCACCCGGTAAACATACCGTCCCGTTTTCACAGCTCACCTATTATGAATTTGATAGGCATTGTCAGGAAACTTTTAGGTTCCAAATTGTGACGGAATTGCAAGTTTTAAAAGTTTTAAATTCTTTCCATTCAAATGCTGTAGGTATAGATGGTATTTCACTTGACATGATAAAATTGTTATCACCTCTCTGTATAAAAAATATTACAGGGATTATAAATACTTCTTTTCGGACAAATATTTTCCCCACTCAATGGCAAAGAGCGTTAATAAAACCAATTCCCAAAAAAAAATAATCCTACAAATATAACAGAGCTGCGCCCTATTAGCATTCTTCCATGTCTATCAAAAATAATAGACAAACTGGCTTGTGAGCAACTAACTGCATATTTAGATACTAACAAAATTCTACCAACGCACCAGTCAGGATTTAGGAGAGCGCACAGTACAACCACAGCTCTAATTGATGTCGTTGACAATATATTGACCTGTCAGTCTAATGGGGAAGGCACTATATTGGTACTATTAGATTACTCGCGGGCTTTTGATACGTTGAATATTCCTTTGCTGCTCTCAAAGTTATCACATTATGGCTTAAGTGTTGATGCTCTGGCCTGGTTTGACAGTTTCTTTTCGAATAGATCTCATGTAGTAGAGTTAATAAACGCTGGAAATGGCACTAAAACCAGATCTATGACTAAGCCTGTCACGCGGGGAGTTCCTCAAGGCTCTGTATTAGGACCTTTGTTGTATATATTATACGTTGCAGACATTGTTAGGAATATAAGTTATTGTCGGTATCATATGTTTGCAGACGATCTCCAAATTTACATATCTTTTAAACTTAATGACATGGAATCTGCAATTGATAAGTTAAATTCAGATTTATTACAAATTTTTGAATGGTCTGAACGTATTACATTGATACTAAATCCGAAGAAAACTAAGTATATGGTAATAGGATCTCCTAAGGTAATTAAAAAAATATGCAATAAAAATCCATGTATTACTATAAATGGAGAGCCCATTGAGTACGTTAAGGAAGTTCGGAATTTAGGGGTAATTGTTGATGACAACCTTCGTTTTGAGAGGTATATAATAGAAGTAGTTCGCAACTGTTTTTACAGACTTAAAGTGCTGTATCGGATAAGAGACTACCTCAGTATTAAATTACGAACAACTTTGTGTGAATCATTAGTTATTGCTAAATTAAATTATGCAGATACTCTTATAGGACCTAGACTATTAGCACGATCCAAAAACCTCATTCAGCGTGTTCAAAATGCTTGTATGCGATACTGCTACAATATACCTGCACGAGCTCATGTAACTCCATTCATCAATGAAGCTGATGTGCTAAAGATGAGTTCTCGCAGACAATTGCATTTCGCAACATTATTATTCGGAGTCATAAAGAACCAAACGCCTGAGTATCTGTTCTCAAAGCTCAGTTGGAATAAACAGCAAGGCGCTTCTCATATCACCAGGTCGTCCACATTTAAACTTTGCTATCCTTTCAATACTGGTGCAGCCTTTAGAGGGAGCTTTAAATATTGCGCCACTAAATGTTGGAACAACTTACCCCCACCACTGTACAATGTAAAATCCATACATACTTTTAGATTAAAATACAAATGCTATCTGCTGGAAGTGCAGAAAAATGAATGATATATATACTCGTATATATATATATATATATATATATATATATATATATATATATATATATATATATATTTTATTTATTAAAGCCAATGTGGTGAAATAAAGCTCCCTCACGATTTCTTATCCAACCTTGTCCTTATTAAAAGCCTTCCTTTTCCCTTTACGTCCGTTATTAAAATAATATAATATGCCCACGAGCTGTCCGAACTGCTCCCTGGTTATGGGCGTCACTGAAAATCAGCTCATTGGTCCACGGACCTCTGTATACGCTGAGTGCCGACCCCTTCACGGTATATGCAGCACAGCTACACGTAGGATTAGCTACATACCTACATTTATACTTTCTTTTTATTATTATTGTTATACTAAGTTAATCGTTTCTATTCTTTTTTTTTTTGTTTATCCCAATATCGGTGTATTGTGTTGTTATATCGTGAATAAAAATGTTTTCTTTCTTTCTTTCTTTCTTTCTTTCTATCTTAATCAGAGTTGATTACAGATGTCTTTTGACGATAGTAACCATAAGACTGACTGCATGCTCGTTTGCTAGCTCTATATAAATAAAAATAACTTACCTAGGCTCAAAGAACATAAATCAATATTTTCCTGCCATTTTCTCCAGAAAGAAAGATATGCATATGAATGTAATCGTATGTAAGTATTCGTATATGTATATTTCTTTGATATCATTCAAAATGTAAAAACCAGAAGTATAGATTTAAAATATAGAAAGTAGGTACCTTTTTATTTTATAAATATTGAATCATCTTAGAAAAAAATATTTATTTGGAAAATAAAAAGAAAAATATTTATTTGGAAAATAAAAACGGGCTGTAGAATTTAATTTATTAGCATAAATTATGCCTCTTCAAAACCCGAATATCGGAGTGATATAATTTAGTCCCTCTCAAAAAGCATTTTTACCCTCACACGTTTCTGTAATGGTTGCGAGGTTTTTAGGCACAAATCAATTTAACATTTTGCGATTTCCCTTTCCTCCTTTTTGACCCATATTCTTTACAAAAACCATCAATCGTTGCTTTACCTGCTAAATATATTTGCAAGGATATGATTTAATTTATTCATTCAACCCTATTAATTTTCGTAATAAGCAAGGGCAGTTGTAATCAAAGGAGATGTTTCAAAATGTATGGACCTTTGGCCAGGTATCTGTACACCATATGATAAAGAGCCAGTAAAGTATAGAGCACTTTTAAACTAAGCATTTTATTAAAATCGATTGGGTTTATTGGTACAAGACTAGAATTTTAAGTTAGAATTGCAACACAATATAATGGCGGCGATATTATTTCATTTTGACAGTTGAGGTTAATAAACAAACTGTGACAATGACAATCAGTTGTCAGTGATTAATCTGAATTCTGATCCAATGCAAAAAAGGAAAACTTATACATTATGTAGCTTAGCTATGATAATCTTAAAACTATTGTATAGTTATGGTTCTATGTAAACAAATGTAAACAAAGACTAATCTTACCTAATAGCTATTAGTCAATTACAATTATGATTTCAATTCAAACCCGAATAAATCAGTTGATGTTTGGAAGTCCAATTTGAGTATGTAAATCTTTTATTCACTAGCCTGGCCAACAGGTTAACCGATGAACAGTCCAAAATATGAAAGTCAAGTCAACTGAGGTAAGTAGCGATCCGAAATCCAAGACATGTAAGCCAGGGGTTTGATAACTTGATATAGAAACTCCAACACAATACGCACACGAAAATTTTCCGTGAAAATATCTACGAACAAGAAGACAGATGAATGGATCTAGTAAAAGAATCAATATGACAGTTGTCAGATAATGACAACTATAGTTTTGTTCACAGACTGTCTAAATCAGTTGTTCCGCCATATTGGAAAACGAAGAAAATAGTTGATTTTAATTGGTTTTGTACCAGAAAAGTACACGTTTTTATAAATTTTAAGTATTTTTTTCGGATTCTTGAGATTTTTCTCGATTTTTTGAGATGGTGTACATATACCTAGCCAAGATTGAAACATCTCCTTTAGGTAGAAATTGGTGGGATAATTGTTTCTATATACCCTTATTTCAATCAAAACAACACCATTTTGCCATATGTATACATTTATATAGTATGGATACAGGAAAGTGTGCAGCCCGACTGACGTCAAATAGTTTCGCATGAATACTTTGTAACCGACCCAAAATAGAAGAGAAATACCTGAGATAACACAAATGCGTGGGTTCCCTTGAGAATCAAGTTGAAAGCTTCGTGGATATTTCACACGACCCTTCAAACTTGAAGACAGACTACTGTCATAAGGCAGAAAAGGTGTAACTGTGTTCCAATCATAAAGACTTCTAAATATCACCATCGATAAAATCTCAAATCTTATTTTTAGTTGAGGAAATCTGAAAAGTATGTATATATGGCCACTTCAATTCCGATAAATTTTAATTGTTAAAATATTATATATTTTTATGCTTTTAGATTGTTAGGTATGGTCCATGAAATTAAATACGGAACCGTGTATAATGTCATACGTTTATTTTAAAACTAACTTAGGCGACCGTAGCCGCCACTACGTACACACATATGCACATACATTTACACATGTAGCCCTACAATTTTTAATATTAAGATAGCACAAACAAGCAAGTAACATTATAAGCCTCTAATCAAATCCAAATAGGATGGCTTTAGGTTGTCCACCAATTCGCACTTGGCCAGCGCGGTGGACTATGGACTCTCTCATTCCGAGAGAAGACTCGTGCCCAGCAGTGGGACAATAATGGGTTGACGACGACTACCTTAGGTCGGACACAGATGAATTCCAACCCCTCATGACGAACATCAACGCTTTATATAGTCACACCTTTCCTTTCCAATCAAAACATAGCAAAACTCAACACTGTTATAATTAAAAAGAAATAGAAGTATTATTATTTAGGATAGTTTCTATGTAACTTAACTTGTCTTTGTAATACCTTATACATATAATGGAAGAGCGGGGTATCCTGGCACAGGTAAATATTTACTTAAAAGGATGCCTCAACTGTAGTTTCTAAGATGTAACCATTTTATGAGAAATAAGCTATTTTTCTATTTTTTTCTATTTCCTATTTCCCCCGATACGAACCACAAAAGTACTTTTATACCTAACGTAAAATAAATCAGCCTTTGCTTAAAAATAAGCAAAAGTACAAAAAAATAACAGCTCGGCGGGTCCGTTATGCGTTTTAATCGGCTAAATTATCTCGCAATTTCCAAAATATTGAGCTTTTCTGACTTCAGCTTATTATTTATTTAGTCACACCAACATCTTACAATCAATACAAACTTTGAACCAAATCTATTTACACTATATACAAAACAAAATATTAAATATAAATAAAACATATATTTTTTTAAAAGTAAATATTGTTAAGGAAAATAAAAAGAAACTATAAATAAAACAAAGAGTCCATATCACTGCCTCTTGGGAGAGTCCCAAGAACGCTGGCGGCGTTACCTCTTTGAATGGCCAAACTGATTCTCTGGCCAAAATACGCACCAGCCTCTTGGGTCTCCTGAAGCGTCATTTATTAATTTATGAAGGTATTTATTTATTGATTTATTCATTAATTTATGAAGTCGATATTTATTAATTTATGAAGGTAGGTTTTAATGTTACGAAAGTAATAGCTCCGCAAAAAATGTTTGTAAAAATGTAAGAACTCTACAAATAAACAACATAACGTTAAATATTTGTAGAGGTCTTACATTTATGATAAAATTTAAAAAGTTCCTTAAATTAAAATAAATACCATTAGTTTCATGTTATTATTATTATTACCGCAGGTATAACTGGGCAAGCTTCACAACATTCAGGTATTAAAAAGTTCACAAGAGGCTACTGAGAACCAAAAGTCAAATGCTTTAGAAAATAAGTTGTGTCTTACGGCTCTGGGATCTTGGACTATTATTTGTACACAGTAAACTTATAAAATTATGCTTAAGAAAGTTAAATTCAAAACTAAATTGATATAACATATATATTTCAAATATCAAAGACATAAAACTTTCTCTTAATGCTTAATAGACAAACGACTAGTGGATACATACGGGCTATCGGAAATAAATAAATTTAACAAGTTAAATGTTTTGATAAACCACACAATCCCCTACAGTTAGTTAAGTAATAAATTTAACACTTTGGCACCAGTAAATACGGGCATGCAGCGATATTTGCTAAATAATAAAACCTGCGTCGTATATAAAATTTATCAAATGCAATTTTTTATGCGAAGAACTAAATCTTTATTTAGTACCTTTTTACATATATAATACCTATGTACTTATCAAAACGATTTCTAAACTTAAAATAAAATAAAAATGAGTTCAGAATTAGGGCTTTAGAAGATTTATAGCAAAAAATCATGACTGTCAGGTAGACTTTGAACACAAAATAACGCATACTAGGATTTTCTCTATTTTCTCCCATATTCTTGTAGCTAAACCCAGAACAGAAATCTAGATTTTATATTTAGAAATGGATCTCACTGGGGATCGAATCTGGAACCCACTGCGTGTCGGGCAGGCCGTTATGATGCCCGCTCCGCTACATGGAACGACAAATAAGCAACAAAAAACAAACAGTAAAGTATACGTGTAGACATAGATTTTTTTGACTGACTGAAATAGCAAACGAGTATGCAGTCCACCTGATGGTAAGAGGTCGCTGCAGCTCATGGACATCTGTAATCAATTTCTTAGAGAACATGAGTTCTATCTGAAGACAATCACAGATGAGTTACTCCCGGGGACTATGATGGTCGCCTGATATAAAACTAATTTAATTAAATTTAAAATCTAGCATGATTTTTAATTGAAATGAATCGCAGAACTACCAAACTTGTAAAGCATGAACCCATTACTGTCCTAATCCTAATCATAAGTAGAGGCCTCTTTAATCAAGATTTAAATCATATTACACCACACTGAAAGTGGCTGATAAACTTTTGGGAATGAAATTTAAAGTACGCATTTGCCTATAAAGTATTCACTGATATGAACCTAGGACCGCTATCGCAAAAGGTTATTTGAACGAGATTTAGGTCATATTCCACCGCGCTGAAGTTGGCTGATCAACTTTTGACGATAAAATTTAAAGTAAACATTTGCCTATAGGATATTCACTGATACGAACCTAGGACTATTAGCGAAACGTCGAAAACCATTCTACTTAATCATATTCTCAAATGATTACATAATCACCAACTCATTTGGCAACCGCGTTTTCTGAATGTGAAATTCATCAAAACGTCGTGATAAATTTTGGTTTATAACATTTATTGGCGGTATTACCGCCGCATGTGGAACTGCTATCAAGTGATATACTAATTGCTACGTGCCAACGAAATGGCTGTATATTCTGCCTTTCGCCAAATTGTTTTATGTAAGAACGTAATATTACGCCAACGTTAGGGACTTATATCAATTTTTGACATCACATAGAACCTTTGATCTATATGAAGTTGCTTACTTACAAATGTCTATGGTTGGCAGTGACCACTTACTACGCGGTGAATATATGCTTGTTTGCTTCATTTTTGTAACGTGAATTTTTAATTGAAGATGATTGAATCCGTTGTCACATAGATGAAGGTCTTTGAAGTTGAACTTCACTGTGCACCGCATTTCCACCCGTATTTTAACATGTAACATTACTTTACATTGTGATGTTACCCTTTACATTTATTATTATAAATATAACAGGCCATCTAAAATTGCCGTGTGAGGCATGATTCCCAAAACACTGGCGACATTACCTTGCTGTACGGTGAGACTTAATCTTTGTGCAAAGTAGCCGTCAGCTTTTTGGTCTCCGGTAGCTCGAACAAGTAGAATACATACGTATGTACGTATTTATATTGATAACTTTAGACAGAGTAGATGAATTTTAATAAAGCAAATTTAATTTTATTGAATAAGTTTTGGGTTGATGCTGACTTATTATCATATAAGGTGATCTTTGTCCCTGGAAGAAATTACCTTTTTCTATAAGAAATTTCCAGCTCATAACTACGAGCATAGCCTTGCTATTCGATTTTATTTAAAGATACTGTTTCCACGCTACAGTAAATAGTGCAGATTTAAACCTTACAGAACAAAGAGGAAAATATTTTTAAAAATAAAATCCTGTAGAATTTGTTTCTGTCGTTCAAATTTTGTTGCGCTAAGTAAAAGTGGCCTTTCCAACTTTGTGCTTACTTTTTCACTTCGACACTTAATCACTAAAAGCTGTCTGAGCCGTTAGATTGAAGTTAGTCTTAGCGTTAATTAATTAAAGGCTACTTAGCCTGAGTCAACTCTTTGGCGGTGGTGTCTGTTGTTTAGAAAAACTAATTTAAGTTTATTTTACTTGTCGATAAAGTCCCTTATCAATAAATTTTTAGTCTTCGATTCTTTATTTTTTTACCCTTAATTATTTTACGCGAATTAAGTGCAAAGGTACTGCTTATTTCTAGTGAAATTTCTTCCAGCAGCCCGGAGATTGGAGATTAGTTAACACCAGGTAGTAGGTACAGTGCGCACTTTATTGCTATTTGTATAAAAATAATATACATTAAAGGTAATATACGTACATGAAGTACAATTATATAAGCAATAATATATCGTATGGGCATTACTTTGGAACATTATATATGACAGATCATTGGAATCAACTTAATTATCAAGTTGACATAGGGCCTATGTTTTTAAGTATGACATTTGCGTTTAACCAAAAAGTGGCGGTTACTATTATTATCATAACGATAATGATATGAAATAAGCTAGTAAAAGTACCAATTTACATACATATGTAAAAAACTTACATGGTACTATTTAGATGACGCAAAATCTTAAAAATCGCTAAATTACGTATTATTTTATAAACACAAAACCCGACAAATAAAACTACAATAGAAAATTCAATTTTTTATTACATGATTTTAGTACTTATTTTTCTCTTTTTAGTTTAGGCAATCAGTCATATTACTTTTATAATCATTTATTTAATTATTTCTTACGAACTACTATATTAACGGACACTCTTAAGACTCTCTTTGTGTTATATTTGTTTGGAAGCTGTACTACATCGACATCCATACATATACATACACACATTTATCAACAGTTCCTAAATACAATTTTGGATCTGCCCTTGTTTGCTTAACCACGTATATCTCAGACACAATTAGTCGGACTACATTTGAAATCCACGTGGCGGAGCGGTCACTATAACGGCCTGACACGCAGTGTGTTCTAGGTTCGATTCCCGGCCCGGTATTTGAACGATGAATTCAGATTTCTGTACTGGGTCTGGGTGTTTGTTTGGGAGTACAAATCATTATTGTCCCACTGCTGGGCACGGGTCTTCTCTCAGAATAAGAGAGTTTTAGACCATAGTCCACCGCGCTGGCCAAGTGCGAATTAGTGCACATGGGTGTTTGTTTATCCGTCTTGTATATCCATGCCACTCACGACACAGAAGCAAATCCTACTGTAGAGCTGTGAATGTAGAAAGTGTGTGTTTTTTTAAACTATTTCAACTTCGTCATAACTTTGCTTAATGTTTATCCACCTTAACACTATCCTAACCACAACCGAGCAACATAGCAAGTTTGTAAATGAGCCGACCCAACTTTCCTCCCCGGGGTGGCAAATTGATTTTGGCCTTAAAGTAACCCAATCCTACTTGATATTCGTATGATGTTGGCTCGTTCATTGGTCACTTAATTATACATGACTGTTATCAATTTTAATGTAAAAGGTTATGTGGTCGGTATTTGGTTTTCATTTCGATATTGTTTTCATAAATTAATATCAGAGGCATACCTTCCTTATCAAATAGTTATAAAGCGAGCTGTTTTAGTTGTGTGTTTGACAGAAGCGCTTTCTTCTTTTATTTTATTGTCAGGAATGAGTAGCCATCTTGAAAAATATGACAGATCGGAACTATATAAGGCGGGTAGAAAGCTGTCTAGGGACACTTCACAGAATAAATTATATATACGGGTAGGACTTCATTACCGACCGTCTAAGGCGAAGCTCTGCTCTATTAGTCTTCGATTAATTATATTTCTGTATAAAAGTAATTTCGTTTGAGTTTTTTCTTTTTTTTTTATAATAATTTTAAATTATTTCTAATACTATAATAACGATTAGTTACGTTTGTAGATGTGATAGATGTATGTGATAGAGGATATGATGTCTTCGAAATCGAACCTTGAAAGTTTTTCCTAGATTGTTATCGGTATACATATCGATATCGGATACATGAATAAAACGGTTTTTATTTACAGTATCGGTATCGGCACGGTTTTCGGTTATCGGTTTTCTACGTATACATACATTTTAATTATCATCAGTATCGAGACAACCATATAAAATTTAATAAACACAAGTTTTAGGATTAAATTACTTATACTGTGACTGAGTATAATTTCATTAATCTTACTTGAATATATCAGCGGAATAGATAATAAATTTATCATATACCTAATATATTATTATAAGGTCAACATAGATAACCTTAGCAAACACAGTAAATAACATTATACCGAGGACATAATTATGTATGAGCTATCTTCCAGAGAATATTGCATTATGCATACGAATGTACATACGAAATTTAATCTATAGGCTACAGGCGCAGGTACTCTTAAAGCTACTCAGTATACCTATTCTAATAGGCAATCATATTGGACTATGATAATATAACAAACGGTGAGCAGAACAGAGAAGTGATAGCGTGGCAGTGGTTGCAAAGTGCCGCTCAATCATCAGGTCCGAGGTCCAAACCCAGGCACGCAACACAGATTTTTCTAAAATTATGTATTAGATATGAAATATCACAGCTTTTCGGTGAAGAAAAACATAGTGAGGAAACCTACACACCCGAGAGTTCTTTAAAAAAAGTTCTCGGAGGTGTGGGAACTCCACCAATCCGCACTTGGCCAGCGCGGTGGACTATGGCCTAAACCCTCTCATTCTGAGAGAAGACCCGTGCCCATCTGTGGTACAATAATGGGTTGACGACTATGAAAAAATTATAGTAGAACTATATTATGTCCTCGGCTGCGCCTGTTTCAGTCACATCTGTCACGGTAATGAGAATTCTATGTGTTAATCTAGGTCAGAGTTTCTCAAACTTTCGGCTTGGCGTACCCCTGTTAAAGTTTCCAAGTGACAGCGAACCCCCTAAGCTTAACTGACTAATTAAATCCACCAAAGTAAACAATAAAATTGACTGTTGAGGAAAATAATGTTTATATTTCTTTTATTTCAATAAATGGTAACAAAGTGCCAAAAGAAATATATTTTTACTAATATTAATCCTCGTTAATCCTGCCTCTATCCTCTTTATTCTCTGCATCCTCTATCTTCTTCATCCTAACCATCCTAAATAACTTCACTAACCTCGCTAATAAATTAGGATCTACTCGGATTCCATTAGCCGATCCGGCAACCTCATAAACTTTTATTTAATTTTAGTAAATTACGTAAAAGTTGCTTCAGATACACTTGCGATCCTTACTTATTAACTCCAAGCTGTTACGTGTTACGTGATACGATTTTCATTAGTAGGTATCGACAAAAAATTAACTATTAATTTTTATGTTTTGATACGTGAAAGTTTAATGATGTATGTGTGATTGTTACTTTCACGCAAAAACTATTGATTCCATTTGGCTGAAATTAGGCACAGAGATAAAAAAAACACGCTTTCTACACTCATAGCCCCACACTAGGGTTTTCTCCTACAAACACAAACACCCAGACCCAGCACATGAATCTAAACTCATCATTCATTCAGATACCTGTCTGGCCGGGAACCGAAACTGGTACCCATTGCGCGTCAGACCGGTATGTTAACCGCCCCGCCGGGTGGGTCGTCTAAAAAATAGTTTATAACATGTTTATTAATTTGATAAACGAGATCTAAGCGATTAGACTCGAACATTGATTACGTTTAACATAGCTACCTGAATAAGCTAGTTAGCTATAAATATGGTATTTTTTTATTTGGCAACAAGTATACAGAACATTTGATTAGTAATCGTTGTTGCCCGAAATCTCCTGAAACTGTGTAATATACAGACCAGGATTGTACTTGAAGCCGACCACAGATGCGTCGCTACCTACAAGGACCAATATGGCTATCTCATATACTATAGGATTCAACCTTTATATGCATAAAGGTTTGGAACAAAATTACTTTGTAAAGGTATGCACTTTTCCAAAGAAATGTAGAATGTACTTCACAAGAATTAAATGTAGCAGTAATACTTTACCATCAAATTATACTGAGCAATAGGCACCTATCTTTTTCTACCTTTCCAATTAATAAATTGAACTTTGCGAATAGAAAATCATTAATTTATATTACATAAGCTTACATAAAATATTCAAGCGAATATAGAACATGTTTTAATTTCAGTTAAAGGTAGCGGCAAAGAGGCGACCGGCGTCTTCAAAGAAATTAATATGCATGAATAAACGGAAGACGTTAATACGGCTAATGCATGCACCTCCTCAAGTTACACTGTGTAATAGACATTTTAGGGTACATGATACTTAGCGGCACTGGCTTAGAAACAGATATATCTCTTTACTAGACACCCGTCGCAACGGTCGAAATTCGACCGTAATTTAAATTAAAAAACTAAACTTCATATTGTCCATAGTAGCACGAATATTTCTCAAATTCAAATAAATTGAAATAATTTTCAAGTTATTTTGAACGCACCTGTTAAAGGTAAAATGAGGTTTAATTAGCCAAGCTACATTTAAAAGCAATAGCGGGTATTTAGACAAAGACATCTGACTTTTTTGACATTATGTGTTTTCATAGTAAGACATTGAATGTTCTATTTCGTTTATTATGTATGTGTTTGTGTCATTTGCAAGGTAGTGTGTGTAATGTGTTTTTAGTTTATTGTTTTATGCATTATTTAAAAGAAATATTAACATTGCGTAATCCTCCTCTATATCAACAATAACCGTGCGTAATTTCATACTCCTCCGTTCGCGGCAAATATCTTAAAAACGAATCACAAATTTTTGCTTTACGTATATATAGATTAACTAAGGCAATCTTGTAAAGAATATAGAAAATGCTTTAATTTCAGTTGAAGGCAGCCGCAAAGTGGCGAACGACGTCTTCAACGAAATTAATATGCATGAATAAACGGAAGACGTTAATAATGCATGCACCTCCTCAAGTTACGCTGTGTAATGGACATTTTAGGGTCTTTGATACTTAGCGGCACTGATTTAGAAACAAATATCTCTGGCATATTACTTTAGGCAATCTGATAGTTTGGTTCGATTTTTTTCAATTAAAGTTACCAGACTGCTACCTTAATAGATATACGAAGAAATGTCTAAAACAAACGTATGGCAATTTGAAGTTTCATCTCAGAACGTTATTTGTTAGGCTTTTGTTTAATCATAGCCATTGAAATATTGTTGTATATTTTAATAATCTCAATTTCATGAACTAATGTTTTTTTATGAACAAAACTCTGTGTTTTATTTACTCTGCGTTTAATTAACTGTTTTCTTCCATTGAAATCACTAGCGATGTTCATATCTACCGGGCGTTCCGTAACGCCTTACCGTAACGCCGTTCCGTAACGTATTCCGTAACGTTTATTGTATTTACCACATACAATTAACTTACTTTGTTTGTATAGCCAACAAAATTCGCTTATAACAGATTAACTAAACTTTCAATTCCCCTGTTACCCCTAGGGATTAATGTGGCAACATTAACGCCGTGCTTAGTCCCGTTCTCTGAACAGGACATTGTACTAATGATTGTGGTCAGCGGATAATTTTGGCCGTGTAATTTGTCTCCATCTATTTCTGTGGTTGGCAGTCCCTAATAAAGTTACTCGGCGACATAATGAAAGCAAAGAGGCTAGAGCGCTTTATTTACGGTTTGGCTTAAGAAAATACATATAATAGTCATTAAGATCAATAGACTCGGATATTGTAATAGGAGAAATAATGAAAAATACAGACACGTAGAACATTAAACTAAAATATTTTGTAACTTACACTGAATACAGATCTGTAATGGGCTTAATTTGGCTTCCCATTTCCAACAATGGCTTAACCATTGGGGCATTTTTACCTATTTTATATTTTTAAGAATGAAATAATAAATGTAGTTAACCTTTTGTAATCTTAATTGGCCCTGAATTGCTAAATCCAGGTAAAAGAGTTTTCTCTAAAGTTATTAGCATTTATGCTACTTTTGACGATTATGTTAAAATACGTCATGTATGAGTACTACTACCCACACCACCCAAAGCATAATACACTCATATTAAGTTAGATCATGCTGACAGAAACGCGCTTGAATTACAACCAATTCTATTAAGATAGAATATAATTTAGAACTTGAAAATGCAAATATAATTTATGAAAAATTACTCTACGGATTATTTCTACAAGTATTTCATCAGACACGTCTAATAAGAAGACTCGTGAATGAGGAAAAAAGAATTAAATATGGAAAGAATTAAAAATGTTTCGCCAAGCATTTGTTTATTGTGACGCATTTGTCGTATCATCTTCAATTCATCATGTTTTAGAGATGGTAGAACCAAGGTATTTTGGTATTATATTATTTCGTATTATACCGGAGTAGTACCACCGGCACACCTAGTTTTAGCGTGAAGCATTTCTTACGTTTGTATGGAAGGGTGTGTTTTAATAGAAGGGTGTGGTTGCCGGCACACTTTTATATAAGGCGACCATCATAGTCCTCGGGAGTAGCAACGCATCTGTGATTGACTTTAGATAGAACCCATGTTCTTTCAGAAGTTGATTACAGATGTCCATGAGCGCCAGTGATCACTTACCATCAGGTGTACTGCTTGCTCGTTTGCTACTTTAATCAGATAAAAAAAATCATGTCATCGTGAAATATACTTTACGTACCTATTCCATTAATTGTTGGAGCTACGAGTTTAATTTTCCACTGAGCGTTAATGTTTTACGTTTTTGGCTAGATTCCATAATAGTTCCATCCATCGCAGACATTACCACACATCACGGGACATGCGGTTTGCTCCTACACGTCTACTGCTCTCTGCATCACATGTACTGCTCTCGTTTTACGTTGTTCTTTAATTGAAGTAGTAAACGAGTAATGGTAAGTAGAACTGCAAGGTGAAAAATAAATATACTTATTTGTTCGAATTATATGGTTCGACCACCTTGCAGAAAGGTAACACCGCTTCGTTTACGAATTAGTTGAGTGTGTTTATAGGAGTGCAGAATGAGTCTTAGAGTAAGCAGGTCTTACATTTATGTGGAAGAGTGTGTTTTTTATAGTTACACCTAACAATAAGGCAGCCAGACGGGCCACTTAATACAAAGTGGTCACCGTCGCCTATGGACATTTGCGACACCAGAGGAGTCACCGGCTTGGAAGGAGAGGCCTTTTTTGGCCCTTGCTTGAAGAGCTCCAAGGCATTTCCAGAGTAAATACCTTAGGAAGACACTCATTCCACATCTTGCACGTTCGTGACAGAAAAGATCGTGCAAATCGATCCGTGGAGGATCGCCACGGGTCCAACTGATGATTTTGGTTTTTGTATTTGCTGATTCATTTTAGTGGTAGCACTCATAAGCGTGGTAGCTTGAGTTCTAAGTGGATTCCAACAGCAGCGGGCCACGACAACAGAGGGTTGGTTATATAAATTTATTTCTCGTCCTATACTAAGAGAGGGTAGGGCGTTGCGTATTTTTTTTTAAAGAAAACAACTACAAAGATCCTTTTACTCGACTATGTTAAGGGTGTCCAAGAAGTCTTAAACTTACCCTTATAACCGCCTTTATTACATCATCAAACATCTGTAACTGTGCTCAAATATAATCCAATTTTGAATTGATGATACAGACCATATAAATAATATTATAGTTACTTAATTTTATTAACATGTAAACCGCATGAAAATATGTTCATAACCCATTCAGCGCTAATTGCATAACGTAGTTTGATAACACGATTTATTTACGAAATTTCGTTAATTAAACCATTTATATTTGTGGTAATTTTGATCTGTTCAGTAATCAGTTTGCATTCTTTGCTTTTTAAAACTTTTCAATCTAATTTTAAAATGGAGGTTGAAAAGATGATAGTTAATTTCGTATTGACTAATTATCCGATAAATATTAAGTGATGTTTCGGATTAATCCATCGCGGCTTCTTTTGGCAAATAGTATTTAGAAATTATCTTTGAAGGATTATGTGGGAACTTGAACGCATTTCTATTTTTTTTGAAAAGATTTGTGTTCTGTACCAATATAATTTAAGACCTAATATAATTTAAAAATACACCAATTAACCAACCATTAACAATGGTATCAGACTGAAATATAGGGTTTAAACACATTTACAAGAATTAATAAAGTGTCATTAAACAAACGCCTAATTAACCATACCAAGAAACCTTAATCGTACGAATAGAGTTCAGATATCAATGAGTACCACCTACACGCATCATAACTAAAAGTATTATGAAAAGATATATTACGTATAGGTATGTAGAAGTAAGGCTACTTCTACATACCAAATCGTATCGTATTACTATTGTTGTAACGTAACGCTCCAGCGTAACCATTTCCGTTAAACCACTAGTTTCATCCTCTCACGGCGTATGTAAAGAAAATGTATGCGTAAAGAAATTTTACTTCAAAAATACGACCCTTTCGACGCCAATTTCTTTCCGTTGATCGCAAACAAAGCTAACTGTAATGCAAAACACAAATGTTTACGTGTCAGTCCTTTTATCTTGCAAATCCCATCACAAAGGAATCTTTCTTTAAAGAAAACTAAATTCAATAGGGATATTCAAAGGATAGCAGTCTAAATAATCTGGGTCAATAGAAAAGGAAGGGAAATTTCAACGCTTCAACGCTTCTCGTTTTCAAAACTAAGCGCAATAAATCTTACGATCTCTGAGGACTGTGTAAAAGGATATAGCGTATTGTATATTTACGTACTATTTTAAATTGAATGTTTTGTATGGTAATAATATTTGAGGTATCGACGAACTTTTAGGGATTTGTCACTTTTCATCGGACAGTTTTTTTCTGTAACTAATTGATGCGAAAAAATTTTTTTTATTAAAATAAAAAAATGATTTTATGTAACAATATTCGTGTATATATATATTAATACGTGAAGCAAAAACTTGTGATCCGTTTTTAAGATACTTACCACAGACGGAGTAGTATGAAATTACGCACGGTTATAGCTGATGAAGAGAAGGATTAAGCAATGCAATTTTTTTTCTAACAATGCATAAAACATAAATAAAATAGTTTTAGAGATGGTAGAACCAGTTTAGTTCGACCGGGGAAGTACCACCGCCACACCTATTTCTACCGTGAAGCATTCCTTGCGTTTCGATGGAAGGGTGTGGTTGCCGGCATACTTTCACATGAGGCGACCATCATAGTCTTCAGAAGTAGCGACGCATCTGTGATTGACTTCAGATGGAACCATGTTCTGTATAATTGATTACAAATGTCCCATGGGCGGCAGTGACCACTTACCATCAGGTGGACTGCATGCTCGTAATGTTTTACGCAGATAAAAAAAAAATACCGAGAAGGCAGTTTGTTCGTAACAAGAGATGAGGCGATTGTAAGTAGTCGCAGTTGTTATCATTAGGTAACAGTCGTTAAACATTGCTCATAAAACGAAGGTCTCGCCTGATATAGACGCTTGAAATAGCAGTAGAGGTCGGTTGAAAAAATATATGAAGTACCTACAGATTTTTTACTTGAAATACTTTGTGTGTCTCGGCATAATTTTAAACAGCTTTCGAACGAGTAGCATGTAGTATTTTCAGTGAAATACGTTATATATACGTGGCCACTTCCAACTTACATATGTATGTAATCTATCCCAAGTAAAATAAGTCTTACTTAAGGTTGGTTACACATATCGCTACTTCAAAACAAAAGGGCCACAACTCGAATAGACCTAATTTTACAGGAGAGCCACTTAAAGTTTTGAAAATCAGTTCTTGTATAATTGCTCTGTAATTTTAAATCAGGTAAATATGTGTTAAACACTGTTGGAAAGGTATTTTTATTCTTCTTTTAATAGGTAATTCGGATATGGTTATTTTTTTCTAAAAAAAAGGTTCTACAAAATAAGTTGAATATTTTTGATTTGTGGCCCTTTTGTTTTAAAGTAGCGATATGTGGCATCAAAATTTGAACATCTCAAATAAGTATTCTTCTAACCAAACCCTTTACACCGGAATATATAGTTATAATGCTGTTATTAAACAGAAATAGATGTGGCGGTGATGCCTCTAAAAACTGGCAAACTGGCTACAAAAGGGTTCTACCAGAAAGACTCGAACCATGATTCATATCTAATTTTATCATTTTATTTTAGTAGCTAATAAAGGAGGTTTTTGACGATAGTCACCGCGCTTGGCAAGCGTGTTGGTTACCGCAGTTTAGGCAAAAGGAGCACATGTCGCCCCCCTACCTAGTGGACCGATGACCTAGAGAAGACAGCGGGAAATCGATGGATTTAGAGGGCACAGGACCGGTTGGAGTGGCGCCATTTAGAGAAGGCCTATCTTCAGCAATGGACATCAAAGGGCTGATGGATGGATGGAACTAATAAAAGAAATAAAGGAAATTTACTAAAATTTTAAGTAACATAAACTGGAAGACTCATATTAAAACTACATAAATAAAAAAAATATGCCACAAATTTACACCTTACGAGTACCTATATACCTATATGTGATATATGTTTAACAAATTTACGTAGAAGCAGGTAAATCTTGTTATTTCATCATGAATCCCTTTGCTGGTCGGCTTTCGTTATGAATAAGGTACGATTAAGGACATGACCTACTAAAGTATTTCTGTGAAATTTGTTTTCCTATACGTACAATATTCCAGGTTCAGTCCCCGATCAGGTTAATTTCTAGACGATTTTTATTTATTTATGTAACTGTTCTGATTTTGAGTGTTCATTTATTTTTCTTTGTATTATCCCACTAGAATAAAATTGCTTATGGCTGGCAGAATAGGGCTATGAGTGCTGAAAGTGTAATTTTTCTAAAAACACTTTCCACACTCTCAGCGCAACACTAACATTTTCTACTGTGTATTTTCTACGGGGGAGCAATGGACGTAGAAAGACGAATATATAAGACCCACACCCCGAATAGATGTGTCTGGCCGGAAATTGAACCCAGAACCCAATGCGTGTTACACCGATATGATGATCGCTCCGCCACGCAGGCCTTCTAAGTTTTGTAGTATATAGAAGTACCAAAGCAGGAAGCAGTGCACTGCTAACACTCTCTTCATGTTCTGCTCTTCATGCTCTATGGCAAGTAGCTTACATCCATGGACAGCAGTGACAATTCATTATCAGTTGCCTAGCATGCCGATTCCTACTTCAATATTTTAGAAAAAATAACAAAAGGTGGTAGAACCAGTGTAGGTTGTCCAGGGAAGTACCACGGCCACACCTATTTCTAGCGTCAAGCATTTCTTGCATTTCAATAGAAGGGTGTGGTTGCCAGCACACTTTCACATGAAGCGACCGTCATAGTCCTCGTGAGTAGCAACACATCTGTGATTGACTTCAGATGGAACCCATGTTCTGTATGTAGTTGATTACAGATGTCCATGAGTGGCGGTGACCACTTACCATCAGGTGGACTGCATGCTCGTTTACTACTTCAGTTAGATAAAACAAAACGAAAGCACAACTGCCACGCTTGTATCTGCCTAATAACAGCAGTGATTTGCGCTACTGTTCTGATCTGATCTGATGGGTGTGATTAGCGAGAGAAACATAACCGAGCATTCCAAATTAGTCCTCAGTAACTATGGCTGGACCAGTGATAGCCTAATGGTTGAAACTTGCCCTCGATCGGGAGATCCGAGATTCAAACCCAGGCACGCACCACTGATTTTTCTAAAATTATGTGCGTATTAGAAATTCATTATCACTGCTTTTCGGTGAAGGAAAAATCGTGAGTTAACACCCGAGAGTTCTTTAAAAAAAGTTCTCGGAGGTGTGTGAAGTCCACCAATTCGCACTTGGCCAGCG
Source organism: Spicauda simplicius (assembly GCA_949699795.1). Lineage (NCBI taxonomy): Eukaryota > Metazoa > Arthropoda > Insecta > Lepidoptera > Hesperiidae > Spicauda > Spicauda simplicius. The sequence goes on along the minus strand of OX453071.1, from coordinate 10,330,117 downwards.
CGGTTGACTATGGCCTATAACTATCTCATTTCGAAAGAAGACCCGTGCCCAGCAGTGGGACAATAATGGGTTGACGACAACTATGGCTAACCTCAGGTAAGACTGATCTTATCTGTAGTTAACTATGGATTTCCATGGACGGCAGTGACCACTTACCATCAAATGGACTGCAGCTCATTTGCTATTTCCATTTTACTAAAAAACAAAAAAGCCGTATTCACCAAAAGTCACTTAGCCAATATTTACTCAAGGATCAGTTTCTGTATACACCCAAGCGCCCCCATCCCACGCCCACTAACCCACTTATGTTACCAGTAATCTGCTAAAACACGGGCGGGCCCGCAATTAATGGAGTGGTATCATGTACCTATTTGGTGATTTCGGAAATAACTTAGGTGATGTCACTTCTAACATGTTAGTGATATTGTGCTTTGTATATTACTAGCCTATAAATCCTATAATACCTAGTGTATTTTTAGATATATACTATTATTTTCTGGCTCTTAATATGAGTTTTACGAGAGTTACGTTTCATTAAAAGTATTTTTCCACACCTATTTCTAGCGTGAAACATTTCTTGCGTTTCGATTAAAGGGTGTGGTTCCCGGCACACTTTCACATGAGGCGACCATCATAGTCCTAGGGAGTAGCAACGCATCTGTGATTGACTTCCGATAGAACCATTGTTCTATATGAAGTTGTTTAGAAATGTACAAAAGTGGAATAATTACTTACCATGTGGTGGACTGTATGCTCGTCTGTTACTTTAATCTTAAAAAAATCATCGATTACCTTTTTGTCCCAATACAATTGTTAAATATTTGCAGGTTTTACGTTTGCAAATGTTTCGTGCAAGTATCAGTCTTTCTACAAGAGAGGAGTTTAATCATTTTTTATGATCTTTTTTCATTACTTCCACCTTAAAAGAGTAGCAACGATTAACATCTCCTCAACCGCTGCACTGTTTAGCAAAGGCCATACCAATGAAACACAAAAATCATAAACCCTTATATCGTATGTGCTCCTTACATCCAAGATAAATCATTTGAATGAAAACCTTGCCCATAGAACAAGAGAGTGACGGATATGTTGTCCGTGGTCAGACGATGCAAGTCAATTATGGTTTCAATATAATTGAATCGCACCCAGCTATAAACATTTTTATATAAATGGCCACGAAATTTACATAAATGTAACACTACTAAGACAGGACATTAACCTAATTCCGTTTACTTATTTATTATTGATATGTATGTATAATTAGTATACTAGCTGACCCGGCAAACGTTGTATTGCCATAAATAAAAAAAAAATGTTTTTATTGATAAAGAATTATTCACAAAACAATTCGCTAGGTCCCCTGTACTGGGTTTACAGCCCGTATTACTGGGTGGCCGGCCCGCTCATCACCAGAACGAAATTATTTAATCAAAAAAACACAAATACGTTGTGTTTTTTTGATTAAGGTACAATAAATAAAATATTAATATATTATTTTTGTATTAATACAACTAACAATTATTATAAAACAACGAACTCTTATAAGTGTGTGAATGGGTAGCATCTCAGGTCTGGGTAGGTCTCATGTGAATATGTGTATAGTGTAAGTGTAGTTAGTGTTTGTGTTGTTAGTGTAATAAAGTGCGAGTGTTTATTTACTTTCTTGGCCCAAGAAATTATTATAAAGTAGTTAATTTTATACCTGATTCTCACATTACATCATGTTAGTTATTAAATCTTAGTAATAACTTTTCAGTTTCCTTATAGTTATGTTGCAACAAAAATTAAAAAATAAAATAAACAAATGTTAAAGGTGGACAACCTTTATCACTAAGGAGTATGAAAAATAGATGTTGGCCGATTTTCAGACCTACACAATACGCTCGCAAAATTTTATGAGAATCGATCAAGCCGTTCGGAGCAGTAGGTACGGGAACAAACATTGTGACACGAGAATTTGATATATTAGATAATGATTTCATTCGGAACTCCTATTTCATATGCAAATAACCAATATTAGTAATACGCATATAATTGTATGTATACGAGTATACAATCTCAAAGAGTAATTTCAGAAGAGAAACTGACTGTAACCCATAAAATGGTATCACAGAATTGTTCGGTATTAAGTACCCATTAACATTACTTGCTTGTGTTTAACGGCTACATATCCTGAGACAATAAAAAGTTAAGCAATTAGTGTCCTATCACAAACACCGTTAGAAACAAGAGATTTCCGAAACGCTGCGTATTGTTATACCCGTAAAAGCGCAATAGAAGACTACAGGTAGGTACTACATATATTAATTCATACTACTCACCCGTGGCATCGGTCGAAAATCGACCGTAATTTAAATTAAAAAACTAAACTTCATATTGTCCAAAGCAGTACGAATATTTCTCAAATTTAAATAAAATAATTTTCAAGTAATTTTGAACGCGCCCGTTGAATATAAAAAGAGGTTTAATTAGCTAAGCCGCATTTCAAAGCGATAGTGGTAATTTGAAAAAAACATCTGACATTTTTGACGTTATGTGTTTTCACAGTAAGACACTGAATGTTCTATTTCGTTTAATAAGTATGGTATGTGACAAATGCACGGTAGTGTGTGTAATGTGTTTTTAGTTAATTTTATCTATGATATATGCATTATTTTAAAAAAATATTAACATTCTGCACTTCTTCTTTACGTCCACTATAACCGTGCAAAATTTCATATTAAGCCGCCCGCGGCATATTACATAAAAATGCACCACAAGTTTTTACATCACGTATTAAATTATAGAGATTTGAAAATGGTGTTTTATTAAACTTTTTCGTAAACTTCCTCTGTTTTTGTTATTTTTCTCAAAAACTATTGCCATTTAAAATCGTCGGCGCGCTTAAAAGATAATTGATCAGCTATCTTGGGAATGCTGCCATATTGGATTTAAATATCCATGTATTGTCATCCAAAACAAAATAATATATTAAATTTCAGTTCTATCGGTTAGGGTTACGGATTTAATATTTAGTTGCAAGATTTTACCCTCACATACATACGACCTACTATTGTAACAAATATCAACAATTCGCGAATACTATAAATAACATACGAATTGGGATTTGCATTGTAAAAATCCATTACAAACGAATGGATAGATAGATGGATTGTGAAAGATTTATTTTATCAGTTATATAAAAAGCAACTTAAAAAAACTTAAGAAATCTTACAAAACACCAGAGTTTTAAATTTTTTATTAAAACTTATTTTTAGTTACATTTCGTTATTTGTTTCTATGTAGGAATAGATATTGTTTGCGTCGGATTATGTAGTATCATAGGACAACGACTTCGGTACTACGACTCGAATCTTCCCGACTATATTTTATGTAAATTCACTTGAGAGCGGAATATTCGCTTGAGAGTAAGACAAATCTGATATTCGTGCTAAATCACTTGGTAACAATGAAGTACACAGGCCTGTGTAACACCGGCTACATACTCATATATAACTTTTTCCGCTAAGTTTTCATTTTAATGAATTCCTTAAAGGTAGATGACGTAGATGACAAAATAATCTTCAAATGTCAGGTGTAGCTTATTGCTTGGAATACAGAAATTGAATTTCTTATTATTGGACGACCCGCGTGGCGGAGCGGTTACCACACCGGTCTGACGCGCAATGGGACCCGGGTTCGATTCCCGGTCAGACAGGTATCTGAATGATGAGTTTAGATTCATGGTTTGGGTCTGGGTGTTGGTGTATTCGTCTTGTGTGCGTCTATGTTACCCACGACACAGGAGAAAATCCTAGTGTGGGACTATGAATGTAGAAAGCGAGTTTTATTTATTATGTCATATTTTGCACATGAAATGAAAAAAAAAACTGTCAATCCATTACGTATTAATAAAACACGTTGTGCCAAAGCCTCTTTCAAGAGGTTTTTTGTTCCGTCCCAACAATTGAGTCTTTCCCATGAAACTTTTATG